>OY728134.1:402957393-404172484 GCA_963277665.1 Viscum album
TACTGATTCGGGAGCATCGAATATCAAAGCTATCTATTTTCTTTCTTCAAACTTGGATGCAAATCGTGGAAACACATGTCTTAATACATATTGGAAATATTGGGATGTACTATTTGATAAGAGATAATATAATTTAACATTAATTCCTCTTGAATTTTTTAGGAACATTTTTGAGTCCATGAATGTGTCCGACCTCTTCCCCATCAATGAAAAATCCATGAAGTGTGTCCCTATTTGTATTACTCCCCTTTTGGACCATGTCCTTAAGATCGAAATGTTTTATCATCGTAACTCTATCCAGATGTGAAGATCTCAAATTTAAACCTATAAGAATATCATTCATGTGGCTCTCTTATATTTCAATATGAATCTCATAAACAAAATAAAAAACATAACATTCATTATTTTCCACTTGAATGTCTTGTGTTTTAGTTTTATTGATTAGAGAGTCATAAATGGAATTAACATTACAATGTATATAAGAATGATTAAATTCAAAAAACTGTAGGTATCAAACCCCTATTAATTTTCATTGATTCATATCATATTGTATACATATTTATCTAAATCCCATGTGATATATGTATACAATGAACTTATCTCCCACCATATAATTCCTCTAAATCACAAGGAATTAACCAAAAATGATTACTTGAGATTGTGCCTTGGGTAATTATTCACATGACAACTCAACTATCATTACCTATATCCCATGAATAAATCTACTTACATTAATATTTCCCCAAATGAAATACATTATTTTCCCAATAAACTCTATAGATCCTTCGTGTTTCTAGATGAATCAATATAAGCACTTCCCTAGAAAGGGTTTCTCACATGCTTCAGATCATATAAATAGGAATCATTAATTATTAAAGCATGTGAGTGGTTCAAAAAAAATAATGAAAATCATATATAATGCAGATTTAAAAAACCAAAAATTACTAATAAACTCTAAATATAAAATATATTCATTGGATTCATATAGAGATCTATGAATTTCACATTCTCTAGTTCTATAGATACTTTTAATTCGACGATAATGTGACCCAGGAATTGACTATTACCAATCCAAAAGTTGAATATTGTGATCTTATTATATATTTGGTGATCACTCTCTACATTTAATACAATATCATCTGTATTGACATATACATTAAGAGTATGTGAGAACACCATGATTTATTCTCTGAAGACTGCCAAAAATGAATCCAGATAAAATATATAACCTTATTAATAAAATCTGTGAAAACATTTTTCATGTTCATGGGACTAAATGTAATGGAAAAAATTATCCTAAAATCAATATCTTTAATATAATGATTTATACTGTATATTTGATTTTATGACATGATCATGATGATAGCACGACCTGAAATCAATCATGGAGAAAACCCTTTATTCATAGAGCTTGTTGAAGATATAATTTATAAGATTTAAATAATAGTAATTATTTAAAATATGATTATTCAATTTCTAGTATTCAACTAATAAACAAAAGGTATCATCTAAATTTGTGAGGAAGTTTATGGGAAAACCCCAAGGTGATGTACTAATCTGTATAATACCCATAGTTTTATGGTCTTACAACTATCATTTGACCTCTTTCAACTCAGTAGTAGGCATTTTTTAAGGTGGAATGGAAAAAAGAGATACTTACAAAAATATCTGTATAGTAAACTATACATTTTTCTCAGAAGGTTTTGATGAAAAATAATTTTAATGACATAATTTGAACAAACCACAACATGTGTTAAATCTCTTAGGTACATTCCATAATCATCTAGATAAATGAGAGAAATATTGTATATCAATTGACCTAGCCCATGATATTCATGTCCACATTGACTCTCCTAGAAATCCCACATACCCTTTTGAATAAAATTACTACCCTTAGGTTATTTAAGATACACCCTCTAGTTTTAGAAATCAACATGACTATGATAAGGAAACAACAAAATCCCATTGGAGACTGACAGAATGTCCAAAATGCCTTGGATGAAAAGTATCATATTAAATGATGAAATCCAATATTCTGTGGGAAATCCTTCCATTGGTATATACATTCTGATTAGTTCAATAGTGGTGTTTCATGTATCATCCCCACAACAAAATATTGAACTTTAATCCCATAAATTTCAATGATTTCGAATGATATATTGTATTGAAAATATCTTGTTCAAAATAAAGTGTGTAATGGTTCAAAGGATAATAAAGTTGTACTACACATTGTACCTGGACAGACACATTGATCTTTGGTTTTTAGCTACACAGAATATATCTTGCAAGAACCATAGACATTAGATATATCTAGAATACCTTAAGCTTTCCCTCTCTTCTAGTGTTGTATTTCCTATTTCTAGTTCCCTCGTCCATGTCTGCACCCTCTTCATATACGAAAAGCTATGATCCAGCTCACTGAGTGATGTTGGGATACCAATCTCACCCCAAAATTTAGAGCTACTATGGATTTAATGACACTATACATAATTAGAATAGTCAAACAAAACATATGATGATGTCCCTTCATACCCTCAGCTATGCACTCAATCGGGGATCTATCAATGGGGGGAAACTAAAAACCCTATTTTCTATACTATAATTAGATCATTTGTCTACCCATGCATATAATCTGGACTATTTTTTCTTTCCATAAAATACAGAAAATGACTCTCTCGAACTCTAGATGAGTTACTAGTGTACTATGGTTCCAAACCAACATACCCCACACATTTATCTTTCCTAAGATCACTACTGGAAATATCCCCCTCAACACTACACTTAATATAAAGTTATCAGCACAAAATAGATCTTGTAATATGTGTGATGTTAAAGGGTAGAATATAGCAGCCCTTTTTTTAACATTGATGAAGGGGACCTTTATCGGTGCTTTTTAGCCCAGATAATGGCCAACTTTTGGAGTGTTTGTTTGTAAGCACCGGAAAAGGGGTGATTTTTTTTAAAACCACTCTAACCCATCACCACTATCAATAGTCCCCCTATCAATTTTCTTCTCCTACTCACCAACCACCCCTTTATCATCACATCTTCATCACAATTATCTGTCATTTTTGAATTTCCAACCACTGGCACGCACATGGATTTGATCCCATATACCTATCCGTTGGGAGTCAAATGATTTTTAGACTTCACCATGAAGTTTTATTATCCATTTTTTGATATTTTAATTTATTTATATATATTTTTTCATATATATATATATATTATATATTTATTTATATAATATTTTCTTAAGTAAATAATTAAGATATATATTTATGAGTGTGTGATATATACTTATATTTTTTTAAATTTATTATATTTTGTATTCATATACATTTAAAATAATATAAAATAAATAAATATTTTTATATTAACACGGACATATATGTATATATAAATATGATATATATATAAATATATTTGTAAATATATAAATATATTTGTAAATATATAAATATATATTCTTGTATATTTTTTATTGTAAATAACTATTTCATATTATTTTAAATACATTTTATGATTTTGTATATATATTTATATATGAATTTTATACATTATATATATTTATAATGATATAAATTTACTTAATCCAATATAATTTTATATTTACATATAAATTGTTTATAATGTGTTTAGAAATAGTCACTATAAAAAATGTATAAATTTTATTTTTATTGATAATGATTATGACTTATTTAAAAAATAATTTCAAATATAATAAATATACGTTATATTTATACTCGCACACATGTATAAATTTATATTTCTCATATTCACGTACAAATAGCTTCATACTGTGATTTTATTTACTTGTTGTTGTCACCCATAATTTTTTATTCTATGCCATTCCATTGAATATTTCAGATGTTTGAGGACTATATCGAAAAATTAATACAAGATTTATGGAATAAATGAATAATGGGACAAATATTGGTCTTAGATACAAGTGCGTACACAGTTCCCTTATTCATATATGGAAAATTTCCCAGCCATAGAAAAAATAATGTCAATTAACTAGCATGCCCGACCAGGCTGGATTATAAGCCCATGTGGGACTGAAATCAACAATTCATTGTTGGATCAAGTGTAGGACAGGAAGAGGACAAATTCCTAGTAGCCATAGGAAGTGGGAGAGACCATGTATAGGGATCATGGTGTGTGGTCCCAAATGCGTTTCGAGCTATAGATGAAAGCCTACATGGATGAATCTATGATGTATGTGTGTCTACGTGGAATAAGTTCCCACTTTGATATTATACCATGGTGATTCACTATGGATATTTAGATGAAGGATGAGATTTTATGTGGTGTTATTCAAGTGATTGAATCCCTACTACTCGATCGATCTATCGACCGATCCCATCCATCCATTTCAACCTTGAAAATCATGAGTTCCAATTAATTCGTTATTTCGTTTTCTAAATTCAAATCAATCATGCGAAGATCAAGACCACCATCTTCAACCTCTCGGTCATCTCCTCTCTCCCATACTGTTTGTTTTACATAGCGACGCAACCCAATGTTTCTTGCATGGTCACTTAGAGATCACCATGTCTAGCCGTCTCCAGAAATTTTTTATAAAATAAGTTACACTGAGAGTGTTTTTTTCATAAAAAAATATAAATTTTTTGTAGGTTAATAATATTTTTACAAATATTCTAGAATTGTGGATGGCACACTACTGCCATTCTGTCTAGTCTAAATCTGTCAACATTCCAACCACCATTCTACTAAAAAATATCTTAATTATATATATCATTATATTTATAAATATATAATTTTATACTATGAAATATATATATATATATATATATTTGTTTATAATTCTGTTGATAAAATTTGAAATTGAAAGTATTGTGTTTTTAAGCAATAGATTTTGTAGTGCTCAAGTTTGATTCATTTTTAAGAACTAAGTATCTATTATGGTTGATCTTCATGTTGATATAAATATCATTGGGAGAAAATGTGTCTTTAAGAAAAAAAATTCATGGATGTTAATGTGAATAGATATAAATAAAGGCTAGACACTAAAGGATTTAACCAAAAATAAGAAATTGGATACAATGAAATATTCTCATCTGGGTCATCCACCAAGATCATTCTTACCACATGGTTTGTTCATACGTGGCATATGAAATTCGCTAGTTTATTTGGATCATCTCCCCACTACCACTTCATCAGGGGAATTGATTATTCCATAGTCATTCTCTCTATTTTTTAGGTGATGAATCGATAATTTTTTTGGATCCTCCTAGACATTCCTTATTTTCCCTATCACTTTTGGGAACCCTATATTGGCATCGAAGAACCTTGTTTTCCATCCATGTAACTACATATCATTGAATTCTAGTGGAGATCTTATCACCAATCTATCATTATAAAAGATATCTCATTCTGCTGTACATTTCTAATAGAGATCCAGTTCTCATCTTAAGCTAGTATAAATTAACATACATTCATCAGATCTAGATCTGGTTTTAACTAAGGAGAATCATTGTGAAAATATTATGTTTTTATGAAAGTGATTTTTTTGCTCTCTAATTTGAGACATTTTAAAGACCTATTTGTGTGTTCTAGTTTATATTAATGTCATTAGGTGAAAATGGATATTTAAGAGAGAAATGGTCAAGTAGGTGAAAATGGGTCTTTTTTATGGTTCAATATATAGGTTTTGTTATAATAAATAATCTTCCAAATTATTCAATAATTTATGATAAATTAAATTTTAGTATTGTTTTAAACAATTTCAAACAAATTGATAAACTTTTTTATATTGCTTTAATTTTCATTTATTTTTTTATAACTCATTTTATTATCAATATCATTTTAATTGTTTAAAGTATATATTAAATTATATTTATATTGTTTTGTATTGTAAATTTTATAAAATTTTTAAGTTAACTACATGAAATTTAATAATTCATTTATTTTTTCATGTAGTCATCTTTGAAAGCATATAAAATAAAAAATGTGCGTAAAGTATTAATTACAACTGAAAAACTAGATAAAAATGTATAAATGGAAAATAGTAATAAAAATATATTCATTTCAATAGACATAAAACATACACATGATCAAGTACAATAAATGTCTAGGTGGAGCAGATTTCGTAACACATGGTATTCTGTTAAAGGGGTTTCTTGTATCGAGATCACCGAGATCTATGATGGGGTGTAATCTACTGACTTGGAGAGGGATGATCCTTAGGAACTGGAAAATTAGTCTTCAAATGCTAAACTTGTGTGTTAGTGGGAGGTGGTGTCAACTACATGTCATACTGCACTCCAGATTCTTCTCCACCTGCGGTAGTAGATGCACAATCCTTCATCGTAATGGGGAACCAAGCCCACTGTATATCTGGACCCAAAGGCTATGATGGATTTAGATCCACATATGGAGACAACTGTAGATATCATATTAATGAATGAAAGGTCACATACCGCTGGAATCACATCCTAAATCGACTGAGGATGGACTGCTAGAGGGCCGACCACATTCTGGGGAACAGGTGAGGCCACACATGCATTCTGACGTGGATTATGTAATCTTATTCATGGATCCTTAGCACATGCATCTACCATAGGATGTTCCTCTAGGGTTGGAACCTCAACTCTGTGGTCTATACTCTTAATGATTCTCTAAAAAATCTCACAATAAGTTGACCTCGACTCCATCTCTTCATCATGAACTACTTATCGGCTAAAGACCTATCCCTCTTCTTCATCACTCATGAAAATATGATTATTTATATGAGTACTATAAAAATAGATTCAAAATTAATTAAAAAATAGTTCCATGAAAAAAGAAACGGTAATTTATTATTTTATAATCTTATGAAGATCTCTACCATGTTAGGTATGATATAGTATACACTTCAGTATATTCCATGTATCATACTCGACCTACTCTGAAAGAATGAATCACATCATTGGTACACATTGGAGATGAAAATATAGACGTCTTCCCCATCAGTTGAGATATTCGGTATGTATGAGGTCATAGTCTTGATCCTACCTCCCTATCAGCTTCACGCTATGAAGCTCCTCTGTCTGTCTCGGTGACAATGGAATCTTCTCAACAAGAAAAAATTGGAACATGACTTTATTATGATGTATCCACTCAATATTATAGAATTTAATGAGGGGAACTAAATCCATAGATGCATAAATTTCATTAGTGAAATATGATATCAACTTGTCCAGTATAGTCCAGTATGGAATCCATGTAATCTAAAATATCATGTGATCTTTTTCAAAAAGTATATCTACTAAAAATAAAAATTGATGCTATTATTAAATATCTTAGATAGTTAGAATTATATGTACATACCTATTTGGATAAGAGATTGTCCATCTTGTGGCGTTAAGCATCCAAATGGTCAGTTAGAACTGTGGCGAATTTTTTCACACAAGAACACCTATAAAATACAACATCCAATGTCAAATATTAATAACAAACTAAATTCAAAAACTCCTTGTATAATCAATAACTTATAGAGATAAGTGATCATGCCTACATCTACATAGAGCATCATACAATACCTCTATAGGCTACGGTGTTGGAATGAGGTGATGTGCTCCCACACCCACATCTGAATAAGGATGGTGCATCCATAGAGATCTGTGTGGTCGCTCGAGGATACTGTGCATAATGATCTATATGTGTATTCCGAGTAGGTCGATCCCCATCTATAATTCCCAGCCTAATCAAAGTCATATATATGTCATGAAACATCATTTCAACATGCTTCCTCAACTGATCATGGAACATGGTCCCTCCAATGAGTCGTAATTTATATACGAAACCACAATTCATGATTGTATCATCAACAACATAATCATGTAAATGTTGAATATTCTCTTCCATATAGGGAATATATAATAACACTTCATCTATATCCCTATGGTAGGAAAAAATGTTGATGCCTAATACTCGCGGGGCAAGGTCTGGCTAAGATGCTCGAGTGGGTCCAATAATAATTTCGATATGGATAGGAAGACCAAGAATCACTATCACATCTACCATGATGATGGTCATATCTCCCATAAGCATGTGGAATGCGTGTGTCTCTAGTATCCACCTCTCCATGAGGGAAGAAAGCAGGTGATGGTCAACAAATTGAAATATCATACAACAATTCCATAGAATCAAGCACTATACTAGTATGGTCTAATGGCACGTGGAGTCTCCCAGTGATGAAAATGGTGTGCTTGATGCCCCTTGATTTGCTGAACCTCACCACCCTAAAACACAACCTGGGAAACATAGTTAGCTTACTGAGTGAGTAGTACGGTATCTCTAATATATTAATAATGAAATTAAATGATTCTTAAGTGTAAAATGTAAATATAATATTATGATCAGTAGAATGTTGTGACTTTTAGAATGTAAAAATGTCATGTTTATTCACATTATTTTATGAAGTTATTTCTTACCAAAAGAAAAGTTCATGTTATCTTGATTTTCAAATCATATTACTAAACTATTTTTAATATATGATTTTACCTAGAAAAGGGTGTTTTGTAGGATATGGTATTATTTATTTATATATTTATATATATTATCTTCATTATGTAATGGTTTATTATAAAATTGTGTGATTTGTAATTTATGTTGGATTTTCCACAGGATGGTATGTTTCATGATTATTGTCTCACATGTAAGACTTATAGTTTAGCCATGGATAGATTGATTATGCATTAATTTCAACTCAAATAAACTTTTGTATTATTTTTAATGTGATTATGAAAGGATTATTGTTATTTGATAGTAAAAGTATTTGGAAATGTCAGAAAATTATACAAAATATAGAATCTTATAATAAAACCTTATTATTAACATTATTCAAATATCATATAAGACACATTAAATCTTTGTCTCTGAGAGTGTGAACTCAATCAACAATGTTATGGAATAGATTCTCATTATGAACATCTTGATGACTTATGGTGCATCTCAAAATTTTCTTTTGTTCTTGAGGCCAGTCAATATCATTTCGCATCTTTTGGGAATTCGGTCTCCCTTATTTACGTAACATTTTGAAGTCAATTGTCACTATTGACTGGCATTCTGGTATTGAGAAATATTGAAACTACCATATATATGTCCAATGTGCAGCATAACTGTTAGATATGTTGTCTAACTCATACACAGAATCAACATCTGCATCCCATGATATGTTCACAGATGCACATATTACATTGTAATGTACACATAGAAATGGTAATGCCAGTAAAATTCCACATTGAAATTTCCTCACTTCTAGTAAAACAACAATTCATTTACTAATGTTATTTTTTATGGGGTTTGAGTACTCTGGAACATCAAATCGAGATATTTCTTAGTGGAAATGGATTGCGTTATAACTAGAAGACTTTTCAATGTTCATTCCAATCTCTCAGTGAATGTGCCTTCTGTACCTTAGCACCTATTAAATTTTATCTGATTCTAGTTTTTTCCTACTATTGGTTTAATTCATGGAACGACATAATGTCTCCTGAATTATGTCAGTTATAGATAACTTGTGAAGCCCCTTGAAAACACCATTGATGCACTACACAATGTTTGTCTTCATGTGTGCATACATTTTCCCCTCATCATATGCAAATGTATATTTTTCTTTTGGAATCAGCATCATATGATCATAAACTTCATAATTAGCCATGCATATTGGTTCAAAATATTCTTCAAACCATCGTTGATCTGGATCATTTTCTACAAATATGTTTTCATATTTCATCTAAAATTATTTTCTCATCACATTTATATCGTAACAAATAACAAAAACATTGCAAATCTATCCTCGTGATTTGTTTCATTATAAGATCATTGTGGAATGTTTTCCTCACATTTATAGAAATGAGTATAATTAAGTATTCGACATACGAATTAGGGGGTTTCCATGTATCAGGGTCTTCATTGATTGCCTCATTGATTTCTCTATATCTATTAGATATCGAACAACCACCCTAAATACAGGTGAAACAGTTGCTGATTCATGCAAACAACTAACTCCGTGATTCTTATTTTTCTTTCTCTATAATGGAAATGGTAGGATAAAGAGGTGAATAGTTTCCAACATGGGTTTCCACAATAAAAAATATGCCCTTGTATTTTTCATATAGAAATGCTCCATCAATATAGAAGAACTATTTTCTAAAATGAAATGTTCAGATATAGGGGAGGAATTCCTAGAACAAATGATGAAATTGAACATGAGATAAATCTTGTTAGTTATATTGAGACACATGTCCATTAATATGATGATGGAAGAAAACATGGTGTTCTGTATATGTGGCGCTCCAAATTGTGGGAACACCTCATACGAGTCATTCAAATCCCAATAAAGCTTCATAATTTCTTTATTTGTTTCCATCCATGTCTTCTTATAAAAACTCTTTATAACCAAATGTTTTTTGAATCCCCACATGCATATGGTCTATTGAAACATATTGTCATGTCCTAATCATCTCGACAGCAATGGATGGCACAAAATCAGCATTCAACAATGTATGATCTTATTTCAGGCATGGATGAATACAAGAATGAGCTGCATCAATCCTCGAGATTCTCCAAACTCCAACTGCATTGCCCAAAATCACCATCAAGAGAAATATACAATCTTCCTCTTACTTATCACACCGTTTGAGGAATATATTACAACTTGATTATTGAAATATGTATCTACAGTGACACTAAATGTGAAATATCTTTAGTGTGTTTTCTAATTCATATTTACTTGGAAAATCCCTCCCATCATATAAGTGTTTTTTTAGATCACTAAACCTATCAAGTCCAACTATAGGAAACTCAGTTACGAGTGTGAGAACATTGTGGTCGAATGCAGGTAGATGTTTCATTGCGTCAGACCATGATATGAATAGTGTTGGATGCTTTATTATGGGTCAAGGATACTATATAATTAATTTATTTTTAGTAACATTCTCCCCAATTTTCCTGGATCCATCCTCATCCGCACTATTGTCACTATCTACTCTATCATTGAAAAAATTGTCATCAAAAGTTGGACATACCAATATATTCTGAAGATTATGTAGGTTTTCATCATCTACATCATATCGAATAACCTCAGGTAATTAGGGAATAATTTCTTCAACCACTCTTTAAGTCTCCAACGTTATTCATTTAGACGTTGTTATTGAACAGTTGAAACATCCACACATAAATCAAAAATTCCACAATAGGACAGATGGAAGAAATAAATTTATTTCTTGTACCCATTATGCATCAGCAACCAATGGACATGCTAGATGCCACAGTGTAGACAGTAATGAAAAATACTTATTACTCATACAATTAATCTCCTGTTCGGGTCCCATGCATAAGGAACTAGGAATTATATATTTATGTTCACATAGGGTTACACATTTAGGTTTATTAACCACATTTTTTAGTTATGAACTATAATAAGTTTTGTGCCAAGTTTTAATGACACCCTTGTAGTAGTATACATAGGAAAACATGACTTTCTATGTGAAAAATTTTTTGTGATCAAGATTCTGATAGTCTAACTAATATTAATAAATATGGATTATCATTATTCAAACAATATTTAATCATTAATATGTTATTCATTAATTAATCATTCATTAAATATAATTCAATAATTTTTTATTGAATAAATAATCATATGATATTCATTAAATAATTATAATTAGCAATTCTTATGTATTCATTTTTTAATCCTATGTTATTCATTAATTATTCTATATTTATTTATTAATTATAATAACTATAATATATAAACTATATATAACTAATTAAACTACTTAATAAATAAATTATTTAAAACAAAGTAAAAATAATTCAATTACTAATAATAACATTCATTCATTAATACCTTTTTCATAGTCTATTTATTTTTATATAAATATAAATATAATTTTATAATTGATATATATATTGATTTTATGTTTTATTTTCAATGGTATTTTAGTAGTTTATAATGAAACATGAATCATCTAATACATATCCATCGAGAGTGTCAAACTAAGAGTGCAGCAAGACTCATTGTCTTGAACTAGTTCCCATTTGAGTCTAGCTCAAAGTGGGTTATTTTGGTTATGCCCCTAGGTACCGATGTGTTTGTGAAAAATCCACTTGTTTGTATCTAAACAGGGATTTGATTTATAAGATAAACACATAATCGGTATGCTACAAAACTTTTATGATGTTTATTCCTAATTCATTCTATAGTTAGTATATACTTAATCATTACTAATAATAACTTCTAATTCAAACTATATATAACTAAATAATATAATTAATACAAAAATATTTAGAACTAACTAGACTACATAGAAATGAAATATTTGAAACTAAAAAAATCAAATTAATAAATAAGTATATTTAAATTATATTGAAAATTTCTTTAAATGATGAATCGAAAAAAAACCAACTCTTCTTTTACACCACTAAATCCACCTAACTCAAAACTGACTTTTTCAAGAGAGAGAAGTAGTGGAATGAAGATAGATGAATGAAAAATGAAATTATGTGAAGGGGTAACATTTTATATGTAATTAAGTAAACCCACGACCTTTAGAATTTCATCAATATAGGTCAATAGTGGTGGGGGATGAAAGACTAAAGCCTCGCTGCCACCATTGAAGAATTTTTTTTTAAAATAATATAACACCTGAAAAACATTTAAAAAAAATTCAAAACATGTAAAAATTATTGTGATAGACTGTATTGGAATGAACTATGCATAAACACCAACTAAAGTGTGACGGAAATATGTTATCATCTTTGGATCACACCATTGAAAATAATTAATCCTTTGAGATCATCATGAAATGTATTCTATCGTGACACCCCTCTATATTATGTATAATTTTATCTAAATTAATACAGTTTTATTGGATTATATAGCATCACAGAATAAAATTTAATATATGATGGTAACACAAAGATATCTTATGGATGCATGATTTCAATCTAGAAAAACCATTATCATCTCAGATGGTTCTTGTGGTGCTCTCCTAATGAAAACGGGTGCCACTATTGGACTACTTTGTCCGATAAATACCCCCTATATTCTTCAAAGAAGACACATGTGATGGTATTTTTTGATAAAATGTCTTAAAAAACTAAAATAAAATTGATTTAAATTTTAAAAAATATTTCTTAAAGGCATCATCAATGATGCCACCTTTTCCCTAAAAGAAGAAAATAAATAATATTTAATTTTTTTATTTAAAATGTCAATGTATTATTATTATTTTATTAGGATTATATATATATACCAAAATGATTCAACATAATTTATCTTTCATTCATGTACATGACATGGCTAAACTATAAAATATAAACTACAACAATGATATTAATGACATTTTAAATATTTATTAAATATGTAATAAGTAGTCAAAAAATAACTTTATTAAAAAATGTTGATGAAAATTAATTTATATGCCTTCTAATCCACATACAATAAAAATAAAAAGTCATCATGTACATGCCTTTACTAGCATATAAAATATAAACCATAAGAGAGATATAAATGGAATTTTAGAGATTTATTAAACATATAACTATTACTGAAAAATAAAAATAATTTCTTAAAATATATTGATGGAAATTAATTTATACGCTTTCTAATCCACCAACATGAATCATAAAAATTTTTCTAATATCTGACATTTCTATCATATATATTATAATCTATAGGACTTATATTAATATCATTTTAAACATTGGATAAAAAAATAATTAGTAGTTGAAAATAAAAAAAATTCTTTAAAAAATGTTGATGAAAAATAATTTATAAGCATTGTAATGCACGTACATTAAAAATAAATATTTTTCAAGTACGTGCTTTTGATATCCTAAAAAATATAAACTATAATACTGATATAAATGGAATTTTTACCATTCATTAAACAAATAAAAATTAGTCGAAAATAAAAATAATTTCTTAATGTTTTTGGTTAAAAATAATTTAAAAGTTTCAAATCCACATATTTGAGACTTCACAACCTTTAAAATATATGTCTTTTCTAGCCTATAAAATATAAACTATGAGGAAGATATGAATTAAATTTTAAACATTGATTAAAAATATAACATGTATTCTAAACTAAAAACAATTTATTAAAAAAAATTATGTCAAATTATTTATAAGATTTCACATCCATCTACATGAAACGTAAAAATGTTTGAAGTACAGGTATTTATTATAATATAATATATAATCAATAAGACTGATATGAATAAAATTTTATACATTGATTAATCATATAACAAGAATTCCAAAAGAAATATTATTTCATAAAAAATTTTGATGAAAAATAATTTATAAGCATTTTAGTCCACCTACTTGAAACATAAAAATGATTCAATTACATGATTTTGATAGCCTGTAAAATATAAACTATAAGAATGATATGAATGACATTATAAACATTGATTAAACATATAAAAAGTAGTTTATTTTTTTAATTTCAGTATATATGGGTCCTATAGTATATATTTCATGGGCATTCAATGTCATGTAGGTGTCTTAGGATCCTCCTCGACATTCATTGTTTTCTTTCTCAATTTTGAGTTACACTTAATACTTTCCTTTCATTATCAATTATTTGTTTTATTTATAAAACTATTTATTTTCAATGACTTTGTAGATGATTTGGTTGAATTTTAAATTTTATTTAAATTTTATTAATAATTTATATTTTATAATATTTTAATATTATTTACTTGAAATTTAATAAATATTCTTATTTTTCAAGTATTTGACATTGAATGTTGTCAAATATAAAAAATGCCTAAAATATAAATGAAAACTGAAATACTGGATAAAAATATAAGAAGGGATAATAGTAATAATATAATTTACATTTTAGTAGATATAAGACATATAAATGAACATGTATAATCAATGTCTATGTCTATGGTGAGGATATTCTGTCCCACATGGTGTTCAATGAATTGGATGTTGGCATCGAGTGCGTAGTGGAGTCTAATGGCCTGGAGAGGGATGATCCTTGAGCACTAGAATTTCAACATCCACCTCCTCTATCTATGATTCAGTGGGATGTGTTTTCAACTGCATATTGTACTGCCCTCTGAATCCTTCTCCCACAAGGGTGGTAGAAGGTCCTACAATCATCGCAGTGGGGAACCAAGATTGCGATGGAGTTATACCATAAGTCTGTGATGGATCTGGACCTCATGGAACTGATGGATCTAGACCCCAAGGCCATGATAGATATGGATCCCAATGATGCGATGGATCTGGACCCCATGATTGAGAGAAATGTGAATATCCTATCATGAAAGACAGATCCTATGCCACCTGAGGCACATCCTAAATTTTCAAATCCTAGGCTATAAGAGGGCTGACCTCTGTCAATGGAGTAGGTGAGGCCTCACATGTATCACTACGCTATCTACATCATTGTGGTATGGATCCGTAGCACCCACAAAAGAGGAAAGATGTTATTCTAGGGCTGTAACTACCTCCTTATGTGTCGGATGCTCGATGATGCTCTCAAAAAGTGCATGAAAAGATGCCCTCACCTCCAGCATTTCAGCATGGACAACGGCCCAGCTAAAAACCACCCTCCTATTCATCACACAAGAGAACAAACTACTCTATATTATGACCTAATAAATATATTCTTATTGAATTTGAAAATTTTTAAATAAACAAACTAATGGAAATCTATTTACTTACAATCCTCTGGATCCAATGGTGGTGTGGGGGATGGAAGGTAGCATCAGTGATTCTGCATTTTTGGTGATTTTTTATAAAAATATATTATTTTGTTTTGATTTTTCTTAAATGTAGAAAAACCTCCACATGAGAGGTCGAAGGAGAGAATTGGAATAACAAGGAAGGAAGTTGATGCCTTTGAGGATATTCTCTTGGTAATTACTTGGCCCCCATCACGAGAACCCACCATGATAACAAAATCATAATATTATATACCTTGATCATCTTATGATCATGCAATTGCATGGCAGCATAACACCATGCTCATAACCTAGAAAAATGGTTCTCCACTCAGCAATGGACCCCTTTATTAAAGCTTGAAAGATCCCTCCCAAGGTAAAATGACACTTTTACAAGGAGAGCTCGGTTGAAACACCCTCGATCACAAAATTACAGATTATCAGTCTCATGGTGTTCGCAATAGGATTTTAATCCCACATTTCAAGCACTCCTCTCCCTGAAATGCCTACCATTTCCCATGCATGCTACTATTATGATATGAATCCCACTGTTCCTAAGCATAGAACTCATCACTAGACATTAATAAGGTCATGTGGATCACATGATTGTAAAAATCATGTTGTTTCATTATGAATACAGCTATCAACAATCAGACTCCATCAAAAGACACAGTTTAGACGGAATGTGAATCACATGAACAAATGAGCCTAATGCGGACCCTTTTTAGTGGAATACATTATCACTAACTAGTGATTATTCAGATTATAAACATGGATTTAACGTCTAGGGATGAGACACCCCAATTTATTCCTTCAATCTTGCAATGTGAGGAGACATCGTGTATTTTTATGCATGCATGCAACCATTGATGTGGCCACCTCGATATGCAACATCTCCATGGAAAACCACATCATGTGAGGAAAAAAATAAAGACATGCAACCCATATTTCATGCACCATAGTCACACAAAAAGAACCCTTGACCATGTATATGGCCTCAATAAATTAACCCAAAAATGGTATCAATGTCCATCACTGGGTGTCTTTGAGTTCATGTGAGCCAGGAACCATCAGGTGGATCCATCATGCAGGGTACACCTCAATGACTAATGGCCACCTTGAAGAACATGAGAACTCTTGGGTAGGCCTTTATATTTCCATGATGAATATAGGATGTGTGGTTGAAGAATGAATCCACACAACCTAAAATCCCATTTTCTTAGATATAATATAGATGTTGACTTGACGCTCAACCCCATTTGATATATAACTCCAACATTTGGGCAAGCACTATATTTATATCATGTCTGCATGACCCCACCACATTATCAATGCAATTTCATGCAAATGTAAGACACTCAAGTGATATCATGATGTCCTTAGGTTACGTTGGAAAAGTCATGTTGATCATGAAGTAAGCCCTAGGAAATTTAGGTTAATATCTCTACATTCAAGGGACATTTTTCCATTGACATGTTTCAGTCTGAAGACATGTCGAGTCAATTAGGTAATATCCCTCTAACATGTCTTCATTTTTAGATGGAAAGTTAAATAAAATTTATGTTGATCACATAATTTATCATTCACATGTTAGAATTGTAATTTTATTAATATGAAGAAAAGTCATATTGATCATGCAAGGAACCTTTGAATTATCCTCCATGCTTATGAGAATATATCCTAGACAATGGACTTTGATCGTGCAAAGGCGTAATTCATATGTCAGTATGATCATGTGATTTCCAATTAACATGGAATCACTATCTTTAAATATCCTGAGTACTAATTATTTTTATCATGTGAAAAAAAGGACATAACCTCTTAGATCATTCAAATGATATTGGACATGTACTATTTGGGTTCATGAAGCATCTCGGACATGTCAATTTCACTCATACGATCACATACATTAATAGTCAACCTATCAGGCACACACCCTTGGTAATGTCATCCAGGTTATATGAAAACCACAAATATGTCACGGATATCCCATAGGTAATGTCAAATAGGTCCATTATATCCACTTGGTCCGATACCATGTGGACCCCATTCGGGAACCTTCGATCACAACCTCCTTATTATACGTATGTATCATTGATGAGCAATGGTTACTTAATAACGTGACCCTATTCGATTAATTATATCTAACAACAGTTATATTTTTTCAATCGATCTTCAACCATTACATGATTGATAATGAGTATATAGAAGGTAATCCTCTATGCGTAAGCCCTGGTCAATAGGTCAGCCTAAGTGTGCAACCCTCGATCAAAAGGGAATCCATCATTGTATAAACCCCTAGAATTTCAAAACCCTTGAGGAAAAAATTAATGTATCCGAGTGTGATCATCCACCTTAGAACCTCAAAATGTTAAAGAATAAATGAACTATGAGAACTGTAATTCCTATCCAAACATTATATGTATGATGTATACCTAAGGACCAATCTCTAATGGGACCCCATTTTGGTGTAACTCCCCTCATTTCTCTAACATTTAAACCATCAGGATCAATCATTTCCTAGTGATGATCACCCTTCCACGTCAATCATCTGATGAGAATAGGGTTCACACATGAAAATAACATCAACTATCTGTCTTAATCATGCCCTCTAGTTCCCAAAACTCTTTAGAATGGTTTGGATGAAATGATTTTTTTTGAAAATGATTCCTATTATAAAACATGATGCATAACACAGCATCCAATGGCATGATATCCATACCACATCCTCCAAAAGATGGTAAATCATACCTCTCAATGGGAAATGTTAATGTATAATCCCCACATTCAAACAACCTCTCATGCACTATGTTTAGACTTCCTCCGTATCTTTATTATCACATGGAGGATGAATCATGTGGGATTAGATATTGTAGATTATTATACTAATATAATGATAATAATATCTTAGTTAGGGTTACTATTTGGATGTATGTCTGATTACATCCCATCTCCACTCAAAGGGACACACACCCAACAAAGCATCCACTGTAATCTTATAAGGATATGTCCCACCTAGGAAGTCTATTTTTGTATATCTTGTGATACAGACTCCGATTATAAAAATTACATAGACATGGATTCCTACCTCAAAAAGAAAAAATAGGATTCCTTGTTGAGGTCCGACCTTTATATTTATGTTCTTTCCATATGACGTTAAACATTCTGTATGGGTCCAATCACATGACCTAACACTATGTAAAATGAACTATGTGGGTGTTGATTAATGTTTTCACTGGATACATTGGCCCCCTCATTGATGTTCTTCTTTATATCCAAGACACCAACCACTTTTATGGAAGGAAATATAAACCGGAGTGCTTGAATATGGTCGTAACCCAAAGAAACATAAATAAATAAGGGAGTGATAGAGAACCCTTGATAATTATACAATAGTCCAAATCAACAGAAGTTCATAATAAAGCCACTGACACATGGGTAACCAATCATGTGTCATGGTTTGGGAAGTATTAGATGAACATATCAAAAAAATATAATAGAGTCTCGATGTATGAAGAAACCCCCCACAATATGGTGTGATGAGATCGACCTCCCATTCTCTCGACCAATGCGAGTCCATAAGTATCATTGGGTATGAAAACCCAAGTGAAAACCTTCTATTGGAATGAAGGCCTATACCTGATTATGGGTGAGGGAACTATTGGGGGTTTCCATTAAGAACAACAATGGAGACCCCCTGTTAATGATTGTGTGAGAAATCAAACCCCAACCATAAACCATTTTTTCCAATGATACAATATGTTGAACACATGTTTAATTCCATTAAATGCGTCATCCCTTCATATCCTACTAAGGATATACTTTCTAGTTACTATCAAGAAATGATTTTCCTTCACTTTTCATGAAACAAAATGGTTGACCTGACATGTTACATTCAATTGTACTGAACATTGCATAAAAAGTAGGGACCACCTATTTATAATTTAAATATTTGAATAATTCATTGAACATGTAGTATTATATATAATGATGCACTAATAAGGTGTCTTGTTTGATCTCCATGAATTTATAGATTCCATACTATCGAAATGACATCGTTGAATGTGCTAATAGATTTCCAAATGTTGGACGATCCACTTTGTCCTTGAGGCAATGGAATATGATGTCACCCACAAACCACATCCAGTATCAGTTTCTAAAAATATTTTTCTATGAATACCACATCAATTTCTCCATATAGAATGAAGAATCAAAGAATTAAATCCATTAGAGGACGAGTTCATGTAGTTCATCTTTGCCACTAAAAGTCACGGGAGAGGAAGTTTCCCTTGTTGCGACATTCAACCGCATTGGGAGAATATCCTATATCCTATTAATGCATATCTTCCATACCATAGAGAGGGGGATAAGTAAAATCATTAGGTAAAATAAATCACTTAAGTCCTTAATAGTATGTATCCCATATGTTTAGGTCATCATCACCGACATATGACCATGATTCCACCTAGAGATGTAGATGAGGTTTATTCATACACCAAATCTCCATGTCAGGGGATAAAATAGTAGTGACTGTTTTGGATATCCAAACAATGTAGCACCAAAGAAGGCTTATAACCATTATATAGTTAATATCTTTGAGGCCCACTACTGTATCATAATAGTGGATTGAAATCAATCACATATCATCACTATCTTGGTGCTGTTGACATCATCACAACTATCCTTGTTGACTGTGTAACCCTAGACGGAACCCCATCCCACAGGTCTAGGAGAATTTTTATCATATTCTACCATGTTATCATCATCAACACAGTAACCCTCCACTAAAATGTTATCAGGGGCAATGACCTCTCAAACAGTATCATGGGAACTAACCAATCTACTAGTATCATGGGAAGTGACCTATAAAATGATATAATGGTTACTGACCCCTCAAGTTTTACTATGTCCTCTGACCCCTCAAACGATACCATGGATACCCATCCCAAAAATGGTAACATGGGAACCAATACCTAAAATGGTATCATGGGAACTGACCCCTCAAATTGTATCACATGAACTAAATCCTTTAATGGTACAGTGGACACTAACCCAACAAACTATATCACATGAATCATCCCCTAAAATGGTATACTATGCATACACATTCCAAATGGTACACTAGGCACTAACAACCCTAAACGATATACTCCATCAAGTATGAGATCCATTCCACTAGTTAATCATTCAATATGATATTAATCGTATCTAGAGAATATTCCACAAAATTGGAAGACCACACTAATGATGAATATAATGATACCAAACTTGAATTATCAGAGTCATAACAGGATATACTATATTAATCCACATTAGTAGGAAATGAAACGATGTAACTTTTAGGGATCAATATAATTTTTTATCGACCATGATGATATGGACAAGGGTAATAATAATGGAGCATATTGAATGTTTTAGTTACATATTCATTATTAGGGGTCCCCATCAGAACTCCCTAGTCATAAACTAGCCCCACCAATTAATGAAGAGAGAGTATTGTCATGGATCTTGATATCCAGTCCATTTTAGATGACAAGTAATATTTTTAAATAATAATGATTCATCCAAATCCAATGATAGAATAGGGATCTATTAGAAATAATTTTGGGAATATTCTAGAGATCCCAACCTTGGGATGATGTAACATTACATGCCAATATAAGACCGCCTTTCAATAATGTGCCCCATCCCAAAAGACTAGGGAAATTTTCATATTCTGCATCCTCTAAGTGGGTAAAATATAGACATTGTTCCACCTCCCCAAAAAATATAGGGTTGGGGGAAATTCCATATTTAAACCTCCTCATCAAGAATATTGTAGAAACCATCATCCTTAGATGTATCAAAAATTCCTCTAGGAGACTTAGGAAATTCAAATTAGTGGGAAGTTTTTTCATCATTCATGACCCCCAATACTTCACCAGCTTCCCACGAGAAAATGAAAATTGATACTCTGTATGCATATCTCTAAAATGAACAATAAACCCACACCTATGGAGGTATAAATAACACAAGGGAGAAGCAACATGACACCCTATATTTGAAGACTGATAGTGAAGAGTATATTCCATACAATAAAGTTAGTTTCTAGTGTATTTCAACTATGAAATAGAAAATGGTTTTATATAGATCTTAGTAATGATAAATAAAAGTGAGGTAAGGATAGTATTCCACAGAAATCATTTCCCCTAATATCGACTTCTCGTGTACATAATAGATGGATTCTTCTAATTAAATCTTTTTTATATAATTGCAGATGGACATTGGGATATTGGAAACAATAACACCTAAATCCCTAATGATGTCACATGATCACTCTATATATGACACAAATGTTTTGTAACAGATTATAAACAACCTACCTTCTAGAGATCAATGACTATCATTCAAAGCAGTACTGAACAAAACCTATTCCTTCCAAAAAATAATTTTTCAAAGTATTTTGATTATTAGATGGAAATTGGTTTAATGGAACCCCTAGAAATAAAGAATTACATTGGGTCAGGGTTTAGAGGCCATGAAAACCATTTTCCATACCATCGACACCTCATGAACTTAATAGTGAGATACTCTATATTCCTGGATTGGAAGGAGATACAGGTAAGTGTAGGCTTGGTAGAGTTGAAGGATCCCAAAACTCATGAAATATGATTAAAATTTATTTAAGATCCAATGGACGTTGTACTCTCTATATAGGTTGTTTATATTCATCCTTACTACAAGACATAAATTGAATGGTTTTCGATCTTTACCACAATACATTAGAATTAATGGTCATCATCCATACCACAAGATATGAAACTTCATGGCCTCTGCCCTTACCAAAAATGTGTTAAACTACATGGTCATCATCATTACAACAATTTGTTAAATTTAATGGACATAATCTTTAAAATGAGACGTTAAACTACATTGTTGTCATCATTTCCTCAAGATGATAAAATGAATTTCCATCTTCCTTACCACAAGATGATAATTTTTTTTGCCATCATCCTTAACTCAAGATGATAAATTGTTGGTCTATTTTCCTTAGAAATAGATGATAAACATCGTGGACATTGTTTTTTATGAATGATGTAAAACTACATAGACATCATCTTTTCCACTAGACGTTAAAATTCATGGATCACATCCTTACCCCATGATGTCAAACGACATTACTAATTCCCTTTCCACATGAAATTAAACAACATGAGTTTTCTAGAAGTACGTGCATCAAGATTTTCATTTCAATGAGATGTGTATGGATGCCTAGATCTTATATCCTAACCCAATAACATGTATTCATGTCCTTACTTCAAGACGTTAAACTACACATATGACATGTTTTCTACAAGACATTAAACTGTATCATTTTTCTAGAACTATTTAACGCTAGATTCTAAATTCAATGAGATACATATGGATGTTTGGATTTTATATCATTACCTAGCAATAAAAATTATCATCTATAACGCAATATATTAATCTCCACAACTGATGTTCTTTCTGAAAAACATTAAATTACATGAGTTTTATAGAACTATGCCTGACATGATTCACACACTTTTGATATATGTAGGGACACCAAGAACCAATATCTAGGCCTAGTCAACAATAATGACATCCTTTCCACATGACCATAAACTACATAGAACACATCCTAGTCATATGACAATAAACTGTGAGGCCTTTTAATCTATGGGAGACATTTTTAGAATCAGGTTGAAATTTCATTATCAAGATACCCTACCTATAATGTTAAATCTCAATCACAATTATATTTTAAAATATCAAAAAACCTCATAAGACTACTGGGAGTGTTTTCTAATTGGTAACCTCCCAAAAAATTAAGGTTTTTGTGTCATAGAAACTATGTCAATTGTGGAGAGTTGTAGACCAGAAAAATTTGGATCATACACCAAATAGTTGAAACATAGTCTAACATCATATCTGTGAGTAATGTATGGGGAGGTATAAATACACACCCCCATACATAAATTCTAGAACTATATTCCAATTGGACAAGGAGGAAAATACTGGTTGTATATACATTCATCAATCAATGACATAAACCAAAATTTCATGACACCTGAGAGTATACATGCATATATTCATGTACAGTCATTATGGAGGGGTATGTGCTTTATGGTCGAACTATGGGGGATCCACCAGTATATTCTATTTATTATGTAATAACAAGTAAATATTCTTATCCCTATAAATAAGAATGATCAACACATTGATCTTTAGTGAACATGGTGGCTCTAGAGAAAGGACATATTATTTCCCACATTTAGGAGGATTATCGACATATTTTGGAAAAAGAAGAGGTGTCTGAATAGGCGCATATTCCAATTTCAACTAGGGATCTCTAGGTTAGAGATGGACATACCAAGGGACACGATAATACCCCTATCAAGAAAATGCTGGTGGAATACATAAATGTCCTAGGATGAGTATCATATTACCTTTTAAAGTCAAGGATCACCATGTGATAGTGGAACATGCCTTGGGATAGGCACTTATACCTATCAATAAAGATACTCAAAATATCCTAGTATCTTATAAGAGGAGACTCATATCATTGATCCTATTCTAGGGGTCCACCTACATATCCTGATGGGGGATGCATAATTGGATTAGTATCATATTCATCTTCCAAATCAGGCTCACCAAGTGTGAGTAGCACATTCCATAGGGTAGGCTCATATTCTTACCAAGAAAGACCAGAAAAATATATTGATGTCTAAGGATTTTTCTCATACTCTAGCTCTGAATAGGGATCATCATGTGATAATTGAACATGAAATGCGATAGTAATATATTATTTTCAATGATGAGTAAGAATATTAGAATATTCCTTTAGCGTCTCAGTAGTGGGATCATATTCCCATTAAATCGGGTTGTTGAAAAAATGTTTTGGAAAACCTCATAGAGCATTCCCATATCCTTGCACAATTCCAAATGACAGGTCGAAATATTTCAACCATGATGAAGAACGAAACCAATATTACTTAGCTTCTAAATTATAGTGTCATTGAGATCATTTGAGACATATGTTTAACACTACAAGGGTTCTTTGACTCTTCATCTGAAGATTATGATGATCATTTCCACAATATTCCTCCTCAGGGTAGTGTGGAGATTTATCATAGTGAATCTACTCCATACATCCATTGTGGTCACATCACCCTAAAAATATCTCACATAGAAAAAAAATACTCACCATTCCCCCAAAAAATTAATATAGTGAGGTCTCAATAACTCAAACTCCTTCCTACAGATAGGTTCTAAAAAAATTGGGGTCAGCCATATATAGTTCGACAAATACTTCCAGCGGCACTCCACTCTAGTTTGATAGACAACCTTAGAATCAATTTATATTGTCTAAAATTATAATGGATTGTATGTATGATGACTGATATATAAACATTGAAATATGTATAGATTTATCAACAAAAAAACCTCACTATCATGTTTTGTCCCCTCTCCTTGTTTGACTATGAGATATCATATGATATAACAATGGAGTTAATCCTTTACCTTTGAAAAAATATGTCAGATACACATCAGTGATTGAATACTAGATATTTAATTTATCCATGATATAATGGGAACCATCATACCATTAATATACTATATTTTCATCTAGACATCACAGTTATATCCCTGTCCCAAAATCTAAAATAGGGAAACCATAATGTAATTCTACAACACACTTAATTCCATTACATCAAAAATCTTTAGAAGATGATCTTAAAATCCTCTTCATGCATCCATAATCATGTATGGGTAATATATATATTGTTACACATAATCACACCCCTATAAAATCATAACCCCTTAAACATGACATCTTAAAATATAACGGCCTCTAACTAAATCAGGGGACCAGGTAATGCTCAGGCTAGTTGGTCACTAAAATATAATTTCCAAGATTCAATTAAGTTCAGGAATCATGAAATTGTGAGATGATAGTGATCAAAACATTTAAATACTCCCCTCAAACAAATAAGAATGTATATCAGACATGAAGTCCTAATTTTTTATCAACCACAAAATTATCCATAAATAATGATCCCCCTCATGGGTTTTCATTGCACCCAAATCCTACACTAGTATAGATGATCAGTATTAAATGGGACATATTAGTAGCCCCAATTCCAGCTTTCAAGATTTGAACCAAACGTATTTGGTTGGGGGAATATATACCAATCCATCTACCCCTAGGATCAACAATTACCAAAAGGATTCAAGACATAATGTAAGAAGCTCTGAACAAACAATAGTCGACCTGGCTGGGGGAAGTTATATCTAAATCACCATCACTAGGATCATCTTCTACTGAGAGGGGCCTTAAGTAATACAAAATTAATCCATATCTACCCCATACTATTATTATAATGGAATTTATATCTCAATGTCTATCCTGAGAGTCATAAAATACCCTCCTAGAATCATTGTATCCTCAATAATATGATCAGTGAATTCCAATTCCAGCCTCTAATAACCCCCAACCCATTGGGATGGGGAGTTTTCATCATCATCATTACCAATGAGAGATTCATAATTCTCTATACTGGGATGTAAAAATCAATGATTAGTATTCCATTTCCCCCACAACATAAAAAAAAACATCTACTATTTGAGGACCATTTGGATAACATGACCAGAAACTCCATTAAAATCATTGTTCATTGAAGAAGACTTGTGTATTGTAAAGAGAAGGTGATCAGAACCAACATGGTTCACAGGACAAAATGGGCCAATATGGCCACGGTTTTGAATAACTATCCTAATTAAGGTAGTGAAAAAATAAGAGAGTTGCACTGAACATAATGGTACAATCATCATTGAAAAATATTCCTTTAAGATGTTATTAACTGTCATCATATAGATAAATTCAATCAAGACACAAACATCAAGGGAATTAACTCATAATACATACCCCAAGGTGTCGGTGACTTTGATGCACCAACTGAGGATGCACACAACATGAACTAGAGGAGGCTTTGAAACCTGGAATCGTTGAATACTATGTTTCCAACTCTCTATAAGAACACTAACAATTAAAAAGGGAAGGGTGAGGCAACATCTCATTCACGACACTAAATAAATGAGATTTCGTCCATGAAGTGTAACACCCCAAGCTTCCACGGTACGCTTCTCTTTGAATAATATTGTAGAGTGTGTTTTAGGAAACTTCAAGTTCTAACACACACCATAATCAATCAAACTAGCCGTTATGAATTGTAATACCCGCATTTTTAAATTTTATAAATTTTATCATTCAAAAAGAACTTAATTTATTGATTCGGAATATCAAAATTAGCGTAGGGTGAATTTTAGGTATTTTTCTGAAAACATTCAATTTTTGATGAATTGTGAAAAAAAACATGGATTTATAATTTAAAACCAATTTTTTATTTGAATAATCATTTATTGTATTTAAATTTATTTTAGGTCATAATATATACATAATACCTATATATCTCCAATTTAATTCATTGTATTCAATTTATAATAATTTTAGATATATAAAATGTTTATTGAAATTTTCACCGTCTTTTAGCCATCTCTTAGGAGAATTTTGAAATTCACATGAAACTTAATTATAACACTTATCTGAGTGGAATTTCAAAAATTCGAGACACATGATTAATATAAAGGATTAATATGTGGTTCAATAAGATAAAAATAATTTTCGGTGAATAGTAACTTTTTGCTTTTATTTACCACGGTTAAAAGTAAATAGGGTAATTAAGGGTAAAAATGATATTAATATTACCCTAACGAAATTTCAAATTCAATTGGACAAGTGTATCTCGACCAAAAATAACTTTCAGAATAAAATATTATCATTCAGGTCCACATTGTTTAGATAAGGAAATTTATTATTATTTAATTCAAATAAGAGTTAAAAGCGATAAAATCAAAGTCAAATAACTAAAACATTTTTAATATAGGGTTATATATTAGATAAATTCAATTATAAATATTAATTATAAATCTAAAATGAATTTCTATATAATGATATTTTTTTAATAATTTTTAGTCATTATATAGTTTAATTTATTTATGACACAATGGTAATTCAATAATTACCTAATTAAAGAAATATTAAAATAATTGATATAATAAATATCAAAATAAATGTAATATGATACTTTTTATGAATTAAAATAATTTTCTAGGTTAATATGAAATATTATTATTGGTTATATGAATTTTATTCAAAGTATAAAATGCCGTTATGAATTTATAAAAACCAAAATACCCAATAGTGTCAAAATTGGCATAAAAGTGTTTTTCAAACAGATATTATTTTATTAATTGATATTATATTCCTAAAAATATAAGGTTCGGTCAAAGGACTTATATAATCATATTTAAATTATTAATGGACCACTTGGGGGACTCTTTGAAGTTTATATTATGTTTATTGACAATATAATATAAAAATACAAAGAGACATGGCAAATGTCAAACTATTTAACTAAGAGTTAAATCAAAAGGATAAAGTCACTATAGTGACCCAAACCTATAAAAAACATATTGGTTGTGTGTATTTCCACCCATCCCCATATTAACCTTTAAATAATCTACTTTTGAGCCATTAGAAACCGAATTTTAATTTTATGTAAAATAATATTTCTAGCTTGTTCAAAGGTGCCCCTCACCCCTCTTTTAAAAGGGCACTCCACCTTCCCTCTAATTCACACAGTCAAAGCCATTTGTCTCGGCCAATACTTGTCCAAATATTCTCTAAAATTCCCTCACTTAGACCTATAGGCCTTAGTTTGACCCGATAGCCATCCTATGGCACCATTTTGATCAAATCAAATGGAAGAACCTGAAAAAGAGGTAATGTTTTCACCACCCACTTTCTAGTACCTTTCTTATTCAACTTCTTCTTTATTTGTTATTTCCATTATAAAATAATAACTCCAATATCTTATATATACTATGATGTTATTATAAATATGGTACAACAAAATTCAGTATTCTATTCATCCTTTGAATGACATGTCACCATACGTGCGTACGTACGGCCTACAGTCTCCACGTTGTGGTGTAATTGTTATTCAATACATTATTATTTGGATGGGTATAATAATGATGTATAATTCATATAAATAATAAATATAACATGATAATTATTCTATATTTATGATACTCTATCCAATTATATATTATTTTAATAACAAAAGAATGATATTGTCACACATGCGTACGTACGGATTACATTCTCCACGAACGCGATGAGATTCATTCCTCATAGAATCCATTCAATAATAAATCTCATTTTATGATTAAAAATAATGTTTAAAGAAATGATATCATTATGGATATGAATAAGGTACATCCAATCAATAACAAACACGTCTTATGTAACGAAACATACAAAAGAAAACGAGTAAGTTTACAGCCAAAATGACGATAATACTAAGATATTATTATCAAAGAAATGTTAAAAGATCTTATATGATATCATATTAATGTATATGATTATTTTATAATTTAATAACATTTATTTCGCCATTATATAGGAGGTTAACCTACCCTCAACCAAAGGAAATTAAATGCTAATGGAATATTTCACAATCATTTCATTATCTGAGGTTGTTTATACGTAAATATGTTCTGGGACCTCTTTATGTTCAACATCCTTGTTTCTTAAAAATGTCTTTAAAATAATTATTACTATTTTAAAAATTATGGTTTAATGTCATTTATACCCTTTTTTACTTTTTATATGATGTTTATAATGGAATATTTTTGTCATTTTCCAAACAAGGTCCTTTTTAACCTTTTCGACAGAATCAATGTAAGAATGTCTTTTTTAACTTATTCGGCGGGTGTGACTATTTTATGCCATTATAAAATTTTCTAATATTCCCTTACAAGATTATAAGAATATATTCCCAGTAAATGTATTCTTTTATAATTATGTAACTTTTAAATGATTTTAAAAAAATATATATTTCTCTCAAATAGTTTTGATTTCATCTATGTCAACATACTTTGATAGATTTATGATTATTTGAAGTTCATTTATTATGATACAAAACTTTTATATTGTATTGAAGGTTTTGTGATATGTTTGATTATATATGTTTTAATTTTATACCATTGATGGTTTATAGAGAATGTATTGACATTTATAATGCTAGTTTTAATATGAATGTTTATGTTATGTTTAAACCTAATTATATGAGGAATGAATTGGACTTCATAAGTGATGTGTGGAGCCTAATATAGATCCTCGATGCATCAGTAGGTCTCATTAGACAAAATAGTTTCTTGTCACAAGGCCTTGACAAAATCTTATTCGTAGTCTTGGCACAAGGCCTTGACTATGTGGTTATGATATTCTGGCATTATGAATTCCATCATTATAAAAGTGGTTATTGATATTGCATGTGATTATTCGACTAGTCGAATATCCATGTGAATAAATAAATGGAATTATTTCATTTTATTTTTGCTATATTATGACGATGTTCATGTTTAAAAGGCTTTTGTTTTAGTTATACATTTCTTTAAATGTTTATGCTTATTTATGAATGTTTCCGCAATATTGTTATCCTTACTATGCTTCTGAGCTCACCCCTTTCTATGTTTTATTTTTCCATGGATGTGAAGAAGTATTTTATGAATGATATGTAGGGATAGTATGAGGGGATATGAGTGTGGACTATGGAGACTATGTTGTTTTAGTTTTCATTTTATGATATAATATAAACTTTATGAATGTATCTAGTGATTCCATGACTACTAAACTAATTGGTCTTTTGAGGCTTGATCCTTTGTGATCATGCCAATGTTATATAATAATGCACCTACTCTAGGTAACAGGGCTCGGGGCATTAAAGTTGGTATCATAGGACTTTTAGTATTAACCTTGGAAGGTAGATTTAGATAAACTCTGATTAGAGAACATAGACCTATTATAGACATTGAGGACTCGTATAGAAGAACATCCAAGAATTTTGTCATTGTAAAGATTTTGTGAGTTTTATGAGCAATTCATCCCTTTTTGGATACGAGCAGGTAGAGGAGGCTCTGGCACAGATGAACCTAGGGTTAAAACTCGAAAACACCGCTTTATGCTGGACTTGAACAGGAACTGGTGCAGGACATGGGCATTGCTACTCTCTTGGTTACGACACTCCTGGGGGATATTCTTAGGATATTTCTCATTTTAATTACAATACATTATGAAGGGTTTATGAGTATATACTTCCTCAAAGAAAACAATTTTTTATGATTATAGATTATATCCATAAATACTTCAATTTATGTTAAGTGTTTTACAAGTATGGAATTATGTTTTTTGATTCATAAAATGATCTTGTTTATGCCATTGTTTATAAATGGCACCTAGTAAAAGGAGTGGAAACTATATCAATGCACTAACTCCATGTAGGGATTGCCCTATTGCTCAAGAAAATTATATTGGAGCTGGGGATGCAACTGGTGCTAATCAGCTAATCACCGTACAGAGACAACTCACTCAGGTTATGAATAATAACATTACCCATATGGAGCACCCATATCCATAGTGTGGAGGATCAATGATAGATCAATTCATTAGGCAACATCCACCAACATTCAATGGTTGTACAAATAAATTGGTAGCATAGAAATGGATATGTTCCCTAGAGAAAATATTTCAGGCATTGGAGAGTAGGGAAAGGGAAAACTCTATCATGGCATTTTATCGCCTCACTGGAGATGCTGATCAATTGTGGTCATTGATACAAAACACAAATGATGATGATGAATTATCAAATATGGAAGGGAGGGATTTCAATGAGGTTTTCTTAGAAAAATACATTCCTCGTGACCATCGATCAGATATGGAAAGGAAAATTTTGATTCTATGAAAAAAAGAGGATGATAATGTCTCAAAGTAGGAGACTAAATTTACAAGGTTATCAAGGTATGCTAGAGATTATATACGTAACCCGAGGAGTAATATTTATCGATTCTTTGATGGGTTAAAACCATTTATTTGTCAAGCATTAGTCTAAAAATCCTTCTTGTCGTATGGAGACATTGTCTCATGTGCTATGAAGACTGAAATGGAATTCTCCAAGTCATACAACATTAAAGAAAATAAATAGAAGAAGAGATCATATGATCACTCTAAAAATGAAATAAGGGGGAGAAGGGAAATGTTGAATATCAATCCTACAGTAAATGTGGGAAGAAACACCCCGGTACATTCTTGAAGGGAATGGGTGTCTGTTACAAGTGTGGTGAAAAAGGCCACCAAGATCATGATTGTAAAGGGAAGAAAGAAGCTACTGATGTTCAATGCTACAATTGTAGGTAGATGGTAAATTATGCAAATGAATGTCCTAAGCGTCAGGGAAATGTACCTCAGAAAAGGCCAAGGGATCAAGGCCAATCTTATTCTATCACTACTGCTGAGGTAGAAGCTCCGAAGGACATGGTGGTAGGTAATTTAATGGTGACCTCATGTTTAGAAAAGTCATTATTTGATTCTGGATCATCTCATTGTTTCATATCTTCCAATTTTGATAATAAAATTAGATATTTACAATTTGATTTAACAAGGGAGTTTTCAGTTAAAACTCTTAAGGGAAGTATCATTGCAATAATGTTTTTTGAATCTATCCCCATTAGAGCACATAAATTTTCTTTATCTACTAATCTAATAGTCATACCTATGATTGATTTTGATATAATCATCAGTATGTATTGGATTTCGGACCATGATATGAAGATTTATTATAAGAAGAAGGAGGTTACAATTTTTGATGATGATGATAAATAACACCTTATCATTAGAGTAGAATCTTCACCACCTGATTCTTACCTATATCCACCCCAAGTATATCAACTAAATTCAATTATTGATGAGGAATAGAATGAAATAACTATGTGTAAGGAAAGTAATGTTCAAATAGAGTATGTACCTATTGTGATAGAATATGTTGATGTGTTTCTATAAGATTTATCTGGACATCCTCCAGATTGAGAAATTGAGTTTTCTATTGATATAATTCCTGGATCAAGGCCCATATCAAAGACCCCATATAGAATGGCCACTTTGTAATTAGTTGAACTAAAGAAACAAGTTGGGAAATTGAGTAATATGGAATTTATTCGCCTTAGTGTTTCACAATGGGGAGACCCTATCCTTTTTGTTAAAAAGAAAGATGGATCTATGAGGTTATGTATCAACTATAGGGAGATCAATGATATAACAATAAAGAACAAGTATCCCCTACCACGCATTGATGATTTATTCGACCAACTACATGGAGTTCAATAATTTTTAATGATTGACCTTCAATTTGGATACCATCAGTTGTGTGTGAAGAAGGAAGACATTCCAAAGATTGCATTTCGAACCAGGTATGGGAATTACGAGTTTACAGTAATGCCTTTTGGATTGACTAATGCACCCTCTGTATTCATGGATCTAATGAATAGAATTTTCATGGAATATCTCAATGATTTTTTGGTTGTATTTATTGATGATATCTTGGTATACTACAAAATCTATAAAGATCATGAAAATCACTTGCGCATTATCCATAAGACTCTTATAAGACATGAATTATATGGTAAGTTTACAAAGTGCGAATTCTGCATTTAAGAGATCTTTTTTCTGGGCCATATTGTCTATAAGGATAGAATCTCTATTGATACTTATAAGATGAAGGCAATCCCAGAATGTCCAGCACCAACGAGTATAACCAAGGTACACCGTTTTATTGGTTTAGAAGGTTATTATTGGTGTTTCATCCAGAATTTTGCACGATTGTCTAACCCATTAATGAAGATCACACGTAAAGCGGTTAAATTTGATTGGAAAAAAGTGTGTGATGAATATTTTGAAGAACTAAAGAGAAGATTAGTCAATGCTCATATATTAACTCTACCATCGAGGAATGATGGATTCGTTATTTATAGTGATACATCGAAGAAAGGACTTGGTTGTGTCCTTATGCCGAATGATAGGGTTATTTCCTATACATCATGGTAGGTAAAAATTAATGACAAAAACTATCCTATTCGTGATCTTGAGTTAGCTGCCGTAATATTTTCTTTGAAGATATGGAGACATTATCTCTATGGTGAAAAATGTGAGATTTATACTGATCACAAGAGTTTGAAGTATATTTTCTCATAGAAATAACTCAACATGAGGCAAAGACGATGGATTGCACTACTCAAGAATTATGATTGCAAGATACACTACCACTCAGGGAAGGAAAATAAAGTGGAAGATACTTTGAGAAGAAAGGATCATGGAGTTTTGAACAATATGGGAGTTTAGAGGAATCCTATTTTCGTAGATCTAGTAAAGTTTGATATTGGAATAACCATGGAAGGTGAAACATCGATACATTTTAAAATGGTTCCCAAAACATCTTTACTAGAATGGAATAAGAGTTCTCAAACTGATGATGAAGAATTTCAAAACAAGATTAATGATGTGAATGATGGGAGATTGAGAGAATTTGTGTATAAATAAGGAATTTTGAAATATGGTAAGAGACATTGTGTTCCCAATATACCTGATTTGAAAAGGGAATTGATAGATGATTCTCATAGTTATAATTTCTCTATACTCCCTGGTAGCACCAAAATGTATAGAGATTTCAAGGAACATTTTTGGTGGGAAAACATGAAGAGGGAGATTGCTGATTTTTTGTCAAGATGTATGGCTTGTCAACAAGTGAAAGCTGGAAGGAAACATCCTGGAGGAGTCATGCAACCACTTCCCACACCTGAGTGGAAATGGGATAATATTACAATGGACATTGTCATGGGACTACCAAAGACTCCTAGAAGGAATGATGCAATATGTGTCATTGTGGATCGTCTTACCAAGTCAACACATTTTCATGCTATAAGGTAGTATTCAGTACTCGAACGTCTAGAAAGACTATATATTAATGATGTTGTGAGACATCATGGAGTACCACTATCGATTGTTTCTTATCGTGATCCCAGTTTTACTTCAAGATTCTGGAAGAGTCTTCAGAAGGCCTTGGATACTAAACATCATTTGAGCACTGCCAAACCCCGTCAAACAGATGGACAATCATAACAGACTATTAAAACCATAGATGACATGATGATATCTTGATCACTTGACATTAAGGGTATGTGGGATCCATATTTACCTATGGTAGAATTTTCCTATAACAAAAACATCCATTGAAGTATTCAGATAGCACCATATGAAGCATTGTATGGAATGATATGTCACACACCAACCTGTTGGGATGAAGTTGGTGAAAGAAAACTCATACTCCTAGAACTGGTGGAGGAAACGATGGATAAGATGAAGGTAATCGAAAACCACATCAAAAGCAGCTCAATGTAGGCAGAAGCGCTATGCTGAAAAGCGAAGGAAGGACTTGGAATTTCAGGTAGGAAATCATGTTTTCTTGAATGTATATCCATGGATGGGTGTTATACGTTTCGGTAAGAAGGGTAAACTGAGACCTAGGTACATCGGACCTTTTGAAATTCTAGAACAAATTGGGGCTCCAGCTTACCGTTTGGTGATACTGATAGGTTTCTCCAAAGGTTACGATGTGTTTCATGTATCACTGTTGAGAAAATACTTGTCTGGCCCAATTCATGTACTAACATAAGAGGAAATATAACTAGGACATGATCTGTCTTATTACGAAGAGGCTGTCAGGATTCTTGATACAAGAGAAAAAGTGCTGAGAAATGCGACGACTCATATGGTAAAAGTTTTATGGATAAACCATAAGATAGAAGAGGCAACGTGGGAACCCTAGGAACGTATGATGAATAACCACTTGAGTACTTTCAGGTGGTATTATTCTAAAAATTTTGAGGACGAAATTATTTTAAGGAGAGGATAATGTAACACCTCAAGCTTTCGTGGTACACTTCTCTTTGAAGAATACAGTAGCGTGTGTTGTATGCAACTTCGAGTTCTAACACACACCACAATCAATCAAACAATCCATTATGAATAGAAATAACCACTTTTTAAAATTTTATAAATTTTATCTTTCAAAATTAACTTCATTTTTTGATTTGGAATATCGAAATTAGCCTAGGGGGTTTTTTGGTATATTTCTGAAAACATTCAATTTTTGATGAATAGTGAAAAAACACTGAGTTATAGTTTAAAAGAGAATTTTTATTTAAATAATTATTTATTTTATTTAAATTTATTTTATGTCAAAATATATACCTAATACCTATATATGTTCATTGTAATTCATTGTTGTCAGTTTATAATAATTTTAGATATATATAAAAATTTTATTGAACTTTTCACCGTCTTTTACCCATCTCCTAGGAGAATTTGGAAATTAACATAAAACATAATTTTACCACTTCTATGAGTGGTATTTCAAAAATATTAGAGACACATTTAATATAAATGATTAAAATGTTGTTCAATAAGATAAAATTTTTTTTTGGTAAATAATAACTTTTTCCTTTTATTTACCACGGTTAAAAGTAAATAGGGTAATTAAGGGTAAAAATGATATTAATATTACCCTTAAACAAGTACTAGTTCTATTGTAAAAGTATATATCGACCATAGAAAACCATAGGAATAAAATATTATCATTTACGTCCACTTGAATTAGATTTGTACATTTATTATTATTTAATTCAAAGAAGAGTTAAAAGAGATAAATCAAAGTAAAATACCTAAAAAATATTAATATATGGTTATAAATAAGATAAATTCCATTATAAAAATTCATTAAGAAGATAATAATATTTTATACATAATTATATTTTATCTATAATTTTTAGACATTATATAATTTAATTTATTTATGACACAATGGTGATGCAGTAATTACCTAATTAATGAAATATTAAAATAAATGATATTATAAATATATAAATTATTTTATTTTGGGGATTTTATGAATTAAAATATATTTATAGGTTAATATTACATAATATGATTGCTTATAAGAATTTTAATCGAAGTAATAATGCTGTTATAAATTTATAATAAACAAAATACCCAATAGTATCAAAATTGATATAAAAGAGTTTTTAAAAAAGATATTATATTTTTAATTGATATTCTATTCATAAAAATCTAAGGTTCAGCCAACAGACATATATAATGATAGGTGTATTATTTATTGACCACTTGAGGGTCTCTTGTAATTTTATAGTATTTTCATTGATTATATAATATAAAAATACAAAGAGACATGGTAAATGTCAAACTATTTAACTAAGAGTTAAATCAGAAATAAAAAGTTAATATAGTGACCCAAACCTATCAAAAACCTATTCGTTTAGAGGATTTAGACCCCTAACCACCTTAAAAATTAAATAATCCACTTTAGAGTAATTAGAAAAGGAATATAAATTTATTATAAAATAATATTTCTAGCTTTTCCAATGGTGCCCCTCACCACTCTTATAAAAGGGCACTCCCCCTTATCTCTAATTCACATTGTAAAAGCCTTTTGTCTTGGCCAAAAACTGCCCAAATATTCTCTCAACAACCCTGACTTAGACATAGAGGCCATATTTTGACCAGAAATACAACCTATGGAGCCCTTTTGATCTAATCAAAAGGAAGAACATGAAGAAGAGATAATGTTTTCACCACCCACTTTCAAGTTCCTTTCTTCTTTAACTTCTTCTCTCATTGTTATTTCCATTATAAAATAATAACTCTAGTATTTTAAATATACTATTATGTTATTATAAATATGTTACAACCATATTCAGTATTCTATCCATCCTTTGAATTACATGTCACCATACATGCCTATGTATGGCCTACCGTCTCCACGTCGTGGTTTAATTGTTATTCAATAAATTAGTATTTTGATGGGTATAATAATGATGTGTAATTAATTTAAATAATAAATATAGAATGATAATGATTCTGTATATATGATATAAAATCCAATTATATATTATTTTATAACAAAAGATTGATATTGTCGATCGTGCATACGTACGGATTACTGTCTCCACGAACGCGATTAGATTCCTTCCCCATTGTATCCATTCAATACTAAATCACATTTGATGATTAAAAATAATGTTTAAGGACTTGATATCATTATGTATATTAATATTATAGAACATATCCAAAAAAACATTACTCATGTAACAAATCATATAAAAGAAAACGAGGAAGTTAACACCCGAAACGAAGATAATACTATGATATTATTAGCAAAGCAATGTTAAAAGATCATATATGATATCATATTAATTTATATGATTCTTTTATAATTTAATAACAATTATTTCACCATTATACTGGAGGTTAACCTACCCTCAATCAAGGAGTGTACTAGGTAATAGAATATTTCACAATCTCTTCATTATCCGAGGTTGTTTATACGTAATTATCTACTAGGACCTCTTTATCAACCACATCCATGTTTTTTAAAAATGTATTTAAAATATTTCGTAGTATTTTAAAGACTATCGGTTAATGTCATATATACCCTTGTTTACTTTTTATAAAAAATTTATAATGGAATATTTCTGTCGTTTTCCAAACAAGGTCCTTTTTAACCTTTTCGACTGAATCAAGGTAAGAATGTCTTTTTTAACATATACGGCGGGTGCCGCTATTTCCTGCCATTATAAAATCATCAAATCTTTCCTTACAAGATTCTAAGCATATTTTCAAATTAAATGTTTTCTTTTATAATCATGTGACTTTTAAATGATTTCAAAAAAAGAGAGATTTCTCTCCAGTAGTTTTGATTTCATCAATGTCACAATCCTTTGATGGATTTTAAGCTTATTTGAAGTTGATTTATTATGATACAAAACTTCCATTTTGTATTGAAGGTTTTTTGGTATGTTTGAATTTGGATGTGTTATTTTTATACCATTCATGGTTTATGGATAATGTATTGACATTTCATATGCTAGTTTTATAGGAATTTTTCTGTTATGTTTAAATCTATTCATTTGATGAATTCATTGGACATACTATGTGAAGGGTGAAGCCCGCTATAGCTCCTCGATGCATCGGTATGTCTCATGAGACAAACTATTTTCTGGTCACAAGGCCTTGACAAAATCTTATTTGTAGTCTTGGCACAAGGCCTTGACTATGTGGATATGATAGTCTGGCATTATGTATTCCATCATTATGAAAGTGGTTATTGATATTGCATGTGATTATTTGACTAGAAGAATATCTATGTGAATATGTAAATGGAAATATTTCATTTTATTTTTACCATATTATGCTTAAGTTCATGTTTAATAGGATTTTGTTTTAGCTATACATTTCCTTAAATGTTTATGATTATTTATGAAAGTTTCCGCTATATTGTTATCCTTACTGAGCATCTGAGCTGACTACTTTATATTTTATATTTTTCCCAGGATGTGAAGAATTATTTTATGAATGACCTGTAGGGATAGAATGAGGGGATATGAGTGTGGACTATGGAGACTATGTTGTTGTATTTTTTATTTTATGATGTAATGTAAACTTTATGAATATATCCAGTGATTCCAAGGCTACTAAACTAATCAATATTTCAAGACATGATCCTTTGTGATAATTCCACTGTTATGTAACAATGCACTGACTCTGGGTAACTAGGGTCGGGGCGTTACATGAAGGAACAATTTTTTCAATACAAGAGAGAAACAAAAAAACTCAGACAACTCAATGTGGAGCTACTCTAGGGAAATATTCTTGTTGGTTATTGTCATCATAAAGAGAGATATATTATCCATAAAATAGATGATCCGATATAAAAATTGACTTATGAGTGTCATATTGGAGCAAGATTTGGGTTTCTAGTGTACATAAATTTAGATGTAATAAAATGATCATTACGTACCACTACTGTGGTGACAACCACTCTCTTTTAAGGGTGATCATTTATTCATAGGATGGATCAAGAATCAGTCATATACAACTACAAGTCACCTCATAAACCCCATCCCTCTGCCTATAGAAGGCCAGTAGATCAAACATTATTGTTCCTGGAGATGTTTAACTGCATCAATTTCTTAGACACTAAAATGAAATCCATGAAAGGGTGATGTGCACCTATATCACTTGAGAGGAATCTATATCCAAAATAGGAGGATTACACTTTACCTCCACCAAATTTAGACAATCATATCATCTCTACCTTCTACGGAATAGAAGACCAAGAAATATATCTTAGACACTTCATATCCAAATGTGGGATGATGATGGGACCTCAAGATTAATAGGAGACAAAAAAGATGAGTAGTTTTTTATATAGTTTTGTAGGGATAGCCAACATTTGGTATAAAATTATTCCATCATGATCTGTTGTAGGATGGGATGAACTTACTCATTAGTTCCATTATTAGTTTATCTCCATGCTGCAGAAAGCAATGATAATTGACCCAATGATCTAAAATCAATGAGAAAATGACAATGGTTCTTACTTTATACCTTGGTGGAAGGGTTTAACCTATTCACTCAACATCCCTCTCTCGTAGGAGTAATAGATAGAACATTGAAATGAAAATATACATGATGAGTGGAAGATTCCTTTTATCCTAATGATGTATCCTTGTGGGTTCCATGAATTCATAATAATAGACCTATTTTGAAATATTTCATTCATGAGACCCAATCCAAATCTCATCTCATCAACTTAGTATAGTTTAATGTTTTGGGAAATTAGAGGAAACTATTTTCATTCTCAATCCTTCTTAATTCCCATCCAAGAACCGAGGATGTTCATAAAACAATTTTCATCTCTTGCCAAGTGGTGACAACCACAAAATATCTCTCATCTCGAATTATAGAGAAATCTGGTTTACCTGATATTCTTTTAATATATCAATCAAGAATACTACTTATGAAATGAGTAAGTACCAAGTTTATATTAACATATATGTACAATAAATGATTTAATCTACATGATCCATGGAATCATGATGAGGTCAATCCCACTGACCATCCCAACCATTTCACTTTCCATTGAATGATGATTCTTAATATTTAGAACTAATTCATCAAAAAAGACTTCCATTAAGGCATGGTTGATTTCAAAAAGGTGGTGTTAGATATCTTATCAGACTAAGTGGCCTACATAACCATTCCCAGTCCGAAGATTAGGGTGACTGATGGAAAGTTTGGTCCATTAATGAGCAAAAGTTCATCAAATGTATCACTCAAAAATAGCTAATCGATCTCACGCTACCCTAAGAACATAGATAAAAAAACCAACAATATCTCCACCTAACTAGGAGGTAACATGAGATATCCCACCCATATGTGGACGTGAAAACCAAACTTAGGAAAAAATAAAAGAGGATGAGTCATATTTGTCTCTAAATTAAGCTCTAACTCTTCAAGATTTCATTCTAACAACATATGCAGTATGGGCACCACCCTACAAAATGGAACACTCATTTGAGTAAGAGATACTATTTGGGTTTTTAACATGATTCACTATAATAACCTTTATCTGATGATAAAAATTCATCAAAATACCTGTTTCTCGCACATAACTGGGGAATTGTAGGTCGTAAGTACAGGAAATGAGGAATCTAAGAACAACACAGGTGTGTTTGGACCCAATAGTTCAGTCACATACCCATAGAGGACATATATATAGTTGAGATCCATGGAAAAGTGTTATAGTTTGACAAAAATAGGCATATAGATGTCTCTGAAACATGAATCCATTGTCTAGACCCGGTTGTATTACAAGAACCCTGAGCATGTGGTCGATTATCAAGTCCACCCCGAAAAAGGGGAAGGTCGTCACAATCTAAGCCTTTGACAGCAGATGCTCCCATGACCTCTGCACATGTACTGAGATATTCCACCTAAAATATATCTTTTCTTGAGAAATATAGTAATGAAAAAACAGCACATCAAAAAATTTCAACCTCTAGAACAATAATATTATATTCAGAAACACCAGGAAGTGGTCCCATCCATGATTTAAATAATTTAGGCACTCCATCATTCAAAATAACGTGAGGAGTCAGATGTTGATGCCCAAAAAATTCCATAAGAGATTGAGAAATAAGTCATTTTAGCCGATGTTTATCGGGTAAAGACCATTCCATCATAATTCCATTTCTTTAACTCATTCACTAACTAGTATTAGGAATATTTCATCCAAGGTAACATCACATCGCAATATTTTTTTGGAAGAATCAATAATTTTGACATCCAAAGTGATCTGATTGATAATGGTTCATGGTTTAACCTCAGACCCATTCAAACCCTCCGATATTTGCGATATACAAAAGGGGATTTTATTCCAACAAAGGTGACCATTCATGTGTATGATAAGAGTATTCAAAAACCTCTTCGTAAAATCAATCTATAGGGTATGTTTTTTGATCTCACATCAAATGATGAGATTATGGATATCCAGGGAGAGACCACAATAAATTTCCTACTCGGATGTCACTCACACTATATCCACTCAGTGATAGCTTCAATATTCCATTAGTGTCTAAAATACCTCATCAATGTAAAAGTCAAGATATTGCATGGTAATAATGTCTCTTACACTAATTTTGAAGCCACTTACACTGATGAAAATTTCTATATAAGGGGAGGGAAACAATTAATGGTGTATGATGAAATATAGGTTTTATTCTTCAATGGAATGGGGACCTCTCTTGACAATCCTTAGAGTATTATCAATATTGACCATGTTATCCCCATAAATCATGTCATGGTGATAGACTTGTCCAATGATGTTCAAACTCCTCATATACCCATCAATAATGTAAAATTAAATCTTCTCTGACATATCTCTACAACAAATCAAGAAGAAAGGGTTGATAATGTATATTATCAATGCCTATCTCATCTTGACAGTGATAGAGACCCCATATATATCAAATCCTTCTGATAATTCCAACATTTACTCAAAAGTGGAAATAGATGAGGATAACATTAGGACCACCCCCCAATCAAGGAAGGTTTCTCCACCTCTATTGATGATCTCATGAAAGATAAATTGGGAACATAAGAATACATGTTATCTATAGTAATAAATGTTGTTGTGAAACAATAATTTAATGATATAATTATTGCATTACAAATACAACATCAATATGTGTTTAGTTGAAACAATACACAAATGCATGGACCGAATCATGATGTGGTTATGAAAAATATCAGCTTACTGGAAGAAAATATAGTATTCAAGAAGGTTAGAAGGGGGATGTACCCATCACATTCAACAAATGTATTGATGGAAATTGATAAATTGATGAAATACAAAACTGCTAGATAAGTAAAATTTCTGTGGTGGATTGAAAACATCATCCCCGACAAAACAAAATAGTCTGTAGATTATGGTTTTCATCATTTCTAGAGACCTTAATTAGCAATTCCAAAAGGAAGTTTTCTCATTGACGATGACATGATTCTAGATTAATTCATATACTAACATCAAATCCATTTCCATCATGTAATTATATTAAAGGTCCAAACAAATAATGATGGCCACTGATGATGATGAAGACAATACCTTCATTGCTCCTTGTGATATCTTTTTCTATCAAGTCATTCCCTTTGGAAAAAAAATACTATATCCACTTATCATTTCACCATGAATTATATCTTTGAGACATTCCAAGGATGAATGGATGTATTTTTTTTGATTAAATAGTAGTTTAATCTTGACAGCAATGTGATCAGTTCATGGGAGCTCAAACACCCTTTAAAAATGTCTTAATAACATATTCTAAATATGAATATATTTAAATGATCCTTTGGCATAAAATTGGGGATGCTACATGAATTTTTGGTATTCCACCCAGTAATTGAGTTCAACCTATAGAATACACATTCTAATTGATAAATTTCACCCCCTTAAATATCAATGAACTGTGGGGGGTCTAGGGGAACCACACCAATATTCAGTGATTCATAACTAATCTAACCAATAAATCTCTCCCATTCCCATGTATAATGAAAAATTAAATCACCTTTAAAAAGGAAAATAATAACAAATAATCCTTCAAAAGTCTCATGTAATATTTACTAAACATAGTAGTCATAATTCCAATGTAGGAAGGTTGGCCAATAATAATGTATGTGACTGTCACAGAATGATCATTTTGTTACCATCATTCAACAAAAAAAGATAAGAGGAGTGATAACAGTATCTACTACCTCATCCAAACAATGTTAAGTATTGATACCTGATACTCTAATGTTGGGAAGTGCTTGCACTCTTCATCGTTGTGAAAAAGATGATGAATTACAATCAACACCATGAATTCCATCATGTCTCTCTTATTGATCTTCTCAAGTACATATTTGGCCATCCTATGTTAACATTCCACTTATCCCGATATGAAATCATTCTTTAGAAATAATACATTATGTTTATATCATATATATTTTGGAAAAGGAAATACATAGATGATTTCCTCGCAGAAAATCCTTCCACGATGAATACATCGGGTGGACACTAAGCTTCCAGATTATGAGGTAATCAATTCCCTGGAATTGGGATATATATTTTGATGGTGCCTACTGAATTACATTGTGTAAAATTATTGAATACCCAATCCTAAATTTTTTTGGGTTTTGGATATTATTTTTAGGTATAATTTTTTTTCCATTGCTCTTTCTCATAATTTCAATGATATACAAATAATGAGGTAGAATACCAGGCCATCATTGCTGGCTTGTAACTATCCCTAAAATGGCAAATAGACAATCTGAATATGAATTGATATTTGAAATAAATGATAAAGATGTTCAATGGAGAATATTACATCAAGAAGTAAGATTTTTTACCCCTCACTATCTATTTCATGGCCCTGATGGAAGTGTTCCATTTTGAGTAAACATTTCATCACCATACCCAATCAAAAAATTCTTATGTCAACTTATTGGAAAATTCAGCCACATTCCTGACTGACCATGATCAGGACGAATAAATATTCTTTATCATGAAACAAAGAATGGTGACATCAATCATAGTATGCATTATGGAAGAAATCAGTCAGGTCAGGAATTCTATAGAACTTGTTAAACCAATATCCACCCTAGTTGGATGGATCCTATAATACGTTATCTATAAAAAAAGGACTCTCATAAATGATAGAGCTAGAAGGGAGCATATTCGATGTTCTGCAACTGTAGTTAGACTGCTGGATTGTCAAAATGACAAAATAACCCTCTAAAATCATGGATTTTATGGAATACTCCTCTGATGCATACAAAATTGTATATTATAATAGTTAGGGAATAATTACATGTAGGATCTTACCTCACTCATACATCGGAGACCATGCTCTCCCCTAAATCCTGAAGATGGGTTACTTCTAAAAAACATGATACAATACTATGTGGAATTCACCAAGTAATGTCATCCATACGAGATCAATGAAACCTTAATCCATCAACCCCGTGAATTTATACATATAGATAAATATTCCTAACCATTTTCCATTTGGTGAATAAATATCATGGGACCATATCCCCTAGACAAATCTATGAACTATATGTACAACCTTACTGTTGCTGACTTCTTTTCCAAATAGGTTGAGGCAATACCCATAAAAGTAGTCTCGTTTAAAAACATATTCAACATCATGATACCCTATATCATCACCATGACCATATTCCCTCATAAAATACTAACGAACAATGACACCAACTTCTATTCTACACAATTCAAGAGACTATAAAAAGAGTAGAATATTGAGTCCAATCACTCATCTAGCTGTCATGTATGGAAAAATCGACAGATGGAGGAATCAACAAGACACTATAAAATATAATATAGATAGTGGTGAATAAGGATAACAAATCTTGTCCAATTTTATGGGCCTACCATACCACCACATGTAGTAAAACATTAGAAAATCCATAGTCAATGGTGTGCATCATTGAGGTCGTGTTACCCATTGAACTATAGCTTCCTTTATTACAAATAGTTATTTTTTGGAGAGCACCCCAATGATTATCAATATAAAAAGTGTCTGGATGAATAGGAGATGATCGATGATATAATGTTACATACATTACATAGCCTAGAATTTCATCTTAACCAGATTATACAAGCCTTTAATAATAATGTTCACCTTTGTTCATTATTTCAAGAAGTATTTGTATTATCTCTCAAGACTCCAATGATACCTGGGAAGAATCCTCCAAATATACAACCCAAATGCTATGGGATTTAGAACTAAAATAATGTATATCATAGTGGATACTACTTGTTTTCCACAAGGTATGGGGAGTGTGTCACACCCCACCACCAATGTGATATTTCTCATGAAATACATTTCAAAGCTATTGTTAATCCCCGATCGTACTTGTTACACAATGTTAAAATGTATGATCTTTTCCAAGTATAATGAAATTAAAGAGTATGTGATCATAATTACCACATTAAATTAAAATGTATAGTGATTTCCTAGCATCAATACCATAAATTGTATAGAATCTAATGTCCTGACCACATGATGATAAATTTTTGGGTTACATACTAGTAGTAAAAAGTTATAAAAAATGGAATCTCTAGTCATGATCACTTGAGGAAAAATATTAAAAATTGGTTTTGGAATTATGATGTTATACTAAAATACATATATCTACCTTTCCACATTATGTTAAACTAAATGAAACCCTATGACAATAAACTGTATGGACATTTCCTAGTAGAAAGATGTTAAACTACATGGAATTTTTTGTACCTACTCTATGATGTTAAAATTCATTAAAATTGTCCTTACCATATGACTAAAAACTACATATATCCATGACTTCCATCATCATTCATGTTGTATGGGTCATGTATTTTCAACATTATATTAATCTCCATGAGATTGTTATAACTATGTGTGGCTTAATTCCTTCCATCACATGATACATAGTGACACTCAAACCTCTAGTATTGGTTCTGCATAAAAAATTCTCATTCATTCACATGAGAAGATCCTCTTACTTAACACATGATGATTAAATATACAGTATATGTCCTTATTACATTATTTTAAACTGAAGAAAATATTTCTTTTAAACAATATATTAAATGACAAAGGATTCCAATAACTATGTATGGAATGATTCTCATTTCGATGAGATACATAGGGTTTCCTCAATTTTATTTCTTAGTACAGCTACTACATGATACAAAATTCCCATATACAATCCAATAATATCCTCTATATTGAGAGAGGATCCCTCAAAATTCCTTTTTTTCTCACACTGAATATAGACACTTGAATTTAATAATTTCAATAATGTATTCCTAGATAAAAAAGTCATAAAATCTCATAGAATTCCAATCATGGTCCTAAATGAAAGACCTTAAAATGTGTACCATCATCCATTTACACATGAATTTTAAATAGCGTGGTCAATTTCCCTTGACTGACATAAAACTACACATTCCAAACCTTCATTCATGAGAAATTATTGGCATGATTCTTGTCACCACATGATTTTTACTGAACATGATTTTCAATCATCAGTCTATTCACAAAAAATATTAAAATTCCTCCCACCATGAATATAAGTGATACGGGTGCTATAAGCATAGCTTCTAAGAACAATGAATTTCGTGATTCCTATTACTATATGATTCATAGTGACAATTTTATTTCCTTCATTGGGATCATCCAAAATACCACTTATCATTTTATGAATCTAATTTCTTTTCCAAATAAAGTTAAACAACATGGTTTCTCTAGAAATATGTGTTGATTTATTCCTTTCATCATCGGATATATTATGACGCCTGAATCTCCAATCATGTGCAATACTATCATGTTCAATGGAAACATTGACCACCTCTACATATAGGCCAAACCTCCATATAGTGTTTCCAATTAGAAAATTATGTGTGGCGTGATTCCTAACTTCAAAAGACACTTAGTGACATAGGGATATCCAATTCATGGCCAACCTATAACAACCGACAAAAAAAATTCACCCCAACTATATATGGGATGATCTATATAAGACTAATTTTCCTACATATGAGTTAGATCTGTGTATGACTTTCTTGCACATGTAATGTGTCATGAAAATGTTTTCACATTATCTCAAATGTCATTACTACATTACATCAAACTACTAACCAAATTTCCTATTCACATTAAATTAAAACTGTACAAAAAAACATCCATACAACATTACAATAAAATTCTAGGGAAATATCCTTAAAACATGGAGTTAATCTAAATGGATAACATCCTTACCACATAACATTATGTTGAAAAGAACATTTCCTGACTGCATGATTTTAAAATGCATAGATGAATAATTCATAATACATGATGATAAATTTTGTGGGCTACCACCCATCATCACCCCTTATCAAAAACTACAAGGGCCTTACCTTGAACAACTAGAGTTTGGGGTTCTTATTATATCTTTTATATCACATCAATCCATATACCAAACTTCATATCTCAAAGTACATTGGATTCTATGAACATTTCGTGTCCCTAGGAAAGGAAAATATATCTACATTCTAATACATTAAATTGATGCATATGGTCATAGAACAAACCACTAGATACATCTCGGCACACTATAAAAAGATTTATAATTATTGAGATACTGATGACACAGTGGAAGAACATTGATATTGAGAATGTTTTAGGTAATTCCAATGAATTGTTCTACAATATCTTTACTCATGACCTAAAAACCATGATTCGCAATTTACATGATTTTCACCTCTTAGTCAGAAGTGTGTTGGGGTGATCTTAACCCTGGGAATCCTAACTGGGCACTTGTGTAACATCCCCTGTATTAGACCCACATGCCTTATGATCATTAATTTCCTACACCTTGCTCATTGTTGTACAACCATATACTCTAGATTATTTTAGTCCAAATCACAAGACCTTAATCTACTCATGGAAGAAATCTATAATTTTTCTGGTTGGAAACATTCAATGGTTTGCATGATAAAAATTCAAGTTTCACCTTTATAATGACTTCACCTCTAGCGTTTGGTAAGAACATTAGGGAATATATAAATATGTTATAAATCTCATAGTTTCTACTCTATATACCTATAAAATCCATGCTATTCTAACTGGACCCCTGGTGTTGGAAAATGTTTGTAGAAATGGTTTTTAACATCTCCATAACATGAAAATTGTTTTACGTGTTGGTGACAGAAAATTTAGGGTCCTCAAACCCTTCATTGATATTACATTCTCCATAATCACACTTCACAATTTAATCTCCTTATCTCGTTGGAAAACATTCATTAACCATATAATGGAAGATAGATCTCTTAATTCAATTATGCTCTCAATGAATAAAGGTTTAGACCCACCAACTATAAACATATTGTCCAAGTATAAAGGAATTATATATTTTTCTGAGCATGAATTCACTGTGGAGGAACCTATCACTTGATGACGTTCTGGTCACTCCGGACAGGATTTTACCAAAAATTCCATAGGACATGATCACTTTGGAACATGATTTACAATTACATTAATAATAAAATTAAATTAAATTAAACATCCACATTTTTATTCTTGGATATATTTTATTCTACACACAACATCCTTGGTTTGAATATAGAGTCATTAAAAATCATCCACAGTAGGCAAAAAAGAGTGGGGATGAACTCTACATAGCCATACAAGTAAGAAACATGGACTAATGGATAAGGGACATGGCCTACTAATTAGATTCATATTGTGAGAACCCAAACCTTCTTTTTTGGTATGTTTTCCTTTCCTGGTAATTTTGGGAGAAAAGAAGAATTTATGGAATTTATCTATTTACACGCATTGTATTTTATGAGTACAAGCCTTGTACTTCATTACCGCAGCAGGCCGTGTGGTGGCCATGTATTATACACACACACAGCCATGGGGGAGTGACTTAGAGGCTGCCTAATGCAGAGTAATTTTGAAGTACATGTCGTGTAATCCAAAATTACCCACCGTGTATTTTGTTTTTTTTTATTAAATGAACCCAGGTCGCGTCTGGGGGATAGAACAACCTTCTACTAGGTTATCTTCGTCCGAGAGAACTGATGCTGCCATGAAATCTCTCCAAGTCCCCTAGAATCCATCCATCCTCCGATTCAAACACCGTTGATTGTGTTGAAATTGAATCAGTGATTTCTCTCTTCTGCTTGAGCCTTGTTTTTCCATTCATCTTCTTTTCCAAGTTATTGTAGGATGAACATTTCAGACGTTTTCTTAGATCTATGGCGTTCCAAGGAGATTCATGCTTCGAGGTTCTAGTATATTGATCTTTTATACTCGAGGTAAGTGGTTTTGCCTTTCCATTTTAAGCCTTTGTGTATTATGTTGAAATTCCACCCATACCTGTGAACGGGGTATTGCGTTTTTATTGTTTTACCCATAATTTTTTTCTACCATGCATGTATGCCTATGTAGAAAATTTTTGGAAATGGATATGGTTGATTTATATGCTTTGGATGGGTTTTTCCAATCAATTTTTCTATTTACGACCATTTGGTCATGTTTACCCTTTGGCTGCCTTGCCTGTTTTCCATGCCTTTTATTGTAGGATGGAGAATTGTATTATTAAATGCTTGTTATGTTGTAGACTATGTTTCCACGTAGACTATAGGAGGAATTGATAGGGTGATCTTACTTAGAGTGTCATTGAGCACTTTTGGATCTAAGGGGGGATTGACTAAGTGAGCATCCTCAAGGAGCCTAGAAACAAATTGGTCTATAAGGGGAATTGACTGAGTGAGCATCCTCATAGAGTCCTTGATTTCATTAGACTATAAGGGGATTGATCGAGTGATAATCCTCAGAGAGTCTTTGATTTGAATTCTGAGCTGTTAGAGTATAAGGGAAATTGATGGTGAGTGCTTCCTCAGAGAGTCTATGAATGACCAGGGCTATAAGGGAAATTTAAAGAGTGATATTTCTCAGAGAGTCCTAGACCTTGGGGATAATAGGGGAATTTACTGAGTGAGATTCCCTAGAGAGTCCATGATTACACTAGACTATACGGGGATTGGACAATGTGAGCTCCCTCAGATAGTCTTTCTTTAACAAAGAATATAAAAGGATTTACTATGAGCGCTTACTTAGAGAGCCTTATTATATTCATATATTGAACCAGAGGGGTTAGACCGATTGTGTTTCTCAGAGAGTTTCATGTACCTTTTAGGTAGGACCAGAGAGGATGTCTATGAGTACATCCTAGAGGGTCCCCTGTTTGTGGTTTGACTGCTTGCTTCACTATTGCTTGATTTGAAACTGTGGATTGTTTACTGCTTAGTACAATCATCTTTACTGCTTTCTATACATTTACATGACATATACTATTTGACTATTATGCATTTATCATAAGGAGGATTCCTACTGAGATTTAGTCTCACACCCTTTTTGGGTCCTGCTTTTGAGCCCAAATATATTATATTATTGTAGGTATAGATATGGGAAAGTGCCCTTCTACTTCATGTACATGACTTGTTGTGGAGCTGGAGAGCATGGGACCAAGAAATGGCTTGCGATGCGGAGGAGTTTAGATACTTTCTTTTTCACTTTGGTTTAGTACTGAGGTATTCCAAAATTGTGACTTGTTTGTCTATTTCCTAGACATATGTATCATACATCATTTCATATGTATATGTGCTCCAGTTTTTTAGTATTTCAGTCTTCCATTGTTCACTATTGATGGATATTTACTGGTTCCACTATTATATGTGTTGTCTAATTCCATTGTTTACTCTTCCAATGAGGGCATAGCTTCCCCACTCTTACACCCAAGGCCCTCGCAGCTAGTCGGCGGCTGATGGCATAGGGGGAAATATGTTTGAGGCCATGTGACCAACTGGGTACGGGGTGCCTCTAGGTGGAATCTGGAAATGAGATGTTACAAAGTGTTATCAAAGGGTCTCTATTCTCTTGATTTACTATTTGGAGCCTCTTGTCATGGATATGACAGAATATGTACTTAGTAATAAGTTGTGTGTGGGAGTAGCAAACCCGTGTATAGGGAAAATCCAATCTAACTTGATAATTGAAATTTTTATGGCTTTTCAATTATTACAGTTGACTTAATTTCACATTGAGTGATTCACATGATTTTTGTTGTTGTTGATGATGTTGTTGAGATTCAATTTATCTTGCAACCCGATGAGTTGAGGGTATTCCATCTCATGCATCAAATAGGAACTGGCTATAAATCGCATGCCATTCATTTTTTCCATGCCATATAGGATTCATTAGGTATTGCATGTTTTTGGGATCGATGATTAATAAAATATGCATTCTGTTATGATACTATCGTTGATAGAAATATCTTCTATTTGATAGGGCATTTTTGTGTAGATATCTATTTGAATGAATGCCAAAATTTGGTTATTGAGGTGTTATGTGTCCTCATGGACCAGAATCTGGTGGTTCATTGCTTTTTTCCCTTTCAATAACATGTATATGATACCAAACATTGAATCTCGGGGAGTATGGTCCCTCACGAATCGGAATTTGGCACATTCATTGACTATTTTAGTGTTTTATTGGTTTTGGAGTAGTTTCTTGAGGCTTACATTTCGTAAAAACCAACAAGACACGTTGTGTAATGTTATGTACATGTCGTGCATTCATCATTTTGGGAAGAATTTTTTTTTTCTTATGTATATGCCATGTACATTATATACACGCTGTGTAATTTCTAAACCGCGTCATAGGCCGTGTGGTAAGAAACACCAGATGGGGAACACATGGAGGGAGCATGCCGTGTATAGACTACACACGCCATGTAGTGTCAAATTTGTGCCCACCCATGTCACTTACAACACAGGATGGTCGAGTCGTGTCTAATACATGTTGTGTGTCTGCGTTGAACAGGTCGGTTAGTCTGACCCAAGTACCACGTCGTTTCAGGAACATCACGGGCTAGTGTTTTCCTTTCTCATACACACTTTGTCAATAAGGATCATGTCGTGTAGTGTGACCTGTGTGTCAGGACGTGTCACTAACAACACGGTCCAGGTAAAGCCTGTCTAGTACACATCGTGTAGGTATTTTAAATGTCGTGTAGTCTTGACTTAGGAGAGTCGTGTGGCTTAACTATGTAGAATGACATTGGTAGGGAGAGAGGATTCAAGTACATGCCATGTGTCAGGACAACACACCGAGGGTTTGGGGTGTTACATGACCGAGCTAGGTAGGATTACATGCCCATGTAAATGACTTTATGGAAAATGACATCTAGGAAATGTACATGTCGTGTAGTCATGTTTTGTAAAATGTGAATGTTTTCTTTCTCTTGTTCCCTTATTACAGTCCTTTTTTCAGTCCTTGATAATCATGATCAAAGGTATGCATTTGACCTTGGAGAGTTATGCCACCGAGATGTCCTCCGGTTGTGCATCAGTTTCCAGATGGTGATCAGACATTGGACATGGCCGATCTAAGACAACATACATATCCTACTATAGTGTTGGCCTTGGAACCAGCTTTTTTACCTGACATAGGTGTCGATGCAATGTTTAGGGATGGATTTGTGAGGATGATGAATTCCTTTCTCGGAGCGCCGCCTCCTACCCAGTCGAGGGCTGATTTGACGTGAGTCTTTCAGCCATAGTATCCTCCCACTTTCTCAGGTGACAAAGTACCCCAGGCTGTTGAGTCATTTATAGAGGATAGGCTGACAATTTTCGAGGTTCTGGAGATATCTCCAGGGAATACGGTGAAGCTCTCTACCTACATTCACCGACAGTCCTCCAAGAGGTGGTGGGATGTGATCTCACAGGTAGGACTCCAGCAAAATATGGCTTGGGATGATTTTGGAACATCTTCTATGATTACTTCTACCCATTGACCTTGAGAGCTGATCGATCCTAGGAGTATATGAATCTGGAGCATGGTACCCTATATGTTATAGAGTGTTCCTCTTACTTCCCTGAGTTGCAGCGTTTCACCCCTATTCTAGGAGATGTCATGTTGCTCCATGCATGGAAGTTTGAGGATGGTCTGAGACACGAAATCTGATTTCTTGTGAACACCAACAGGTTGACCTCGATAACTTTTATCATCCACCAAGTGCTGATCACAGAGCATAATCTGAAGGATTTTAGAGCTTCCAGCCAGGGCTATTCAGCATCGAGGGTTAGTAATCCGCCAGCTGATAGTAGGAAGCACTACATGGAAGCAGCATGAGGACATCAGAGCGAGCAAGATGCAACTTATGATATCCAGGTGGTGTGCTGCTAGTGTGGGGGAAGCATGCATACGAGTACATGATTCCCGAGAGACCCAGTAGAGTACCTAAATTTGGTAAGATGGGTCACCTTCAGTGATTTTGTTAGTTCTTCTCACCAGTAGCTGGTGACATGGGTTTATCTATGACTCCTCATTCCAGAGTAATTCCACTAGCTTCTCAGCAGACTGGGAAATGTAGTTATTCTAGCCATTTAGGCCATGGTGGAGGTCATGGTCATGGTAGCCAGTCACCCTGTTTTCAGTGACATTAGGGTGGATCATCTCAGAGTGGTCAGGTAGGGTCACAGGTCCGTGATACAGGGTTGGCTTTTGTGGTGGAGCAGACCCAGTAGGAGCAGGATCCCAGACATTCTACTGTTCGAGGTACGATAATAGTAGCCTTAAATTTGTATTTTGTTCTTTTTGATACAAATAATTCTGATAGCTTTATATCTATTTTGGTCATGGATATCCTTTTCCTTTATATCTTTTCTTATGCTAATATCTTAAAGCTAGACACTCCGTTTGGGACTAGAATGGCAAGTGTACGTTAGTGCAGAGAGTTCCCTCTACAGGTTGGTGGATGTCACTTTCTGTTGGACCTTTATGTCTTAGAGATTACAGGCTATGATTTTATTCTCATGAAGGACTGGTTACTTCCATTCTATGAATTCATCGATAGTTATCGTCGCAAGGTGAATTTCATATCACCAAATGGTGGATATTTTTCTTCATATGGGTGAGTGGGATGTCCAGGAAAGAAGAGCGGGTCCAGAACATCATGGGTTGGGAGGATTTATATCCCAGATTGCTAGTATTTATCTAGATGTCCAGGGGACATCACTATTATAATTTCCTCTAGTGGTGGCTCATTTTATTGATGTCTTTCCAAAGGAATTTTAAGGTTTTCCTACGGAGTTTGAGGTATAATTTTCTGTTGAGATTGTGCCAGGGGTGGCAGTAGTGTCTATTCCTCCTTATAGGATGGCTACACCTGAGTTGCAGGAGCTCAAGAAGAAGTTGGAGGAGTTGGATGAAAAGGGTTTTATCCGGACCACTACTTCTCCTTGGGGTTCTCCATCCTTGTTCTAGAAAAAGGAAGACGATAACCTCAGGTTTTGTGTGGAATATTGGAAGTTGAACATGTTGACCATTATGAAATGACATCCCTTGGCAATGAATGATGATCTGTTTGATCAGATTCGAGGAGCTGGGGTGTTCTTGTAGATTGAATTGAGGTCCGGTTATCATCAGTTGTGCGTTAGACCATCAGATATATCCCTTATATCCTTGAGGAGAAGTTATGGTCTATAGAAGTATTTGGTTATGCCGTTCGGTCTCATGAATGTGTTGACAGTTTTCATGGCACTGATGATCAAAGTGTTCCATCCATACTTGGATTCCTTCATGGTGGTCTTCGTGAACAATATCTTGGTGTACTCTCAAAATTGACATGACCATGCTACCCATTTGAGATCATTTTGAGTACACAAAGATATCATTAGTTATATGCAAATCTCTTAATGTGCTACATTTGTATGGATAAGATTCATTTCCTAGGTCATGTTATCTCAGAGGGAAGAGTATTAGTAGACCCAGAGAAATTGAGAGCTTTAGTTTCCTATGAGATTCCAAAGAACATCATTGAGTTGAAGTGTTTTTTGGGTATGGTGGGATACTATAGATGTTTCATATATGACGTTTCATGTTTAGCAGTACCACTGAAAGGTCTGACCAAGTTGGCTCTGAAGATCATATTGTCAGATTCTTGTTACTCAGCCTTTTAGTAGCTGAAAGGGAGGTTGACTTCAGAACTGATACTAGTTTTTCCAGTGTCAGGAAAGAGCTATACTATTTACTATGATGTGTCAGATATTGGGATGAGTGTTGTGCTTATGTAGGGATAAGGAGTCGTTGCGTACAGGTCTCGACAATTGAGGACACATGAGAGGAATTACCTGACACACAATTTGGAGTTGGAAGCTATTGTTCATGTGTTATGTTGTTGGACACATTATCTTCTATGAGAGCATTATGTGGTTTTCACTGACCACAAAATTCTCAAGTGCATATTCACTCAGTGTGATCTAAATATGATACAGCGCAGGTGGAAGGATTACCTATAGTCGTCTGACCTTGAGCTTGCCTATGTACCTGGGAAAGGAAACACAGGGGATAATGCGTTGAGTAAAGGACTCAGATACAGGCAGTTCAGGCGGCCATTACTGAGTGGTAGCTTATGGATATGTTCTGTGAGATGCATTTGGAGGTGTACGATAGTCAAGGGAAGAGGATTCTTCTTTTGTAGTTGTTACCTCTACTCTTCTGGATCGAGTTCGAATGAGGTAACTATCTAATTCTGAAGTCCTAGTCATAAGGGAGAGTGTGTAGTAGAGGACCCTATTCCTTGATGGTCTATATGAGAGGATGAGATATTTTATTTCTAGAGGCGATGTTGATGCCAAAATGTGGGGATGAGAAGATGACACAGACTCGATAGCTACCTCGTGAAGCCCATTTGCGTAGAACCGGCCGCACCGCTCTGCCGTGAACCAAGGTGGCTATAATGCTTTGCGACCACCCATGGTGATTGGGACCCACCATGAAGCAAGAAGGTGGTAACTCTCTGTGACCACCCTATACATTCATGACCCACCAAGATGTAAGGAGGTGGTAACGCTCCACAACCATCCTTGATGTTCATGACCTGCCGCGAAGAAAATAGGAGATAATGCTTTGTGACCACCCATGATGTTCATGACCCATCGTGAAGTAAGGAGGCGGTAACACTAGGCGGTAACCCTTGGTATTTGCGACCCACCGCGAAGCAAGGAGGAAGTAACGCTTTGTGACCACCCTTAATTTTCGAGACCCTCTGTGAAGCAATGAGGCTATAATTCTCCGTGACAACCCTTAAAATTCACGAACCACCGAAAATCAAGGAGGAAGTAACACACTGCAACCTCCCTTGACATTCATGACCCACCCCAAAGCAAGGAGGCGGTAACGCTCCACAAACGCATTTGAGGTTTGTGACGTGCCACATAGAAAATGAATTTATCTTCGCGCCGCGCGAGCGCTTCTTCACGACGCCTCTCCCCAAAAAATACTAGCCTCCCCTTGAGTCCAGGGGCAGCCAATGTGACCTATCGACATCCATGCTCACAAATCAATAAGCACCCATCTTCTCTGTGAACCATGAGTTGTGCGAGGTACTTCTGTTATGCGAAGTGCCTCCCCTTTTCCTAGTTTTTATCCCCTATTTCAAGAGGGATGCCTTTCGCGGAGCCTAAGGTTATCTATGAAGGAAGGTGATCCCCAAAGGGACCTGGGACATCATGGAGAATTTAGGATTCGCGAAACAAACGTCAGGAACACATGATCCACATGACAAGGAAAGGTCACTATACTTCTCGAAGCACATTTCTTCATGACATCTTTCTTTGCTAGGCACATATGCTCTGCGAGTGTGTGCTCCGCGAATGCTTTTACTCATCGCGAATCACTCCCCATAGTCACCTATGTCCTATTCATAGGATGAGGCACCCCACTTTGCGAAGCACACCCCTTCATAAGTGACCTCCGCCACGCAGTGAAATAGAGCATCATAAGGCCCCTACCTATGAACCCCTCAACTTTGAAATTCCTTGTCTCATGTGACCCTCCAGTTTTGCATGATGTGATTTCAAATACCATTGAAAGATACTACCCATTGTGTTGCGTCACCTCATTCTTCTTCGCATAGGCATAGTAAGGGCTATTGCTTCTTCACATATCCACACTAACATGGACTCCCCCCCCCGATGGTTCAGTCCATAACACCCCCTCGCTATGGTGTTTCCTTTCCTTATCTAATCCAAGGAGGAAAGGGTACAAGTTATGTAAGTCCTAGGGGTGCGGAGCAAACCTATTTCGTCCGAGATGTAGGAGTTAAACTACCATGCACCATCATTCTCAGCACATGACATTAATCATTGACCTAGTCTCGTGCATCGCACATGGTGTTCCCCCAACCATAAACATTCCGAATGACCACAGGTCTCCACGGGGATGAGATATTCCTGCACAAGGGATGATATCCTCCTTATCAGAGTGGAATTTGTTTGTGGGGAATGGGAAACCATCATTGTGTAACCCCTAGCTTTTCATGCCAGAGGCAGCATCCAGGCTACTCCTTTCATCTTCGGTCACAAGGACCAATGGGAAGGGGGAAATGGACACTGAATCCATCCTTTCTTTGGTAACAAGTCCCTCTCTTGCTGGGCTTTGTCGCCATCAGTACTCCCTTCTAAAATATGTCCCAACCTCTTCAGGATGATAAACATGCATGAACCCCTATTTCCACAATGGGTTGCGATCATGTGTAATCCCTACTCCACTTCCCACAGACACATCATTCACCTTATGATCGTCAGGTCTCTACTATCTCTTATTTCACACACCGAGCATGACTCATGTGGGCTTAGAGCAAGCACCAACCATGATATACCTCACCCTCCGAACTACAAGGACTTTAATCCTGGCCATGAAATGGTATATAGGAATCCCCCCTGAGGATCAAACCCAACACCGGTCATTCCGACTATGTTCATGACGGTTCACCAAATCATTGAGCCACCTCAAAGTGTAAGCCCCAAATTCCTCCCACCTAATCTATGAGGACTTTGATCCTTGAAAAGTCTCGATATGTAGGAAGCCTCCATGAGGTTCAATCCCACCATTCATTGGTCCTTCTAACCCCATTCACGTCGGTTCACAAACTCATTGGGTAGCCTAGAGTGTAAGGCCCTTAACACCCACCTGAAGTATGAGGTCATTGATATTTTCCAAGGCAAGGTACATAGGAATCCTACACGAGGTTTAGGACCACCATCTATTGGTCGTTCCGAACCCATTCATGTCAGTTCACAAACTTATTAGGCATCCTCGTGTGTAAGCCCCTTAACACCCACCGAACTACGAGGAATTTGATCTTTACCATGGAAGGGTACGTAGGAAGGCTCCCTAAGGTTCAATCCCAACAATGGCCATTCAATCCATCTTCACGTCTGTTCAACAACTCATTGGGCATCCTCAGAGCGTAATACCCAAATTCCCCCATCCGAACTATGATTTCTTTGACCCTTTCCAAGGTAAGGTACTGAGGAAGCCTCCATGAGGTTCAATCCCACTAATCATTGGACCACATGTCCACCTTTATGTCAGTTCCCAACCATTTTAACTAAGAGGTATTTGATCCTTGCCAAGGAAAGGTACGTAGGAAGCCTTCATGAGGTTCATGCCCAATAAGAATCGGACCTCAGGTTCTCCTCCACGTTGTTTCAACGACACCTTGGACTACCTAGAGTATAAGCCCCAAATGCATCCACCTGAACATTGTGGTCATTGATCCTTACTAAGGTAAGGTACGTAGGAAACCTCTATGAGGATCAAGCCCAAAACCCAACAATTATGACCCCATTCCCTTCGGTTCTCCCCCATACTGCATGATGTGAAATTGTAGAACCCATCCAGTAGTAAACTATTGTTACCCCATTCAATGGTAATCTTTTGACACCCCCTCTCAGTGGTAATCCATTGCGACCCCATCCAGTGGAAAGCCGTTGAAACCCAATCGACGGTAACCTGTCACCAAATGAACTATGTGCACTTTGATTCACTACCACATAGATTTGTAGGAATCCTCTCCAATGATCAAGCCCAAAACTATCATCATCGACATTTTGGTTTCATCCCATTAACCAGCCCCAAAATTCAAATGCTCTATCACCCATCCTGATTCTTAATCGGGCGGACACATCCTGGTGTGATCATGCAACCCCATTCTTGATTTCGTTCAACAACAATCAAGAATCCAACCACACATTGACCCCACCACCGGTGTTCCCTCTAGGTCTTCCTCCATCTGATCCACTCTATTCAGTGTTCTGATCAGCCTGATCCATCTCTACTAGACATTAAACCTGAGACATACCCTGTGTTATACGTGGAAATTTGAAGAAAACCACATATACATTCCCATGGTATATGATTCTCCACATTCGATGTGTGATGCCCCGGGCTTCCGCACCCTCGAGATGCCCTATAATAAGGGATAAAAGACAGACACGCCAATCCCTGAGCATCGAGACACACTAGTGATGCCTAATGTGAATACTCCCATGACCAAAGGATTCTACCTTGACCAGACCCCTTGGAATGTCCCGACAAAAGCAATGTAATTAACCGGTGTCCATGATGATATGGACCTAGGAAGAGTTTCACGAACAATGTATTAATTCTATAAGGGAGACCCAGACTAGTTGATGAGTTCAAAGGAAGAATCCACAGAAGTAAGAGCCAAAATCCCATAATCCAATTTCAATGAAGGAACAGACATCACTGAATAAAGAGTGGATGTCTCCTACCTTTGGAAAGTGGGAATGTGAGGCAAAAAATCCATGCACCTATTCCTCAAATGAGACAGACACGCGTGCCACAGTGAATGCATCGAAAACAGAAATGATAAACCAAAGGTGAAAATCTTCTCCTCAATATTGAGATTATTAGAGCTCAAAGAATTAATGGATTGATGTGTCACCGGATCCAGTTATCCAGCACCGGGTCCTGCTACGCAAATAGCAGGCCTAGTGTGAAACTCAACCGAAGATGGGGTAGAAGAACGTTGGACATCCCATTCTACAACATTGTAAGCATGGATCCCTCTTACCAGATATGGAAGATGGGATGGTTCTTGGGTATTGGTCATCAATTACTTTTCCTTTCAGCACAGATGAGTTGATCTCCATGCTTCTATGAAATCAGGTTGTAGCACCACGGATGCGATCACCTCCTACCCATCAATGCAGGGGTAGCGAAAATGCCTATATGGCCGTTCCATGTGGCTTCAAATCATCCAAAAAGACCACCACAACTATGACCATGTGGCACCCATTCCCCCTCTCCCTTTCAGAGGTCATTCAATGGAGGGTAATCAACGACCTCATGTGTCGTTATAAGGAGGAGGGCATAATCCCGACATGGGATATGGCCTGCCTGGATCTGGAGGCATGTGTTCCTCGCCACCAATACTTCCCCCCGAGGGCTGTGTAGAGATCCATTTCTCCCCAGCCCGACATACAACTATTTTGGGAGACTCTCCATGGAACGCTTTGATGAATCCCTACCGTACACAGATGAGGTAGGTGAAGTCCATCCCAGCCCAGTCAGAGTCCCAATCCAGGGCTCCCAGCAAGGGCTCCCACCCAACTGTGTCAGCACCACCGTCGGGTGTTGCTCATATAATAGAAGGTAAGAAACACACCTAAAACACCAGCCACGATTTGTTTGACCCAAAACTGTGTTGGGTGCAAGCCGAGGATGCCCACCAATGGGTGTCAACGTCCGTAACTTCGGTGTCTCGATCCCCTACTGACGCATATCATCAGTTCCATGCATACACTATGGAGGGAAACAAATACACACTACTAGGATTGAGGCCACAACCGCCCCACGGGCTGGCTGGGTTGACACTCTTGGTCGCTGGTATGAGAAGTGGTCACCGCGAGCTAACCCGCAGCAATGCCACCCCACACGACGGTCCTCCCAGTACTACTACTGCGGAGAGTGTGGTCCTTCACTGTTTCGAGGCTCAGGATGGAGGTATTCCCCAAGCCACCTGCAATCCAAATGAGGGTCTTCCCCATGGCAGTGATACTCGGTATGGAACCCCTCTCGTGCCCATTACACATGGTATGGAGTCATCCCTGCTGCCCCTAACCATCGATATAGGGACATTACTCATTTGGTCTCTCTTGAATGTGGTTATACTCCCTACGTCTTCTCCGATGGTGGTGAATGTCCTCCTCGCCTCAGCAACTAGAGGGGTGAATTCTAGCCTCACCTCACTAGCACCCTGCATGGAGGTCCTACCCATGTTTAGCTAGACTGGTACAAGGACCCACCTCGTACTAAAGATTCCTAGGAAAATAAGCATGGAGGTCCTCTCCATGCCTCTTTCAGTTACAGGGGAGGTTTTTCCTTCCCTAATGCTACCCATGTAGGTATTGTCTATGTCCCCTTCAACATTAGTCCTGGTGCTCCTCGCACTCTAGCTTTCTCAGGTGGAAACCCTCTCTGCCCCGACATTAGTGCAACCAAAAGGCCCCGTGTAAGATATCTTTAATGTCCCGAGGAGACACTAAGGGGCTGAAAGGCGGGTTGTCACCACCATTAGAAGAATTCGGGAGAGGTCCAGATAGAGATCAGACCTGTCCACTTCTCAGATTCTAAAGCAGAATATGACTCATATCGGGAACCCTCCTCTCACTTATCAGAGATAAGGGTTGGGCCAGGGACGAGGCTCATCAGCCTAGTTCTCCCAGAATGCAAGGTTCAAATTATTCTTTCCTCCCTCTAATGGTATATCTAAGAGGATGAAAATCTGGCAACCCCACAGGTTACGGTCGTGAAATCACCACCATCGTCACCGGAAGCACTCTCTACCTCCACAAGATATCACATAGAGCTATTCTAGGGACCAATGGCAGGAGGGCAACATCACGGCCTATCACTAGTAGCCCTAGCCCCTGAATCGTGAACTGCAGCCATCAACCCATCCTATCGGGACGTAGAAGCCAGGTCGCTACACTCTTTAGTAGAAAGCCCAAAATATGGAGGCCAGTCAGCCAGTTCTCCATACACTCCACTGGCCAACCCTCCATCCCAATGGTGTGCCTCAGTACCGCTTCCAGTTCCTCAACCTCCCCCAGTTGAAGAGTGGGTCAATAAAGATCCAAACCCTAAATCTGAGTTGAGGAGCTTCTATAACATCCTCACAGCAGACCACTTCCTAGAGAAGTTCTGGCCCATGGAATCGTAGGATTTCTACATGTCGAAGTCCCTCACTTTTAAAGAAGTTGAGTGTTTCAGCTACACCCTCTAGGTGAGTATCAGTCTTCATCATTAGTGAGTGGTTTAACCTAGGATCCAAATGCATTTCGAAGATAGCAGTGAGCAATGTCGTCTGGTCGATCTGGCCACACTCCATATAGCCCAGCGCCTTGAGTTACCATGTCGTCATGAGGCCCTCTAACAACAATGCATTTAGTGTATCAAGATACTCCACAAATTTATCATGGAGGATACCCCCACAAGAAAATATTTGGCTCGGGGTAGTATGTTTCCCTCAAATTTAACCTTATTTGTTGGTAGAACGACGTGCTAGGAGATATCGAGGGCATGCCCCCATGAAGTGTCACGGTCAACATAACTGATATTGTAGATGAGGAGGACGATCTGGTGCTTCTCTATGGAGACTTACCCCTCGATGGTGTTTCGACACTATTGGATCCATCAGGGAGGATTACTCATCAGCATAGGATCATACTAGGTCTCCCTATGCCCACCGAGCGATTGGTGCTCAGCCAGAATGCTGGTAAGGGCAAAGAGCATGTCGAAGCTGCCAAAAACTCTGACCCCTCGACCCTAGTGTAAATGATGTAGGAGGATCCCGAGAATCCCACATGGCGCTAACAACTTTGTGAGAATAAGAAGTTGTTCGATGAACTCATTAATGAATGCGCTATAGAGCGAAGTCCTGAATACGGTAATCCTAGGCCAGTAAAGCAGGGGCAAGAACAACTTCCCCTCAGTGAGCTGCCCCCATAAAACCATGATCATGATGCCCTCACAGTCAAGGCTGAAGCCGGAGCTCGTGGAAAGAGGGCATGGTATGTCCTAGCAAACCATCCAGAACGGCGTGGTAATCCAAGGAATCCAGTCCAAGTTCCCCCAACTACCCCACAGGCTGCTCCACCAGCCGCTCCATGATCCATTGTTCTTGTCAACCGCATTGATGAACTTGAAAATGTGCTCTTAGTTAGGGATCCCCGTCATGAGAGGGACCCCTGCCCATATGATCCTATGGCAGTGCTCATAGCCTGCCTTGAGGGATTGGAAACACGACATGTAGAAATCCCTTTAGATGGAAAGCCATATCCAGTATGGGTGGATGATGTGCTGACCCCTTCGGATTTAGATAACCCCACCTTCTCCCCCTTTAATGAGCCATGGGACTTTCCGCATCACCTAGACCACTTCAACTCAAGTTTTCGGCCCATGATAGGGAATACAGTGTAGCTGGAGGCTGGGAACGTCCACTGTTTTGTTCAGATATTGGAGGGGCCGGCATTCGTCTTATACAGCCAGCTTCGCATTTGATCAGTAACCATCTGGGAGGACCTTCGCAGAAAATTCCTCTAGCAGTTCAGCTCTACCACCCAGAAAACAAGCATCATAGACCTCTTCAAGGGAAAACAAATTCTTTCTAAGTGAGTCACAGAATTTATCGCCCGGTGGAAAGGGCTCATATACTCTCATGACATGCCACTAACTCATGATCAATTACTGACGATGTATATAAGGAACTTCTAGATGAAGCTGGTTCCCTCTCCAATAACTGAGAACTACCTTGGGGGATTCTGAGACTTCTCTGATAAGTCATAGTGCCTAGATAAATCCCTGAAACATGCCATCCAGGAACATTCGTTACCCCCTGCAATTACAGTAAGGAGTGCTACCAGAGCTGAGCCCACCACAGAGGCCCAAATAGAGGCCCCCAAATAGATGGAGTTACTACTAGTGGAACCATCCCTGAAACCTAGTAGAGGCCCTCCACCTTAGGCATAGCCTACGGCTAAGCAGGGTCCGCATCGGAATCGGCAATCGCCTCCAAAGAAAGTGTTCCCACCATCTAGGAAGGACAACCATGCGCCACCTCCTCGATAGGCCCCTCCAGCTCCTTGTCAGGGCCAGGCCCCAAGGCCCCCCTTTCCTGACTGAAGAATCCGGACCAAGTCATTCAACAAGAATCAGGTTCCTGGCTATTTTAGAAGTGCCTTGGACCAAAAAATCGTGCGTTTTCTTGAGTGAAGACGACCAGAAGATGCGAAACTCACTAATCTCCAGAACTACTGCTCCTATCATCAAATCATGGGGAACACCCTCAAACAGTTCTATGTTTTTCAATATTGGATTCAAGACCTGGTCGATAACAACATAGTCAAGCTAGGCCCATCCCCAGCACAACTGCCATGTATCTTTGTAAGGCCAGACATTGGTAGCGAAGATGAAGCTGAGTGGCATCATGTTTCTAACTGTGGGACCCAGAAGTATGATGATTGGAAGGCTCGAAAATGGTATCTTGTGCCCATGGTATTATTCACGCATTCTTGAATCAGATTAAGCCTCTAGAACATGAATCCACAACTTCTACATCATCATCTCAGCCAGTCTCTTCCCAGAAGAGAAAGCATCGACAGCACTAGGGGAAGTAATGCACCCCGCCAATGCCATCGTCGTCCCACACTCTCGGTGACTTCATGCCTTCAGAGTAGGGTATTCCCACTATAATCCATGTAGTATTGGATGACTCTTTAAGTGATAGTCATAGTTATTCTTCTGTTATTACCTCGGTGTTGGTAAACCCCTATATGACTCCCGAATATGGGGAGTGCTCAGTGAACCTCCCCAACGTCCCCAGCCGACATCAACGTCGGTAGAGACACAACTAAAAAATTCATCAGGGTACATCAGTTAGCATCTCCATCCAGGTCGTGCATGCCACATAGACCTGACATCAACCCATCGCAGAACCCAACATGCACATCCTTCTCATCAGATGTCATCATGCCAACATCCACCACTGTTTTTGCTACTAGATCAGGAAGATCTACCTCATCTAGGCTATACCATACTCTCCCTGCTACACGCCTATCTTAGTCATTTGTTTCTCATATGGAAACTACTCTCCGAGCTTCAACTAGTGAGGGGTGGGATATGCTTAGCACTAGTCACCCGCCGATCCTACTAGGATGGCCCGCATTGCCTCCTGTCACAGAGAGGCCTCCAACAAGCATAATATCATGCATGGTGCAGAAATATGATGTCATCAAGCACCTTGCTATCATCCCAACAAGGCTTTCCTTCCTTGAATCCCTTATCTTGTCGTCAGATATGTGTGAGGCCCTCTTTGAGGCTTTAAGAAGCCCTCTCCAGTTTGAGATGAAGGTAGATGCTACATAATACATTTATGATGATGCAGTTGAGAACACCGAATGCTAGGCCATTATTTATTTCCCTAGAGAAGATGAAGGCTCTCCCATATATGGGAACTTATACCCATTATACATCACCAGCCAATTTAATAGTTTGGAGTTTCACCGTTATCTTGTTGACACCGGATCCGAGATCAGCCTTAACCTGATGTGGACACCAAGGATTCTAGGGTTATTCAAAGATTACCTGACTCCTCAGATTTATGGATATAGGGATATGACAGGATGGAGAAGACCCCAGTTGGTACGATCTGTTTGATGACCCAGTTCGGTGGCCTAGTTTCCAGCACCGAGTTCATGGTGGTCTCTTAGGACACCACGTAAAATGCATTGATGGGAAAACCATGGATCCACCTGCATGCGGAGGTCCCCTCATCATATCACCAGTGCCTGAAGTACTCCCTAAATGGTCTAGTAGGTGTACTCCAATTTGATGAATCTCTTTTCTCCTAATGTGATGCCCGCTATGTGGATGCCGATTATTACAAGAACAAGGACAAATAGATTCAAGCGAGTGAGGTTGATCATGCCACTATCACAATTAGCCCACTGGCAGGTATGGATGATGCCTACGTCTTCCTGATCCAACAATTGGAGGTCACAACCCCTGATATGGGGCAATGTTTTATTGTCTCTGGTACAAGAGGGAAACATCTTCCCCAATCCATGAGATGATGGAAAATTACCTCGTATTCCAAAATAAACTGGTCTCAGTTGATCCTGGAACCTCCTACCCCCATACGATATCTGGATGTCCACCCCATGGGAATGGAAGTATGTCATATGCATCTGTTTCACCAGGCTGGAATTAATAGGCTCAGGACGACATTCCACTATTTCTTCGACATCACCATGTGTGGACCCTTGGGTCGGAGACTAGATGGGATCAGATCGACTTGTTTCATTGCTATGGTCTCATCAGCGCGTGAATCTTATGATATGTTTTCCACCACTGTCCAGGACAGTTCTAGCCTCCCATCCAGACCTTCCAACCTAGAGGAAGCTTCATCCACTAAGAATACCCCCTCCGCAAGTGAAGAAGATGATATTGAAGATGCTCCCCCGCCTATGATGAAGTCATATCCTCTACGGTCCATGAACTGGTATAGGTCAACCTTGTATGTGATGAAGATTTGAGTCCCCCATTGATCATTATCGCCATGTACCTTGATGAGCCGCAACGGTACATGGACTTCCTTAAACAACACTATGATGTGTTTTCGAGGAGTGACGATGAGATTCCAGGACTGGATCCTTATGTAGCCATCCACCACCTCTGTCTCTCGAAAAATCATCATAGGTTCATGTAGCCTCCCAGGAAAATGAACCCTTATCACGGTTACATGGTAAAAATAGGAGTTGACAAGATCATCAGAGCCATATTTGTCAACGAGGTACAGTACCCCAAGTGGATAGCCGACATTGTGCCAGTTGGGAAGAAGAACACACTGATTAGAGTCAGCATTGACATCTAAGATCTCAACTGTCACGGTCTATAAGATGATTTTCCCCTTCCAGTGATAGAATTGTTGATCGAAAATGCAGCAAGGTTTTAGGCCCTCTCCATCATGGACGGGTACTCCGGATATAATCAGATCTGGATGGCCCCTGAGGATGAAGATTCCACCGCATTCAGGGTGCCCCAAGGTACACTATCATAACAAGTTATGCCCTTCAGCCTGATGAATGATGGTGCCAACTATCAGCGGGACATGAAACACATATTCAAACCAATCCTCAGGATATTGGTGGAATGCTCTGTGGATGATCTTGTGGTCAAATCTCGCTAGTTCTAGGACCATCTCAGGGACCCTGAGAAAGTGTTTGGGTTCCTCTATTCCCACTACCTAAAGATGAACCCGTTGAAGTGTGCATGTGGGGTTACCTCTAGGAAGTTCCTTGGATCTGTTGTCAGGTATTGAGGCATCGTGATTGACCCATTAAAGATCAACGCCATCAGCCAGATGCCTCCCATGAGCAATATTCAGGAGATTCAAGGATTCCAAGGACACTTAGCCTACATTCACTGATTCATTTTGAATATGGCTGGAAAGTGTATGAGCTTTTCTCAGCTCTTGAAGAAAGGCACTGCCAATGTGTCGGATGAAGAGTGCCAGAACACATTCATGGAAATCAAGCAATATCTTCTCCAGCGCCCAGTCTTAATGACACCCATCTCCGAATAGCCATTGGTCCTTTTTGTGACCGCCATAGAACAATATCTCGGTTCCCTTCTCACCTAGAAGAACAATGAAGGTATGGAGAACATCCTTTTCTACATCATCCACATGCTTCTCGATATGGAGACTAGGTACACCCCTTTTGATAAGAGCTTCCTTGTGAAGTTATTTGCAGTGAAGAAATTCAGACATTACTTGCTACACTATGAGATTCAACTGGTGTCTCGGGTAGTCCCGTTGAAGTATATCCTGAACTTCCCCATGTTGACCGACCATCAAGCACGGTGGGTGGTAATACTCCATCAGTTCGACATCAGGTTTGTCCCTCAGAAACCTATCAAGGGACAAGCACTGGAAGAATTTATTTCTACCCATCCTACCTCAGGAGACCAATCCCTAGACCTGGATTTTCCTGACGAGGGAATCCTCTCGGTAGATCATTCCACCCCGTGTTGGAAGATTCACTTCGACGGGGCCTCCCAAAGCCCCATTGGCAGGAGGATCAATGATCTCAGACTCAACAGAGTGGGCCTAGGTATTGTATTTACTACCACGGCACAAGACATTCTGTAGTACTCATTCTTGTTGTCAGAAGGCTACACTCATAGCTAAGCTGAGTATTAGCCCCTCACTACTGGCCTCAAGATAGACCTTGAAATCAATGTGACACATTTTCATCTGAAAGGGGATTCAATACTAGTCATAAAGAAAATCTATAGTGACTACGTTGTCAAAAAATTAGAGCTTGTACAATTGTTGGAGGGCACCCTCTAGCTAATGGTCCAGTTCCCATCTCGACCGTAAGTTACTATGTCCCTCGATCTCAGAATGGCCGAGCTGATGCCCTGGCCATTTTGGCTACATCACTTGTAAACCTGAGCAGGATGATTTGATTATACACATGGTACATTGGAGAGTCATTCTCTCGTCAACACATATGATGATGACGACATGTGGGTAAGCCATCATACCGCCGGAGCCTCCACATCAGGACCCCCAGGTTTTTTCAGATGTACTGGTTGAAGCGACCCTCGACTGGAGATCCCCCTTTGTCGAGTATCCTCAAAATGGGTACCTCCCAGCAGATCGGGCAGAGCATGAGAGAATCTGACACCACGCGCTACAGTTTATCCTCCAGAGTGGTCCTAGCCTTGAGAAAATTCACTCCAAGCGAGAGTTCGATGATGTTTCTATTCTATTGCATCTAAGGAGTCTATATTTCATAGGTCATGTAGGAGGTTCATGCTGGTTCTGGTGGGCCTCACAAGATTGGGCTGAAGTTATCCCATCATATCTGAAGACTGGTGTACTTCTGGCCCTCCATAAACCATGATTGTATCGAGTTCGCCAAGAGATGTCACATGGACCAAATTCATGCTAACCTCAGGCATCGGCTGCCAGAACCACTCTACTCCTCCAATTACTCTTGGGCATTTGCGGTGTGGGGGATCGATGTTGTGGGACAATATCCACCGGTGAAATCTTGCAAGTGTAGATTAATCCTGACCGTCGCAGATTTCATTTCCATGTGGGAAGAGGTAGTTCTGCTCAAGGAGGTCAAGACCCGTTCTATCATAGACTTTGTATTCTCTAACATCCTCCACTAGTTTGGGGTCCCTCATGTCTTCCTCACCAATAATGACACCAACTTCCAAGTAGTTGAGATGATGAAATTGTATTCCAAGTACAACATACATTTCAACCATACCTCCAGCTATCATACACTGGAAAATGGTAAGATCGTAGAGTTCAACAAAACCCTCTCTAACATTTTTTAGAAAATGGTTGGTAAGAAAAAGAAGAGTTGTCCGGAAAAGCTCCCCAACACCCTATGGGCCTATCGGATGACGACTCATAATTCCAACCATGTGACCCACTATTCCCTAGTGTGTGGAGCTATGGTCATACTGCCCATCGAGATCCAGCTGCCTTTGTTATGCACAAAATTATATGACCATAATGTGCAAGATATGCTAGACTAAATTCTTCTACCTTAATTGGAAGCATTTGACGCGAATAGGCTTCGTGACAAGCACAATCTAGAAAGGCATCAGAATAACATAGCTAGAGATATGAAGAAGAAGGTATGCCTCCACTCTTTTCTGCAAGGTGACTTTGTATTGGCCCTCAGAGCGCCATTGATCCCAAGAAAGAAACCACCCATTCTTGAGACAAAATGCTAATGAGCTTATATAATTCCTAGGGTTGAACCCATTGGATCATACTCCCTGGTGACCCTAGATGGTGAGCGCATAACTCCCCCACCAATGCCAAGTTCCTCAAGCAATATTTTTCTTAATCCTAATGGTGTTGCACGACCTTAAACTGGATGGTCCCGCATGACCCTAAACTGCATGATGGGTCAGCAAGACCCTAAACTGTTTGGTTTGGCATGACCCTAAACTATTTGGTCTTGCATGACTCTAAACCGTTGGTTCCGGCATGACCCTAAAATCATTGGTGCAGCATGACCTTCAAATTTTTTAGTCCTACATGACTTTAAACTATAAAACATCATGCATGACGTTAAACTATTTTTTTTCTAGCAATACATTAAACTGCACCCTTAGAACTACATATTGCTTGATTCAGATCCACATGGGATATATAAGAATGCTCAAGCGTTTTGTCTTGAGCCCAGCCCCTAAATTCTTTTCATTGACTATTTCCCCTTTGGAATAGTTATCTCTTGGGATATTTGTAAGATATGGTGTAGGATTCCATAGCCCAACACACACCAGGATTATAATGGTCGCACCATGTGCCCACTCCCTGTTCTTCAATCCTCCCACGTCCTCCCCGCATGATGTTAAACTACATGGCCTTCAAGAACTACATATGGCTTGATTACCATCATTATGGGATACATAGGAACGCCCTGAAATTTATTCTATTGGCCCAGACCTAATGCCAGATATTCCCCTCGAGTCAAGAAAAGTGGTGGGGGCCAAATTATTCCCCAATTCACATCGAGCTAATCTCGATCCGGTCATACATCCCGCTCCCTAGAGACACTCGCCTCTTTCATTGATGGGTATAACTATTCTTCAACCACACTTTTCATTGGGACTCCATCATATTTCCCATCCGGAAGGGCCACCGAATGGTATGAATGCTAGGATTATGGTCTCTCTTACCATTTGGGGACAATTCCCTTGAAGATGTTTAGCAACAAGGCAATACAAGTTTCGCATTGCGAATATGGTTAGCGATCTAGGCTCATTTGTTGTTCCCATTCCAGGTCACTATAGGGATGTAGTGTGATGAACATGGTCAATAGCTATCCTATATCATTGTACCCACCCCAATATGTCTCAGACATTGAGTGTAGCAGTTCGGTCTACCCCATTGTATCTCCATGCGACAAAATTCCTTTGGGAAAATCTAGGTTTTAGACCCCCGTATGACGGGGTGAGCCCAGAACGACTCCTTGTTTTCCACACCAAGCACTGCTCACGTGGGTGTAGGAGCTGTGATAAGTTGGTAACCCTATAAGAGGATGTATGAACTTCCCATCTGAGGCTCAACCCCATGCCCCTTGGCCTTTTTGGTCCCCTGACCAAGGTTTCTATTTAGGGTTGTATGGTGTGGTATGGGATTATGTCCTCATTCATGTCGGGTTAATCGTTGTGTCGTATACATCCCCATATGAGATACATTATCCTATCTTCATCCTCACTACAAGATGTTAAACGAAAAACTGGTCAGGCCTTCCCGACCAAGGCCCAGCCTCAGGCCCCTTGGCCTTTTGGGCCTCATCCCAAGTTCTTATTTAAGTTTGTACAAGGTGGTATGTGATTATGTGCTCATTCACGTCAGTTTATTCTCCATTCCATACACCTCCCTTGTGGGGGGTATCTTATACCTCTCTTAGACCTCACTGTAAGACGTTAAACTGTGAATTGACTAGACCATACCATCTACGGCCCAACCTCAGACCCTAGGCCTTTTCCTGACCCCATACCAAGTTCCTTTTTAGATTTGTACAGTGTGGTATGGGACTAAGTCCTCATTCACGTCGGGCTATTCGTTGTTCTATACACCTCCCTTGTTTTGGGTATCATAATTCTCTCTTCGTCCTCCAAGCAAGACGTTAAATAGTGAAATAATCATGCCATCCCCTCTGAGGACCAGCCTCAGGCCCCATGGCCTTTTCAGTCCCCCAACCCAAGTTCCTATTTAGGGTTGTATGATGTGATATGGGATCATCTCTTCATTCACATCGGGTTACTCGCCATTCCATACAACCCCTCGTAGGGTATCTTCCCACTATGTGTGATTTCATAACTACATGTGGCTTGATTCCCATCCTTATGGGATACTTAGGATCGCCCGAGTAACTAGAATTCAGGTCTAGCCCCATATCATAGGGGTCTCCCTATTATCATGGCCCCTCGAACCTCTTTCTGCAATTCACTAAGGTGCATAAGGGTAGTCTGGTTTAGTTCCTGGAATGTCAGACACTACTCGGACATGCTTTCAACAATTTCTCAACTTCGTGTTCCCCTTTAATATGTCTTCCATAAGCTTTCACACCCAAATGGAACACAATATGGCATGGATACTAGGCCCAATGGCTTTCCTACCATTACAGGACATCATCCTCAAGGTTATTAGAAAAAAAAATCGATACATGTCCCTCGTTTCGAATATAGTCAGCATTTAACACTCCTTTTATTTTCCCCATTCTAGGCTAACACGATATTGATGCTGTTTTTCAAATACAATCAACATCCACCCTCCATCGTCACACCAACACCATTAAGCCCAAAATTTCGGTTACATGATCACATCCTTATCTACCTCATCATGCGCAAGTATAATTTCAATATTTTTGGTACTATTTCTTTGTGCACATCCACATGTTAGGAGGAAAAAATCCGTGATGAGAATATCATTCAAGGATCCACCGATTCCCCTTTTTCATATATTTCACATATTGCAAATTCCTTATCCGTCCATGTTTCCTACACCGTGTTCGAATCGCGTCTTCTTAGGGATTCTGTTGAGGTCCGACATTACATGGGATAGTCCCACATCTCCATGGTACGAGTTCAATGACCATAAAATAAGATCTTTTCGTATTTCCCCTTCGTAGAACTACATATAGCTTGATTCCTATCCTCAAGGGATATGTAGGACCGCCCGAACGCCTAGACTTGGGGACCAGCTCTATCTCTCAGAAATCCCCCTTTCACCATACCCCTTGGCCTACCATTTCCCAGGGAGGGGAGTATATGGTGTGGTATATGACAATGTCCTCATTCACGTCAGGTTTGTAATGAAAAAGTAATGTACCTCTCCCTAATGGGATTTCTCAATCCCTGTATTCAAAACTCATCCCATAAAATTGGTTACTCTCAAGTGGAGCACCCTCCTTGACTCTTTTCGGTGATGAACTAATCTGTTTAAGAGTACTCTGGTTCAACATTCGGAGTTGTGGATTTTGCATGGATATGCTTCCTCCCATTATTCAGGCTTCATGTTCCCCTTTATTTGGGCTTCCAAAATATACCACACATGAAGGGACCCCCGAATGGCATGGATGCAAGGACTATGGGCTCTCCAACCATCACAAGCCAATGTCCTCGAGGGTTTTAGACAAACAATCGATAAAAGTCATGCGTTGCAAATATGGTCAGTAGATGACACTCATTTCTTAGTCCCCATTACAGGCTAACACGATATGAATGTTGTGTTTCAAACACGTTCAACAGTCATCCTCTATTTTCATGCCAACCCCTTTAAACATTGAATGTTGGTAACATGATTCACATCATTTTCCTCCCCATCAGGTTCAAGTGGATCTTTAACCATCCTAACACTATTCCTTGGTTCACATTTTCCCATTATGGGGACAAATCCTTGGTAAAGGCATCATTCGAGGCTCCACACCGACTTCCCATCTCATTGTTAAGAGCACTAGGACCATAAACTAATATCTCTTTTAGAGCTACATGTGGCTTGATTCCAGTTGTTATGGGATACGTAGGAACACCTAGACGTCTCGTTTTTGGGTCCAACTCAATTAGGGGCTAGTTTCTCCCACCCCCTTACCCTCTTACCTATAATTTAGACCCTTGGCCCGATGTTCCTTTCTCGGAATTTCATATCGTGTGGTGTGAGATTATTTCCTCATTCACATAGAGTATGTTTTATTGCACCATGCACATTCCCCCTTTAGCCCCATATCTACTACTACTATGAAACATGATGTTAAAATGGATGTCTGGTCCTGTCACATGACCCTAAATAGTGACATTATCATATAGGCCACACGAAGAAAAATAGAACTACATCGTGAAATCATTACTCAATAAGACACCATGATTGGTATTGGTCACATGCCTTACCATTTGTCAATGCTTCCATATGGCTTGATTCTTGTGGCGACACTGGGACATGCTATCCCAAGCCCATCGCTTCAAAAAAATACCATTAACCTTAAAGGACAAACAAGATATTTCAAATACTGCTTCTTTTGGTGTGAGGGCCACAACCACATTCCCCTTTTATCCCTAGCACTTGTACCCTAATGTGAAATCCCTTAAAACAATGTAAGTCATTATTCTCGTACTAATGAGATACATAAGAATGCTCGACCACTTCTCCACGGGAACAACCTATCCTTCATGTTCGGTCCGTTGACCTAAACACGTCCCCAAAGAATTCATGGTGATCTGGACTTATGTCCTCATTCATGTCAGGTTTCCTAATCACATTACCATGTGTCCCTTGCACTCCTTACTGATCCATGGTCCGAGCTGTATGACCATAAACAAAGACCACTATGTGTCCTTGCCTTAAGATGTTAAACTGCACGACATCTTCCAGAACTACATATGGATTTATTCTTATCATCATGGGATATGTAGAGACACCCAATAATTTTACCTTGGGTCTAGCCCTAGGAATCATAAATCCCATTCCTCCTCATTTCCAGCCCTTTGGCCTGACACCTTGTGCAGAACCATGTATCTTCAACTATTCACTGAACATGTTCAGGATGCCCCATGATGACGTTGTGAAGTGACGACTCCCTCACCCGAGTGTTCCAGTATAAAAGAATGAATGATCCTTGATTGGACTGATTCACCAACCTAATGTGCCTCCACCATGGTTGCGTAATTTCGAGAGTGTTGGATTCTGCTTGAACAAACCACCACTCCACATTCCATGCTTTGTGATCCCATTATTCGGACCCTCATCCACTTTCAAGACTAAGGGATCCCCCAAAATGTATGGATGCTCGGCCTATGGCCCGCATATTGTCCTAGGACAACATTCTAGAAGACTAACTAATGAAATTTTGATTCAAGCCACGTGTTTCAAACATGGTCTGTAGCTAGCCCTCATTTGCTATCCCCATTCCAGGATAACAAAATAAGGATACGGTGTTTCGAATGCGGTCTGTCGTTATTCATTATTTTCATGCCACCCCCACATTGTTCAGAATCATGGGTATCATGATTCACCCCATCCATTCCCATCTATTCAGATTGATTCCAGCACCCCTGGAGTTACCACGTCCGTGCACAATAACACACTAGGAAAATGGTAATTCGACTGTTCTGAGAGCTTCGTTCTCAAGTCAGGTCTCTCCCATTTCCTCCTAGAAATCTGGTCCGGTTTTTCAAACCATTTTTTCCCGAAACATGGTTTGCACTCCTAAAACTGAATTGGGGTGATAAGATGATCATACATTGTTTCTCACATCAGGCCTGACCCACATGAGCTGAGGGAATGATCGCAGGATGCCCCATAAATGTCATAAGAATGAAATACACCAATATAAATAATTGAACTCATGCATGTTGTGGAATCAAACAATCACGGAATGAATGTTTGTTTGAAGGTTAGTAATAATTATAGTACCAGAGGGTCATTTCCTCCCATGGATGGGTTAACTTCATAAAAAGAGAGTAGCAGTTCTGCCACCCTCTGGCCGGTGGCGTCCAAGGGTTGTTGTGGCCTGTTCAGCTCCTTCTCCTCCTCGGCATTGATGGGGTGCAACTCATCAGCCGTGATCTAGGCCCACTTTATGTCGGTCTGAATGGCTGTAATCTCCTCAGAAACTCACTTCATGCCCTCTTCGGGCTCTGCCAGTCGGGCTTTTAGCTATGATACGATCTCTAATTGTGCGTCAAGGGAAGCAGAATGCTCATTTTCCCAGGCCTACAGTCGTTGAACCTCATCTTCAACCTCCTAGAGCCTCTTGATGTTTACCGCTTTCCTCAACTACCATCCCACACTGTCGCCATGGTCATACTCCCGAATCTTTTCTATCATAAGATCTCAGACAAGCATGTGAGGATGCTGGGCATCCACTCCCCTAGCACACAGTTCACATAGTCGCGAGCGAAGTCTGTCCATATCATCCAACCATAGTTCTTGTGGGGTGTCATTGATGATGTTCCTGATCAGCTTGCATGATCAGCGATGGAATATATTGCTATACTCTCCTTTAGAGGCCGTCTCGTCCCATTCAGCATGATTGGCAGTGTCATATGCGGGGAACGCCCCCAGGAACTCTTTAACTGGTTCCACATCTGGTGTTTGATCGGGTGTGGCGGGATCTGAACTATCTGATCGATCCTCATTATCATATCTTAACTCGATGATCTTGGGTTCAGCCCAACTAATGGTCCCACTAGTGATTAGGAGCATTTTCGCTAGGTAGTTTCAGACCTTCTCCTCCATGACCACTGTAATTCCCTTGGGAAGGACGACTTAAGAAGCCCCGACCAAACTCGCCAAGGTGACCCATTCCAATTGAAGAACAGTACGATCCGAAAAAAAATTAAATTTACATCAGTAAACATGGTTAGGGGATGACCGTTATAAAATTGGTAGAGGGAACTTACAGAGATCTTATCCCTGGTCTCACTCTTGGGATGATGTCTTCGGGACCCCGAATCGTGGCCCCCTGTATATGGTCGAAATGTCTGAAAACTCTGGAGGGGTCGACTCAAGTGTCCCAGAACCGCTGGATGAAGCAATAGATGTGGCGGCTAGAATAGATCCCAAAGGTCCCTCATTTTCATCAAATGAGGACCGATAATGGATTCTGTATGTAAGACTCTTCTATATGGTTCAGATGTTAACAAGGAGTCCATAACGACCTCAAACCAAGTCTCAGAGAAGGTGGATTCAAATTGTTATCTCGATGGATTCATTGAACTCTTCAATATCCAAGCCTTAACCTCCAACATTTACCTCCTCCAACGAGCTCCCTCTCCAGGATTCCTCTCCCCAGGAGGTCTCTTATGACTCTTCTGTTATTGGGAATCACTCTCTCAAATCAGTGGCTGACAACTGCGGGGGAGTAGTGCGATCGAGCAACACCTTGACTCGATCTTTCATTGGATGATGAGAAATCCAAGAGAGCACAAAGTCCTTCATCTCAGTCAGATATTGTTCCCCTTCAGAATGGTAAACCACAAAGCCATCCCTGATGGGGCCTATTCTAGGAAAATCAATCCCGAGACGAATTATGTTCTACTACAACTCAGAGGGGTTGAGAAATTTTCTATTGACATCCCAGATGTCACATTCCTCTAGGAGGACAACATCCTCTGACATGTTGATATGACACAACCACTTCCCCAGAGCCTGGGTGGGTATCCTATGAAATTCTCTTGGTGGCCTCCTCTCTGGATAACTCAACTATTCTAGGATCACTGGGTCGGCTGCCGCTGTCATATTTGCTACCATTGCTTCCCCACAATTATTGCAGGACTCACCACCACGATAGCACCACCATGTCAGGATGTCTTGTTGCCTTTCGTCCCCGACCTTGAGGTCAGGAAATATCACCATCACCAACTCTAATGGTTGGCTGCTTCAGTATCTCTCCCTGGTAGGCCACCTCCCATGTTTAGGCATATTCCATTACAGCCCAAGGATGGAGGTCAGTAGAGGCTACTCATTCTGATTTTTTGTATATTCCCACGTAACGATGAGCCACATCTTCCTCATCACGCATAGGTGTTCTTTCTGGCGCCCCTCCAAGTAGAAATGTGGGGCGAGTCACTGCATACACCAGATTTTCCTTGCAAACCGGTTTGGGGTATACGGCTCACAGAGGGGCTCACAGTCCACCCTCTCCACTTGTACTCCACCTTGAATGGCCAAGAGATATGTCTTGTGCACTTCCTTCCCCCGTCCTTCGTTAGTAAATACCCCCGTCAGCAATGGAGATGGTGGGAAATGTAATTCCTCCACCCTCCAAACTCGATTCAGAACTGACGGGGTGGTCAGCTTTGCTGAAAGCTCCCCACAACATTCATGATTGATGGGTGGAAGTTCAATCCCGGAGGATAGATAAGGTTCAGGTATTTATAAACCCCCCTAATATGTGCCACTATCCACCCATACAGGAGGTGGAATATCCAATATAACCTCTGATGCATTTTCCCCTTACTAATATGCCGCATTACCTTAAACAGCATGGAGAGCATTGGGATTTCTAGGTTGACCTTCCTTCCTATCGCCAATGTTGATAACATGATGAATATGCTTGGGCGTACACCCATGTTGGTATACCTCACCGACAGTATCCAACCACTGATAAGAGCCACGATGAACGCCACCAGCCTGACTATAGGTTGTTTCTTGGTGATGACGCTGAATCCCCACATATTCCACTGGATGTTCACCAAGAGCCTCTAGTAAGAGTGATCCATTCTCTGAACCCCCTTTGAGAAAGTTATAGGCCTTACCGGAAACTGCCTATTTTCCGGGAAGTTTAGGAATTGTTTGAACCACTGTCTGAAGTGGACATATCTTACGACTTTCTTGTCCTCCCTGGGCACAAGCTCCATCTGCGCCATCGCCAGCCATGTAATATGCTCTAGATCCTCCCACACACTCATTATTGGGAGGAATTCGTCATACATATACCCCATTATCGAGACCCCTGAGATCTAGTGGACATCCCACAAGCTGATACCAACCTCCTCATGGTGTTAGTGGAAAGTATTGTTCCTCGATAGCCATATGCTCAATAGATCTGACATCAGCTATTTCGGTTGATATAAATGGATTTGAGAGGCCCATACCACCTCATACAAACCCAATATCTTTATCTCAGCAACAAACTCTTCACATGAGGTGCCTACCCAATAGGCCTAGGCCCAATTTTCAGTGAATTGTCTGCCCTGATGCAAGTCCCATTCCTTGGACCACCCCTTCCTCAAGTTATTCAAAGTTTCCTTTAGTGTCATATGGTACAGAGGAGGAGATGTCTCTAGATACAAATCCTTCCCATCGACATTATTCAGGTGGTTGTACAATCAATTAGCCTTGATGGGTGTGAAATCCTCACAGGCATGGCCATTAGTCGCGCTGACCCATCAACGCTGGCACGACATGCTCCAGAACTATTAAGCTGGTTCGTCCTTACTTCCTTCTTTGATGAAGACGTCATCCATTAGCCCGAATCCATATAAAGGAATCCACTTACATAATGGGTTGTTCTTCTATCTCTATGACAGTAGCTGTTCCAACGAATCATGGTCAGAGTGGCTCCAAACCAACTCTCCCAGACCCAGACTGTTTTCAATCCCATCCCTCTGGGTTGCATCTGCAAGGACCCCATGGGCAGCTTCTTGATGAGAAATTATGTTTCAAAAATTTGTAGCCTTTTGGGATGTTTCTCAAAGATAGTTCACGGAGGACGTTTTCGGAGATCATTCATGAATCCCCTTTGTGGAGCCCTACCTTGTCCTTCAAAAACAGAGTCGTGAAGCACTGAGACGTGGATTCACAGACTCGCGGAAGTGTCATGAAGTAGAAGGCTAGATTTTCAAAGAACAATCATGGAGTACATAGATCATTGTGAATCGAGAGCACTAATGTCCAAATCGTGGAGAAGAGAAAAGACAAAAGAGAGTTCAAGTGTCCGATTTATAGATAGGGGACGCTCGAAGCTTTGATGCACGCCTTGACCAAAACGAGCTTCATAGCACGTCTGACCGGAGCATCACTTTCCAACTTGGTGAGATCTCTTTGCGAGATTTCATTGCAAAAGACTAAAGATTTTGGAAATAGACCCTCAGACTTCGACCCTTTATTTCTTTACGGCTTTAAGTTTTGAGGGGGTATTCATTGATGCCAAAATGTGGGGAGGAGAAGAAGACAGAGACCCGAAAAATGCCTCAGAAATCCCATTCAAGGAGAACCGGCCACACCGCGCTACCGAAAAGCAAGGAGGAGATAACTCTCCCTGACCACCCATGATGTTCGTGACCCTCCATGAAGCATGGAGATGGTAATGCTCTGTTACCACCATTGACAGTTGCAACCCACTGAGAAGCAAGGAGGCGGTAATGCTCCGCGACCACCCTTGATGTTTGTGACCCACCGTGAACCAATGAGTCTATAACTCTTTGTGACCACCCTTAACATTTGTGACCCACTGTGATGCAAGGAAGCGGTAATGCTCCGTGACCACCCTTGGCATTCATGAACTACCGCAAAGCAAGGAGGCATTAATGCTCCCCGACCACCCTTGATGTTCATGACCTGCCGTGTAACAAGAAGGCAGTTACGCTCTGCGAACCCCTTTGATGATTGCGACCCACCACGAAGTAAGGAGGTGGTAATGCTCTGTGACCTCCCTTTACGTTCAAGACCCACCATGAAGGAAGGAGGTGGTAATGCTCCGCGAACGCGTTTTACGTTTTTGACGCACTGCAGAGCAAACGAATTCCGCTTCGTGAAGAGCGAGTGCTGCTTCATGGCACCTCTACCCTATAAATACTACCCTTCCCCTGAGTCAAGGGATGGAAAATCCGACCTTTTGACTTCCAAGATCCTGAATCCCAAATCACCCTTCTTCTCTGCGAACCATGAGTTGTTGAAGGTACTTCTACTCTGCGAAGTACCTCCCCATTGCCTAATTTTGATCCCCTCTTTCGAGAGGGATGACCTTTGTGGAGCCTAAGGGTCTCTTCTAAGGCAGGGAATCCCCAAGGGGACCTGGGTCATCACAGAGAATTTATGCTTCAAGAAACACCCTTAATGAACACATGATCCACATGCCAAGGCAGGGTCACTGTACTTCATGAAGCACATTGCTTCACGATAGTTGATTCACAAGGAACTTATTCTCCATGAGGCAGTGATCCATGAATTCCTTTCCACTTCACAATGAACCCCCCATATGCACATATTCCATATGCTTAGGATGAGGCACCCAACATCACGAAGCACACCCCTTCGCTAGTGCCCTACGCCTTGTGGAGCAACGCGGCTTCACAAGGCCCCTGCCTGTGAACCCCACTACATTGAAATTTATTTATTGTGCAACCCTCTAGGTGTTCATGATTCCATTTCAATATCCCTTGGACAATACTTCCTATTGTGTTACTTCGCATAATGATTCTTCGAATGGTCATGCTAATGGCTATTGCTTCTTCGCATAACCACACTAACGTGGACTCCCCGATGGTTCGCTCCATGACATCCACTCGCTACGGCATTGCATGTCCCCTCACCTCACCAACGAGAAGAGGGTACAAGTTATGTAAGTCCTAATGGTGTGGAGAAAACCCACCTTGTTCGAGCTTCAAGACATTAAAAAACTATGCACCATCGCCCTCAGCACATGACGTTAAACTGTGACCTCATCTCATTCCTTGCATGTGGGGTGCCCCCTCCATGGACATTCCGCACACCCACTGGTCTCCACATGGGTTATATATTCCCCTACAGGGGATGATATACTCCTTATCAGAGTGGAATTTGTTAATGGGGAAAGGGTATCCATCTTGGTGTAAGCCCCTAACTTTTCATGCCAGATGTAGCATCCTAGATTCTCTTTTCTTCTTCAGTCCCAAGGACCCGTGGAAGGGAGAAATAGACAACAGATCCCTCCTTTCCTCAGTACCAAGTCCCTCTCTCGCTGGGATTTGTCGCCACTGGCCCTCCCTCTTGGAGTAAGTCCCAACCTATTCAAGAATCCAACCACATATGAGCCCATGTTTCCTCTTTGGGCTGGGATAACATGTAACCCCACTCCACATCCCACGAACACATCTTTCGTGATGTGATCGGCAGGTCTCTGCTATCTCATGTTTCCCGCATCGAGCATAACTCACGTGGGTTTAGAGCAAGAACCGACCGTGACATACCCCATCCTCCGAACAATTAGGTCAGTGATCCTTACCACGGTAGGGTACATAGGAATCCTACCTGAGGTTCAAGCCCAACACTGGTCATTCCAACCATCTTCACGTCGGTTCACCAACTTATTGGGCCGCCTTAGAGCATATGATCCAAATGCCACCCCCCTAAACTATGAGGTTCTTGATCCTTTCCAAGGCAAGGTATGTAGGAAGCCTCTAAGAGGTTCAATACCACCATCCATTGGTTGTTTCAACCCCATTCACGTTGGTTCACAAACTCATTGTAATGCCTAGACTATAAGCCCCTTATCACCCATTTGAACAATGAATCCTTTTAACCATTCCATGGAAAGGTACGTGCGATACCTATATGATGTTTGTGACCACCATACATTGGTTGTTCCGAACCCATTTACCTCGGTTCACGAAATCATTATACATCCTAGAATGTAAGCCCCTTTACACCAACCAAACTACGAGGACATTGATCCTTGCCAATGTTGGGTATGTAAGAGTCCTTCCTGAGGTTCAATCCCATCATCGGTCATTCTGTCCATCTTTACGTTGGTTAACCAACTCATTGGGCTACCTTAGAGTGTAATCCAATAATGCCCAACTCTGAACTATGAGTTCTTTGATCCTTTCAACGGTAGGGTACATAGGAAGCCTCCATAAGGTTTCTACCCACAATCCATTGGACCCCAGGTCCATCTTTACATCGGTTCCCAACCATCTAAACTATGAGTTCAATGATCCTTTCCAAGGCAAGGTACATAGGAAGCCTCCATGATGTGCAATCCCAACAACCATTGTACCTTAGGTCCTCCACCAAGTCGGTTCACAGACACCCTAGGATGCCTAGTGTATAAGCCCGAAATGTCACCACCTGAACAAAAAGGTATTTGATCCTTGATAATTTAAGGTATGTAGGAATCCTCCATGAGGATCAATCCTATCACCCAATAGTTCCAACCCCCTTCACGTTAGTTCTCCCCAATCCTTCATGACGTTAAACTATGAACCCCATCCCACGGTAAGTTGTTGTGACCCCATTCAGCAGTAAGCCATTGACACCTCGACACAAAGGTAAGCTGTTACAACCCCCTCTTATGATAATCTATTGAATCCCAATCAGTTGTATGTTTTATTCAGATGAACTACATGGACATTAATTCCCTTCCACAGGGATACGTAAGAGGCCTCTCTAAGGATTTAGCCCAAAACAATCGCCATCCTCATGTTGGTTTCATCCCATTCACCACCCCCTTCATTCAAAAGCTCCATCACCCATCATGATTCTTAACCGGGCCACCACATCCTGGTGGGATCATGACACCTCATTCTTTATTCCATTCAATATAAATCGGGAATCTAACCACATGTTAACCCCAACAATGGTGTTCCCTCCAGTGGGTTCCTCCATCTAATCCACTCTAGTTAGTGTTCTGATCATCCTGATCCATCTATGGTAGACGTTAAACTCGCGGCATACCCTATCTTAAACAAGGGATGATGAGGAAAACCTCAGATACATGCCCATAAAATATGATTCCCCACATTCGATATGAGATTCCTCGTGCTTCAGCACACTTGTGAAGCCTTATAATAAGGGATAGAAGATAGAAACACCAATAACTTAGCATCCAGACACGCTAGGGATCCCTATCATGACTAATACCCAGACCAAAGGTTGTTACCCTTACCGGACCCCATAGAAAGTCCCGACAGAAGCTATTTATTTAACTATTGTCCATGAAGATATGGCACTATGAAGAGTTTCAAGATCGACATATTAAATCTATAAGGGAGACATGAACTAGGTGATTAGTTCCGAGGAGGAATCTACAAATGGAAGAACCGACATCCCATCATCCTGTTTTGATCAAGGAGTAGACAACCCTGAATAAGGATTGGATGTCACCCGCCATTGGAATGCTGGAATGCAGGGAAAAAATATGTGCCCCTCATCCCCAAACAAGATGGATGTGCACACCCTGGTGAAAGCATCCGCAATAGGCTCATATGGGTGCCACTTGACATAGACAAGAAGCTAATACTGTATTTTCATTCCTCAGTTTGGGATGTTCATCCTGGCTTCACTAAGATGTATTGTGATCTACACCGTTAGTATTGGTGGCCAGGTATGAAGAGGGATGCTACTTCATTTGTCATGAGGTGTTCCACTTGTCAGCTGGTGAAGGCGGAGCATCAGTGACCAACATGGCTTCTACAGCAGTAAACCATTCCTGAGTGGAAGTGAAAGGTAGTCTTGATGGACTTCATGACCTATTTATCGAGGGCGCCTCCAGGGAATGACCCAGTATGGGTGGTCATTGACATATTCAAAAAGGTTTCTCACTTCTTACCGATCATGGAGATCTTCAGTTTTGATGATCTAGGACGGTTGTACATCCGTGAGATTGTACGTCTTCATGGACTTCCACACTCCATTTTTTCATAAAGGGATCACGTTTTACTTCTTGTTTCAGGTATGAGATTTAGAAGGCTTTGGGTACATAAGTAATTTTGAGTACAACTTAACATCCTTGAAAATGTCCAGTCCGAGCGTACGATTCAGGTGCTTGAGAATATTCATCGATCTTGCATTATGGATTTTGGAGGTTTTTGGAAGTAGCATATACCTGTTGTAAAATTTGCCTACAATTTGTTTTCAAGAGACTATTCAGATGACACCTTATGAGGCTTTGTACGATAGTCCATGCTGATCACCCTTTTGTTGGTTGGAGTAAGGAGAGGCAGCTTAGCTGGGACCTCATTTTGATCAGAAGACCACCAAGAATATAGAGTTGATTTGTAAGAGGATGGCTACTGCATAGTCTTGATAGAAGTCTTATGATGATCAGCAAAGATGACCATTGGAGTTTGAGGTTATGGATCAGGTATTCCTACATGTCACACAGAGGTTGGGATATAAGAGGATTAGGAGACATGGTATGCTTTCACCGAGGTATGTCGGGCCATTTGAGGTGTTGGAGAGAGTTAGGCCGGTTGGCTATCAGTTTCAGTTACCTTAGAGGTACTAAGCTATGCATGATTTCATCCACGTTTCTGATCTCTGACGTTACTTTTCAGACCCATCTCATGTATTTCGACAAGAGGAGGTTGAGCTCGAAGTGGATGTTCCATTTTAAGATCATCCTATCTAGATTGTGGATGACAGTACATATGTTCTCTATGGTTTGTTTTTTTCTCTGGTATGAGTGTTGTGGAAGCACAGGCGAGTGCAAGACGAGACATGGGAGAGGGAGGCCGATGTACGAGCCTAGTGGCCAGAACTGTTAAAGGTTTCATCTTCAACTCCGTTCTAAGGAAATTCAGAGATGAATATATTTAAGGGGTGAAGTTTGTTAGAACCCAGACCTTCTTTTCATGTATGTTTTCATTTTCTGGTTGTTTTTGAAGAAAAGTGGTATTTCTGAAAATTTTCTATGTACAAGCCGTGTACTTTATGAGTACACACTTTGTACTTCCTTACTGTAGTAGGCATTGTGCTGGCCATGTAGTAGCCACACACAAGGACATGTGGGAGTGACTTGGATGCCGCCTAATGCAGAGTAGGGAAACAACAAGTACACGCTGTGTACTCTAAAAGTATATGTCGTATATTTTGTTTTTTTCATTAAACGCACCGGGGACATGTCTGACAGAAAAAACAACCTTCTTCTCGGTCGTCTTCATCCGAGAGAAATCATACAGTTGTGACTTCTCCCCGAGCCTCCAGCCTCTATATGACCACCAATTTGAACACCATTTATTTTGTTGGAATTGCCTCAGTGATTTATCTCTTCTACTTGAGCCTTATTTTCTGATTCCTCTTCTTTTCCATGTTATTATGGGTTGAACATTTGGGATGTTTTCATAGATCCTTGACGCTTCAAGGAGATTCAAGATTAGAGGTTCATGTATATTGATCTCTTAACCCTGAGTTAGGTGGTTTGTGCCTTTCTGTTTGAATTCTTTGAGTATTATATGCAAACTCCACCAATACCCATGAATGGGGTATTGCGTGTTTACTATTATACTACGTTTGTTTGCCTACCATGCTTGTATGCCTTTGTAAATGATATTTAGATATGAATTGAGTTTATTTCTATGATTTGGATGTGTTTTGCCCATGAATTGTTCTGTTTACGATAGTTTTTTATTGTTTAGCCTTTGGCTGCCTTCCTGTTTTCCATGCCCCTTGTTGTAGGATGGAGAATTGTATTCTGACATGCTTGTTATGTGGTAGACTATTTAGTGAAGTATTTCTATAGGTTTACATTGGCTATATTACACTGCTCTGCTTTTTGAATTACACAGGGTTTTTAGAATCTATTGTAGTAGACTATATAAGGAATTGGTTGGGTGAGCTTCCTCAGAGAGTGTTTGAGAACTTTTTCCTATAAGGGGGATTGACCGAGTGAGCATCCTCAGAGAGCCTAAAACCACTTGGGGCTATAAGGGGAATTTACTGAGTGAGGTTTTTTATAGATTCCTTGATTGCTTTATATTATAAGGGGATTGACCGAGTGAGCATCCTTAGAGAGTCATTCATTTTAATTCTAAGCTGTTAGACTATAAGGGGAATTGACGGTGAGTGAATCCTCAGAGAGTATTTTTATGACACGGGCATTAGAGGGAATTGACCAAGTGGGTTTCCTCAGAGAGTCCTAGACCTTTAAGCTATTTTAGGAATTGACTGGGTGAGCATCCTTAGAGAGTCCTTGACTACACTACACTATACTGGGAATGGACTGTGCGAGCTTCCTCAGAGAGTCTTTCTTTACCTTAGACTATAAGGGGATTGATTGTGAGCACTTCCTCAGAGAGTCTTATTATATTAGTATATAGAACCAAAGGGGTTATATTGACCATGCTGCCCATAGGGTTTCTTGTAAATTTTAGGTAGGACCAGAGGGGATGGCTGTGAGAAATTCTTAGAGGGTTACCTATTTGTGGTTTGCCTTATTGCTTCACTATTGATCGATTTGAAACTATGTATTGTTTAATACTTAGTACTTTTCTATTTACTGATTTCTATAATTTTACCTTCCATATACTCAAAATCTATTAGGCCCGAATCTTCGGGTGGTTTCCTACTGATATATATTCTGACACCCATTTTGGGTCATGCTTTTGGACACAAAGACATTATATTGTTGCTGGTATAGATAAGGGAACGTTCCCTTCTACATCAGGTATTTGACTAGCTATGGAGTTGGAAAGCATGGAACCAAGCTATGGCTTGCGATGCTAAGGAGTTTATCTACTTTCTTTTGCACTTTGGTTTAGCACTAATGTGTTCCGACATTGTGACTTTTTTGTCTTTTTTCCTAGACATATGTATCAAGCATCGTTTCACACAAACACACACACACACACACACACATATATATATATAAATATATGTCCTCTAGTTTCTAATTATTTTAGTATTCCACTCTTTATTATTTTTGGATATTTTTTACATCCATTATTGAATGTGTTGTTTACATCCATTGTGTACTCTTCCAATGAGGGCATAGTTTCCCCACTATCACACCCAAGGCCCTCGCTGCTAGTCGGCAGCCTCTGGCGTTCAAGAAATGTGCAAGAGGTCATTTGACCACCGGGTATGGGGTGCCTACAGGTGGCTTCTGGAACCAAGAAAATACACATATCCTTTTTACAAGAATGTAACTACAATGCTCCTGATCCTCAGTCACATCGTGGATGAATATGCCACCCCATGAGTAATAAATCATCTTCCACAGGTCTTCCAAAGCACATATTCACTAACTCATACTTTTTGGGAATGAATTTTAACACCCCTACTCCAACTATCTAGGTGGTCCTCGAATCCCAAGTATTTGTCTCCCAACCATTATTCCCTATATAATACATCCAAGATCATTGGAAAAGAGTGGATGCCCCTTTTATTGATTATGTCAGGGATACAGAAGTGTTTTGACCTACCCAACAATGGTATACTCCCTTTGTAAGAAAGGAACTCCAATCCTTGTGATCCCAAGAAACAACACGGTGGATCCAAGAACCATTAGTTGTTTCAGTTCATCCATGGACTTTTTTTCCATTCCATATTCATCGATAAACTCTGGGTAGCGAGGTTTAAACAACATGGAATCTTAAGATACATGATGAAATAAATTAATCTGCAACAAACCCGGGGTACAAGCTTGAAGAACTTAAACAATATTACCATAAAACCTTATAAGGTAATATTGACCTAATTCTCTCCAGGATATATAATATCTAAATTAAATAGTCATAATTATTACCATGATGAAAAATTAATAATAGAATCTTGAAAAAATAATTCATGACTCTCCTAGATGAACATGTGCTCTATGTGATCAAGGTAATATTGATCATTTATAAAATAAAATAGGTTCAAAAACATTTCATGTAAAAAAATTAAGATGCTGTACTGAGAAAACCACAAGTCTATTCTCAGTATTTATATCTTAATATAAATCTTAGCAAGAGTTAGTTAAATATTATAATGAGTTACAAATCTTGTGTGGTAAAAAATATGGCTGTAGAAAAAATCAATATATGCTCACTTCATCCCCTAACATAGAAAAAATATAAATCATTCTACATCTATGATAGATATCATAACCAAATAAACATGGTAAATCAGACGTTCTCAAGGAATCTAGATTGGGGATTTCAATAAGGAATTTCATGTTGGATAGAATTCATGAAAATTTATCAAAGTGCCACCTGTTGTAAGTTATTAAGTCAAATCTAGGAAATTGTATGTCTTTGGTAATTCACAACAAGTATGGATATTGCAGATTATTCAATAAACAACTCCACCCAATTATAGATCCCTACATGTGATTTCATAAAAAAAATATTGGAATTCCCCCTCTTACATATGAGCTAGATCAATGTAAATTAAGTCCACATAGATTTATATATCTATGAACCTATGATAATTATGAATTATTTTGATCTTTATAGTGGAATATTTTATAATGATGGATGACTTGATTCCAATCATTATGGAATATCTAATGGGATCCGAGAACATTACTTTGGATCCATCCATAAGTTTCTTTTCACCCAATTTGCGTCTTATATTAAAATTCATACACATTACAATTTTTAGATATCCATGTCCTATGATAAATTATGTTCTTATAATGGTTTTATACAATCACTCCTGGGAAAAAATCACTTATAGATAGCACCACAAGATCATTAGTCAACACTCAAGAAAAATTCTCTCAGGGTGATGTGTATTATAGTAAATTACGTATTCAGAATTATTGAAAAATGATCTTCTTTCACCTCAGAATTAGATTCTATTCATTAAAAATAAATCTCATTCTGAATGGGGATGATTTTTTGAACCCATAAGTGTGAATCTAGAACATTTCAATTAAAGAGTTCATATGTTTTAAACAATGTGGAAATACAAATATAGATTAAATGGATTCCATAAAGAATTTTATTTATATTTGCATTCAATGTATGGGAATACACAAGGCCCTTATTCATATATGAAAATATTCCCACCCATATAAAAAATATTGCCATTTCATTGGTCGGCCAGACCAGTGCTCAACCATAGGCCCATGTAGGATAGGAGCAGACCATGCCCAGTAGGATCCACACCAGTCCTACCAGTAGGTTGAGGCATAATGCCTGTAGGAAGTGGGTGAGCCCATGTTTGGGGTGAAAGGTGTGAAATCCTATATTAATTCGTACCATGGGCTGAAATCATAAATGGAAAAATCCTGAATAGTGGTGTGTAGGCAGTATGGGTGACAAAACTCGTTTTCAGACCAACCAACTAGAGGTAGTGGAATTTCTTATATACTAATGGGATGCACTAATGATATTTCATTGTGGGGTAGGATTTTATGTGTTGATACTCTTACAATTGAATCCCAACCACTCAACCAATTGATCTATGTTGTTCTCTTAAATCTTATTCAGTATTAGTTTTAAATAAATCAATCCCATTACGCATAAATTTTAATAAGAACTCACAGTTTGAGATCTCCATAATTAACATATAACATGTCTACCACTCTCTCATTCCACTCATTTGAAATAGAGTGGAATCCAATTGTTTCATGTATGATCACTCGGTGATCATCGTTAATTTCGAGCTCCACCAATCCATTATAATGGAAGCTATCACAAGACTCCATTCAAAAGAACCATGAAAGAACTACAACCATATCATTAATCAATCTTGTGATCATTCATTGATCCAGTGATCTAAATGAATAAAACCTTTGAGATCATCATGAGATGTTTACAAATACATTATCCATCAGGATTCTGTATAATTTAATATTAATTAATACAGATTTATCATATCACATGACATCATAGAAGAAAAAATGAATCAATGAAGGGCACAAAATGCTATATCATAGTCATGTGAAGATGATATGGGAACTTTTCCACCTCCCTAGCTTGTGAATTCAGAGCCCTACCCTGAATATATCCTCCACCATAAGAACTCTGAAGCCTATAAATCACCATGATCCACATTAAAATACATATGTGAGAGATGAAATGAGAGTAGTGGAGAAACATATAATTCATATTCTAGCTTAATGGATCCTCAACAAGTGATTAGGGAGGAAAATCCTGAGAACTCACCATGATAATGTAATAAAAATATTACATTTCATGATGATATTAATATAAAATTATTTACAGACCACATAACACCATGTGCATACCCTATACAAATGAGTCTCTACATGGTGATGAAACCCTTTTTGAAATATTTCTACATCCCTTACAAGTCCCCCCTTAAAATAATATGATATCAATAGTTATTGAACCTCATGTGATGAGGAACTGTAAACCCTTATACATATATCAATATCAATATGGTATCATTTTGAAAACACTACTATACTTTCACATTTAGACATCGTGAGCACTCAGTTTCGCGATGCTCGAACGCAACCTAGGATGCAATGGATTCTATGTAAAAATTCTTGTGGGTACAAGGTTATGTAAAGAATACATCGGGAGTGTGAAGCCATAATATAATTCTTGTTCGATATTCCTTGGCCATGTTCCATGTCATTTGATGTGGAACCAATATATATTCTCATCACATTTCCATAAAGTACCTTATGTGATCCCTCAAAGATCCTGTGATATACAAGTAAATTTTTAAAAAATAATCCACTTCTTCATGACAATCCATAGAGAAACAACATCATTATCCCTATTTATACTACTCATTCTCATGATGCATAAGGTAGAACGTGCACCCCATATTCCATGCTCTCCTATCCTCCACGATATGCTTACCATCATTCATGAATGGTGCAGTTTTGAAATGAAACACCCCTACGCATAAACACAGAACTCAACACCTAACCTTGATAAGTTCAGGTAGATCAAATGAGTGTGGGAACAATTATTTTTTATCATAAAGACACCTGTATACATGAATACGTTCTCACAAGACCCCATTTATAAAGAATATGAATCACATGAAAATGGATCCACATGCAGACCCGCTATAGCGTGCGATATACTCATGCTCCTATGATCATGGGGGATTCCACCCATTACATTGTGATCCAAGTTAGATATCCTCCAACACATGAAATTAGTCTTGAGAATTGAGGGTCCTTCGTTTACCATGATTCCTACATGATTCCTTGGATGTGGCCTCATTTACATGCAATATCCCCACAGATATCCATGTCATGAAAGGAAAATAATAAGTACACACGACCCATAAGTCATGCACCCTATTCATGATGATTATAGTCGTGACCATGTGAATGGAATCAAAAAATAAACCCATAAAAGGGTACAAAATCAATCTCAATACGACATTGAGTTCATGTGAGTCATGAACCTTCATGTGGAGATGTCATGCAAGGTGCCCGTCAATAAGTATATTTCCTCATGATGCACATGATAACTCTTGGGTAAGTATTCACATTTCCATTAATTATCTAGAAGGTGGGGAAGTATAATTAACCCACTAACCATGTACTCCCACTTTCCTAGATCTAATATGCATGTCGACATGAGGATTGATCCCATTTACCATACAAACCTAATATTCGAGCAAGCACTAGTTTTAAATCATGTCCACGAGACACTACTTTATGATCAATTTAATTATAATTCACTAAAATTCTCTCCACTAATCTCATGATGTCCCCATGTTACATTGGACAAAAAAATTTGGTAACAAGAAAATCATAGGGAAATTAAGGTTGATCTCATGAAAGCTAGTGGAAATGTCCCTATTTTCATGTGGAAGCCTGAAGACAACCTAATTCGATTATGTAAAAACCCTTCAATATGTATTCATTGTCACATGAGAACAACAATAAAACCAATTTTTTCATAAGATTTTCCATTAACATGTTTGGATTATCATGTGATAGTCTAAGGAAAAGTCACATCGATCAAACAAAGCACTGTGGAATTTCCCACCTAGATTATGCGAAGATATCCTAGACAATGAACTTGGTTCATGTGATGATGTCTTTTATATGTCAATATGATATTTAGATTTCCTATTTATAGGGAATAGTTTTTATGTGATATTCTAAAGGCATGTCATGTTGATCGAGTGACAACATAGAGACATGCCCTCTTTAATCATGTATACGACATTAGACATGTTGTCTTTCGTTATTCGAATCATCTTGGACATGTCGGCTTCACTCATATGAATGTATCAAAGGAAATTAAATTGATTAGGAAAAACCCTTGGAAATGTATTCCATGTAATACTAACCCCCCAAATACCTTATAAAACTCTCTTATGTCTAGTTACATTTTTTTTGTAGACCAACAAGAGCTCATGCCTTGTGGACCACAACCATGAACCATCACCCACATCCCAATTATTATAATAGAAGTGTCCCTATTGTGATAGATTTGACTAATATTATGACCCAATTGTATTCATTTTATTTGAAAACAAACTTATAGTATTTATCTATCTTTATCCATCAATAGATAGAGAATGAGTAAACGAATGGACAACCTCAGGGTGTAAGCCTTTGTCAATTGGGAAGCCTTAGTGTGTATGACCCAATCAAAACGGAATCCACCCTGCTATAATCCCCAACCAATCATGAAATTTTGGGGATAGTAATAACTCCTCCAAGAATGATCACCCAACTTAGTCAATCATATGGTTAAGGGACAAATGAACTATGATAACTCTGATTCTTCTCCAATTAGAATAAAAAAGATACCTTTTAAGGCCTACGCTCCAACAAGCCTCTACTTTGTCATATATACATTCACTCCTCCATTATTAAATCCACTAGGATATGATCATTATGATGCGATAATCACTATTCGATATCCATAAGTGAATGAGAATAGGGATTATAAATGAGAATAATATTATGTATCTGTCATAACTATTCCCTCATGTGCCTCAAACCCATCTGGGGGTTTGGGATGAACTGAACTATGATATATATGATTCACTTTATAGAATACAAAACAGAGGATGCCTTCCTAAGGATAAATCACCATACCTCATCCTCCATTACATTTTAAATCATACCTCTCAAATGGAATCATTAATGAAAAATCCCCCTTTCAAACATCATCCCACACAATTTTTCTTGTTATATATTATCTTTTCTTTACTACAACGAGTGTAACTCATGTTGGAATATAAATTAGTGATGATTGTACCAAAAATGTGATGAGAATCCCCTACATGGGACCACCAATGTGATGTATGCCTAATTAAATCTCATCTTTTCTCAAAGGTTAGTACTCTCAATGACACATTTTAGGGAAGTCATATATGCATAAGTCATGCCATTATACACTATTTTCATATCTCTTATGAAGAAAACACCCATTATAAAAAACTACAGAGACACTGATTCATACCTCAAAAAGGATATATAAGATGCCTCAAATAGGACCATGCCCTATATTTATCTCCTTATTGTATGACATTAAACTATGTGGACGGGTCCACTAAAATGATCGTAAAAAAAATGAACTATGTGGGTTTTGATTCCTATTTTCATAAGATACATAGGATTCTTTATAGATGTTCAATTCTTTATACATGAACCCAATTACCTCTATAGATTTCAAAAAATCTAGTGTTCTTGAATATGTCCTTGAACCAAAGCATCGTATGTAAATACAAGAGATATAGAACATGTGGTCTTCATGTTATAGTTTCTATTGATACCTTTGTATAGTCAAGTCATTGACACATGGGTAACAATTCCAATATCTGAGTCTGGAATGGATTTCACAAACATAAATTAAATATATAAAGAGTTCAAGAGTATAGAAAAATTCCACCAATAGTTTATAATGATCTTGACCTCACATCCCCTCAACCAATGAGGATTCTTAAGCATCATTGGGTCTGAAAACACAAGTGCCCACCTTTATTAGGAATGAAGTTCTTTACCCAGTAATAAATGAGTGATTCATTGAGTGTTTCAATTAAGAAAAAAATTTATGACCATATATTAATGATTGTGTAATAGGTCAAACCCCCCAAAATCCAACAATTTTCTAAATGGAACACATATATTAGAATATATATATATATATATATATTATTAACACAAAAATATTTATCAATACACATTAATTTTATATGTACTTATAAAAAAATTAATTCTATTTTATAATTTATAAATAATTTATAAATACATAATTTAACTAAAATTCATAAAAAATTGAGCTAATATATTTCAAAACAGTTTTATAGGTTGATATGTTTATATATGTGTTTTTAAAATTTTTTATAATAAGAAAATATATGGAAATATGAATTTATTTAATTAAAAATTAAACTAAATTATGATAAATGATAAAAATTAAAAACAATAATACAAATAAGAATATATTACCTGAAAATGTATTCATTTCCCATTGATGAAGTACAATAAGACCCCCTTAATTGATGAAGAAATTCTATAAAATGTAAAAAAATGGGAATCCCCAACTATAAAATCATTTTTGGATGTATTATGGGAATTTTCTGCAAAAAATAATTATATTTAGAATTCCATAGAGTCACAAAGCCATATATCAGTTCATATACATTGATCTGATAAATGTTGGAGATAAAAAATTCCCTAAGATCCAAAGATATGGTCATTTGAAGTTCAAGTCATATTTTCAACTTATCAGAGAAATTCCATTAATAAATTTAATATCTATATCATCACATTTTTATTCAATTATTTTTCCATGATAATAATTATACAATTATGAATTTATATGAGTTTTTAATAATTTTTTAATTCATTTTTTATTAAACATATTATATGTTATTTTTAATTGTGTATTTTACATTATTAAAATAATATTTAATAAAATATATTATATTTATTTAAAAATATATATATGAAAATATGAAAATATTATTTTAAATAAAATATACCATTTATCAATGCTAGTAAGAAATGTATAATATTGCCCCTCCCCATATCAGCACATTTTTTATTAGCGCTAGAAAAGGCCCCTTTATCAGTTCTAATTTAATACCAATAAAAAAGACCGCCCATTATAAGAGTTTTTTTTTCAAGTGCTAATAATGATACGCCTTTATTAGAACATTATCAGTAGCACTGAGAATGGTCTCCATATATCATGGTTTTTTATATCACTAATAAAAACGGCCTTAATCAGTTCTTTGAGCTAGTTCATAGAACCTTAGAACTATAGAAAACCAGGTTTGTTGTAGTTGTTTATATGTGGTGGTGAGGGTTTTGTTCACTATCACAATTACAGTAGTAAAAAAAAATTCACTTTATACTATAGTGTATATATGGTCCAATTATCAAAATATATTTCTCTAGATTTATCATCAGCAAAAAGGGATGGAAAAAACATTAATGGTTCAAAAAATTAAATGAGTAATCCATAACAGGTAATGTTTCCTGCTCTACGTGTTTAAAAACTCCAACTCAGTTAGTTCTCAATGTCTCCAAAAAAATGTAATTGTAGTAGGCTTTCTAGAAATCCCTTTAGACCACAACCTGATACAGTAATCATGGGTCATAAACACCCCACCATATCTTGGATGATCCCATATCAATATACATGGAATGATTGAACGCATTATTGGTAGGTGTATATATATGTGATTGGTGACTGATAATGTAGCCTATAGCCATAACTCATTAACATGGGGACCACCATCCTCTTAAAATGTACATGGAAACTATTGTTGAAACCACTATGTAAACTCTTCAGTAATATGGGATGGTCTCAATGATCATTGTGTGTTATTATTAAGCCACATGAAGCCATCTTAAAACTAAGAATAGGCACCCATATCCAGAATTAGAAAATGTACCACAAGTAGAACTATAGAATGTAACACTGGTGGTTCAGGTCCCACTACATTGGGGGCGAGGTCATCACCACCCACATAGTGCACAACATGAGGCTTTCATTGAGTTATATCTCAACTATTACAAGATCATGCTTTACAATATGTTTGATAAAAGTCCATTTAACCAAAAAAGAATAAATCAGGTACACTCCGTATTATAAAAAAGTCAATAGCTCTCTTCATGATCATAAATCCAGTTCCATGTGATATAAAAAGCCATAATGAAACAAAAGTGACACTCCAAACTATCAACATGGGGAAAACAAGAGTTACCTATTTCATATCATGGGTTCAAGTTTATATAGTTTCTATTTCATGTTATAGTGTAAATCATTATTTATGCTGGAAATTGCATTTCCATTTAATACAAACTATTCAATTTTTTTTAATATTCAATATTTTAATTCTTATATTTATATAATCATCTTGTTAAATGAGTACCATTTATATGTTAAAAATAACTAATCCTTATTTATAATAATTTTCATTGCTTGTAATTAATCTAGAATTTTACATTCAGTATTATAATGTAACCATTCTATTTTTGATATCCCTATTAGATGTATTACCATTCAAATTTTATATATGTTCTAGAATTGTAAAATATATTTTGTATCATAGTAATCATTACATACAAATTTCTTGGATCATGTTTACACAATCACAGAGCTCAAAAAATAATAATTGGCTAATTAAGGTTACACCATCATTATATATGGGAAAACAATATTCAATTTACTGAATACCTATTACATATACAATTATTTAAACTTTCCTCAAAGAAACAACATTTATTACAATCATAACAGTCAAGGCTTGTCACCATTTTGTAGTAAATACACATAGAAAAATATATATTTCATGGCATATGCCTAACTTGTGAATAATCAGGTGCTTATAATGATTAATGTGATAAAACAACCTTACCACAATATAAAATGGTATTATAAAGTTTATTTTAATAATCATAACACATAAAAACATCTATATCACCCAGTAGGGAAATCATGAGATCTATAATTGGAAATACATTTAACAACACATCCCATCATATAAAACATGATGTTTTTATTATATATGGGTTAATTACTCCCAGTACAAGTTTTTATAAAAATAATGATACATTCATTGTATCCTATCTACCTACCCATATCAATATGAAAAAAATAATGGAATGTAACCCTCTAATAAAACTTGTAAATCTCTGAGGTTTATTCAATAATCAGTAACTAAACATGTGATCCCTATGGCCTTAACCATGCTTCCCCATTTGACAAAGGATTTTGATTAGAGTTGGGGGACAATGATAGTATGGTGGGTGTTTTATAACCCAGTTATCATTGTTGATTTCATCAGTAAAATATTAGATATATACCATGTGGAATTAGATAATAAGAAGGGTGTAGAATGAAATAAAAATATAGTTAAATAAGTAACTAAATATAGAATTAGAATTAAAAATAACAATAAACTGTACCAAAAACAAGAATAAACTGATCTTATGTCTATATGATATACAAAAAATTGGAATTAAATAATAGAGATAGAGGAATTTACAACATGTTAAAAAAAATGAACAAAAGGAAAAACATATCTCAAATATCATCGTGGGATTGGGGTTGGTCCTACCTCCCTAACATCATCTAAAACAAAAAATGAAGTTTATTTTGTTGAATTTAATCTCTAGAGCCTACCTATAACCATTAATTCATTCCAGATACCTAATTGTGTCACAAATATTGTTTGAGAAAAACTCTCTAGTCAACCACTAAATATTTATATAATAAATCTATTTTTGGAATATAATTTTCAACTGTGTGTAGGTATAACATCAATAAGGATATAATTGATAATGATGATCAATCATGAACATTAATTTCAAGATATATAAAAAGTGGTTAATGAATGAAATGAAGATTTATACCAAATTTACATATCATCCCCATCATATACCAAATGTATCAAGTATATGTGATAAATGGGCCATGACCCAAGGCCATTGAAAATGGAATCCTCTAAGAGTATATGTATATCATCTATAAAATACTCATAATATTATAGGAATAGATGTTCTAGTAAACCAGATCCCATGGATGAGGTGTCCTCTTTGAGTCAATGGAGAATCTACAACAATACTCAATAAATACATCGGTGTATCATAATGAAGATGTTTGACATTGTCAAATAACGATTGATCCATGGTAATAATAAAAACCATCCAATTATTAATTATATAAATGGTTTGTGGTATCCATACTATGATTCCTTGCATCAGTGTCGTACCATGTAATCTATTATGGAACATTTAATTTACCACGGAGCATAGGGTCCAGGTTAGACCCCCTCCTTTTGTATATTTAATTCATAAAAATAGTTTCATTTAAAAAAATTACATTTTATAAAGAGTATTCATGTTATTTTCAATGATATAATATAATAATTTCCATAATTAAGATTAATACTATAGATTATGCACCTTATTTTAGAATTCCAATCTATTCCATTTTACTTTCCCATATCATTTATAATTCAGAAGGCCTCAAAATATGTATTCAATTAATATCTAAAAATTTTAATTCTTATATATATTCCACTCATCAGGGGAATTCGTGTCACACACAGTGTGGTGGCTAACACATTGAAATTTAATCAAACACACCTTATGGGGTGGTTTAGTTTGAGATTGATGACCTAAATCCATATCGAATGTGAAATTTAATATCATAATTCCACTCAAAATATTAATTTAAATAGTTACAAATAATATAATCAATTCACTAAGGGAATGGTATACAGTATGATTATGAATTCTATAAACATCGTGATTCTGGGGGGAGATATATAGACCACCGACTATTGATGGGTTTTAATAAAATTATATTTTATCAATCTTTAATCCCTAATAGAAAATTAGAAATAAATATAATTGATGTATACAATGAGAATATTGAATATTACCTCACACATATTTAGAATTTCATAATGTGGCATAAAATAAGAGAAGATATAATTTGATTAAAGTTTATTCACTTGGCTATCTAATGTGAAACTCTAAGAGAGAAAATGGATATTAGAGGCTGGTGAGTCTCAATGCCTTGGTGGTGTGGAGGGGAGATCTCAAATAATGGGGATCTATTGCGTTTGTTGGGATGAAATGGGGGGAGGAAGAGTTAATGTCGCTCAGGAAAAATGATAATTTCCCCCCATTTAAAGAGGAAAGTAGTTATCTACCACATTTAGTATAATAATTCCCCAACCATGTGATATTAATATCAATGGTGGATCACCCACCAAACAATTAGGCACATACTTGGAAATTTTTTTTCTATCATGTGTGTGTTATCTATCCATGAGAAATCACCCATTCTTGGTTAGGAAAAATATTAGAAAAATCATATGAACATATTTAGAATCACCATTGTAATAGACCTACAACATTTTACACATCCATTCTTCATTACTCACATGGTTTTTCAATATATTATCCTCATTACATGGATATAGTGTTGAAATGCATGCTTAATACTAACCATTCACCTCTTCCAGATTCTCTAAAAATCCAAAATCCAAGATCTAAACAAGATATGAAATCTCTTTAACCAATTATTATTCTATTTGTAAAATTTATTTGATTAAAAAAATATGAATAAATATATTTATAATGTGTCCATACCATATGATAATAACTAAGATATTATACATTATGTTGTCAGTATAATCAAATAAGACTCACCATTCATGTTTTGAGTGAAATCCAAGAAGGTTCGCCATTTATACTATGAGTAAATCCATGTATTTTCACATTCCATTATCCTTTAATATATAAACTCATATATAAAAAATTGGATCTTGATATATGACTCTGACTCTATGCATAAGTATATATGTGTTCCATAAGATATCAATCATTAAATATATCATGAAACCTCATGGGATGGAAATTATTTTCATAAAATTTTAAGATGTAATCACATAATGAAATAACTCAAATATAAATTAATAATAATTACATGATACAACCAATATAGCATAACTATTTCTCTGAATATATTTCATATATTTCTATGTAACTACCCTTCAATAAAATAATAAAGAATATTTTATTTTACCCTTTATAGAAAAAGAGTATACATTTATGTAAATAATATCTTTAATCAATCAAAATATGAAATATAGGTTAATACCATTCATTAAAAATAGTATATATAAAGTGTCCAAAGAGGAATATAAAGTGAATAAAATTCATATTTATACACAATGTGATTTTAGATAATACAATTGTAGTGAGGGATCATTCATCTAATAGATAAAATAAATTATTTTTATATCAACTAGAGAAATAAATTGTATGGTATCCTTTAAATAATAACATAAATTAATTTAAAATATACAAAATTACATTGGGTAAAATTTAAAATATATTTTAGTTTCATTTGGAATATTTATTTGTAAATAGGGTACATTCACGATCTTTTGAAAAAAACTTATTTAAAAAATATATTTTATAAAACCAATAGGGTAAGGTTTTTTAGAAAACATTTTTATAAAAATATATGTATTCATGGAAAAATAAATATTTTCTCAATTTTGTCTTCATATAGAAAATTCTAGAAAGGGTTGATTTTTAAACTTTGAGGAAAAGGAGAAACAAGTAAAATGAAAAAAATTTCATTAAAACATTCCTTGAACATAAAAGTAGTTGAACTTGACCTTAATAAATTATTAGGTCATATATAAGTACATTTTTAAAATCATTTAATGAATATATTCATAGATGACAAGGAATATTGAAAGGAAAGAAGAGGTAGGGTTGATTTCATTAAAATATATCGATAATAAGCTAATGGGTAAATAAAATAGTGGGAAGATATATACAACACCAAAAATAATTAAAAGAGGATAAAATTATGTGAAATTTAAAAAGAAACAACATACAAATTCCATAAATTATTTATCATTAGAAAAAAATCATGATTGGTAATTGAGATCGAAGAAGAAACCCTTATGGTAATTGTAATTTAAGAATCCAAAGAACATAACAGTGTTACCATTAAATTGAAAATAAAAAAACATGAATATAAATATAATCATTATAGTTAAAGTAAATTGGTTATCTAATAACATGTATAAAATAAATTATGCTTAAAAATATCAACCATATCACACAGAATTGAATGTAGTGAATAATAATCCATACAATGTCGTATCAATTGAATTGAAAATTCATTGAATGTAGAAAACATTATGTTTTTTAAATACCCTATATTTTAAGAATGTTTTGAAAAAAATATATGTACAATGCATACACCATATAAAATATATAATTTGATAATATTAATTACACCTTAATGAAACAAGATTGTAAATGAAAAAAAAAACCATAATGAAGGGCTTAATTTGTTCTAGGAATGTACCTATTGTCATGAATAATGAAATTATTTTTATTAATAATATTGTTAATAAATTGTTCTAACATTTTAGTTTTTTTATTGTTTATCTGTAATAATATGTTATTCATTTATCAAATTATTTTTTCTTGTGTTTGTTACTTTTATTTCATAAAATTTCTCAAAATCCTCCTCGTTAAATTGATCGTCTCCTAATCTCTATATTTGTATGAGTTTATATATATTGTTATTCGATTATAAAATATTTTATACAGTCTATTAGTCTCCCAAATAGACTCAATTTAGTAATTGTTATTCGATATGTTTATTTAAGGCCTTTAAAATTTTAATGATATTTTATTATTGATTCCCTTACAGAATACCAAATATAATATTTATAGAATATTATTATTGTAAAAAAATATACATTTGATAAATTTTTAATGTAAGTAATTTTTATTGCCTAATGTTTTTTCTTTTAATGGATATAAATATAACCTATTATGTTTCCTGTTTTTAAAATCTTCACATGCCCGAGGATCCCATTCTTATGTCAGTTCCTTCTAGTATTAACCATTTCATAAACTAAGAGAGGTTAACATGATATATGTAAAATTAACATCATAAGTGATTTGTCATAAATAATCTTATAAAAACACAAAATCAAATTTTCCTACTATTCTAGGCTATCAAATTAACATTTAAATTAACTGGAATGCCTCTCCGTTCTATAATCGTTTATATAGGTTGAGGTAATTAACAATATTTAACCAAATTCCATATAATAATAAATATGTTACAATGGATTATAATTATTGTATAATAATGCATAGAATATCGCTTGATAATGTCTATCCATTTGTTTAAATTTAAGCATACTCATCATTGACCAGTGTGAAGATTTGTTTTATTTACTCTGATTGATTTTCAGGATAATTAACCCAATGTGAATCTATGCTAAAGACACATTTACGTGTCATTATCTAAGCAATGATTTAATTTTTGGGATAAAAAAAGATTTACTTTAATATAACATCGAGATGTAATTCTATTCTTATTCTTATCCCTACTGTTTTCCTCATATATCTATTCACATAATCTCAACAAAGAAAAAATAAATGTCCTAAAAAATAACCAAACCCATATCTGATACTTACTATAACAACCCAAGATATTCATATCTCTCTCTAATATCATTTACATAAGTTAACTGATAAATCTCACAAAATAATCACACAAATCCATGAAAATAAATATTAATTCCTTTTTAGTCCATATAAATAATAAACATATTCAAAATAGTTGTGGAAAATTCAATATAATTGATCCAAAATAGACTCCCATAACGACATCTCATAGTTTATACTAATCATCAAAACCACGGGAATGGAAACATATAAATATTGGGGTCTCAAATGATCAATAAGTGAATACATATCCACATTTTATCAATGGTACGATAATATTTATACAATAAATCAAGGGAAGGAGAGAAATGGATTATTAAAAAGAATATTGACCAATAATGGTTTCCCATAAATCATGATATATAGGCATAAAATATCAAATTACCAATTGTATATCATTGATAAATATGGACGAATCATGTGATGAAAAACATGATTCTTGTTAAATAATTATTTTAACATGTAATTAAAATTTGATATTCCATTCATAAATAGCATAACAAAAAATATAGAAGAATCATTTGCATAGGTTATCATCATATTTTGAGAATATCTAAGAAGGATAAACCATTATGTTGTAAAATTAATCCTGTATAGATAACCCTGAATTTTTTAGCAGAATACAAGATTTAATTCCCATTATGTTCTAAAAAAATAAATGAACATCAATGTTTAATTATCACATGAGATATAAAACAAAACAAATGGACTTTATGGTGATACGTGACTCCAACCATTATAATCCATACATATATTTTCCAAAGGATATCAATCAATCAATATATCATGAAAACCCATGGAAATAAAATGGGATTTATATACATTTTAAATATTATATCATAAATAAATCATTCGTAATTACATTAATAATCTTAACATGATATACCCATTGAAAACAAATGGGTATTCAATTATATTCAAAAAAATTCTAGGTAAGCACTTTGATTCATGAAAATAAAGCATGTGGATTCAAAAAAGTTTATACTAATGTTATATTATTTATTCCGGTATTTCCCTTAACTATCCTATTATGAAATCATCATGAACACCTGTCAATAAATGGAATTAAAAATTGATTTTTTTGTGGAGGAAATTAATTGGATAAACACCATATTTATAAATAATATATATTTAGGAATGAGAAAAGAAGTTATGAATAAATCCTTTAATAGAATATAACATTTCATAATCCATCATAAGAAATATGGTTGATGGAAAAAATTGACTAATATCCACGATCAGTAAAAAATATGTCAAAGTATATTTACTTTGATCGAAAAAAATTTAAGAGCATTAGTAAAATTGATTTGGTAATAAAAAATTATATTATTATTTTTGAAAAAAATTGTTTATGTATATATATTATATAAAAATGGGGGAAGATTAATTTGTTTTTGAAAAAAACATGAAATCACTATACTATGATTAAAATAATAAATAAAAAATGGTGGAAACATTTCTTTACATAGAAAATATTAATAAAAGATTATTTTCACACATTGATTAAAATGACTCATACAAAAATTAATGGTTTTTTGAAACATTTAATGAAAATAATATTAGATGATTATAATTATAATAAGATAATAATTAATAGATAAAGACATTCATAAATGCATGAAATGAATACATTTATATAATAGGGGTATTCTCATATAAATAGAAGATGTTTGACCATCTTCATTATAGTTTGTAAATAATTATAGAAGGTGGAATACGAAACAGTCCTAAGAAATATATAACCCCAAAATTATACTAAGGTGTATAAATTTTTTGGTTTCCTAGTAATAAATAGCCTAAAAATTCATTGTATTGTTTATATTCCAAAAAAACAATTTTAGATTGGATTTTACTATGAAACCATTATAGTATTGGTAACTAAATAAAAGAACAAACATAATATGATACCACGAAATTGAAATTAAAATGCCATGAAATGAATAATATACATTATACTTGAATTAAATAAAGAATTTAATACACTATATAAAACAAATTATGGTGTATGATATGAATCTTATCTCATGGAATTGAAAATATTAGAAAATAATAGGCTTTGTGTATTAATAATTCAAATATAAATTCCATGGATGATAGGAAATAAGGTATTTTTTGTAATAACCTTGATTCCAAAGTTGTAAAGGAATGATTAATTTTATTTCCAATAAATAAAAAAAAATAAAACACGTGATAAATATGAATTATATATTTTTATCACTTTAAATTTATTTTTAATTAAAATAAAATGACATACAATGTTACAATGATAAATATTCATCATTCATGGGGTCCAGAATAGATAAAGTCCTAGGGCGTTTCCCTTAAAAAATTTATGACAGTCTTTTGGTAATGAACCATCCATGTGTCCTGATTCATTCTATGTGTGTTCCTATCATCACGAATAATCAAATAATGTTCAATGAAAATATTATTAAAATTTTATTATATATATATATATGTATATATATTATTTTATATAGTTTATTTTGTATGGTATGTTTCATATTTATTATATAATGTCCACTTTTATCAGTTATATGTGGTGGTATATTCAATTTCTCTGAAACATCATTTTTACATTTATCATGTTCAAATATTTTGTAAAAAAGATTCATAATATCTAAAATATTTTTGGATTTGGGATTTTATTATTCTATTATATCATATTTTATGTAGTTCTATAGTATACCAAAATAGCCTCAAATATAAGATGAAGATTTCATATGTATATTTAAGGTGATAAATATTTTTTATGATAGTTAATTATTGACATAAATAAAGGAATAAAAAATGTAGAAATTAAAGTATATTAATTCTGTCATAAATATCATTTTAATAAATCTGTTAATTTTTTAAGTCTTCCATAATGGGAAGGAATGAGATTCATTATATTGTGAAGGTTGTACTACTTATAAACATGGGATAATCTCTCAATTCTTATATAATGAGACGGGGTATAAAAAGTAAATAAGCATCAGTTTAGAAACATAATCATGTTATAATTATTACATTAGTTCATTAAATTAGACTATTAATCCATTAATGTAATTTAGTTATTAAAAATAGAGAACACCATTCATGGAATTGGTTTTCCACACAAACGCAATATGATATAAAGACCCATACATTTCATATATAAATATTATATGTTTTTTTATGAATATTGAAAAAATTACATTCAAAACCATTCCAAACAAATAATAGTGGAATTTGATTCCATATAAACAATCGTATTATTTCATGAATGATCACAAATATCTCCCAAAAATGATATCCCCATATGATACACTTCTTAGACATACAATACATAGAACCTTTCTTCATAACCTTTGAAAAAACATAAGAAATTGGTGAGCTTGGATGATTAATAATGTTAAACATGGTAGATATAAACTATTAGTGGATAATATGATCATGATGGTATAATCACATATTTAACTAAATTTTTATAACATAAAATATTTAAATCCTATAACACATAGATCATATTAATTGAAATAAATTCGTATCTATAAACATGATAAAAAATGGATGTCAATTCTGTAATCAACATCCAAGATTGAAAATATATTTATATTGAATCTTAAGGAAAATAAATCATAATTATTTCCAAAAATAAAAATTCTATGATGTCCAAGAATTTTTTTGTTCAGATAACAGAAAATATATCATAATCACAGAAAGATATATGAAAAACCATATCATTAATCTTATATTTTCTTTTTTACTATGAGAATAACTAGAAATAAATAATACTCATGCTTTAATTAGTTTTAAATGAATTTATAAAACCTGTCCATAGTTGTCATCATAATCACATTTGATATAAATGTAACTATACACAATGCATTAGGGGACTATAAAAGAACCAAACATAACATAATCGTAATTGAATAATATAAATATCATAAGATCATAAAATATTTATCAAAGAATCATAAGATTACATTTTGATAATAAATGGGTTTCAAAAAAGTATCATATTTATAGTCATATAACATCTAGATAAATATTAAGGATGGTATCGTGGGATCATATCCTTAGTAAAACATAAGTAACATTAAAGTAACTCATCATATATGAAAATTTCCCATAAAATATACGTATAATATTGATTAAGGAAAATACATTTTATTTTTAGTTCATATATTATATTATAAAAATTTCACAAATATTAAGGAAAACATTTCATTAAAATTATCCTTAGAATATTGAAAGACAATCATCAAAGGATTGAGAAATCCTGATGGTGGGAAGTTCCCATCAATGAATATATATTAAAATAAAACATTCCTTCCACATTTTTTCAAAATTTCAAATAGTACCTCATTTGGAAAATGAAAATTATATTATATCTAATTTTTAGTAAAAAATACAATCATTGTTAAAAATCACTTTATTCAATCATAGTATAATAATAACCCATCTTAAAAATATTTTCTAGAATACATGGACATGGATGAAAGATAATTTTTAACTAAACATTATCATGTACATAGTATCCAATAAAAACATTATTTTGATCTTTTCAATACATAAATTGAAAAAATTACAAGGTAGAATTGTATTATCAAGATATTATCATAGGAGAGGAAAATTCATTTTTTTAATAGAATCACATTATATATTTTCATCAACAGAAATTCAAGAATAAACAGTCCTGATGAAAACATTGCTTACAGAAATTTAAGTTTCGATCTTGGTTTTGTTTTAAAAAATAAACATAATGAAAGTGAAAAACATATATGGAAATTTAATTCCCCACAATTTCCATGAGAATATTAATTAAAAACATTCTTGGAATGTTTAAATACCTTATAAATGTAACAAGTAATGAACTTGGCAGGTGATTCACATAAATAAAATTCTAATAAAAATACATTACCCAATGTTTTGTATTTCTTCAATAACATAGATCCTCCGGTTTATGAAATATAAAAATTTACATATATATCATACCTTATAAGATTTTTTAATTACATTTTATCACTAGTTTTTTTGAAAATTTATTATTAAAATCAATGTTTCAGTAGATAACTACAATATTTTTCATCAATGTTTTGGTTTTACTCCTCGGTCCTTATAAATTGAACATGGTTGCAACATCAGAAGAATAATAATATTTATTAAAATACATTAGATTATATATATATATATATATATTAATATTCATACATAAATGTTAGATATAGGAATATTAATTACATATTTTTTGGAGACAGTATAGCATACGTACGCATGAACATTGATTCAATATAATGATGGTTGTAACAAAAGATATATAAATAAAAAATGCCATTGAAAATTAATTTTTTTAATATATATATAGATATATATTATATTTACTAATTAAATAAAACCTTATTAATAACCATGTCATGATAAAATTATAATAATAACATCTCTTCATGTAGGTCGTATTCTACATATACTCATGAACGACGTTATCATTTTTCAACGGATATGATAATAAGAATATAGATATAATATTTTACTTATAGAAGAATCATTTTCTCATAAAATAATATATAAATATTAATCCCATTATAATAATCTCACATTAATTATGTTGATGGAAAATAAATTGCATCGCTATATGGAGAAGTTAAACCGTATATACGCACAAATGATACGTTCACTATCCATTTGATAGAAAAATTATAAAATTTGTTGTTAAATTATCATTAAAAAAATATTGTTTATTTAGAAACCTAATGTATTATATTATTAATAATGTCTAATATTCAGAGGAATTAGAAGAAGAATGAAACTGAAATTAGTTGGGTAAGACAACTACGTCTTCTTCAGTAGGCCATTCATTGATCCGTTTTTTTGAACACTAGTATGTTATTTTAAGATTCCACAACCTCTAATTCATGTATAAGTACATTTATATTATATTTTTTAATTGTTTGGTCTAGTTATATTTATAAAAGTAGTGTAAAGAATAGAAATGTGGTGTTGTCATTTATAAGTGATTAGTGACGCACTCAACGAATTTATTAAAAGATTAAAAATATAATAAAGTTATTCTCATGACAAAATATTCCAAATGGATAGATATTAGATTATAAGGTATTTTTGGATTAAATAACCTTATCTAATAAAATCAGGATAGTTTTGTGTTGTTTTTTAAACGACATCTTTTTGTCTAACCGTTTAATTAAATAATGTTAAAAATAACCGCAATAAAATATTTTAACTCAAAAATGGCTACAATATTGAAAATTATCGGAATATTGGATTATTAATGGACATTTAATGACATTAAATACCATATATTATTCACTAAAACATTTATCTTTATTTCCTATGAATTTAAAATAATTTATTTTAATATTATTTTTATAAAATATTAATATTGTCATATTTGAAAATATATATTTAAATTGACATCAAAGAAAACAATAAAAATTTTGAAATTGAATATACAACTTCTTTATATCCATAATATTTCTTAATTATCAAAAATTAAATTTTAAAATAAAAAATTAATCATTTTTATTACTTTTAATTTTTTTATATCAGTTATTCAATATTTTAATTATTTAATAAATACTATATCTACATTACGTAAGAATTTATTCCAATTATTCAATCACTAAAAATTGAAAATAAATAAATATGATAAAAAATTAAATTTAAATTTAAAATAAACATTTATAATCTATCATAAAAATTTATTACACTTGATAATATATTATGGAAAACAAAATCAAGATACTTAAATTTTTCACTTTCTCAATTACATAAATTATTATAGATGTAATAATCAATGAAATATTACACCAAAATTGCATATATTCATGGAATGTATGGATATGGAAGAAATACACCCATCTAACAGAATAAATGAAATTTTTATTAAAATTTTGATGCCTTATCATAATGTTTTAACCATTTTTAACTCATTTAGCCATAACAATGTGAATGAATTTAACATGTTTAATATTCATAGTGACAAAAAATGGAAGGTCCATATCTACAAAATTTCATGCTTCTAATTCAAAATAAATGTTACGTTTTTAAATATCAATTTTCTAGAAGTGGTTGAAATTAATTTAATATATTAATTCAAAATCTAATGAAGATGTGTTTTTCAAAAAAATGCATTTTTTAATTATTATAAATCATTCACAGTAAGATCAATAAAATTTATTACAATGGAATTAATTTTAATATACATAATATAATAAAAAAATAATACATTGAAACCATTTTATAATATAATATTATTTTTTAAATTGATGAAAAGAAACTAATTTTTCTATAAAAATATTTTTTTTTACTATTCATTAAAAATTCTTTAATTTCAAAAACGATTTAAAACATAACTGTACGAAAATTTTGGACATGATTATTTCAAAAAAAATTATTTTTATAAAATATATTTTATTAGGTTATCAAAAATTTGAAATAATATTTTCTAAAATAAAGAAATAATATACAAGTTTTGATGGAAACATATTTTTGATGAGAAATATAACTTCACTAAAAAAATGAATGATTTCATTAAAAGAATTAATAAAAAATTGTGTATTGTGTTTATACAAAATATATATTTCATAATGTGGTAATTCTTATTCATACACTCCAAATCAATAGCTAGGTTAAAATAGTAATATTTACATAATATTATTTCATGATTATTTATGTCATTAGTGTTGTATGATGTATACACTATCAATAAAAATGTTCCAATTTTAAAATATTTGGCTATTACATGCTCAACTCTCCAAAAAGATTCATTATTTCAGTAAGATTTTTTCCATAATAAGTAATGATTTTATCTTTTAAAAACCTTTGTGGGTAATCCACAATGTAAATTGGGTTAATAAAACATCAATTTAAAAATAGAAAATTTCAAACAAATATGTCCACTGAAATAACACAACACATGGTTTCTTAATAGAACATTATTTTTTGGAAATTAAAATATGTACAAGAGGAGAAAATAAACACCCATGGTAAAATATTATGCCTAATAGAACATGGTTTGGGGAAAATTAATGACCACAAAACCAAAAATAGGTGATGTGTTAAAAGTCCATATATTCATCAAAAATAAATATAAATAAATATAATTGTATTTCATTATCCATTTCTTAATTTTGGGAGATAATTTTACTATCCATATAAAGAACATGATAAAATATAGTTACTAGATTTTTTTCAAAATCATAATCCCAAATTTCACCCATTGGTATTGCCTTGAATTATTTACTCTTCATCTCTTACTGCAATGAATGAATATTCATGATATTTTTTTCATAACTAGGTCACAAAAATTATCTTTTAACAGTTAATACGATCTATAAATGAATGAAATATTTATACTTTTGATTATTTATATGTATAAATTTTTTATTTTTACCATATTATATAAAATATAGATAAATCACAAGTTAATCAATAGATCGACAACAATAACACCAAAAAATCATTATAAATAAATTTACAAATAGATGACCCTCAAACCCTTTCTAAATATTTCAAACCCAGATAAAAATAAATTTTTTTTAAATTAATAATTTTTTTTTAAAAAAAATCAACATAAAATTAATTCCTCAAACAGTATAATATCTCTCTTCATGTAACATATAGAATATGTTCATACTAAATCATATATTCTCCTAAAACACAGTAATAACCAAAATTAATATAAATACTTAATGAGAACATGAATGATTCAAAAAAATTTAAAAAAATCTAATTCTGTAAATGAAATCAGTTATTATTAAATATATTCCAGTAATCCAAAAATCATGTAAACTCCATTAATGATAATATTAACCCCTTTATCATCATTTCAATCATATGTTTCATGTTCATAAATACTATCTCATTTAGTTTATTAAAATAAAACTTCTCATTATCTTAATTAAAATATATTACCTCAACATTGTGATAATATTAATGTTTATATTTCCCTTTACCATGTATTATCCAAAAGAATTATCTTACCAATAAATCATATATCAAGGTTACCAGTGACATTCAAAATATTCCTTAAAATACTAAAATCAAAACCATTGTGGAACAATACTTATAAATTTTATGGTTAATACAATGATTATATCGTTAATATATCCCTAATATAACCTAATTTTTAAATACAAACTCATACAAACTTCAATACTTGTACATAAACAATATTCCTATAATATGTCATTCATTGGACTTGGATATAACTTTTAAATTTATATATTAATTTAGATAAATCCAATGTTACCAACACATAATACAATAAAATCATAAAAAATTCATTTTGATGTGGACTCCATTTCCACACAGAATACATATTACTCTTCCATTTATGATATTTTCTATGTGCATCTTCCCAGATTATTTCCTTATAAGAAACATAATCCTCTACCCCTATGGACTTAAAAAACTAATTATTTCTCTCATTAGGTGTGTATAGAAACATGAAAAAAATTAGAATATTAATCATATTTAAATGTTTTTTAAATAATCAAAATTTTTACTATCAAAATCCAATATAATTTTATTTCCCAAACCTATAGTAATTATATTGTCCATCACATTCAACATTAACATAATTATTCCTCATTATAGACAACGACTATAACCAAAAATCATTGTTTGAGAAAAAAATTACTGGTAAATTGTATAATCATGAAAAATCATTCATATGGTATCTGAATAATGAATCCTTTTTTAACCCTTTAACATATTATGTTTTTTCAAGGTGATGAATTATCATAATCTACTAAAATCTTTCATGATGGATCATAAGGAAAATGTAATTTATTCAATTGTATCCATCAAACAAACTAAATCTAGCCACCATTAAATCTAGCATCAAAATCTCCCTGTGACAAGTCATTATGAGAATTAAATATCCCCGCGGGATGTCAAAAGTGCTTGTGTATCAATGAATTTGTTTTGTGAATGATTTTCTTGAGTATGAAAGAATAAAACATTAAAAATAATTAATATTATTAATATGAAATTTTCATGCCAAACAAGCCATAAAAAAGTCCAGACTTCAATACATGGTTTTAGATAAAGTACAATAGGTCTAAAAATAAATAAAAACAGCATAAAATGTGTCACGACCCCCTCCCCACAAAGTGTACCCCTCCTGGGCCGGCAATGTGAAATGGGAGGTAATGACCCCCGAGTCCCGCCTCCAGTAGGCCCCGGGTTGGCGACTAGCACCGAGGGTATAATACACACACAAATGGGAGGCATTACCCTCTAAGAGAACACATGCAGAAGAGAGAGATAGAATAGAATCCAACCAACTCCAACTCATAACTGAAATGTAAAAGAAACCCAAGTACATATATGAAATGTCATGCAAAAGTACTGCAACTGAAAGGGGAAACTAAAAGTACCCAAAAGAAAGTAAAACGACATCGACCACAAGCCCGAACAGCTCCTCCTCCAACCGCAAGCTAGTAGTAACCAGCTTGATCTCCAACCTGCTCCAAGTGACCTGAAAAACAGTTTATATGTACATAGGGTGAGTATAACAGTATACTCAGTAGGATCCTCCCCAAGCCTCTCGTGCAAACGTAAAGAAAGCATGCTAAAGCCCAGTGAACAACAAGTGAAACTAACTCGTCACCTAAACAGGTATACTATGTTCCCAACCTCACCAAGGCTACTCTCACCAAGTAACGCATACAAGAATATAGCATGTAGTAAAGAATATCAAGGGTACCCCGCTACTACTTCCCCACTGGTTTGCCGCTTTGCCCCAACGACATACGTCCTGTGCATCTCTCTCCAAAGGCTTGCCCGTATCAACATGGGTCAAGCTCCACAATCTGCACCACGTGCACCACATAGGCTTGCCCGCAGACACCTGGGCTAAGCTCCACACAATTCTCACAACCAAAAGTAACTAGGTAGTTTCCGGGAGCCACCACAGCTCGAATAACGTGTATCATACGTCGGGTATTATACCTGAAGCCATTACAGCCCATACACCGAGTAAGGATCCTCAAGCCATCACAGCCTATACACGTTACACCTATAGTAGTCCATAAGATACTATATCCAGAATATATGTGTGTGAAATAACCACAAGCCATTACAGCCCTCTACACACATATATGGGTAAAACTAACCACTGTGCCTACCAGCACTAAGATCTACCAAGAGAAGAGAGCGGGGCCAAAGGGGGGTAGTCAGCCATTCAACCTCCCATCAGAATGTTGGGGAAAACACCCCCCCAGGGCTCAGAATCCCCGGGGTGTCAGTTGCCCTTACCGACAGGGTGGAGTAGCGTATAGAAACACAAAAAGTACAGATTATATAAGTAACTCACATCCACACTATGGGCATTACCTAGTCTTAGATACAACTGCAGCTAACGTCTCTCAGACTCCAGGCTGCTACTTCTAAGACTAGGTATCCTATAAGCACACAACCAATTGAAGAGCTTTATTAGATTACTCCATTCTTATTTATCAGTTCCACTGTACATTAGTTAATTCTTTAAGCATTAATTAAGATTGAAAAATTCCTCATTTAACTGAAATGGCGTCACTTTCAAAAACAACTGCTCCTTTTTAAGATTCACATCACCTTTAAATTCCAGCATCTCCATCCCCGTGGATTTTCACCCTTTAATTAAACATTCATTACAGAAATACTTTTCCACATTCCCAGGCATTCTAGAAAAACATACTATGCTTCTAAACACAAAGGAGGCTCAACACGGTGAGTAGATATACTACCCGTCGAGTCTTTGCCGCCTATAGAAAGAGTATAGACCCATCCTCCATCGAGAGGCTAAACACGGAAAGCACGTGGCATACCCCGCGTGTCTTCGCCTCCTTCAGAAAGAGGGTAAGCAAGACCAGCTGCCTTGAGCAGTGGGGAAAAGTAAAGAAGATAAACAATCAAACCAACCACCAACATCAAACCATCACATTCATCTCATACCATCACCCTTGGTGTCCTCCCCGACACCCATATGCATAAAACGATGCATCTCGCCACACTAGGCATCATCCGCTGCCACAACTATAAGGCCTCCATGCCTCCACATATCACAACAACCATCCAGGCTCACATCACAGCACAAGCAGCAGGAAAACAAACATCACAAAATGGGCTCTCGGCCCTTTAACAAACAAGAGGGTAACTCAGAACCCTTTTTGAAATTACCACATAATCTGTTCTCTAAACCATATTGAATTAACAGATTTGTTATTCGTAGGTTCCAAACATGGATACCTAATCAGTAAGCTATCACAATTAAATAACCATGCTTACTTCCCTAATTTGATTATCCTCAAATTAGAACAACTACAACAATGAGAACAACCAGATTAATTTACATGCCTCTTTATCTTTAGCCAATTAATCAACAATTAATTCCGGCTTTACGTTCGTTATCAATTTCAATCATGAACGAACAATAAATCAAAGAAAACATAGATATCACTATATCTAGGAAAACATGAGGCAAACCGTTATCACGGTATAAAGCAACAGCATGCGATCAACCAATTCTTTTAATCCGGTTCAAGTATTTAATTAGGTCAATTTCATTGTGATCCAAAGGAATAAATCATGCTAATTCTACGATTGCACATATATAATTAGAGAAGCCATGAATCCCCTACCTCGAAGAGTTCTTGACGTCCTTTATCCACACAGCAGGTCACGATCCTCCCCTCGCGACAACTTATGTGGAAGAATGATCGACACGGCTTGGTTGCATCCAACAGAGCGGGACTGATCCTAGGAGTAAGGGTTGTTTGTGCAACTCCTACGGGAAGTATTGAAAGGTTCTAGTGCCTCTTAATCGAGAACAAAGGGAAAGAACCAGGAAGAATGATATCTCGTCCCTTTTTAAGATTTAACGAGGTGATGGTTTAAGATCCGGTTAATTCTCCATTAAAAACGGATCGCATTAACCCACGCGGTTTGACCACGTAAAACATTCCAAGACTTAGGAATAATTAATATAGGATTTATGGCATTTGAAACGGCCTTAAGAGCCCTTAAAATAAGGCTTTAAATATATTTTACGTCAAAGGAAACGTCAAAAGGGGCAAAACTGTAGGAGTCTGGAAACACTGTTCACCCACCGTTACTGTACATGAAACTGATCTGTGAAACTGATCTGTCACACCGATCTGTGAAACTGATCTGTGAAACTGATCTGTCACACCGATCTGTCTCACCGATCTGTCTCACCGATCTGTGAAACTGATCTGTGAAACTGATCTGTCACACCGATCTGTGAAACTGATCTGTGAAACTGATCTGTCACACCGATCTGTCTCACCGATCTGTCTCACCGATCTGTCTCACCGATCTGTCTCACCGATCTGTCTCACCGATCTGTGAAACTGATCTGTCTCACCGATCTGTGAAACTGATCTGTCTCACCGATCTGTGAAACTGATCTGTCTCACCGATCTGTGAAACTGATCTGTCTCACCGATCTGTGAAACTGATCTGTCTCACCGATCTGTGAAACTGATCTGTCTCACCGATCTGTGAAACTGATCTGTCTCACCGATCTGTGAAACTGATCTGTCTCACCGATCTGTGAAACTGATCTGTCTCACCGATCTGTGAAACTGATCTGTCTCACCGATCTGTGAAACTGATCTGTCTCACCGATCTGTGAAACTGATCTGTCTCACTGATCTGTTACTGTTCATAAAACTGGAAACACTGTTCACAGAACTAGAAAATTGGCAAAGTGTTGGGGATAAGTCCCCTTGACCTCCCGGAACACCTCCAACACCAACATTTCACAAAGTAATGGACCAGAGAGGTCCGGGCCATTACATTAGATACCTCTCAAAACATTCTCGTCCTCGAGAATTAAAAACCAACCCAGAAGAAAAGAGGGGTCCGAACAACCACCCCATAAGATACCTCTCAGGGGAAAACCACCATGAGTTGTTCGAAAGCTGGAACAAAACTATGACATCCGGGAACAAACAATCCATACCCAAACAATTCATTCACAACATCACATCAAAGGTACATAAACAAAACATGAAAGGTCCAACCACAGAGAAAACATCATTACATGAAAGGAGTTAAACATTAAACAACTCTGGGTACTGAGCACGTATCTGTGACTCACGCTCCCAAGTACTCTCCTCCATGCCACCGTGTCGCCACAAGACACGAACTAAAGGAATAGAACGCCCACGCAACACCTTCTCCTTGTGGTCTTGGATCTCCACAGGTCGCTCCTCGAAGGTTGCATCATCATCAATATCGATCTCTCCCCAATCGATAACATGAGATTCATCATGAAGATAATGACGGAGCTGCGATACATGAAAAACATCATGTATCCGACTCATCCGAGGGGGAAGTGCTACTCAATATGCCACAGCTCCAACACGAGCTAACACCTCGAAAGGCCCAACAAAACGGGGAGAAAGCTTACTTCCGCGACCAAACCTTCGCTGCCCACGACGGGGAGTCACCTTCAGAAACACATGATCCCCAACATTAAACTCTAAGGGTCTCCTTCTTTGATCCGCATAAGATTTCTGACGATCTTGTGCTGTCTTCATCCTCTCACGAATCACTTGAACCATCTCCGTCGTATTCTGCACTAGTTCTGGTCCGAGAATTGCTGACTCTCCGACCCCAGTCCAGCACAACGGAGAACGTCATGGCCGGCCATACAAGGCTTCAAACGGCGCCATGCCGATGGTAGAGTGAAAACTATTATTGTAAGCGAACTCTACCAAAGGTAAGTGCTTCACCCATGAACCTACAAAATCAAGAACACAAGAGCGCAACATGTCTTCAAGAGTTTGGATGGTTCGCTCTGTCTGACCATCCGTTTGAGGATGAAAAGCAGTGCTAAGGCATAGTTGAGAGCCAAAAGCATGCTGGAGACCTCTCCACACCCTCGAGGTAAAACGAGGGTCTCGATCAGAAATGATCGTCTTAGGAACTCCGTGAAGCCTCACCACCTCCTCCAGATACTGCCTCGACAAAACCTCCACTGAGCTCGACTCCTTGATTGCTATGAAGTGGGCCGATTTAGTTAAACGATCCACTACCACCCATATAGCATCATGTCCTCCCGGAGCTCGAGGTAAACCTGTAACAAAGTCCATTGAGATGTCCTCCCACTTCCACCGAGGAATCTCTAAGTGCTGGAGAAGACCACCAGGAACACGGTGTTCGGCCTTCACCTTCTGGCAGACTAAACATCGAGACACACATTCTGCAACTGAACGCTTTAGCCCAGGCCACCAAAACTGACTCCTCAAGGATCGATACATCTTCGTCACACCAGGATGTACAGCTAAGGGCGAGCTATGGAACTCTCGGAGAACCGTCTCGCGCATTGCCAAGGGAACAAAAAGCCTGTCATGATACAACACTCGGTGTTGTTCATCCTCTGACCAACCATCAGGGGCCTCCCCACAAACAACTCTATCTCTTAAAACTTCCACCTCTAGATCACCCAACTGAGACTCTTCCACCTTTTGCATCAGGGATGACTGCACCGTCATCTGGAAAAGACAACCTCTTCCTCCAACTTCTCCCATATCAAGATGCAAAGCTGCTAGCTCTTCCATCCCTCTCCAGGAATCACCAGATTCACGCACAACATCATTACGTGACTTTCGGCTCAGTGCATCAGCAACAACATTTCCCTTCCCAGGTGTATACGATATTTCGAAGTCGTATTCCTGCAAGAACTCCATCCACCGACGCTGCCGCAAGTTCAAATCCCGCTGAGAGAAAACATACCTCAAACTCTTATGATCGGTGAAAACCACAAAGCGCTCTCCAATGAGGTAATGTCTCCACAACTTCAGCGCAACCACCACAGCTGCCAACTCAAGATCATGGGTGGCATAGTTGCGTTCATGGGGACGCAACTGCCGAGACCCATAAGAAACAACTGACCTCTGCTGCATGAGAACACAGCCTAGCCCCAGATGTGAAGCATCACAGAAAACATCAAACTGGACTCCCTCCGTTGGAAGACAAAGGACTGGAGCACTTACCAACTTCTCCTTTAGATACTCGAAAGTTGTCTGACACTGATCAGTCCATATGAACGCTTGATCCTTCTTGGTCAAAGCTGTCAGAGGAGTCGCAACTCGGGAGAAATTAGCCACAAACCTCCTATAATATCCTGCGAGACCAAGGAAACTTCGCACCTCTGACACGGTCTTGGGGGCTGACCAAGACACCACTGCTTCTATCTTCGAAGGATCCACAGCTACTCCCTGTTGGGACACAACATGTCCCAAGAAACGAACTTCTCGAGCCCAGAACTCACACTTGGACAACTTCCCAAACAACCGATGTTGGCGAAGAACTCCCAAAACAGCTCGTAGATGTTCTGCATGCTCTTCTTCAGATGTGGAGTACACAAGGATGTCGTCAATGAAAACCACAACAAACTTGTCCATGAATTCACGGAACACAGCATTCATCAACCCCATGAAAACAGCTGGAGCATTTGTCACGCCGAATGGCATTACAACAAACTCATAATGCCCATGACGACAGCGGAAAGCAGTCTTCGGGATATCCTCATCCTTTACACGCATCTGATGATATCCTGACCGCAAGTCGATCTTTGAAAACCAACTTGCACCCTTCAGTTGATCGAATAGGTCATCAATCCGCGGGAGAGGATAACGGTTCTTTATTGTCACTTTGTTTAAGCGACGATAATCGACGCACAACCGCAAACTGCCATCAGCCTTTTTCACGAACAAGACTGGTGCACCCCACGGTGACACACTTGGCCGAACAAAACCACACTGCAATAGACCATCGAGCTGAATACGTAGCTCTCGTAACTCAGAAGGGACCATCCTATATGGAGACATAGAGATGGGAGACGCCCCTGGCTGTAGCTCGATCCCAAACTCGATCTTCCGTCGAGGGGGTAAGGATACAACCTCTTCTGGAAAGACATCAGGGTACTCTTCTACGACCCTAGGAAACGCCAGCTGTTGAACCTCTGAAGAACTCAGCATCATCCCAGCCATCATGGATGATAAGGATGAAACTCGTCTATGACTCATCCGAGGATCTCTCTCACCAACAAACACTACTTCCTCTCCATCTTCATCAAAGAAAACGACCTTCTTCCTGTAGCAATCCACAATAGCCTGCACCGAATACAACCAATCCATGCCGAGGATGACATCATATGGTTGTATTCGTAAACATAGGAAATCTCCCCAAGAGCGGTGCTGCCCCAACACTAGCTCACAGTCTCTACATACTTCAAACAAGCTAGCTCGACCTCCAACTGGCGTAGTCAACGCCAAGGGCACTGGAAGCCTCTCTACCTCAAGTCCCAAAGCGTGGACAAGGGTAGGGGATATAAAGGAGTGTGTCGCTCCGGAATCAAACAAGGCATACACCATGGTAGAAAACAAGCAAAGGGTACCTCGGACGACGTCTGGCTCGCCTGGAGCTGGCAACGCTAGAGCATGAAGCTGACCACGACCACCTCCACGGCCTCTCTGACCCTGATGACGACCACCACCACGGCCGCGCTCTGCTCTCTGAGGACGGGGAGCGTCATGGGGCTGTCCTCTGCCTGCTCCATCTACCCTCTGGTGATCTAAAGCTGGTGCAACCTGCTGCTGTTGCCTCGGCTGGAACTGCCTCAACGGAGGAACCTGGAGTGGAGCGCCTGGTGCACGATGACTGCTCTGAAAAGTTGGGCACTCCCGCTGCTGATGACCACGTCCACCACAAGAAAAACAAGCGCCTGATCCCTTGGCATAGGTCTGAGAGTTGCTACCTCCGGAGAAATGAGATGGGAAGGGCCGGGACCTACCCCCAGGTGAACGGAAACTCTTCTGTCCTGAAAACCGGGAACCCCTGACCACAGCTCTGCTTCTTGAGGAATCATGACGATTCCCCTCTCGTGATGATCCGGTCCTAGCCAAAGTCCTCTCAACAACCTCTGCCCTCGCCAGCACCTCAAGATATGTCTTCAGCATAAATGGGGTGACCTGACGCTGGATCTCCGGACGCAAAGCCTCCTCGAAATGCCTCGCCCTGGCCTCATCATCTGGTAACAGGTCTGAAGCATATCGTAGAAGGTTCCTGAAACGGATTCCAAACTCCCGAACACTGGAGCTCCCCTGTCGAAGGGTAAGAAGCTCCTGGCGACTGGATGCCTTCGCAGTCGAAGAAAGAAACTCGACTCTAAACCTGTCTCGAAACTCCTCCCATGAGATCGCTGACTCCTCACGATCTCCAAGGAACAAGAACCACCACTGTCTCGCTGCTCCACGCAACATCGTCACAACCAAGGACACCCAGTGTTCCTTCTGAGCACGAATCGAACTGAAGCCTATCTCGACCTCCTCCAACCAGTCTTCTGTGACTGCATCTGAAACGGAGCCCTCGTACTTCTGTAGACTCTGGCGCTGAAACTCTCGGAGTGTCTTCCTCCAAGTGTCATCGTCATCAACCTCTACCCGGCGGCGATCTGCTGGAACAGCCTGCTGGGCACCTTCTGCGCAAACCTGACGGGGACGCCGACCTGGAGCCATACCTGTAAAATAACAATCGTTAGAGCTCCTAAGCCTGGAATATGGAAGACTCAACATTAATTAATTAATTATTTTGTTTTATTAATTTTAGGTTACCTATCCCAAGGTCTACCCATTCAAACACAGGCGCAAGGAATAATGATGCATGATCCTTTCCTAGGTCTCTACCCTGCAACCAGTATCACTTTGTTTAGTAGCCATCGTAAACTTAAAGGTCCGTGCAACAGATCATAGGGGGCCCTGAACACCTATGTCTCTGCCGGTCTCCAGTGTTTACCCCACTTGCTAAACATGAATGACACCGTTGCCCTACCATCCCATGCATCCTCACCTGTGCCTAACTCCAAACTCCATCCTATCCCTCGACCAGACCTCTGATACCACTCTGTCATGACCCCCTCCCCACAAAGTGTACCCCTCCTGGGCCGGCAATGTGAAAAGGGAGGTAATGACCCCCGAGTCCCGCCTCCAGTAGGCCCCGGGTTGGCGACTAGCACCGAGGGTATAATACACACACAAATGGGAGGCATTACCCTCTAAGAGAACACATGCAGAAGAGAGAGATAGAATAGAATCCAACCAACTCCAACTCATAACTGAAATGTAAAAGAAACCCAAGTACATATATGAAATGTCATGCAAAAGTACTACAACTGAAAGGGGAAACTAAAAGTACCCAAAAGAAAGTAAAACGACAGCGACCACAAGCCCGAACAGCTCCTCCTCCAACCGCAAGCTAGTAGTAACCAGCTTGATCTCCAACCTGCTCCAAGTGACCTGAAAAACAGTTTATATGTACATAGGGTGAGTATAACAGTATACTCAGTAGGATCCTCCCCAAGCCTCTCGTGCAAAAGTAAAGAAAGCATGCTAAAGCCCAGTGAACAACAAGTGAAACTAACTCGTCACCTAAACAGGTATACTATGTTCCCAACCTCACCAAGGCTACTCTCACCAAGTAACGCATACAAGAATATAGCATGTAGTAAAGAATATCAAGGGTACCCCGCTACTACTTCCCCACTGGTTTGCCGCTTTTCCCCAACGACATACGTCCTGTGCATCTCTCTCCAAAGGCTTGCCCGTATCAACATGGGTCAAGCTCCACAATCTGCACCACGTGCACCACATAGGCTTGCCCGCAGACACCTGGGCTAAGCTCCACACAATCCTCACAACCAAAAGTAACTAGGTAGTTTCCGGGAGCCACCATAGCTCGAATAACGTGTATCATACGTCGGGTATTATACCTGAAGCCATTACAGCCCATACACCGAGTAAGGATCCTCAAGCCATCACAGCCTATACACGTTACACCTATAGTAGTCCATAAGATACTATATCCAGAATATATGTGTGTGAAATAACCACAAGCCATTACAGCCCTCTACACACATATATGGGTAAAACTAACCACTGTGCCTACCAGCACTAAGATCTACCAAGAGAAGAGAGCGGGGCCAAAGGGGGTAGTCAGCCATTCAACCTCCCATCAGAATGTTGGGGAAAACACCCCCCCAGGGCTCAGAATCCCCGGGGTGTCAGTTGCCCTTACCGACAGGGTGGAGTAGCGTATAGAAACACAAAAAGTACAGAGTATATAAGTAACTCACATCCACACTATGGGCAGTACCTAGTCTTAGATACAACTGCAGCTAACGTCCCTCAGACTCCAGGCTGCTACTTCTAAGACTAGGTATCCTATAAGCACACAACCAATTGAAGAGCTTTATTAGATTACTCCATTCTTATTTATCAGTTCCACTGTACATTAGTTAATTCTTTAAGCATTAATTAAGATTGAAAAATTCCTCATTTAACTGAAATGGCGTCACTTTCAAAAACAACTGCTCCTTTTTAAGATTCACATCACCTTTAAATTCCAGCATCTCCATCCCCGTGGATTTTCACCCTTTAATTAAACATTCATTACAGAAATACTTTTCCACATTCCCAGGCATTCTAGAAAAACATACTATGCTTCTAAACACAAAGGAGGCTCAACACGGTGAGTAGATATACTACCCGTCGAGTCTTTGCCGCCTATAGAAAGAGTATAGACCCATCCTCCATCGAGAGGCTAAACACGGAAAGCACGTGGCATACCCCGCGTGTCTTCGCCTCCTTCGGAAAGAGGGTAAGCAAGACCAGCTGCCTTGAGCAGTGGGGAAAAGAAAAGAAGATAAACAATCAAACCAACCACCAACATCAAACCATCACATTCATCTCATACCATCACCCTTGGTGTCCTCCCCGACACCCATATGCATAAACCGATGCATCTCGCCACACTAGGCATCATCCGCTGCCACAACTATAAGGCCTCCATGCCTCCACATATCACAACAACCATCCAGGCTCACATCACAGCACAAGCAGCAGGAAAACAAACATCACAAAATGGGCTCTCGGCCCTTTAACAAACAAGAGGGTAACTCAGAACCCTTTTTGAAATTACCACATAATCTGTTCTCTAAACCATATTGAATTAACAGATTTGTTATTCGTAGGTTCCAAACATGGATACCTAATCAGTAAGCTATCACAATTAAATAACCATGCTTACTTCCCTAATTTGATTATCCTCAAATTAGAACAACTACAACAACGACAACAACCAGATTAATTTACATGCCTCTTTATCTTTAGCCAATTAATCAACAATTAATTCCGGCTTTACGTTCGTTATCAATTTCAATCATGAACGAACAATAAATCAAAGAAAACATAGATATCACTATATCTAGGAAAACATGAGGCAAACCGTTATCACGGTATAAAGCAACAGCATGCGATCAACCAATTCTTTTAATCCGGTTCAAGTATTTAATTAGGTCAATTTCATTGTGATCCAAAGGAATAAATCATGCTAATTCTACGATTGCACATATATAATTAGAGAAGCCATGAATCCCCTACCTCGAAGAGTTCTTGACGTCCTTTATCCACACAGCAGGTCACGATCCTCCCCTCGCGACAACTTATGTGGAAGAATGATCGACACGGCTTGGTTGCATCCAACAGAGCGGGACTGATCCTAGGAGTAAGGGTTGTTTGTGCAACTCCTACGGGAAGTATTGAAAGGTTCTAGTGCCTCTTAATCGAGAACAAAGGGAAAGAACCAGGAAGAATGATATCTCGTCCCTTTTTAAGATTTAACGAGGTGATGGTTTAAGATCCGGTTAATTCTCCATTAAAAACGGATCGCATTAACCCACGCGGTTTGACCACGTAAAACATTCCAAGACTTAGGAATAATTAATATCGGATTTATGGCATTTGAAACGGCCTTAAGAGCCCTTAAAATAAGGCTTTAAATATATTTTACGTCAAAGGAAACGTCAAAAGGGGCAAAACTGTAGGAGTCTGGAAACACTGTTCACCCACCGTTACTGTACATGAAACTGATCTGTGAAACTGATCTGTCACACCGATCTGTGAAACTGATCTGTGAAACTGATCTGTCACACCGATCTGTCTCACCGATCTGTCTCACCGATCTGTGAAACTGATCTGTGAAACTGATCTGTCACACCGATCTGTGAAACTGATCTGTGAAACTGATCTGTCACACCGATCTGTCTCACCGATCTGTCTCACCGATCTGTCTCACCGATCTGTCTCACCGATCTGTCTCACCGATCTGTGAAACTGATCTGTCTCACCGATCTGTGAAACTGATCTGTCTCACCGATCTGTGACACTGATCTGTCTCACCGATCTGTGAAACTGATCTGTCTCACCGATCTGTGACACTGATCTGTCTCACCGATCTGTGAAACTGATCTGTCTCACCGATCTGTGAAACTGATCTGTCTCACCGATCTGTGAAACTGATCTGTCTCACCGATCTGTGAAACTGATCTGTCTCACCGATCTGTGAAACTGATCTGTCTCACCGATCTGTGACACTGATCTGTCTCACCGATCTGTGAAACTGATCTGTCTCACTGATCTGTTACTGTTCATAAAACTGGAAACACTGTTCACAGAACTAGAAAATTGGCAAAGTGTTGGGGATAAGTCCCCTTGACCTCCCGGAACACTTCCAACACCAACATTTCACAAAGTAATGGACCAGAGAGGTCCGGGCCATTACAAAATGAGACACAATGACTCCACACGATAAGGGGTCATCACCCCCAAGCCGTCTCCACAACACCACACTATAAAAGGGGAATAACAACCCGACAGCCTTCACCTCAGTATTTTCCTTTGCCTATTTCAAACATCATATAGTATGCCTAAACAAAAGGGGTGTATGGATGGTGGGATAACATTCACAATAGGATACAAACCAAATATTCTAATGTGTATGATATAAAATGTAAAAAAGCATGATATTTTAATACTTATGGACAAGCAGTGACAAATTCCAAGAAACGAAACATTCAATTGTAAAAGGTTTTCAAAATAAAATATTCATAATTTTAACAAATTTTAATAAGATATATTATATAATGTAATTTACATAAAAAACCTAATACAAGGGTAAATACCTGAAATCCAATGAGCACCAAAATCGGGAACACCTAAGGAACTAGATAGTCACAGGCCCTATATATGACATACCATGGTGTAAAATATACATATCAAAATCCTTTCCCATGGATGATCAACTCTTTGGGAACATTCCCATAACATATTGGTCCTAATACATCATCTTTGGAGTTATGTTAGTGTTTTTGTTGTCCACTTTTTGGAATGAAATAGGGAAAAAACCCATCGAGAACACTAACGTACTAGTACATATACGCCCAACTAGGTACCCAAGCTTCCCCCTTTGTGATACAAAAATTTCAGCATGCTACATACATCACTTTTCATATAAAAACAACAATACTTGTCACATATGAACAATAAAGTAAAGACACTCACATTAGACCACTCAAAACACACAACAAACATTTTGATAGTTAAATAACACAACTTTTAGAAGCTCGCATTGTTTTGCACCCAAAACACCTTGAAATACCCACATTGCACACTATGTGCTGACTTATAAGTCACCAAAACAAAAATATCATCCCAATACCATTCAATGAAGCCAAAATATCTGTTAGAGGTAAACACTATAAGAACCAAGAAGTTATTTCTTTGTAAAACCACTATTTTCACACAAACAGGGCAGTTAATGTTCATATACATCACAAAAACCATTAAAACAAAATTTAAAATCAAAACAAGGAGAAAATAATTCAAATAATTATTTGAATATGTAATAAATTAAATCATAATCATCTAATTAGTTATAGGGAAGCCCTAAATGAACCAATAAATTATTAATATGAAAACCCCCCAGTTTCACATAAAAATGAAATATAAACTATTTTTTTAAAAAATACCACAAAAACAAATCTTATCACTAGTAATAAATTGAGATAAACCTTAAAATATTACAAAACTAGTATGATAGGTCACAAATATTTCAATCACATAGAATTACCGACCATAATTTTAAAAACATTGAATCCTTTCTACGAAAATTCCATCGCCCAAATGCCACACCTCATAGAAGGTAGATCAATACAAAAATAAAAATATTGGCCAAGACAAGCCAAATATAAACACCAGGTTCAAAACCCCCGTCTATAGTCATTTGGGACATCAAGTAAATTAGGAGAAAATTCATTTAAAGTGGAGGAACTAAGAGGGATAACTATTAACATGAGAATGTATAATGTTCCTCCACTAAACCCCCATCAAAATGGAGTACAGATTATATTATGTTAGTGTTTGAGGTATTAAATGGATGAAATGGTCAAATTGGGGAAGAAAATGGTGGTTTTGGGTAAATATTTGGAGGAAAACATTGTATTTAAAAAAAAATTAATGACCTGCAGACCATACACGATTTAGTAAACTGTGCGGCCAAACAGTGTGGCCTATTATGGCCACACAAAAAAGTGATGTTTTTCCTCCAATTTTAGGGGGGTATATGGTGGCAACCAAGGGGTGACCTATTGTCCAAAAATATAGGGAAATAATACCCAATATAAGACCACTTTTTCACTCTAATACTCATCCAACTCAAGGGTACAAACCACCTCAATAACATACCCCACATGTGGTGCCACTAAGAGTGTCACAAATCCCACTCTAACCAACCTAAAACACCTACTATCCCATTCAATATAGAGTAGTCCATGTACCATACAAGACCCCAAACCCTATGGTCATAGATCATGGATTCACGAATAATCAAAACATTAAACCCAGAATACCTTGAAACCAATAGAAGGATAAGAACCAACAGAGAACATCCAATAAATCATGGAATAGAAAATTTTGGTGTGATAATTCTCCCCACCTTAAATATTTATGCCACAGAACGACACCACAACACCATATGTAAAAAATCCCAATCAATAATCGAAGACGAACTCCATTTCCATGTTTTCACCCGCCTCCAAAATTCCAAACACCCACAGTTGATCAAATAAAGGAAGAAAATACTCTCACCAACAAAAAACATAACCGACATAGCTTAAATGATCCGAAATATTGAAGATACATCCCCAAAACACAACACATATAATACTAAAAGATGAATATCAAGAAATCTACCATAAATAAACAACTAACCCATGTTACGCTACAACAAACATACTTCAACAAACCCATTGGGCATGCTCGAATAGCACATTTACCCACGTATGAAATTTGTGGCTAGATAGAATCAAATGAGACTACCTCCAAACATGGATACACTAAGGAGAAAACCATTCAACTGATATAGGGTGACCCAAACAGACTTCCCACCATAAGGGACAACTTACTTTCGGAGAAACAATTTGGACACAATGTGGGGAAGGCCTAAACAGTCTCCCAGAATAAGGGGTAGACTTACATTATACTTTTTTCAAGGGAACTAATGTGAAATACATGTTGGTCTCCCCACCATAAAAAATATCCATATTAACTGGCCATCATGGGCCTCCACAAAAAGACCCCAAATTTAAGGAGTCGACACGGTCGCATGGTTAGTCTGCACGGTTTAAGAAACCATGCGCTAACCATGAATATCATTCTATCCAAAGGGGATGCTTTTCATGGTTAAATGGGCCAAGACACAAGGGCATGTAGAAACTATGTGGTATCTTATGTCTCTTATCACATGGTTTCCAAGGTTGGTTCATGGTTACTACTAACTGTGGGAAAACAATAGTCTTCAATATGCCTACCCCAAATTCCATCATTTTATCTAAATGATAGTAGGAAACCCAAGGGAATAACATAAACTCATGCAATAACATGGAAGCAAGGTCCTCCCACCTCAACCACAGAATGTGAAAAATTGGAATAAGATGACGACATGAGATGATTAAACTATTTCCATCGTTCATACTGAGTATAAGACTTTGTCCTAAGGTTTGAATGACTCCATAATTTCGCCTGACTATGAGCCAACATCGCACCAGGGTCTATGGATAAATAATAATAATATAACCTTTATAAGGTATTAGAAAAGGGCATTAACAATGATAAAAAGCACTGTTAATCAAGGAAAATATATGTGTGGTCCCTTTTATCAGTGCTCAGAAATGTGCTGATAAAGGCCTCTTTAACCAGTGCTTTTAAAAAGCACAGATAAAAGTTAAAAACAAATAATATATATATATTCACCATATTGGTGGAGGGGCATTAGCAGTGCTTAATTCCCCATTCAGCAACACCCCACCCCCCAGCAACAAACATCACTCCCCAGCCACCCCGCCAGCCTTTAGTAGTGCCCAAACCCCTTTTAACAACTCTAGGAATTATTCCCCACCAGCGTACCCAACCTTCCTCCCCCAGGATTTGACCATAGGACCTCTTTCTTGCGCACCTATGTCTTTACCACTACACTATAATGCTTTTCTCATCATTTCATAATATATCAAATTATATATATATATATAGTTATATTGACTCATATATATATATATATATATCAATATTAATATATATATATCAATATATATATAGTAATATTAACTTATATACATTGAGTTATATTAATATATATCTGTATATTAATATATATATATATATATATATCCATATATATATATTTGTATATTAATGTATATATTTTTGTGTGTTTATAAATAAATAAATACATATATACGACATACACAAACACATATATACACATATGTATATATTATATGTACATCTATTTGTATAATTATAAACATATATAAATACAAATACTATATATTAAAATGTATATTCATATGTTTAGAATATATAGATATTATATATTAACTTGTCAATACAGGAGCACACACACAATCACACACACACATATATATTCACCTACAAATTATATAGGTATATAAATATTCATAAATTTTTATTTTGTGTAAAATATATATTAGTATCTTATTTATATAAATCTTATACATTAGGGCATATATTTTATATGTAAATATGTTTATTTATTTATTTATTAAATTGGATTTTTATGTGCGAATATATTAAGAATTTCCATATATGGATAAATTATTATTATAAATAATAGTGCATTATAAAAATATAAAAAAATGAAAATCCATAATATAAATATGAATTTAATCCATTGAAATAAATTTATTCCTCACTGAAATTTTGAAAAATACACCTTAAACAAGGGTGAAATTAAATATAATGTTAAAACTTTTGGGTATCCCAACTAAAAACTGAGTTTTGGAGGCATTCAAGGACTTTTTTGGCCTTGAAAAATGAGTCAGAAGGGTCCCTATGATTAGTTGGCCATAGATCTCATCGCACGCTTCGATTTGATATGTTGTAAAGCTCAAAAGGACAAGAAGATCAATAGTTAATGTCGTATGAACTTTATGTAACATTTTTAACTTATTTTTGATCCTTTTCTATTTTTTGTGTCATAAAATTGTTATTAAATGATTATTAGTCAATTATAATAAGAAAATTATTAATTAATAAATTTTTCAAAAGTTATATTAAATCCATTTATCTAAATTTATAATATTTTAAATGTAATATTCTATTTATACATATCTAAAACATATTTAAAATATATATATTATATTTATATATATATAAATATAATTATATTTCAATATATTATATTTCATGATTTTTTTGAAATATGCAATTTATCTGCCCTAGGAAGATGCACATATAAAGGGGCCCCCTTTAACAACCCCTAAAAAGCCCTATTAAAGGAGGTTCCTTTATCAACACTAAAAATGAACTGATAATGGAACCCCCATGAACATCACATTTTAAGAAATATTAAAGGGTGGTATTGAAGAAACCTAGTTTTGTGGTAGTGGTTGTAAATCAGATGATTGTACCATCTCTTTCCTCAAAGTCGGTCTTTAGAAACCCCCGAATGGAACTTCTTATTCATGTTCCAAAAACAATTACACTATGATCTTAGATGGTCTCAATGATACAGGTCACACTTCAAACCATCATTACCCCAACCCATCATTTTACTAAAATAAGGGATTAAAGGATGCACACACACCACCCTTACTTTATTTGGATGGGAAATATCCAAATGAAAGGACACATAGAATCACTTTTCCCTAGAACAAAGGATTTATGAATTCCTTGCTAGGAGACACACATCTGATGAAACAATGACTCTCTTATTATTTCACATCCTTGAACATTATAGTCAAATGAACAAATAAAAATGCAAGGCTTTAAAAAACATGACCAATGAGGCCAAAAAACACAAGAAGAGGGACCCTATTCCATGCCTCAAATAGCACACGATTCCAATAATTGGCCATAATAGCCACACTTGGCCAGATTTTCCACACTGGTGGCCTAATATGAATTCTTTCTTCAATGAGACTGATAAAAGGCCAAATGGCCCCATAAGACATCATTCTATACTAACTTTGAACTGCATTCACCTTCAATGAATCATGAAAAATAAGAAACTATGGTCTACTTAAACCTCCCAAAACCACTCTCCATCTACAAGAGGATCCACAAAACCTGAAAAGATAAGGGTTAAAATAAATCTCCAAAGCTCAAGAAGAAATTCCTTATATTGAACAACATAAGGATCATCCAACGATGATTCACCATGGGCCACACATGAATCATACATCAACTCGTTATGGGGGAGTACCCTAGACAACATGATAACCCAATGACACAAACCATCAGGTCATTTGGTCACAAAATACCACAAACTAGAACTAGACACGTGACGGGAGCCACCACACTAGCCCCCACATGCTTCCTTAGAAGAGACCACTAACACACTGTACATTCCAACTTATTGATGAAAAAAAAACCAAAACATCATTTAAATTAGAAGGGTTAATTAACTCAAAATATCCCACAATAACAATCCTAATAACACATAATCCACTTGTTGCAACCACACATTACCAAAACAAAACACTTTCCTTCAAAAAAATTCAGAAAAAGATGTGTTGCTTGGTTCCTCATTTACCAATGGTATCTTATCGGCCTCAGACATGAATGGTCACATGCTACACATGGAACCCACCTCATATCCATCTTAACACTCATCTACTTGTGCCATTAACCAACCATATTCACTTTTAAACCCATGCATGTGGTAACCCATGAGAACCCTAAAGACCAAAACCAAACCTTTCCTATTTTCAAAATCAAATCCTTTTTAACCACACTTTCCCTTTCTCAAAACCGCTAACCATAAAATAAAAAACCAATTTAAATATTAAAAACCAACTTATAAAATCACCCATAATTCAATAAAATATCAATTCCATGCCTTGAATAACCATTTCAAAAAATTCCAACCAATTTCAAAATAGTTATAATTTCATTAAAAACATCATTTCATAAATCTCATTTTAATTAAGTACTCAACACTTCCCATTTAAAAAGAGTGGTCTAAAATTTAATAAAAAATTTTATATTCTCATTATTTACCTAATAATATTCTACCTTCAACCCTCACACATAAATTCTTGTAAACTTTAATCAATTCAAAACACTTTTCCAAGGTTTAGAAAATTATACTGGAAACGAATTTTCCAGACCCCAATTAACCTAATTCATACATTCAAAAGTGGTTCAAACACATAATTTACCCTCTCAAAATAAATATATAATTTAATTTTTATAAATTTAGAAATAAAACCATTTTCATTTTTCTAGAAAACGACTTTACAAAAATTCACACTCCTTAAAATATATTCATTTTGGCTTTAAAAACTATGTTTCCAAGATTCCAAAACCAAGAGACACAAGACAATGTGAGAGGAAACTAGTTTAGGTGGGTGAAATGGACATATAAATGGAGGCCATACACCAATCACTTCAGAATCATAGAGATTGTTCTATGGAATTATCCTTAGCTCCACATGGATTTCCAGGCCCTATGACCTCACTGAGGCCAATGACCCAATTTTCATTTCCTTCCACCCAATAATCTATGAACCATAAGAAATAATAAACTCAGATACAACCCAACATCCCATGTCTACATTAATCCAATCATGTTGTGTTATCTCCTGGATTACTACCCATAACTACAATGTAATGTGCCGACAATCCTAGATCTTGACTATTCCATCTATTCCACAAAACACATGACCCAAAGAGTGAACCCCCACTAATACCATTTTGTCACAAAATGAATCCAGTCATCATGAATGAAAGTTCCAATCCCAGCCAGTGACAAGGTCCAAATGGTGTTCAATATCCCCACATTCTATAACAAGTTCCCAAGTATTAATAAATTTGGTTTTGGAATGATTTTCATATGTATGAATGCATAAACCAATAAAAATAGTCAATAATATTAATCTAAAATTTGTAGGACAAAAATGCATTAATAAAGACCTTATATAAAAAAACGGTTTTAAAAAAATGTACAAGATGTCGAAACATAAATAAAAACCGTATAAAATCATCCAAAAAGACTCCACACGACAAGTGGTCATCACCGTCGAGTCGTCTCGACAACATCACACAATAGGAGAGACTAACAACCAGAACCACCTTCACCTGACGAAGTTCCATTGCATGTGTTCATAATAATAAAGTCTACATACACCCTAGGGTTGTAAGTAGGGTTTGAGACTAAGAACAATAGTATTCCACTCAATTAATCCAATTTTTATGCAATACAATGTGAAAAAGCATGCAGTTTTAATATCTAAGGAAAAGTGGTGATAAATTCCAAGATATACAACATTAAATTGTAAAATGTTTTGAAAATACAACATCAATAATGTTAAAAAATTTGAATAACAAATGTTATCTACAATATTTTACATCCAAAAACTCTTTATGACAAGGGTAAATCACACAAAAGCAAAGAGCACCAACATTGGGAAAACTCCTAGGCAGTAGATAGCCTTGGGCCCTATCCACCTCATACATTGTATAAAATATCCATGTCACAATAATTTACCATGAACGATCCACTAATAGGGAACATAAAAATATCATATTGGTCCCCAAAAATCGTCCATATAGTTTAGTTAGTGTTGAAGATATCCATATTTCTCAGTGAAATAGGGGAAAAACCCATCTAGATCACTAGCATACTTTTATATATCCGCCCACCTAGGTACCCAGACATCACCCTTTTTGATAAAACAATATATTCATGATATATGAATCCATTTGAATGTAAATACACAACTACTGGTAACATACAAACAATAAAATAGCTATACCCACTTTATAGTGCATAATATAAAAAAACATTTTGATTTTTCAAATAACAACTTCTCAAATCACACATTGTTTTTTACCCAAAACTCCTTGAATTCCACACTTTTCACACTCTGTGCATACTTATTAGTAACCAAAATAATAATGGTGGCCTAATACCTTTAAATTTAACCAACAAATATATTATAAGGATGCCCCATATGAACCAAGAAGTGATATCTTTGTAATATCCCCATTTTCACACTAACATGGCGCTAAAAGTTCATACGCTTCACAAATACCAATAAAACAATTTTTCATAGAAAAAACGAAAGAAGATAAACATTAAAGACATTATTCTAAACCCTAATACATTTTAATAAAATCAACTAAGTAGTTATAAGTCATCCCAAATGAACCAATAAAATATTTCTCTGAGAAAACGCCAATTTCACATAAAAATTGAACTTTAAATTCATTTTGATTAAAAATAGCACTAAAACAAATTTACTCACAAATAATAAAATTTGATAAATGAGATAATATTATAAGTATAGAAAGATAAGTTAGAAGGATTTTATACACATGTTATCACCTACCAATATTGATAAAACATTGAATCCTTTGTGGAAAAATTAAATCACACCACTGTCGCACCTCAAGGAAGGTTGATCGAGCCTCAAATCAAAATATTGGACCAAGAAAACCCAATGTTAAACCCTAGGATTGAAACTATATACATGGGTAATTTGGGATTTCAAGGAAATTGGATGAAAATTCTTTAAAAGAGGAGGAACTAAGAGGGAGAAGCACTTACTTGAGATTGTGTGAATCACCTCCACCGAATCCCCTTCATAATAGAATCCCAATGAGGGTTTGGGAGGATTTTAGGGCTGCCATGGCTAATATGGTCTAATGGTTAATGACATTGGAGTGTTTTGATAAATCCCTAGAGGGAAAACATGGAAATTTGTAAATATTTTTAATGACATGGACATCGTGCACAATTTGGATTCTTGGTTTAGTAAGCCATGCGGTGAAACTGTGCGGCCCTATCAGGCCACCCAGAATCTGTAGTTTTTCCTCCAATTTCATGTGGGACAGAGGGGGAATCAAAAGGGGAAATATAGTCCATGGATAAGTGGAATTAATACCCAAACTAATACCACCATTTCATCACAATACTCATTCAACTAAAGGGTACAAACCACCTCAACAGCATACCCCAAAAGTGGTTCCACTAAGAGTGTCAAAAATCCCACTCCAAACCACCTCATCCTACAAAAATCCCTTTGAAAAAAGTGAAGGCCATGTACAATACAAGACCCCCATGACTATGGTCATATATCAGTGACACAAGATGCATCAATACATTAATCCTATAACAACTGAAAAATAAGAGACGACTAAGAACCAAAAGAGAAATTCAAGAAAAGAATGGAATTGAAAATCCGGGTGTGTCCATCCATCAATACATTAAAAAAATACAATATAAGGGAATAATCAGTATGATCCAGAAATATTTAAGATAAATATTTTACCCACTTTATTAAGGGTTATTACTCTTAAATGAATCTATTAAAAAACCATAAGCACATGTTGTATCCAAACAAGGATGTATTATTATAAAAAGAAAATAATCTCTTACGTGACAAAAAATTAGATATTTTCCAGTACATATAAATTTCTACATGGGTTTCCACATGTTTTATAACAATATTATATAATTTTTAACTAATGGATGCTCTAATTCCATCTATAGTGACCCAATCATTTCATACATAAATATTACTTTTTTTTTAATATTCAATACATAACATTGCGATCCATTTTAGAAAAAAAATTAGTTTCTTTGGTGAATAGATACATAGTAATATTACTTCATGAATTATGTTAAACATCTTCCAATAAGAGGTTCCCACATTTTAAACTTTTTAGACATACCATATTTATATAAATGATTCATGACATGGGGAATGGAAGCACAAGAATGGGTTATGTAAATTTGTATATAAGGGTAGCTTTGATAGATATCAAATATTAAATGATATTATGACTGTGAGGGTATTATAAAATATTCATGTTCATGTTCATAGAATAAAATATTGATATGCAAAAAAATATTTTTCTCATATGTTTTGAAATCAATTCATATATTCAATCAGTATTAATAACTAAGTTTAACCAGTAATTAACACCCAAGAGGTTTAAAACATTACAGAATCATAAGAATATGAAATTATAATTCAATATAAATTTATAAATTAATTAAATTTGGTTCATAATTATGTGAATGTAGTGGAATGAAACTATACTCCAAATAAAAATGTTAATAAATCTATTTACAATAATTAACCTGCATTTTCCTCTAGGAATATATTGAAAGAGATTATACTAACTAATCAATATTTTGTACAAGCTATTATAAATCATTTAAATCGTAATCATAATTATATCTTGAGTTATCATTATCACATTTCCCAATGCATTGTTTTTCTGTAATAGATCCAACCATCATATAATCATAGTTTAAAAAAATAAATAACACAAGATCATATAATATTCATAAAATCATTATAACATATTCATGAGGGTAAAAATTAGTTTCGTATATATATAAAAATTATATTAAAAGGAAAAACACTGACTTAATAAAAATGGAATTATTTTTTTATAGACCAGATAAAAAATAATTGGCATCAAAGGATGCTATCAATGATAAAAATATCAATTATAAGACCACAAGAATATTTCATGTGGATAATAACATTTTATTTTTAAAAAATATATTAAAATTTTAAAATTTTAGAAATATTAAGGAAATAATATTGTTTTAAAAGAGATTTGGATACTTATAAATGAATCATCAACACAATAAATAGTCATTATAGTGTGACAATTTCCCTTGATGTATAAGTAAAAAAGAAAACATTTGTTTCAAGATTTTGTATAAAACATATAAAGATCCTCAATTTTTATTATATAAAAATATTATATTTAATACACTTTCTAAAATTTCAATCATTGGAAAATATTTCCTTTAAAATCATAGGATAAAATAATTAGTTTTTTAAAACATTTTCATGAAATATTGAACCTGTATAAAAAATATTTTCCATCTTAATTATAAAAAATAATTAGTTTTCTATAAAACAATCAACATATACAAATAGTAGGTAATATGATAAGAATTAAAATAAAACATTTATTCCCAAATTATTACTATAGGATTAGAAAACTAAATTGATTTATCTAGAATGGTCTAAAAATTTTCATAAATGGAATTACAAATATAAAAAATTAAAAATAAAATATAATTGAATCATAAATCTCTTACCACAATGGTTATATTTCAATCAAAAACTATAGAAAGGTAAATCCTAACATGGATATATTTATCCCTTAATTTTCATTATAAGTACAAAAAAATAAAATTTTTATAATTAACTGAACCACATAAAATAAATGTTTTTCAAATATGACATTTGTCTCAAAAACAAATCTGGGAAAACATTACCATAACTAATATATTTTATCACTATGTTTCATTACCTAACATATTTATAATAAATATAGATCTATTAAATATAAATTACATAAATATAGACATATATTATTTTCTAATAAAATCATATCACAAAATTTTTAACAGTTTTTTTATTAAAATCAATATTTCATGTGATAAACTCTTCGTTTTTCAAGAATGTTCTGGTTTGGACGTCCTTGTTATTATACACAGATATGGGTCATAACATATTGAGAATTTTCTTGTTGATAAATATACTATATATTATCTGTAAATATATTTTTATTCATCAATAAAAGTTACCAATAAAATGAAATTACACCATTCAGGGAGAGGGTAGGTGTTATATACTCATAAATGTTGTTTATATTTTTTTTATTGATGGAACTAAATATTGGTAAATAAAAAATAACCATTCTAGTATCATAATTATATAAAATGTATAAAATATATTAATGAATTATATATTTATTAATATTCATTTAAAAATAAAAAAACAAATCCTTTCACTTTTTGGATGTGGTTTTTCACACATATGCAAAAACGACATTATCGTTTTCCAATGGAATTGAAGGTGAGAAAATAAATGTGATTTTATAATTTGAAAAGAATAATTATTTCATAAATATCATTTATAAACACTAATTCCATTACAATAATCACTCATTAATTACAGTGATTGAAAATTATTTGGATCATTATGTCAAGATTATAATTCATATTAACGCAAGGTTAATAAATATACTTCTTATTTGAAAGAAAATATGGTTAATAAATGTGTTTTTCAAATAATACAAATATTAAATAATATTTATGTCATTTATATTTATTTATATAATATAAATTTTTTAGAGGTTTTAGAATAAAAATAAGTTAAGGGGTTGGGTAACACAATTACCTCTTTTTGGTAGGACACTTTTAGATCCATTATAATAGTCCCTTAGAATGGCATTTTAAGAAGAAAATATCCTCTAATTCATGGATAGAGAAGTTGAAAAGTTATTTTTTTTATGTTTTTATCATGCATGTTGGGTCATGATTCTTTCAATAATGGAAAGGTGGGGTGCCCTTATATATGTGTGGGGAGAGACACTCTAAGAATTTCAATTAATATTAGAAATATAATAAAGTTATTCTCTATAAAAACACATCAAAATTGACATATATTTAGTATTATGGTTTTATTTGGTATAAATATACTAGTAAAATAATATTTATATGGGACTATGTAGATGTATGTTCCTTGTAATTTTGTTTAACCTCTTTGTTAATCTAATTTGTTCTTAATAATGATAAAATATTTCTCACTCTTAAAGGGTTTATAATTTTACAAATAAAGTGAAAATTGGATCATAAATTATCAATTGACAATATTTTAGACCATATTTTATCCACCATGTCTTTTTTACATTATTTAATACTATCATTAATTACATTTTTAATATATTAGTTTCATAAAATATAATTTATGCCTTTTTCAAAAACATTCATTTATATTGATGTGGAAGCAAATAATAAAAGAAGAAATTAAAATATAATAATTTAACAAATTTACAATTTTTCATATTTATATAATAATTTTTTAGATGAAAATAATTAATCAATATATTAATAATGTTTATATTTTGAAAATTTTTTATTTTATTTTCAGTTGATCGAATAAATAATGTGTCATCATTGTGTTAGAATTTAGATCATTTAACCACTCAATAAAATTTAAAAATAAGTGAAAATGATTAATTAAATTAACTTGTCTCCCATATAATTATTATTAAATGAAAATATTCAAATTTTACATTTATTTTAAAATATTTTTTTATATTAATGTCATGAATGTGCCATTTTTAACATTATTTTTTGCATAAATTAATATAATAGCCATAATCAAGTAAATATGGAAGTTAGTTTCCATATATTTGATAATTTTATTAATATTGATTAAATAGAATGATCCAATAGGATAATAACATGTTTCTAATAATATTAAATACATTGTTCCAATGTTTTATCCCTATTCTACTAGTTTTACCATTACCACTGTGACAAAAATTTTCATAGTTACTATTCATATTGAAAAACATATATGAGGAATATCTACAAAATTTGAGAATATTAATATTAGTAATTCCCCAACCCTAGTTATCCAGAGTCGGCACATTATTACATATCCTTGGCATGATTATAAGGGATAAAATCCCAAAATATTGATTTTTTAATAGCCCTGGAAGTACTAGATACATACATATGTTTTACATTACATTATAATATTAAAAACAACAAAAACATTATCTCCTTGAACACATTCATATCTCTGAGACTATCCCTGTAAGTTAGTCATAATATACATCTTTACAACTGGGAAAAAATAAAACATAGAAAGTAGTGAGCTCAAGTGCTCAGTAATGATAACAATATATGGGAAACATTCATAAATAAGCGTAAAAATTTAAGGAAATGTACATGACTGAGTCAAACGACTTTTAAACACAATATTCAGTATAATATGGAATAGAAAAATAAAATAATTCCATTTACTTATTCACATGGATATTCTTCTAGTTGAATAATCACATTTAATCTCAAAATCAAATTTCATAATGATGGAATGCATAATGCCAGACTTCATAACCACATAATCAAGGCCGCATTCCACGACTACAGATAATATTTTTTCAAGGAATTGTTCCAAGACACTATTTTTCCTCATGATACCTTCTGATGCATCAAGGAGCTATAGCGAGCTCCACCCGTCACTTATTTAGTCCAATGCATTCCTCATATGAAAAGGATGAAACAAAACAAAAACATTCATATTCAATCAATCATACGAAATGTTAATACTTTATTCAGAAATCATGAATGGTATAAAAATAACACATCCACATTAAAAACATATCACAAAACCATCAATACAAAAATAAATATTTTTATCTTAATAAATCAACATCAAAAAAGTGTAAAATAAATCAAAGGATGCTGACATAGATAAAATCAAATCTACTGGAGAGAATTATCTATATCTATTATGCAATCATTTAAAAGTCACATAATTATAAAATTTGACATTTATTTTTAAAATATTTTCCTAATCTTGTGAGGTAAGCATTTAATATGTTATAACGGAGGAAAATAGTCTCTCTCTCTATAAAAGATAATAACACATTTTTTCTTTAATTTTTTTTAAATTTTATTAATGACCCTTTTTAGAAATTGACGAATATATAACTATATAAATATTTTATAATTTTTTTAAAAAGATTATAAATAAAATTAAACTATAGTATAGGAAATAGTAAAAAAAATTTATGAAATACATTTTTATAAAACATGAATGTGGATGATAAAGTTGTCCCAGTAGATACTCACGTATAAACATCCTCTGATAAGGAAGAGATTGTAGAATTAACACTTACCTTATAATTTTACATGATTGAGGGTACGTTTAACTCTTGAATAATATTAAAATAATAATTATTAAATTATATAAAAACCATATACATAAATATGACAAAATATATGATCTTATAAAATTGATTTGTTTAAAATATTTCAGTAGTATCATTGTTTCTTGTGTTATTTGATTCATTTTATATTATATGCATGGTAAATGTAAGTCATGATATATATGGATAAGATGTATTTAATTCATATCTAGAATGAAATTAATTTATTAAACATTGTTTTTAATCATATAATGAAAATTATTCTTGAATTATCACGATGGAGAATGAATCTCATCGCGTTCGTGGAGACTGTAACCCGTACTTACACAGAAGTGACAAATTCATTCTATTGGTGGTGAAATAATTATTAATTGTATGTTATATAATATATAAAGAATTTTTATAATGTTATATTTTTTTATTTACATCAGTTATACTCATTATTATAACCATCCAAATAATGAAATCTTAGAAGAACAAACTACACCACGACATAGAGACTGTAAGACGTATGTATGCATGTATGGATACATGTCATTCATAGGATGGATAAAATAATGAATATGGTTTAAAAATATAAATAATAACATAAAATTATGTATAAGTTATTGGAGTAATTCATTTTGTTATGGAAACAACAAATAAATTGGAATTTGAAAAAGATAATAACTTTGAAAGAAGTGGTGAAATTTCTACCACTTCTTTCGGTGTTTCCCTTTCAGTTAATCAAAAGGGATACTATGGTTGGATTTATTATAAATTTAAGGCCTCTATGTATAATTGAGGGTAGTTAGAGAGATATTTGATCAGGATTTGGCTGAGCCAAATGGCATTGGAGGGGTTATTTGGGGAGACCGGTAAGTACATTTTTATAAGACATGTGAGGGTTACTTTTGAAAAAAACATGAAATATTATATTATTATACAATCATATTTGGATTATAATCGCTCCAATATTATTTATTTCAAGGATATGGTGGGGATATCTAGAAAACCTCTCATCCAATAGGTTTTATACAGTTTTAGGACACCATATTAACCATACCTTTTATATTTAACTATTGGTTAAATAGTTTAAAATTTATGATGTCTCCTTGTATCATTAAATTATATGGTTACTAAACATAATATAAAATTCCATGAAAACCTCATTCAGGTCATTAATGACATATATATTATTATATAAGTCCTTTGGCCAATGTTATGTTTTTATGACTACTATATCATTTCATAATATAATATTTCTTTTAAAAACACATTTAGGTCAATTTTGATACTATTTAGTATTTGATTTTTCATAAAGTCCTAAGAACGTTATCACTTCGAAAAAAATTCATATAATCAACCCTATCATGTCATATTAACCAATAAAATTATTGGAATTCATCAAAATAATCAATTTACTTATATTTTGACATTTATAATATCAATTATTTTAAATATTCATTAATAAGCTAAATACTGCATCATCATTGTTTCATAAATAATTTTAATTATTTAAAGTCTAAAATTTATAAAAATTCTATAATTATGTAAGATATCTTTGTATGTTTCTAATGAATTTTTTTAGTATAATTTATATTATGTGTGACCCTATATTAAAAATGTTTTAGTTGTGAAAATATAAATATAACACATTAAACGTTTCATTAAATAAAATAATAATAAATGTCTTAATATAATAAAAGTGGTAAAAAAGGGTAATATTTTATTAATATGGTTTATTTTTGTCGAAATAAACTTTTAAAATAGAATTATGACATGTGTTAGGGTTATAATAATATCATTTTTCCTTTAATTTGCCTTTTTACTTATAAACGTGGTAAATAAAATTAAAAAGTTATTAATCAACAAAAATAATTTTAATCTTATTGAACCACATTTTACATACTGATATCAACCGTTTATCTCAGATTTTTGAAATTCAATTAACAGAAGTGGTAAAATTATGTTTTATACAAATTTTATAATGTCTTTAGAAGGTGGGTAAAAGACGTTAAAAAATTCAATAAAATTTTATAAATATAATATTATTATAAAATGTCTACAATGAATTAAATTAAACAAATGTAGGTATTATGTATCTATATTTACATAAAATAAATTTAAATAATATAAATAATTATTTAAATAAATAATTAGGTTTTAAACAATAACACTGTTTTTTTCACTGTTAATCAAAAATTGAATGTTTTTTAAAAAAAAATAAAAAAATTCACCGTAAGCTAATTTTGATATCCGAATCCAAAAATGCAGCCCATTTTGAAAAATAAAATTATAATCTTTCAAAATGTTGGTATTACTATTCATATTGGTTAGTTTTATTGGTCGTGCTATGTTAAAACTCCATGTTGCAAACTACGCATGCTATTGCATTATTAAAAGGAAAACATACCGTGGAATCTTGGGGTGCTAGATTATTACATCCATCAAATAATATCATCCACAAAATTTCTAGAATATTACAGCTTAAAATGATTCTGGTGGTTCTTCTTCATATGTTCCTTGGATTCCCACGTTGCCTCTTCCATATTATGGTTTCTCTATAGAACATTCACCAGATGAGGTGTCCGGTTTCTCAGGACTTGTTTTCGGTTATCATGAATTGTGACAGGCTCTTCACAATAAGACTGATTGGGGTCCAATTCTATTTCTTCATAGGTTAGTACATGCATTGGTTCAGACATGTATTCTCTCAACAATGATACATGGAACACATCATGAACTTTGGAGAGACCAAGCAGCATTTCCAAATGATAAGCTACATCTCCAATTCATTCTTGAATTTTGAAATGTCCGACATACCTAGGACATAATTTACCCATCTTGTTTAAATGTATAACGCCCTTCCATGGAGATTCCATCATGATAACATGATCACCTACTTGAAATTCCAAATCCTTCCTTCAGTTATCGACATTCCTCTTTTTCTTGCATTGGGTTTCTTTGATTAGGGCTTGGATAACCTTCACCTTTTCCATTGTTTCCTCAAAAGTTTCTGAGCCCACAAGATTTATTTCACCAACAGCATCCCAACAAGTTTGTTTCTGATGTCTCTTTCCATATGACTATTTATATAGTTCCATCTGAATATTTAAATGGAAACTATTTTTATAATAAAATTAAACCATATTAAAATATTATCCCCACATACCTTGAAATACATGTGGGAAAGATCTCAAGCTCTCTTCTAAGGTATGAATATTGTATTCTAAATGTCAATCAGTTTGAGGGTGGTAGGCAGTGCTCAAACAAAGTTTAGTATCCAAGGCCTTGTAGAGACATTTCAATAATCTTTTTGTAAAATGGGGATCACAATCAGAAACAATCGATAGGGGAACTCTATGAAGTCTTACAACTTCTCTAAAATATAGTCTAGAAAATATTTAATGTGTTAAATCTTCTCTTATAGATAGAAAATGTGAGGACATGGTAAGATGATCAATAATGACTCATATTACATCATTCCTTCAAGGAGTCTTTGATAGACCCATGAAAATGTCCATAGTAATATAATCTCATTTACACTCTGTTATGGGAAGAGGATACATGACTATTCCAGGATGTTGTCTTCTAGGCAAAACCTATTTAAAAACAACACATCATGACACATAATCAGCAATGTCCCTCATTATGTTATCAAAAAAAAAGTTCCATCAAATCTCTATACATAATGGTACTACTAGGGTGTATAAGGAAATTGGAGCTATAAGAATAATCCAAAAATACCATTTTTAGATTAGGTATACCAAGAACACAAAGTCTCTTACCAAACTTACAATTTCCATATTCATATACTAAGTCAATCAATATCCCATAATTCACAGCTTCAAATTCATTTTTAAACTCCTCATCATCAGTCTGGGAACTTTTTATCCTATCCAGTAAAGATGGTTCAGATACCATTTGAAACTATTTTGATGTTTCACCTTCCCTGATTTTCCCCATATCCATTTTTAATAGATCAATGAACACAGGATCCCTTCCAAATCTCATCTTGTTAAAAACTCCATGATATTTTATGCTCAATTCTTCTTCCACCTTATTTGGTTTCCCCTAGTGTTAGTGTATGTGAAATCATAATCCTTGAGTAGCTAATGTCATCTTCTTTGCTTTATGTTGAGTTCTTTTTATGAGAAAATATACTGAAAGATCTTGTAAGCGGTATATATCCCATATTTTTCACTATAGGGATAGTGTCTCCATATCTTTAAATAAAATATTATAGCTACTAACTCAAGATCATTAGTGGGATAGTATTGTTCAGGAATTTTTAGTTTTAGTGTTGCATAGGAAATAACTCTAAAATTTTGAATAAGGACACAACCATATCGTTTCTATAAAGCATTACTATAAATAACAATCCAATAATTCCCTGATGGTAGTGTCTATATAGGATCATTGACAAATCATCTCTTTAGTTATTCAAAACATTATCAACTCACTTTTGGTCAAACAAATTTAACCCCTTTACTTGTGAGATTGATTAATGTGTTTGCAAATCGGGAAAAATTCGAGATGAAGCACCGATAATAACCTGCTAAACCAATAAAACTGCTTACCTTTGTTATAATAATTGGTGCTAGACATTGTGTTATTGCACTTGTCATAGAAGGATCAACAGAGAATCAATCCTAGGAGACAATATGGCCATGGAAAGAAATTTCTTGAAGCCATTATTCACACCTGCTAAACTTCCCATATAATTCATTTCATCTGAGGGTTTTCAAAATAGTACGCAAGTGATTTTCATAATCTTCGTTGTTTTTTTAGTATACCAATATATCATCAATAAATATTACAAAAATGTTATAATGATACTCCTCGAAAACTCTATTTTTAAATCCATGAAAATATAGGGTACATTAGTCAGTTTAAAAGGAATTAATGAAAAATCGTAATGCCCGTACCTGGTTCGAAATGCTATTTTCTAAATGTCTTCTTTCTTCACACACAACTGATGATATCTAGATCTAAGGTCAATCATTGACAAATATTGAACTCTATGGAGTTGTTGGAATAAATCATCACAACGAGGTAAGGGATACTTTTTATTTATTAATATAGTACTAATATCTCTGTAGTCAATGCACACTCTCAATGATCCATCATTATTCTTAACAAAAATAAAAGGGGTTCCCCATAGAGAAACACATGGGAGAATAAATCCTTCATTACTCAATTCCTCTATTTTATTCATTAGTTCCACTAATTACACAGTGTCCATTCTATATGGGGACTTCGATATGGGCCTTGAACGAGGAATTAAAATAATGGAATACTCAATATCTCATTATTGAGGATGTCTATGTAAATCATCTAGAAGCACATCAACATATTCCTATACAATAGTTACATGCTCTATTCGAACATTTTTTTCTTCACCAATATTTATTTCATTATCTTTCTCCAAATTATTTAATTTAGTAGAGCTACTGGGGGTGTATCAAGAAAAAGAATTAGGTGGTGACGTTTTTTCTAAATATATCGTACTCTTTATTTCATCGAAAATTGTAACCTCCTTCTTCTTATAATAAATTTTTGCATCATGTTCCGAAATACAATCCATACTGAGGATTATATCAAATTCAATCATGAGTATGATGATGGGACCAGTAGATAAAGAACATGTTTATTCCTTAATGGGAACTGATTCACAAAACATTGTTGTAATTATACTTTCCTTTGGATTTTTGACTGACAAGTCCCTTATTATACAAATTAGAAATATATTGTTTTCTCTAAAAATTGAGAAGATATAAAACAATGCAATGATCCATATTCAAATAATACATTGCCTAAACACGAGGAAACCATAAATTTCCCGCCACCACATCTTTCAAAGCTTCAACCTCAAAAGTTGTGATCACATAAGCTTGGAGTTTTCCCCTTGGCCTTTTCTGATGTAAGATTCCTTGGACATTATGACATTCATTTACATAATGCCACTTTTCCCTAAAATAGTAGCATTCAATATTGAGAGCAACATTATTTCCCTTGCAATCATGAGAATGGGGGCCTTTTTCACACCACATGTAAAAGACTCTTATTACATTCAAGAAAGTATATGGGTGTTTCTTCCCACATTCACCATAGGATATATATTTAAATTTTTTTCTTCCCCTTATTTCCATTTCCAAAGTGTTCATCAAAAAATCTCTTCTTTTCTTCCTTGGATTTAAAGTCAGAAGTCTTAGAGAATTCCTTTTCTGTCTTGATGGAACATGAGACACTCTCTTCATATGATGAGTAGGATTGTGAGGCAAATGCTCGATGGAGTAATAGTTTTAACCCATAAAAACTGATCATTCATGCTCCTCGGGTTACACATATAATCTGATGCATTCCTTTCTAAACGTGTAATGTTATCCTCTTAATTTGTGACATTCTCATATATATTTTCCTCAGACTCAAAAATTGTATTTCCATATGCATTTGATGGTCCTAAATAAAGTATTTTTTTAGGAAAAACTCTTTAAACTCCCTCCATTACATATTTGATACTTCATAAACCTTATTTGTGTTTTGAATTAATGACAACCATTGATCTTCATCTCCCGTGAGGTTATGAACATCCATGAAAACTTTTTCCCTTTCACTACTCCCAAAAACATGAAGTATTTTCTCTAAGTAACTTATCCATTTGTTAGATACAAATGGATTTTTACTCCGATTAAATGTTGGGGGTTCTTTTCTCAGAAAGTGGTCTAATATTGATCCTCTGCATTGTGGATTAGGGTGTACCAAATGGGTAAGGTTTTTACTCAAAACATGATTGAGTTGTCCTAGTTTGGTGATAAGGTAATCAAAACAAGATGCATCACAATCTCCACTATAATTATCACGAGTATGAATTAAATTCCTACATGGATTACGTGCATTGATTCAATTTCTATTTCTTCCACTAGGCACAATTTATGAACAATGGCATTCACTAGATCAGTTTATTAATTGAATTAAATAATTCTAAAGTGGTAAAAAATATAAAATAAATTGAAATTTTTAATAATATAATCTAATCATAATAAATGTTTCCATTGAGTAGGTATATACTCATAAATAATTCAAAATGGTTTGTAAATAATATGTGAAATATCTTAAGCATATCCCCTGGGAGTGTCACAACCAAGAGTGGAGTAAGGCCCATTATCATGTTCCAAGATATCCAACTTTAAGACCGAAACTCCTTGTCAGAGGTTTCACTCTTAGGTACATCTGTGCCAGAGCTGACTCTACCTACTTATATCCAAACAAAAATGTATTGCATGGAAAATACCCAAATCTATAAATTTAAAAAAAAAATTAAGAAGTTCTTCTATTCTAATAATAAAATTTTATCTTAGGGTAATGTTATTTAATCTGGGTATTTCTAAATCTAGCTTCAAAGGGTTTTACTAAACTTCCTTTGATACCAACTATAATGCCCCAACCCCAGTAACCCACAGTCGGTGAATTATTACACATCATTGGAATGATCACAAGGGATTAAATCATAAAATACCGATCAACTTAGTATCTTTGGAAGTAATAGATACATATATAAGTTTTACATATCATTATAAAATGAAAAACAAAAACAACATAGTCTTATTTAAGAGATTCATATCCCTCAGATAATCCCTACATATCAGTCATATCATACTTCTTCGTATCCTGTAAAAAAAAATCATATAAAGGGGTGAGCTGAGGTTCTCGGTAAGGATAACAATATACATGAAACATTCATAAATAATCATAAACATTTAAGTACATGTATAAGAAAAAAACAAATTCTTTTCAACTTAAACATCAGTAAAATAATGAAAAGAAAAAACATGTCATTTACTTATTCACATGGATAATCTACTTGTCGAAAAATCTCATGTAATATCAATATCCAATTTCATAATGATAGAATGCATAATTCCAAACTTCATAACCACAAAGTCAAGGCCTCATAAGAGTTATACAAATAATATTTTGATATGGACTTTTCTCAAAACACTAGTTTGTCTCATGAGACCTACTGATTCATTGAGGAGCTATAGTAGGCTCCACCCATCACATACCAGGTCCAATTAATTCTTCATATGAAAAGGTTGATACATCACATAGTCATTCGTATTAAAACTAGATAACAAAATGTTAATACTATAACCATAAACCATGAATGGAATACAAATAAAACATCCATAATCAGCCATATAATAAAAAGTTCAATACAAATATGGATGATTTGTATCTTAATAAATCAAGTTCAAATAAGTGTGAAATCCCTCAAATGATGTTGACATAGATGAAATCAAAACAACTTGAGAGAATTTCTCATTCTATTTTGAAATCATTTAAAAGTAAAATAATTATAAAAGAATACATTAATTTTTAAGAAATTCATATTAGCTTGTAAGGGATTTTTTGAAGATTTTATAAAGTTATAAAATAACTGCACCCTCTGTATAAGTTGAAAATCATTCTTTCCTTAATTTTGTCAAAAAAGTCATAAAGGAATTTTTTTTGGGATAAAACTAAAAGATTCCTTTATAAAATTTTTATAAAAAGTAAAACAAGGGTATAAATAACTTTAACTAATATTGTAAGTAATTGTAATTTTTTTAAATACATTTTATGGAACACATTTGTAGACAATAAAGATTTCCCAGTATATACTCATGTAAAAACAACATCGGATATTGAAGAGATTCTAGAATTAACCCTTACATTGTACTTTTCCTTGATTATGGTACATTAACCTCTTATATAATATTTAAATCATTTTTATTATATTATACAAGAACCACATTCATAAATATGATATCATATATGATATTATAATATTTATTTGTTAATAATATTTCAGTAGTATCATTGTTTCAGGTGTTAACTGATTCATTTTTCATTATATGCATGTTGAAGTAAGTAATGTTTGTTATGGATAAGATTTATTTGATTCATATCCATAATTATAATAAGTTATAGAACATTATTTTTAATCATATAATGAAATTTCTTCTTGAATGATTGCAATGGGAAATGAATCTCATCATGTTCATGGAGATGATAATCTGTACGTACACAAGAGTGACAATATCATTCTATTCATGGTGAGATTTTATGTAATTTTTTTTGAATATGATATATAAAAAATTATTAAAATATTATATTTAATATTTTCATCATTCATAATCATTATTATACCCATCCAAATAATGAAGTGTTTGAATAAAAAACTATACCACGACGTGGAGACGGTAAGCTGTACGCATGCACGTATGGTGACAAGTCATTCATAGGATTGATAGAATAAGTAATATGGTTGTACAATATTTATAATAACATAAAAGTATGTATAAGTTACATGTTATATTTTTTGGAATGGAAACAACAATGAAAGTGTAAGTGGAAGAAAAAAATAACATTGAAATAGGTTGTGAAATTCATACCTCTTCTTTGAGTGTTTCCTTTTTAGTTGATAAAAAGGGCTCCTTAGGTTGTATTTATGATCAAATAAAGGCCTCTAGGTCGATTTTATGTTAGTTTTTAGGATATTTAGTTGGTTATGGCCCATAAAAATGGCATTTAAGGTGTTATTTTTAGAGAAAATAATGTACCCTTTTATAAGAGAGGCGAGGGTTCCTTTTGGGAAAGCATGAAATATTAATTTATTATTAAATCATATTCTGTTTATAATGGATACAAGATAATTTATTAATAGTATAAGAATTCTATGGGTCGAAATCCTCTCATTTAATAGGATAAATATAGGTTTTGGACACCATTTTATTCTTTTCTTTTAGATTAAACTATTGGTAAAATAGTTTAACATTTACCATGTCTTCTTGTATCATTATATTATATGGTTAATAAACAGACAGTAAAATTCCAAGAGAATCGCAAATGTTTAATTAATGACGTATCTATTATTACATATGTCAATTGGTAGAATATTATATTTTAGGACAATTATATCATCTAATAATATATTATTTTTTTTAAAAACTCATTTATGTCAATTTTGACACTATTTAGTATTGGATTTTTGTTAAAGTCCTAAAACTAGATTACATCAAAAAAATTCATTTAATTATCCAAAAAATGTCATATTATCCTACAAAATTTGTTTAATTTATCAAAATTCTCAGTTTACATTTATTTTTATATTTGTAATACGACTTGTTTGAATCATTAATCAATAAGGTAATTACTGTATAATCATTGTGTCGTAAATAAAAATAAATATTTTATATCGAAAAATTATAAATAAAAAACCATTATTAATGAAATGTTTTTATATTTATAATGAATATTTATAGAAGAATTTATTTTATTTGTAACCATATATTAAAGATGATTTAGTTTTAGAAATTTGAATTTAACACTTTTATCTCTTCTATAAATGAAATAATAATAAAGCTCTTAATCTAAACCAAGTGGATAAAAAGGTTCATATTTTATCGCTCATGTTTATTTTGGTCGAATTATATTTATCCAATAGAATTAAGACATGGGTTAGAGTAATAATAATATCATTTTTATCTTCAATTACCCTATTTACTTTTAACTGTGGAAAATAAAACTCAAAAGTTACTAATAAAAAAAATATTTTCATTTTATTGAACCAAATTTTACATAATAATATTAATCGTGTCTCTAGAATTTTTTAAATTCAATTTATATAAGCTGTAAAATTATGTTTTAAGCCAATTTTCTAACGTTCCTTGAGAGTGGGTAAAAAACCTTAAAAAATTCAATAAACTTTTATATATCTACTTTTATTATAAAATTACACCATCGAATTGAATTGAATTAAAATAAGTGTTATTTCTCTATTTTGGCATAAAATACATTTAAAGAGAATAAATAATTATTTAACTAAAAATTTTGTTTTAAACAATAACGTAGTGTTTTTCACTATTCATTAAAAATTTAAAGTTTTTAAAAAAATAACAAAACATCACCCTAACATAATTTTGATATTCCAAATCCAATAATTAAGGCAATTTTGAGAAATAAAATTTTTAAAATTTCAAAAAGTGGGTATTACTATTCATAAAGGCAAGTTTGATTGGTCGTGTTGTGTTAAAACTCCATGTTGCTTACAATGCAAGTTATTGCATTAATAAAAGGGAAACATACCTTGGATGATTAGGGTGTTATAATATTAATATGTAATCCATTTATAATGATTATATTAGTATATGTGGTAGATATTAACTTGATAAAAAATGTTGTATACAACAAAATTTTTTTTTCCAAAAAATAAATTTATTTAAAAAAATATTTATATACCAAATTCGACCATAAATTTTATTCCAATGAACTTAATTAAATTATTAATAATCTTAGAGAACTAATTTAATGTTTAATTTTCATTAAAAAAATTATTTTCTAATTGGTTGACAAAATTCATGTTTTTAATAAAAAAAATGTTTTCTATTATTCACCAAAATATAAATCCTTTCATAAAATTAATAAAAAATAAAACCGAGATAATTTTTGCATGTTGTATTAAAATATTAATATGATTTTATCAAATATAATTTCCTAATATTTTTAAAATTATATATTGCATTTGACCATGAAAATTTATAAAAAACATTTCTTTAAGAGAACATATTTTTTAAGAAATATTTGACTATAAAAAATTAAATTCTTATTTCTTATATTCTAATCAACATATTTTTAATGGTCAAGATCATTATATGTTTTTTATAGACTTGTTATTCTTATTAATGCTCACCATTTCAATATCTATTTTATGTATTTCATATATAATTTGTAATATTTCATGATTATTTAAACATGTGATGCATGGTATATATGATTTTAAAGGCACATAAACTAGTGTCCTAGAGCCAGTGTCATAATTTATTACATGGATTAAATATAAGATTAAAATATCAAAGGCTCAATCAGTTTAGTAGTCCTTATGTGCAAGATAAATACATGGTACCCTTATTACATATGTAATAAAATATTAAACATATCAAAGGAAAATAATTAAATCCTTATAATCATTCAACCATTTCATATTCATATCCTAGGAAATATAGAACGAACAAAATAGTGAGTTATGATGTTCAGTGAGGGTTAAATAAAATAAAATATTTCAAGAATAAATAATAAAATAAACATAATCAATATAGAAAGGTTTATATATAACTTAAATAAATTACATTTAATCAACAACTTTTTAAACATGAGGGGATAAGGTGTAATCATTATGGAAATGTAGAATATTGGAATCAAATTCTATTTAATCATTAACTAGGGAAAAATTCATATTCATGGATATTATCATGGTGAAAATGCCATGGATCCTAATAAAGGAAATGATTAATAATTTGACAGAATGATATCAAGAATCATTTTACCCCTATAGTAATGGACTTTCAAAATATAGTTCAATCATTGTAGGTAAAAAGAATTAATTTAAAAAATAATATCATCTCAGGAGAAAAATTATGCATCGATGATTTACCTATAACTATGATGAACCTATGTCTGTATATAAGGCCCCAACATTAAACATTACATAATCTTCTGAAAATTCAATAATTAGACTTTAATTCACATCAAGAATCATATCACATATAGAGATTTAGAGAATTATGTCATAACTCATAAATAACAACCTTAATATTATAATTAGACACATCTACTCACTATCCACTTTATCCGAAAACAAAAACATTTAAAAAGAATCATTATTTAATTTCATGTGAAAACAAAAGAACATTTGATTGATCCCAACTATGACCCTACTATTATTTATGTTATCATAAAAAAATTCCAAAAAATTGGATGAGAAACAATATTTTCATTAAGGGATACCAAATTAAAGGAAACTGCCAGTCATGGGAAAACATGTAACCATTGAATAAATTATCATAATGTAATAAATTTCACCATTAATAAGTAGTAATTACACGTCACTAAATAAAAGATAATTGATTAACTTTTTATTATAATAATATTACCTTTAAAACCCTAAAAAATAACATATAACATATAAATGTAACATCAGATATAATGATACATAAATAGAAAAACAATATGGGCGAATTAAACACATATCAGAAAATGGAATAGAGGTACAGCCGACTTATTTACCTAATCCATTGGAGTCAATAATTTAACCACCCATTCATGGTTTATTACAGAACCATCCATATTTGTTTTATCATGCGACAACCCATATTTTGTTTATCATGTAACCACCTTTCAAATTTTCAAGTACCATTTTATAAACATAACACATAAATATTGTAATTATAAACATTTCACTCGTGAAATTCTATTTTCAATCAGAATAAATCATTTCAAGATACTAAAACAGTAAATCATCTTTAAAAAAATAAATACAAAAATACCCAATATGATAATAAAGGGGTTCTTTTTAAAAACATCAAGTCTTATAGAGATAGATAAATATCAAATAATAGTTACAGAAACAAAGAAGTTATTGTCACTGCATATATTAAAAATCATTCCATTTTCATTTAGTAAAACAATTCAAAGAAAAATATTCCATCAAAAAAATTGAATTAAATTAAATTTCAAAGGGGATATTTATACACCATATAAAAAAGCCAGTGTATATTATCCAAATATGCCTCAATGAATGGAGATTTAGAAAAAGTCACTTACCTTGAATCTGAATTGCCTCATTTTCTCTATATAAACTAAGGTGAATTTCTACTTTCATTAGAACATTTTTTATGTTTATTATTTCTTTTATATCACTTATTACCATTTTATAAAAATGACATAACTATTTATTTTTATATTAGAAGATTTGTGGATATTAAGTACCTGATTAACAAATGAACTTGTTTTAATGTATATTGTCCTTGTGGTCAAAATTTTACCATCTAAAGAATATTATTCATTATTTAAATTTCAGATATATATATATATAATATGTGTTTTGAATAATCCATAATATTTATAGATAAGAAATTAAATACACCATTCTTTGAGATGACAGGTCGTACGTATGCATGACTGCTACTTCCATTTCATTTTCAATTCAAAGAATAAGAATTAAATTATTTAAATATATATTATAATCCTAGTATAATTTTAATTTCCTATAAGTCTCATAGGTTAAATAAATCAATCCTTTATACATTCTATGTATAGTAGGAATGAGTTACATAGAATTCAGTGGGTGGTAGTCCACATTTCCTCAAATAAAATTATCGTATTTATAGAAAATTGAAATAATAATGGTAAATTATAAATAAAAATTTCAGAATCATATAGATAATTTAAATATTATTTATATCATATTTAAAAATTCTTTCCATTATAATGGCCACTATGATCGGTGGTAGGGGAAAATTGAATAATCATTGTTTTGGGAAATGTATTTTTCCATATAGATAAAAGAATAATCATAACCCATTAAAAAAAGGTGTGTGCAATTTTAGTTCCAAAAAATAGAAAATAAAATCCAACTATATTTTGGATAAATATTTATGTAATCATAGATTATAATGTTTTAGTGAGAAAAAATGGAAATAAAACTAAAAATCATGAGAGAAAGTGTTACCTCTTAAATGGGTTACTTTTATTGGTTTATACAAAAAGGCTTCCAGGGGAGGATTTACGCCATCACATAAGATTATAGGATGATGGGATGGATTCTATGAATAGTATTGTTTGGGATTTTTGGAACCAATGGATTCTTGAAATGTGAGTATTAGAGAATAAAAATTAACTTTTTGTAAGAGAAGAAAGGGGAACCCTAAGATACTATTATATTATTAATTTAATTGATTAAATAAAAACGAGATAAATTGAGATATTTCAAATATAATTTTAGGATAATTCAAAATCCTCTCATCCAATAATTTTATGTATTTTATTATTTAAAATCTAATTTTTTCGGTTTACGATTAATTATTCGCTTTTAATTTTAATTGTGGTAACACCATATTAATTATTAATAGGCTGTTAGTTTTAATTATATTGGGTATATTTCCCATAATTTGACCCTTAATGAAATTTTATATCTTAAAATATAATATTTTCAATTTTAAATGATTTTTTGAATTTTTAAATAAATTATTAAATTTCTATTTTTATAAAACATCAATTATGTCAATTTTATACTATTCATTTTAAAGAATTTAAATAAAATATAATAAGTGAGATAACATTAATTAAAACCATTTAATAGTCTAAAAACATGTAATATTAAACTACAATAATTGTAGATGACATAAATTATATCATATAATATTTATTTTACAATTTATGTTATCATTTATTTTATTCCTTCATTAATAAAGCAATCACTACATCATCAATGTGTGATAATTTAATTAAATTAATTTATATCTATAAACTATAAATAAATTACCATCATGTAAAAAAATCATTTTAGATCCCTAAATAATATTTATAGTTCAATATTTCACTTATATAAAACCATGTTAATATTGTTTTAGTAAGAATATATATGTTTATAACATATTTTGCTTTTTTAAAATTAAAAGTTATAAGTGTCATAATCTCATCCATGTGGCTTTAAAACACCTTATTTTCCTCCCAATGTTGTTATTGGTTGGAAATATATCATTCTATAGGTTTAAAACAAGTTATAGGGTAGTTTTATATTATTGTAATATTTTTTTATCCTAATTTACTTTATTTTCTCTTTAACTATGGTAAATAAAAATTATTACAAATTTTATGATTCAACTTGTCAGAAAATTAAGGGGTATATATACATAATTTGGTGTGTAAACTTCCATATATTGAATATATTTTTCATAATTCAAAACACAGAAGTTTCAGTACTTAAATTTAAATTAATTTATGTTTTCAAAATTAGAAAACGTGAATTTAAAAGTAAAATGTATTAAAATATTCACAGGTGATAATATCAAATTTCACTGTGAAATTTCCTAAAAAGACTTACATTATATTAAATGGTAAAAACACAATTCAATTAAAATTTAATACTAGTTAAAAGATAAATATAATAATATATATAAATTAGACAAATATATTGTTATTAATTAAAATGTTGTATTTTTATTATTTTTTAGAATAATAGTTTTATCATAAAAATACCAAAATTAAATTTGGATGTATCTCTTACAAAAAAGGTTTATTTATTCAAATTGACCATATATAATATTCTCAAAATATATTTTAAAAGGGTTATCTACCAAAAGGCGGTAAAAATAAATTTTATAAATATTAGAGTATTTTATTTTAAAATTTTGATTCATTCACATTTACATAAAATGTTTATCTATAATATAGTTATTTTATTCATTCTATACACTACAACTAGTAGGCATTAACTAATATTTTAAATAATAAAATTAATAATGTATTATTTTTCATTATAAAAGAGTATTGTGGGAAAATTAAGATTTTAGAGATTCCCATTATTAAGAGTCGAGTATGCTCTAAAATAAGGTATCTTATTTAATGTAAAATTAGTATCTTATTTATTAATATTTTTAGATTTTAAATTGAATTATTCTTTAATTACCTAGGATGTTACATCATTCCAACTTTTTTGAAATTATATCCCCACAACTTTATTTACTTATCAAATAAGTGGGGGTATTTATCCTTCATTGAATTTTCAAATTACTATTTTTATATTCAACCATATGGTTTTTAAAGATACCTTAACCACAAAAATAACATTATTCTACAAAACATTCACACTACAGTCAAGAATCTGGACTAACTATTCCCTATAAAAATTATTCTCTTTCAACCTGAACTACTTCTGGACTCATAAAATAAAATAGATTAGGAATATACATTATTAAAGTGGAAATATGAACAACATTTTGTACTTGGGATAAACTCAGAGGTAAATACACCCGATAGGAATCTTACCCATCTTTCTCCGAGATTTAATACTGTCCAATGGAAATCATACATAGCATCACTTTATTTTAAAAACTCATCACACTTTCCCGTGGTGAATCTTTTAGAAGGGCATGATCAACTAATTTGAAAGAAAGATCCTTCCTATTGTAATATATATAACTTTTATTCCTATTATGAGGAGTCCTCATATGCATCTAAATCAATTAAATGTTTTTCTGCCATCTTTTATAACAATTAAGGTCCCATCAACTTCCATTCACATACATTAGCTCAAAAAGCCTAAGTTTGAACCCACCTTCCATATATTGACTCAAATGGTGCCATATGTATATTTAAATGAAAATGGTTATTATAAGAAAACTCAACCTAAGAAGGATGGTGGTCCCAACTTCCCCAGTAATCTATTTAATATGCATGTACCATATCCTCCCATGTCTGAATTGTCTGTTATGACTACCCATCTAAATGAGAATAAAAAGATGAACAAACTTTAATCATGTACCCAATGACTTTTTAAGGCCTTTCCAAAATTTATAAGTTAACCTAGTATCATGATATAAATCAATAAAGAGAGGAAGTCCATATTACATTACTATCTCTTTATCATTCAATAAAAAATGTATATTTAGAGACATTGTATCTCGAATAGGAATAAAATGATTATATTTTTTCAATAAATAAATAATATCATAGATAACATTATTACCTTGAAAATTCTATGGTAATCCCACTATGAAATCCATGGAACTATTTTCCCATTTTTACTTTTGAATGGGAAATGGCTGAAGAATCTGTTTCCTTAACTACCTTTTTCCTATCACATGCTAAAAATTCAAAAACATCACATCAGAATTGATAATATCTCTTTTCATTCCATCACATCAGTGATACTCTCAATGATCTATGTACATCTTATTACTTCCATGATTATCTGAAAATGGAGAACTATGAGCTTATATAATAACTATTTCATCAACTAGGATTTATAAGGAAAACATAATCTATTTCCATACCTCAAGAAACAATCTTTATCAATGTTAAATTAATGTAACTTACCATTCTGAATGAATTATACCTTTTTCTGCAACTCACTATCCTCCTTCTTAGTTTTTTTAATTCTATTTCATAGATATCATATCATTGACTTGATAATCTAAATTGAGGAGTTTCTTTCACCATAAAATTCAAAGCCATAATTCATCAAATCATTGAGAAAAATATCTTATTCCAAATGTATAATAGTTAATGAAGCATTAGTTTTTCAACTCAAAGTAGTGACCAATTTATTATATTTTCCTGCATGGTAATGAATTGTTCAATAATAATTTGTGATTAATTTCTTCCATTTCATTTGTCTCATGTTCAATTATTTATAAGTGAAAACATATTTCAATCGTTTATGATCAGTATATATTTCAAATATTACACCGTACAAATGCTACCACCAAATTTTTAATACAAAATGAACAAAATCTAATTCCTAATAATGTGTATTTTAATTTAACTCATAAGGATTCAACTAATGTATATCATAAGAAATTACCTGATCATTATGCATTAGGACACAACCATGTCCTTTCAATGAATCATCAGTGTATATAACACATTCACCATTCCTTGAAGGAAAGGCCAACACTGGAGAATTTACTAATTTTCTTTTCAATTCCTAAAAACAATCATTAAATCCTTTTGTCCATATGATCATAAATCCCTTAATGTTAACATATTTAGTGGCATAAATTAATGAGAAAAGTTTTCAAAAAAACTTCAATAATAAACCTCTAATCTTTTAAAACTATGAATATTTGTGATATTGGTTGGTCTTATCCACTCTTCAACTAATTGGTTTTAGAAGGGTCAACATTTATTCCATATTTAGAAAAAATATGACCAAGGAATGAATTTATATGCAACAAAAATATACTTTTATGAAAGATTCCATACAATTTTTCTTATTTTATTGGTTTTAATACTATTATTATGTTTCTATCATGTTCCTTCTAGATTTTAAAATATACCAAAATATCATCACTATAAACACCCATAAACTATTCTAAAAAACGTATGAATGATAACATTCATGAGATTCATAAATATAGTAGGTCTATTAGATACCCAAAAGGGCATAAATAAAAAATCATAATTCTAATATGTTGTTTAAAAAATTGTATTCGGATCGTAATCCTCCTTCACCTAAAACTGATGGTAATCAGACCTCAAATCAATCATTGAAAAATACTAAGCTCATAGAGGTAATAAAAAAAATCATATATATGAGGAAACTGATACATATTATTTATAGTGATGTTATTTAGGTATATTTAATGAATACAAAGTCTCGTAGATCCAAATTTCTTTTTCACAAATTAAATAGGAGAACCCCATGTTGAAGTGACAAGTCAAATGAATACTTTATCATGAAATTATTGCAACTATTTTTTTTTTCAATTCCACCATTTATACTTGATCCATTTGATAAGGTGGTTTAGAAATAGGCATAGAATGAGTAACTAAATCAATTGTAAATTAATAACCCCAATATGGAATAATACAAGCTAATTCACTATAAACAATTTGTAAATTCATTCATTTCTTGTATGTCTCTAATCAAAATGGTTTCTTTATTTTCATCAATATGAGCTCTATAACATTAACTGACATATTTAATCAATCTCTCAGTATCTTGGTACATTATCAAAGGTATGAAATCATTGAATAAAACTTTTTTTTATAATATATTTTATCATGATAAAATGAAATCCAATCTATAACTAAAATGGTATCAAATTCTACTATGGGATGTTCAATTAAATTTAAAGGAAAGACTATCCCATTAATGATAATAAGAATATTCTAATAAATCTGGGTTTCTTTAACACTTCCACATAGAGTATTTACCAAATGATCTATATCACATTCATGAGGTTCAATTTCCAATTTAATTATAATGCTCTTTGAAATGAAAGAATGTTTGGATCCATAGTCAAATATAGTATTGGAATAATTTGGGAAAACTTGTAACATACCTGTCCCGAATTCATTTGGTGGTCCGACTTCCATCATCGTATAAGAAATAGAATTTTCCACACTCGTCTACATTGGTATTTCTAGTTTCCACATTGGGTACTTAATGTTGGACACCCATTTGCATAATGACCTGACTCAAAGCAATATAAGCATATTTATAACGATTTTTCATTGATTTCATGATCATATTCCTTATAGTTATGAGATATAAGAACAATCTCACCATGTAGAAAGCACTTCCGGAATATTTAGATACTTTCTCTAGGATTCTTTTTAACACACATATCACAAGATAGAAATATAGTTTTCTAACCTCTAGAATTATTTGATTAATGATTCCACATTTCCTGCCAACTTGATATCTCCTTTTTTTGTGTTAATGGTATACATGATTGTCAAAAAACACAATTTCACCCTTCTCACCACATCTTGGAATCTATCATAGATTTTTAATTCATGGGAAGCTTATTCCCATTAATATTTCAGTTTAATAATGTGTAAAATAGATTATTCATACTATCAATATCCTAGAAAAAATTTGGGATATAACTTAATAAACTGGTGAAATTTCCATCATATGTAGCCTTCTAATCTTTCTCCTTTTTTTATCTATTCCAAAAACTTATTTTCCGTCTTATGTATAATAACATTAGGAAATTATTTATAAAGGAATATATTTTTCAATTTATCCCATTTCATAGAAGAAAACTCTCCACTTCCTCTTATATTTTTAATCATTGACCATTACTGATCAACAGAACCTTCAAATGGATAAACAAAAATACTAACATTTTGATTTTGTAAAGACTACATTATATCAAAAATATATTCTAGTTCTCTAATAAACCCTTCATCATTCACAGGGTCAATTGATCCGCTATATGATAGGGGATGTGGACTCAGGAAATGATCCACTACCAATGTATTCCTCTACAGTTGATCTGGTTGATCTAGTGCATGGAAACCACAACCATTTATCGCATGAGTTAATAGATCAATCACTATAACAAATTCTTTAGTTATTATTCCAACTATCTCAGGATTCTGATTTGGAGGGTTGGATTCCTCAGTATGTTGTCCCAGCAGAACAACACACTTGACTTGGTGGAAAACCATTCTGAACAGACATATCTTTGAAAAATCCACATTGTAATATTCAAATGCAATATCTTATCAATTACATAGTAAAATTTAAAACATTTATGGATATACTATTATGAATATACTAGCCCTTAAAGATATTTAAAATGTCCTACGATTTCAACTATATGTCTGCAACCTTAAAAATTATATAATTTTGATACTTGTTAATAATTTAACATTAATTCACATCAAGGATCTTTTATGGTCTAGTGATTGAGAGAACATTTCCATAATTCATACATAAAAACATTAATATTATAAGTAGACACTTCTACTCACAATGAATTTTCCCTAAAATAAATACTTTAAAAAAGAACAAGTGTTTCATTTCACATTTAAACAGATTAATTTTCCTTGATCGCAACCTTGACTCTATTATTCGTTATGTCCTATAAATAACATTCCAGATCATTGGATGAGAATAAAAATTATCAGTATATGATACAAAAAGAAATACAACTATTAGTCTTAGGAAAACATGTAAACCGTTATTTATTTATCACAAAGTAATTTTTTTCACCTTTGAGATGTAATAATTTCACTTCACTGAATATAAGCTCATTGATTACCCTTTTTAAAAAATATTTGTACCTTAAAATCCATATAATGTAACATATATCATATAAAGGTAATTAGGGACATAACCATTCTTAAATATAATAAACATACAGTTGGCTTCCACACAAATCACTAAATGGATTTTCCACATGACTGACTTCTATAACAAATTCATTAGAGGTTATAATGTAACCACCCATCATCAAGATATCCTAGAACCACATTTATTTGGTTTATCATGTAACAAACCGTCGTTTTGTTTTCACATAACCACCCACCAAATGTCAAATTACCATTATATAATCATAACACATAAAGATTGCAATTATAAGAATTTCACTCTTAACATTTTATTTGAAATCACAAGAATCATTTCTAATCATTGAATTAGTAAATCAAATTTAAAAAACATTTTCAATACTAAAATACCCAAAAGATAAAAATGTATTTCATTTTAAAAACATTATGTCTTATAGGGAAATCCAAATAGAAAATAATGGTTATGGCGGTGAAGAAGTAATTTTCGCTGTATACATTAAAAAAATAATTTTTTCATTTATTAAACTGATTCATATAAAAATATTCCCTTAAAAAATAATTGAATTTAATTAAATGTCAAGGGGGATCTTTTTTCACTGTATAAAAAGGTGGTGTAAATTATTGAAATATTCCTCAATGAAAGTGGATTGAGACGATGTCCCATAAGATGAGTTAGACTTGTATCGTATGCTCTTTATAAACATAGGTTAATTTATACCATCTTGAAAACCTTTTTTATGTTTTTTATTCCTTTTATATCACTTATTTACATGTTATAAAAATTACATATCATTTTAATTTCATATTGGATGATATGTCGATATTCTGTACATGAGTCAAAAAATAAACTTCTTTTTATTTAAATTATCCCCATTGTCAAAAGTCCATCATATAAAAAATTAGTATTCATTATTTAAATTTCATATATATCTAGAATATAATTATTTATAATAATACATAATTTTTGAACATAAAAAATGAAATTAACCATTCATGTAGATGATAGGTCAAATGTGTGCATAAACGATACTTTCATTTCCATTTCGTATAAAAAAATACAAACATTAAATGATATAAATGTTTAATATAATTATTGTTTTATATTAATGTCATATATTTATAATTTTTTAAAACAATAAATCCTTTATATGTTCCATGTATAGTGGGAAAAAGTCCTGTCACTTTGAGGAGGTGGTAGTCTACACTTCATCATACGAAATTATCATATTTAGACATCATGGAAAGCATAAAGGTATGTAATAAAAAAATTACAAAAAATAGAGACAATATAAATATAATTTATATCATTTTTAAAAATAGTTTCCATTATAATGGCCACCAAGAGAAGTGGTATGGGAAAATTTAACAGTCATCATTTCATGGGGTTGTAGTTCACCATACAAAGAAACAATATTTTTGTTACCCATTAAATGGAGGTGTCCATAAGTGAAGATGTAATATATTTCATAAAACATCCTAGTATATTTAGGATACCATTTAATTTATGTACTCACATAATAATAATATTTTTAGGAGTGGATAATTGAAATAAAACTCAAAAGCATGAGAAAATGCATTACCTCTTAATTAGGATTTTTTTGGTTTATACCAAAAGGCTTCCTTCAGAGGATTTCCACCTAAAGGTAGGATTATAGGATTAAGAGTGGGATCATACATGATTCGTTTCAGGTTATTTTTGAACTAAATTGTTCTTAATGTGTGTGTATTATAGAAGAGAGGGTGCCTTTTTATAAGAGCGGAAAGCGCCACCCTTGGAAACTTTAAAATTAATAAAATAATTTTTTATTTCAAAAGGAACCAAATTGAGATATATATAATATAATAAGTGGATAGTTATAAATCCCCTAATAAACTAATTTTTGGAAATTTATATATTTTATTTTAATCCTTATCTTTTTGGTTTTCTCTTAATTGTTCTCTTTTAATTTTAATTATGGAGGAAATTTTTTAATTTTTACGAGGGTATTAATATTACTTATATAGGGTCAATTAACCACAATTGTTAACATAATGAACTTTTATACCATAAAAAATACAATTTTTTATTTTAAAATATTTTATTGATTTTTAAATAATTTAATAAATTACTATTTTTTATAAAACATCAATTGTGTCAATTTTTACACTAATAATTTTATTAAATTTAAATTAAATATACATAGAGATATAACTTAAAAAAACCATTTAATAATCTTATAACATGTCATATTAACATATAAAAATAACGTCTAACATAAATTATTTAAATTACATTTATTTTTCTATTTATAATATCATTTATTTTATTCTTTTATAAGTAATGCTATCACATCATCATCATTGATTCATAATTAAATCTATTTATTTATTGTATAAAAAATATTAAATCAAATAAAATTATGTAATGATTTTTTATATATTAATAATGTATATTTATAGTTGAATATATCACTCCCATAAAATCATATTCAAATGTTTTTAGAGGGAAGATACATGTTTATAACATATTTTCCTTTACATTAATTTAATAATAATATGTTTTATAATCACAGCCAAGTGGCTTCAAAAGGCCAATGTTTCATCCCATGGTTTTTCATGATTGGTCATATATCATTCAATAGGATTAGGATAGTTATTATGGTGGTTTTATATTTTTATGAAACACTTTTTACCCATATTTACCTGATTTAAACTTTAACCATGGTAAATAAAAATAATTACTAAAGTTACTATTCATCAGATCAAAAATAAAATTGTCACATTTAAATAATTTTTAACTTCTTAATTATTAATATGGAAACCTTTGTTCCAAATTTATAATACAAATGTTTTAGTAATTAATTTAAAATTAATTATTATTTCCAAAAAGATAAAACAAGTTTTGAAAAGTTAAAACCATCAAAATATTGACATGTGTTTATATGATATTTCACTATGAAATTACCACCAATGAATAAAATTGGATTTAATGGTAAAAATGTAATATAATTAAACTTTAAAAACTAATTAAAAGGAAAATTTAAAAATACAACTAAATTTGGAAAAAATGCTATTTTGAATTAAAATACAGTATTTTTAACTATTCATTAAAATATAAATTTTATAAAATAACCAAAATTTCATCGAATGTGAATTTTGATATCCTGATTCCAAATAAAATATTATTTTTTTGAATGGAACATAGAACTTTTTTAAAAACTATATTTGAATGTTTTTTCCATCAAAAGGTGTGAATACTAGCTTTTATAAATATTTGAGTATATTTTGCATAAAATTGGATTTATTCTCAGTTTAAGCATATTTTTTTTAATGAATGTAAAATAATTTGAAAAAATATGAGTTAAAATAATATAGTTTATTCTATTCTTTCTCACTAATACAATTTCTAGGTATTAACTACGATTTAAAATAATAATATCAATAATGTATTATTTTTGGTATAACTCATTCTTGTGTGCAATGTATGATTTCGGAGAAACCCATTATAGAATGTTGAGTATTCTATTGGACAATGTGTATTCTTTATTGTAAAATTAATTTCTTATTCATAAATATTAATTGATATAAAAATTTATTATTATATAATTAACTGGGATGTTACACCGCATGTAAAAACCAATCCTCCAATTTAAAAATGTTCTAGTTTATTCATGAACCAATATCCCTTATCAACAAATATCAACATTGAGTAAAATATATATATTTAACAATATTTACACAATTAATCAATAACATTCAAAATAAACACCATATGAAAAATTATTATACGGTATATGAAATAATTATATTAAAGATATAAGAAAGATTGATATTTAATGAAATATTATATGAATGTTTTTTGAAAATTAATGGATTATTATATACACCATATGAATGAAAATAGGTGCATGACATTAAAAATACGACTCAATGAAGTAAAAGTGAGATGACATCCCTTATAAGGATCATATAATTAACGAAATATATATATTATGTTTATTCAATATATATAGATATGAAATTGGTGGGGATACAAAATAAGGTATTCATAATTATTTTTGCACATTTAATTTTAATGACCTAATCAATTAAATAGATGATTAACCAAATGAATTAAAATTGAGTTAAAGATTCCTGAAAACATTTTATTTAGTCAAATAATATGAAACATAAACAAAAAATTTTCTAATGAAATATTGAATACATTTAATAAAAAAAATTAATGATATTATATATCATAAGGAATTATATACACAAAAATTGAAATTAGTAGTTGATATGGAATATATCTCATATATGTAAAATGGTGATGAGAAAAACCCTCACCACTATGTAATTAGTTGAATTTAAACCCCATTAATTTAATATTTATACAGTGATTCTTTTAATACAATTAATATAATGAAATTCATGATATTATATATCAAATGGAAGTATAAATTCACCACACACATGAAATAAGTGGTAAAGAATACATATTTCTCATAGATATTAAATCATAGAGGAGAAACCAAAACCCTGTACCAAAAACAATTCTACACTTGTACTTAATATCCAAGATATTTCAATTAGATCCATTTATTACTTAAATAAGAACCACTTAAACAGATATTGTATTTTTATAATTGTATCAAATTCATTTATAGACATATAATTTAAACAATTAAAGTATATATATATAGTAATTCATCTGTATTCTAAAATAAATAAATATATTTTAATGATTTAATATCCAATAATTTCTTTTAATTTTAATATCCATCGCTATTGGATTCAAAATATGATTTCTGATGAATATTGTTGTGGAAAATGATATCTATGTCCCTCTTTATAAACTATGAAAGGGTTTTAAAAGCTACTCAAAAGTTTTTAGGTGGTCATTTCTTGGAAAAGACAGTAACACATAGTTACTTGATCTATTGAGTGGTTTACCGAATCATAAACCCAAGGAATTTTATTTCCTGAATAATCGACTCTAAATTTATATATGGTATATAAAGGCCATTACATGTAATAGAAATTAATTTAGTTATACCCAAAACATTCTTTTGAAAATTCAATTAAATGGAAGTGTCTGAGTGAGGTCCAATCAAGCACTCTAATCTTGTGGTTCCATTCTAAATCATGTAGCGATAAGTGAATTGGATTACTATTTAGACTGATGGAATTTCAATTTTAAGAGTGAATCTCTCATTCTATGTTATAAAATGCCTTTTAATATTATTATCATTTTATATAATATATTTTTAGGGTCCCAGACATAAACATTACACAATCTTGAGTTTATTTAATAATTTTACATTAGTTCACATTGCTGATATTTTCATGTATAGAGATTTAGATGTTTTGGAAAAAAATATTACATAAAACCATAAAAATACAATGTGTACACTTCAATTAGTATCCACTTCATTCATAACTCCAAAAGTTTTAATATAAAACATAGTTTCTTTTCTAGTTTAATCATAATAACATTTCATTGATTCCAACTGTGACAATATTCTACATTAAATCCTGTGAAATACATTTAATATCCTTAGTTGAACACAAAAATGTTCCATTACTGACATAAAAAAGAAATAAAATCATTAGTTTAGAGAAAGATATAAATAAAACCCTTCCAAACCCCACTAAATTATAATAACCCTATGGATGACTTCCAATTTTATTATTACCTAATAAATTAGAGATCCATAGTGGATATAACCTGATATATAATTTATATCGGGCTCACCCATGAGCTATAATAGGGATCATAACATTATATAAGCTATATCGGGCTCACCCAAGAGTAATAATGGGGATAAACCATTAAATAATTCTATACTCGGCTCACTTGTTTCATATAATAATCAAGTACCGTTTCATGATTAAAACATATTCATAATAAAAACCAGTTTTTTAAAGCTCTTCTAATCCCATATGATTTTTTTGGTATAAAAATACTATATTCATTTAATAACCCATTTTTTATAACAAGATTCCCAAAAAAGGGAATAAGTTATTTATTTTCCTTTTAAAAAAATTAATCGTTATATGGGATGCCAAGTATAAAATAACAGTTCTGGCGGTGGAGATGTTGTTGTTGACGTATACATTAAAAAAACATTCCTTTTGTCATTTGTTAAAACGTTCTATATAGAACATTTATAAAGGATAATTTTGAAAATATTTGAATAAAATTGAAAATATATAAATCAAATTCCTTTAAAATACTTTTATACTCTTACAATTAATATTTAATTTAATATCATGAAAAAGACATTTCATTATTAAATCATTAAATATTCAAGGTGTCTCATACAACATTGATCATTTAAATCATAATATCCATGAATTAATATAATTCCATGAAATTAAATAACATTAGTACGAATAAAATATGAATTTTAAATTTCTTAGTGGCTCTATGTACACACTATAAAAGAAGAAGGTTGCATATTATAAGGAAAAGACTTAATGAATTAAGATTAAGCCAAAATCCCTTAAAAATATCAATTGTTTTCTTAAAATACTTTGAATATGTGTTTTACCAAGAAATACCAGTAAAATTATTAGAAAAAAAATGGTAATATGTTCAAAATTCATTTCACTCATAAGAGTTGAATGACATAATCAAGAAGAATAAGTTTAACCCGATTAATGACAATTCGGTTAAGAAATTCCATTTCCTCAGGTCCAAATAATCTAATATGTCTCATGTTCTTCATGAATAATAAAATTATATAAAATTATAATTTATTAAGAGCCTTTTTATGTTAATTTTTTCTTTTATATCATTAATTAAAAGGGTATAATAATTACATAATTATTTAGGTTCATGATGGATTCTTTGGCGATATTTGAAGCTTGAGTTGAAAATGATCTTGATAATATGTCAATAGTTTGTTTGGTCATAAGTCCATAATATCCAAAAATATAAAACAATATAAAAATATCTTAAATATTCACTATATAACTATTTATAATTATCATTAAAGTCAAACTATATACTTTGTTCATGGAGATGGTAGGTCGTACGTATGTTTGAAATTACTTTTTTTTCCAATCAAATTAAATAATTAAATTTAATGAAATGTATCTAAATATGTATATATATAATATAATTATAGTAAAATTAATATTTCATTTATATTTTATATTTTTAATAAAATAATCCTTCATGCATTCCATGTGATGTGAGAATGAATCAGGTCGTTTTGAGGAGGCACTAGTCCACACTTCCCCAAACAATGTTTTTATATAACCAAAATATGTAATGAATGAATGTATTTTTAATATGATATTTATACAATATTAAATAGTTCATAATATATTTATTGAAATATTATTTTAAAATAATATTTTTTAATACCCATCATGATGGTGGTAATGGAAAATGAATAAAAACATTATTTAGGGTGGCGATTAATCGACAATACATGGACAACAATTTTGTTTCATTTAATAATAGGAGGTAAGAAATGAATTGGTTAATATATATTTCATTATAAACATAAAAATACTGTATATAAATTATTATATTGTTTTCATGATTTTATGGATGAATTTGTCATGGAGAATGTTGAAAAATAAAAGAAATTAAGAGAGTTACTTTCAAGAAATCCCCTCTTGAATATTACCACTTTCAAAGACCCTTGAAGACCTTGGATTTGATCTTTTGGTGAGACTAGAAGTACATGGACTTTGGGAGTGTGAGGATGAGAGGTTTGGGAAGTTATTTACTAGGATTAAATTAATTTTGGTTCGAAATGGGGTGGTGAGGGGTGGTATTTATACTTGAGGAGAGGGGGGTTCATGTTAATAAATTATTGAATATTTTATATTTAAATCTAACCACATTCAGGTGGAAATAATTTCAATATATTATAATTTAAATTATCATTGTGATAACTATTTTGGTTTTCTCTAAATCACAAAAAAAACCTTTAATTATTTTAGTTTTTATGTATTTTTAACCTTTACAAATTTAACTTTAACATGTTTATCTTTTTACCTTCAGCTCATTAAATAATTTTTTTACCACGGTAAATTTTTTTTAAGAAAAAATAAAATTGAAAATAAAACCCTTTAATTACCTTATTAATCAAAATCTATAATACATTTTACCTAATAAAATTAATAAAATTTTAAAAATTATATATAAAAATAATTCTACAGACAAAATAGAAATGCATGTCCTTAAAATGAAACGTTAAATAGTTTGGATTTTTTTTATATTTATTTCCAATTTGAAATTGAGTAAAATATACTATATTAGATTAAAAAATAAAAAAATAGATAAATTAAACACTAATACCAATTAAAAGAAAAATTTAAATATATAAATAAATTTTTCCAAAATATCATTTTTCAATTAAAATGTAGAAATGTCACAATTCATTAAAAAAGAATATGATTAGAAAAATACCAAAAAAATTTCCATGTTAAAATATTGTGTCCCTATTCCAAATAATAAATATTGTTTTTTCAAATAGTGTTTATAAAAGTAGAAAAAATACAAGATTTAAAATGTGTTCTCCCTAAAATGTCTGGAAAAAATCTATTTTCAAAAAGACTACTTTTATACATAAAATTAAATTTATTTGTATATAATGTCTAGAAAAATAATTAATTATCAAAATTAATCTTAATAATTATATTTATATGTTTTTTTAATACAATTCATCAATAATTATTTATTTTTTTAAAAAACAATTATCATCATTTAAACAATTTTTCATAAAAACAAATTATTTATATATTATTGGTTTTTTATTTCCATTTTAATTAAATTGGTAATGAATGAATTATTATATAAACAGTTGTAAACCATATTGTAATAATTCAATTAATACTATCTTATCTCTCCACTTCAATGGCAAATTTATAACGGTATTATTTCAATAATTATATTTAGTTGTTCATTTAATCTCAAAGTGGTATATCTTGTATGCTATTGATCATAGTATTATTTCCCTAAAACTCAAAATGTTACATTCTACCCCATGATTTTTGGAAATTTAATCCTCATAATTAGAATTCACGAATAATAACAAAGGTATGAATTTTCCAAATACCTTTGTTGAAATCCCAGATTGGAAAATGGATTAATGAATCTTCCAATTTAATATAAATAAATGGAAGTAAAAAGGTTATCTGAGTCATCAAATGCTTGGGTTCCATGTAGGAAAAGATGGATATAGAAGAAAAACTGACTATTGTGTTTTGATGGACAGTGGTAGAGAACATGATTAGGAAATGTTTATCAATCAAAAATATATAATCAAAGATCAAACAAAAAATAATGGTTATCAATAATTTAATGTCCTGAATTTTTGCATGTATTATTCTAAAATTATATGGGAATTAATTAGAGACCAGGCTCTGCGAAGGCGTGCAGTTTTGAGGCCCAGTTAGCGTGGAACAAATTTTCAAATTTAATCAAATAATTAAATTACGTGTGCATGTGGTTTTCCTAAAAAAGTGGAATAACTTCTAAACGGGTGCTCGGATCAGAAATCTGATTTCACAATTGCGTTCAGAGAAGCGATTTTACCTTTGGCGAGGCCTAACATTGGCCAACGCAGGTTGGTGGGGAAATCCAGTTTTTGGGATGTAAGATTAGTAAAGTATATGAATAAAAATATTTTATTCCACAGTGAAATATTTTAAATCTTCTGCAACAGATATCTCTTATCTTTTTTTTAAATAAATACCTACATCGGAGTCCAAGGTTACAAACCTCATAACTCTGAAACCCTTGGTGGCTCTAGAGGCTATGGAGAAGACCTCACGATGCGGCAATGGCGTTCTTGATGATTTTCTCCAGTGACAACGAAGAGGTGACCAGATCTTCTCCAACGAACGTCGCGGTTCCAAGTAGAATGTTTGTTTTTTATTTCCTTCCATGTTTTTGATTTCCACGATTAACGCGGACTAATCCATGAACGGATTAGCCTGCGGTTCGATTGTTCTTGTGGGATGGGTTTTGCATGGATTTTGAGGTTGTTTTGTTTTGATCTAATGGTGATGAACCTGAATTTTCACGAACAATGATCGAGGTTCGTCCCTCTTGTTTCATTCTTGTATTTTTTTGATCGCGTTTATCATTGTGTTCTATGTGTTCTTGGAGAAATAGATCGTTGCACATTTTTTTGTTGGCGCAACGATCCGAGAATGATGATCCAATCCTGGAGCGACGTCACGGAAGTGCGACGACGGTTTCGGCAGGCGATTCAGAGCAGATCAGGAGATACAGGTTTTTGGGTATTTCTCTTTGGATGAATTATTTGATTTTTATCATTCGATTTAAGATAAAAAAACTCCTGTTACGATGTTCATATGATGAAACGAAACAATCCCTGGAGTGTCAGGAGGAATAGACGAGAAACTGAGGATCCGGAGGTTCAGCGGCGGCGTGAGGAAGAAGATGACGTTTTTGGAAAAATCCCGACTACATGCCGTGTAGTATGGGATACATGGCGTGTGTTCATCGAAAGACCACTTGGAGTGTACTCTGGGAGTACATAGACATGAGTAGGGTACACGACCAAGGACGCGGTGTTTATACCCTTCCTCGGACAGACCCGACCAGATACACGGGATGCCTCGTGTACTAGTACACGGGTAGGAGACACAGACATGAGAAGGGTACACAACCAAGGAAATGGTGTGTATACTCTTCCCTGGCCCGACAAAGCTAGATACACAGGATAGCATGTGTACTGGTACACGGGCAGGCGGCACAGACACGGACAAAGGCCGTGTACGGGCACATTCCCAGCTTACACGGAGCGAGCCCAGGTTCTTGGACATGGCGTGTGACTCTTCTACACACTATGTAGTTTATTTCTATCCAACAACAGAAATTACACGGGCCGTATACACGGGAAGTACTTGGAGTCAAGGAACACGATGTGTGATTCCTCTACACACCGTGTAGTTTAGTTTTACACAACCTCGACAGATGACATGGGTCGTTTACGCGGGCAGTACCCGGGGTCAAAGAACATGGCATGTAACGAGACTACACGCCATGTAACCAGTTATTCATTTCATGAGCCACTTGTCTTCTGTGACATGGACTAGTATTCTTAGGGTTCCTACCCTTGGTCTTTTCCCTGAAGGTTCTGGTATCATTTCCTTTATACATGTGTATGATCCCTTCAGCAGGACTTCCTGAATAGAGTTATTGGAATCCCCTATGTGAGACTTAGATCCATATCCTCTATTAATTCCTAGAACCCTAGGTAGAGTTCCCGGTATAGGCGTGAACAACTTTTCTAGGGCACTGATCCCTTGCTTAGCGGATTAGCTCAGGTTAAGTTTTCGGAAACACTCCATGATTTGGTCGTGATCCTCATTTGATCATCATGTTCTCATAGTACTTGTGGAGTGTGTTCTCCCAGAATGAGTAATTCACATCTCTCTCTTCTGACCTAGGAGTGTGTTCTCCTTGTTTTTTTCTTAGTGGAATCATCGAGCTGGATCCTAGTGGAGGTACAACAATGTTCGTTTATGTATGAGTATATATGGATATTCTTGTTATATGTTTTGTAGAGATATACTGTGTGGAGATGACTATATCTATACTTTGTGGTTTTTCCCTTGTTGCATTTCCTTTTTGGTTTTGGGGTGTCCTACTGGGTATTTTTATACTCACCCATGCACGGGCTTTGCCCGCACGTGTCGTGTCTGGTGCAGACAAGTGAGCCTTTGATAGGATTCTAGGAGGACCAGGACCAGACAGTGCCTAGTGAGATCAGACAGGCCGAGGTGTGTTCCTACATCTACAGACTACAGTCCCGTCACCTTTCTTTACAGGTTTGACCTCATTACAGACTTTCTTTTGGTGGGATTGTACTTTTGTCCCAAGGTTTTACTTTCATGAACTTTACTTTCTTGTCGTACTCTATTGGTTGGGTTTTAGTGTATCCATGCATCTATTCCTTTTTATAGTATTATTTTTCATCTTTATGGGATCAGAGATGTTTGTGCATGTGTATAGGTTTATAGGCAATGCCTCCCATGTTAGTATCATGCCTACTCGGTTCTAGTCACTATCCTCTGGTCTATTGCAGGTGGGCTTGGGGAGTTTCCGATCGAGCCCCACCGGGTCGGGTCGTGACAGAGTGGTATTAGAGGTGGTCGATTCTACCTTAGGACTGAGAGTCTGTGAGTTGGTTGGGGAAATAGTGTTATGTGTTTCGAGTTTGGATTTCAGGCCAGGGATCCCAGTGTTGGTGCGGGTGGCCAATGTATCCATACACCAGGACTATGATAACCTGCTTTTCGACTCATAGCATGAGAACACTAATTAGAGGGCAGAATAATGGTACATGCATCATATATGGGATACCATAATTATTCATATGAATCCAACTATATTGAACCAATTATCAAATAATGACATTTTTGGCTTATGAATCAATGTAGTCAAGTTATATAACCCATATAATGTGAAAAAATCATTATTCCATGGATAAATAACTAGTTACATCATATTTTCTAATCAAAATATTCTAGTCCTATAAACCTCCAATGATCTAGAATCTACATTGGGTACATCGTCCATCACTAGAGTTATAAACATTAATATGAAATTAGTCCATAGTAAAATGGCATTCCATAAGTTGGGTTTCCCTTAACCTATAACCTGATTAGTTACCTTGATTTCCCATGACTGATGAATCAATGGAATCAGAATGAAATCACAAAAATGAAATAAACTAACATAATTAATTTTCAATAAATTCAATCCATTGATATATTATATAAGAACCACTTTCACATTATTAATTCATAAAAAATATTTTAAAATATAGTTTAGGAATGACCGAATATAAGGGGAAATCAATGTGGTTATTTGGAGATATGACTATCTCAATTTTATAGTAAACAATTTGACTTCTTTAAATACCATATTGGTATCTATAGAAATTTCTTATTCATTGAAATTTAATAATTTCAATAACATTAAATCACTAAAAACACACCCCTTTTTAGTATTAAGAGAACTACTCTTTGAAAACAATGATATATCCATAAAAAGATCCTAACCATGACTAGAAAAATGATTTCACAAATTTCATTTTAGTAATAGTAATAATAATTTCTCACATACTTTGTATCACTAAAATTATTTGACTCAAAATAGAATAGAAAATTCCATTATAATAACCATTATACCATGAAAACTTTTATACGTTCATTTATTTAAATCCATTAAAGGATCTATATAAATATATACATAGAAAAAAATGAATCTATAACACTAAATAAGTTATTAAATTATCTTATAAAAGGTATTGTATTGATTCATTGACAACAAATAAGTCACAATGATGTTGTGTGATGATTCCATCCATAGATAAAACTAAAATTGGAAACAAATCACCCTCTATAAACCTTAAAAAACCCCATGGTTGGAACTATCCTAGACCCACACTTGAGATGTCACCATGATTGGAGGGTCATGGTAGAAGTATAAACCATGTAAAAATGGTTGTAAGTGATAGGATAATGGAAATTATTAAAAATTGTGAATTTACCTTAATGTAACACTAAATATTGAATTGAATAGAGACTATATCGAATGAGAATGAGAGTAATATATCCCATAGGATTAATGATGATTATAAAAATTATGGTGATATAATAGGATGAGTGGAGTGTTTAAATTCCCAAGGGGTTTAAGGATAATTTCAACTTAAAATGAATATGGGAAGACCACATGGTTTGGTTGAATTGTTTTCCAAATAATTCACCAACTATGAAGATAACTCATTCCACTATAAAGAGAACTAAACAATTAAGTTATACAATTTATACTAAATATGTGAGATCCATTTTCAAACACCCATTAATATAGTCACATAAAAAGGAATGTTTCATGGGTTCCCCAATGCCTCACTTAAAACTATTTATTACTTATTATCATTTTTAATTCATGATATGAAATGAATTGAGGACCATTAAATTCAATTTTATTCATATTGTTTTAAAAAAACGTTCATGCTAACCCATAAATAGATGTAACTTATACATAATGATCATTTTCATGGATTCTTGAACAATTTATAAATTGTGAAAAAACAATGAACATATAAAAATTTACAATAAATTATAATAATCAGGTTGAAGTTTTTCAAAATTTTACTTAAAAAAATAAAATTATATAAATATATAGTAACATAGATTACAACAGAGAAGATAACAAGAATTAATTTATCAAAGATACTGACCCATTTTACACAACGACTATGACATAATATTTTAATGAGCTAACTATTTATTAATTTAATTATCTATTAGAATTAAAAAATTATAGATAATATAATGAAATTATATAAAAGACACACACTACATTTGTTATTTTGGATTGTTATAAGTTATATCAGGTTGATTTAAATAAAAATTAGGCATCATAACAATTGATAATTGAGTAATTTTTGAGTGATATTTTTAATTATTATATATTATTAATGATGATCAAATTCAGTTGAAACAAATGAATGAAGTATAGTTAGATTGTACGCTATGAAGCGCATTTAAAAAAGCTTCTTTGGGCGATGTAATCACATATATTCAATATTTACCAATCCTAGCCTACAATTTATAAACTAAACCATGAGTGAAATTATTTACATGATATGTTCAATCATATTTGGATCATGACCCAATAAATTATCATTGAACTACCCCATGAAATTTTCTCCATGAAACAACTTAACCTAAGGGAATAAAAAGTTGTAAAAAGGTGTTATGTATCTATTCCCAAACTTCATGGTGTTTATATTATGTTTTTATTAATATAAATGTAATTTTTATCCCCTATTTTAATTATTTTGATACAAATTATATTTTTAAATAGTCAAATCAAAAATTATTTCATGGGAAATATTTGTATAAATTTATGTAAAAAAAGTCTATGATAATCTACATATTTAATAAACAAAAAATTATTTTGATTAAATGTTCTTATTAAATAATATATAGTTGAATATAAATAGTATTATAATTAATGAATTTTTATATAGTCTTTATAAGGGTTATAAAAATTTTATCGTTATGAAAACTTGTATTATTGAAGAAATGGAGGTTATTTATATATAATTTTGTATTATCATATTTAAATTACGATGTTGATAAGAAGATTATTTTTTAAATAATCAGGTTGGAATTATCCAATGGTTATTTTTTCATAATTTTCTTAGATAGTCAAATTTTTGGGTAAAAATTAAATATGCTATAAATATCTGATATGTGTTATGAAATCATAATAACCAAAAAGTGAATCAATAAATACAATTAAGAGTACCCATTTGTAAATAAATTTCCCTAATAAAATATTGTGTTTTTATGTTATTTTAAAAATTTTATAAACCCTTATTATATCATCTAGAACTTATATTATGTTTTAAGGTTTTAAAATTAAATATTTACATTCATGAGTCACTTCCAAGTCACAATTGATATAATTTTAAGGATTTCAGTTCATATCATTATAAAATATTTAAAACTACTCCACTAAGGAAGAAACCACGATAAATTTTGTCCGTATAGTTTTTATATTATTTTATATTATGTAGTCCAAAAGCTATGTTTAAAAATAAATACAAAATCCCATTCTATTTTTTATATAGACACACAAAATATTCTATTCTTCATTACCTAAAACACTATTAGAATTAATTTAATCTTAAATTCCCCCTCATGTTTCCACCAAAAAATTTCCCAACATCTTAATAGTCTCCTTCCATGATTTTTGGAGCTCCCTCTTAATGTGAGAGATCTTGTCCCCCTCGTTATTAATGTACATCCATTGTACGAAACGTTTTGATTAAAAATTTATCATATTGGAATGTGTTATTATACATTCATCATAATATTTTTATAACCTACAACTGATGAGAAGCATTGTTTCACTCTCATTAAACCCATCTATGAATCTTTATGTACACTAAGTATGTCGTTAAAAATATCAAGCCATTTTCCATGAAAAAAATTAAGTTGTGAATAGACATCCCCATTTCCACTCTAAAGAAATTACCATGACGTACCATTACTTTATAGATTATGGTTTTACATGTGTGTAACAGAGACACCATAATCATGGGGTTAATAGTGATGAACTATTTTCTTATATTGTATGATATATGTGGCACAAAAATACATATATATGATAAGAATGTGGCAGGAGGGCCAGTAAATATATATCTGTCCAACACATTGTGTATCGTTTTTATCACATGATATACCATAAATAGTGAACAAGCGATATCATAGAATATTATTTTATGATTTATCATTTTTTAAAGGATGGGGCTAAAGCCTCATTTTATTATTAAATCAAAGAAAAAGACCTCTTTTGACTGGGTAGAGGGAGACCCATTACATAGCTCGTAGGCCCAAATATTTGGCCTAAGGCCCATTCTGTGAATAGTAACCTGAATTCTACAATACATGCCGCTACAATAGTGCCTTATCGCCGCTACAGTACCTACCGATCAATAGTACCACCGCTGTTACATACCGCTACAGTACTACTACAGTGCCTGCGCCCCATGGGTTTTGAACCGCCATTTTTCATGTAGGATTACGGGGTTCTTAACACTAAGTTGAACCCCAACTATATTGATTTATCGTTATTTAGCCTTGAATTATGTTTATGATTCCATGTTTTATGTTGTTTCCAGTTCCCAATGTTACCATGTCATTATCATCTTATACAAATCTGTAATGTTCATTACATTGATTCTCATCACTATATGTAATAACCCTATGCCTCTCGACATACATATAAAATATTATGTTAATTTATATGTTCTATATTCCCTTACTATGATTTATATTTAACAACTTTTCTAATGTAAACCCCCAGTTTATGCAATACAGTTTTAGACGACCAATCAAATTTTAAGAGAATGTTAAAGAGATTAAAATAATGTTGTTATATACATATTTATGTTATTTTGTTCTTTATCTAATTACTCAAATACCCTAAGCCTCTCAACCATCATGGATTATTTTTTCTGTATCTATATATAATATAATATGACATAATGATTCTTAAAGAGAAGGATTATCATAAAAATCAATACACATAACATGGGAAAAGTTTATTTTGACACATTTATTCCATAGTAGAGTATGCTACCTCTACAAAGCCTAATAATGGTGGTCCATGTAAAATCCTTGTTTCTTATGTGATTTATTTAATATAAATTTTTGTATGGTTCGATGACAGTGAATCTAAGAGATTTTGATATTGAATGAGTTCATTCCAACCTGGGAATAAGATATAAAAAATGTTTGAATATGAACATGGAAATTTATTTAATCTAAAAGCACCTAGACCTACAACCTCTATGTTTATATATTCAATATGGCCCAGAATAGTAGAATCTAATCCAAAAGAATATTATTATTATTTTAGTATTCAAAATCTATTTTTGGATTTTATGAATATATAAAATGAATAAAAATGGTACATATGTTGACTGAAACTATCTGCAATGACTAAAAAAGGTTAATATGTCATTTATTATAGGTTTATTTTGATGATATCATAGACAATAAATAATTGGATACTAATTTCAGAAATAAAATTTAATAAATATTGGTTTTAGAGACACAAATTTAATTTAATAGAGCTAACTTTTGTATAGTGTTAATGAAAAGAATACATTATGATGGTGTTTTTAATGATTGGATGAGTTTCAATCAAATCATTGGAAAATAAGTGAATAAAAAGGTAGTTGTGTAGTCTACCTAAAGTGAAAATATAAATCATGTGATAATTAGATACCAGTAATCAAATTTAGATAAAATTTTATTCGATAAAAATTAAAGACCATGATGGGAATTAAAAAATAATTTCCTTTTGAAAATGGACTCTCCAATAAGGTTGATTAATTTTGATTCAACTAAAATGTTTGAATTTTTTTGTTTTTATGATACTTTATTTTTTTTTGAAATTCATAATCACATATAGATATTTAATTGGTTTGTGATCATAGGGATGAAATTTCATCCACATCAACTCATGAATCCAAATAGTGATCTTCTAGAAATCAATATATTGTCATGTTCTTAAAAGAAAATGTACTAAAATAGGAATTAACCCACCAAGTATATTGAATTTTCATTAAATATTTTTCTTTATAAAATAGAATATTTGTAAAAAATGGTTGTGAGAAAGTGGATAATAAAATGATGTGGTTAACACCCCATTTACTTGACTCACTCCATATCCCTTAAATTTTAACCACTTCCATGGGTTTTTGATGCTCTGTTATGTTGTAAGAGATTAAATCCTTATCTCCATGTCTTTCTTGTTTTACACATCTCAGTTATATTTTTAAATTTCATTTTTATTATTATTAATAACTGTTTTTATTGTTTTCATCCAATTTTTATTTTTATTTTTTGATTTCTTATGATTTTGTTGCTTACATAAATCACTAATTCCCAATCCACATGACCCACCAAGACCAGTCTATATCTTTTGTATTACTTTACATATGTTTCTTGTTGGTTGGTAGTCTATAGTGTATATGTTCTATTTTTTCTTTTTCATTCTCTCATTTTTTCCCTATTTATAGATTTTATTAACATTAGTTTTTTGGGTTTTATCATCTAATATTTTAGTGTATCCCACGACACATGACCTAATTTTTAATTAGCTATAATGGAGTGTTAATTGGTATGTATTAATGGAATATTGTAGTAGAATACCCTCAAAGGTCGTTACTCACTAGATTACAATTCTATTTGTTTGTTTTTGGGTCTATAGACTAGTTTTGTATCTTTCTCTTTCAACCATTCTTCATTATTCTGGTTTATCAAACAATATCTCATATTATTTGAGTACATTGGTATCTCATGATTGTTTTGGATATTATAAGTGAGAATGAAATATGTGTAAACATAAATAGAATTTTTTTCACATATGGTTTATATTCATCATTAAGGTGGACATAAAAAACCTGATAGTGTAGTCTATTAATCAATGATAGTGAGGTGATTTTTTCCCATATTAAGAATTTTTCTTTTCTCATTGGTTTTATTTTTTTGTTGAATATATTCAATGTTTCTTCCTAAAATATAAATAATTTGATTATATTTTATGTTTATAGTTGTTTCTATTAATGTATTTTGATGTTTCATGGTTCATTAAATTTATTTTTGAATCAGTGGTTCTCTAGGATATAGTTTCTCTATTGGTGGATTCTTATACAAAACATGGTGCTCAACAACAATGTTTTAATGGTTTCCTAGAGGATCAGATTGTGAGAATAAATTGGTGATGATGATAGTGATATTTTGAGAGTAATTGAGATAAAATGTTATTTATAATATTGTTATCATTCATCATGTATACTTGAAAGATCATGATTTCCAGGAGCACTTCACCAATAATATCCATGGAATTTTAATTTTCTTTAAATTTGTTTCTCAAAACGTTTTTTTTTGTGGTGTAATGGATCCCTCTCAACCCAAAATCATTTTTGAAATGTAAAATATAATATATATTTATATATAGGTATAACTAATTTGTTATTAGAATGGGTAACCAAATTTATCTTATGATGTGATCTATATAGAGATCATAAAAAAAATTTCTAATACAAAATGGAAACAAATATTGTTTTAAAATAATGTTTTATCCTTAAAAAACATTCCATCATGACATCATAAAATAAATATAATAATATTATTTGAGAATAAATGTAATGGGTAAACTATTAATGTAGAATTTATTCAACATGATTATAATTTTCTTTCTATTTATAGTTTTAAAAAATTAAATCCAGGAAATTATATTGTTTTGGGAAGTCATATTATTTATAAATATAGTGTAATTACAAATTTTCATACTATTTAGTTCTTAAAAAATCTTTTTTGGATTTTTTTTCTATTAATTATGATATTATAAAAAATATATTAGCATGGCCATAATAATTTGTATTAGTGATTGATCTAACGGTATGAAAAAATATGTAATGTTATAATAGTTCCACTAATATAGGACACACTTTTAACTATGCAAAATTTAATATTTTCAAGTGATTAGAAGTTCTTTATAACAATGTTATATTAAAATAAATTGGTGTTTATCAACAGAATAAAAATAGATGATTAAGGGTCCCTTTATCATCACTAGCATAAAGAGTTTATAAAAGACTCAATTATAAGAGTTTTTTGTATGCACAAATAATAGTTATATTTATCAATGATTTTTATGTTGTGCTAATAAATGGTATAATTATCAATTCAAGATAAATGGATGATAAAGGGAACCTTTATAAATTCTACAATATATTATAATAAATAATTTCATTATCAGCATGTCATGTATACCTCATAAAGGAAATTCTAGCTACTACATAATAGTATACCTCTATAATAAATGTAGTTACCCTATAATATTAATCCAAGTTATAATACCAAAAATGAATATACATATAAATAAAATATATGACCATTTACATTATTTAATAGAAATAAAATTTATTATAGAAATTCAATAAAATGAACAGTTTTATAGATATTTTAAACATTGGTTGGTAAAATAACATGAGTAAGTTCAAATTATATCTTTTAATTAAAAAATATATGTTATATAGTTTTTGGCCCCTAAAATATGGTCATGATATTCGTTTCTGAACAAAACAACCCATAATGAGTAATAAAATGATAATATATAATAAAACATATCAATTGTTAGTAATACTATAAGATCATTAAACATGAAAGGGAGATTTTAAACTAAAAAACATGTAAATTGGGTATTATCGGGAACACTATGTGTTAAATTGAGGTCATGATGATTATTGAATGATCCAAATGAATTAGTGATTTTTTCCCAAATTTATCAATATAGTAAAAATGTGTTTGCACTGTTTTGAGTATGCCGATTAACGTTCTTTACTAAAATGACAATTTTCATCATAAATGACACTATTAGAGTAATATAGGCCACAAAAAGTGTCTACTTGATAGGAATATGATTAAAAATATATTAAAACGGACATATGAATCATTACTGTAATGTGTGAAAACAATTTGAATTCATTTTCTTAGTTTTTAGTATGTCTCTTTGTTTAATAAAAATTCATTTTAAAGTAAAAACACATACTTTGAGTTATACTGGTCACATCATATGTCATTTTGATGTGAGATAGATTCCTATACATTAGAAATTTTATATGAATTATTTATCTGAATTACAAAGATAATAAAATAATTATTTTTAGTTGTTAGTTAGTGACACATTTGGTGAACTAAAATGTCAATTTTATTCAAATAATGGACACTTTGAATCATATTGGGCTCACTATGTATTATATTTTGGTGAAGATTACTAATACATGTAACCAATGAATTATTGATCATTTTTATAATGTATCAAAAAAATCCTAAATAATTTTATTAGTTTTGACTATAAAAATTCTATTTTATAATAAAATTAATGTCAATTTTTAATAAAAACGGAAAACATGGAGTCCTACCAGTCACACAATGCATCGGATTGAGGTTCATATGATTCCTATAAATATAAAACGACATATGGATCATTTTTATAAATTATAAAAACCATCCAAATGTGATTGATTAGTTTTGAGTGTTTATATTTTGTTCTTACTAAAATGTCAATCTAAAAATATAATAAAAACCAAGAGTCATACCGGTCACATCGTGGATCAGATTGATGTGAGAAAATTTCCTAAATAACAAATAATTCATCTAAATTATTTTCCCAAATTATAAGGACAATATGATCATGTTTTGATCAGTTTTTGGTGATAGAAACATGTTTGGAACTAAAATACCAAATTTTAACTGATGACAAACACTTTGAGTTATACCGAGCACACCATGTATCTAATTAAGGTTCATATGATTCATACACAATAGAAATGATATATGAATCATTTCTATAATGTATCAAAGTAATCTAGTTGCATTTTCTTAGTTTTGAGTTTTTTACCTGTGATTTTTACTAAAAAACATTTTAAATTTAAAACATGCTCTTTTAGTCATATTGTTCTGATCATGTATCGGTTTGACATGAGACTAATTCATAAATATCACAATTTACTTATGAATTTTTATTCTAAATTATGAACAATATCATAACATGTGTAAATTTTTTGTAGGGAGTGGCATATTTTGATCTAAAATGTCAATTTTAAACTAATAAGGATCACTTTTAGTCATAATGGGCTCACCATGAGTCAGATTGAGGTTCAGTTGATTCTTACATATGACAAATGACAAAGGGATAATTTTTCATAATTTATGAAAAAAAACATGAATAATTTTCTTGGTTTTGATTATGTCAATTGAATTTGATAATAAAATATCATTTTGAACAGAAAAAAAAACACATTTAGTCATACTGGTCACGTTGTATGGTAGTCTTATATGAGATTAATTCCAAAACATCATAATATAAATATGAATAATTTTTTAAAATTATATAGAAAACATGTGTGAAGTTTCTATTTTTTTAGTGAGTGCAACATATTTTTAACTAAAATGTCAATTCTAAACTGAAAAAAATTAAGTTATTTTAGGTGCATCCTATACCAAATTGAGGTTCTGATTATTCCTAAAAATAAAAAATAATTTGTGGATAATATTCATAAATTAGCAAAACAATATGAATTAATTTTCCAAGTGTTTATTTTGTCAATTTTGTTTAAACTAAAATCTATGTCAATATTAAAATAAAATTCGCACTTATAGTCATAACTATCACATTGTATGTCATATTTAGGTGAAGGTAATTCCTAAATATCAAAAAACAACATATATATCATTTTAAATGTAGTAACATTATCATAATTTTTATTATTAGTTTTGTTTATGTCACATGTTTTTTTACTAAAATTTCAATTCAATCTACAATCATGAACTTTGGGTCGTATCTGTCACATAGTGTGTCCTATTGATGTGAGAATAATTTTTACACATAAAAATGACATGTTAATTTTTTTTATAAATTATGATGTCAATCCAAGAATATTTCATGGTTTTTAGGAGTGACACATCTTTTAAACGAAAATGTAAATTTTAAAGTCATAACGTATAATTTGAGTCAATCTAGGAACATTGTGTTTCATATTAAGGTGAAAATGATTAATCCATGTCAAAAAATGACTTATGGATAATTTTCTTAATTTATGAAAACAATATGAATGTGGTTTCTTTATTTTGAGTATGGAATATGAGGTTTTTAATAAATCTCAATTTATTATGCAAACATTCACTTTTAACCACACCTGTCACATGGCATGTCATTTTAGTGTGAGAATAATTTCTATATGTCAAAAATGACATATGAATAATTTTTATAAATTATAAACAGAATCTTTGTGTGTTTACTCATTTTCAATGAGTGTAATATTTTGAACTAAAATGCCATTTTCAAACTGATAACAAACACTTTCAGTCATACTTGGCACATAATGTGTGAGATTGAGGTGTAAAGGATTCCTAAACAAAAAAATTTCTTATTTACCATTTTAAGAAAGTATAAAAACAAAATATATTAGTTTTCATAGTTTTCAACATTTCAAATGACTTTTTTTAATAATATATAGTTTTAATTTAAAAATGCACACTTGGAGTCATACAGGTCAAACCCAGTGTCAATTTGACATGAAATTCATTATTAGACATCATAAGTAAATAATTAATATTGTTCCTAAATAACCAAGAAATCCTTCTTTTGATTACTCATTTTTCAGTGAGTTAAATTTTTGGAAAATGAATTTCCATTTTAAATAGATAATGGAAACAATGAGTCATATCAGGAAAAATGTGTATTACATTGAGGCCAGACTAATTCCAACATGTTAAAAATTACTTATGGATCATTTTACTATTGTATAAAAACAATAAACATCCATTTTATGAAATTTTATTATGTCAATTTTATTTTTCACTAAATTTAATGTCTATATTAAATTAAAAGTCACACATTCAGTCGTATTTACCACACTGTGTGAAATTTTAGGGAGCAGTTGATTCCAACATGCCACAAATGACAATTTTTTTTCAATAATATTTTAAAACAATTTTAATGTTCTATATTTATTTTCTATATGTCAATTGTGTTTTTTATTAAAATTTCATATTAATCTAAAAATAAGCACATTAAGTCAAACTAGTCACATAGCATTACATTTATATGTGATACAGATTCATATTCATTAAAAATAACATATGAATAATTTTACATTATTAATAGGACATTAAAATAATAGATTACAATTTTTTAGTGAATAACATACATAATGAACCAAAATATCAATTTTAAACAAATAACAGTCAGTTTGAGTCATTCTAGGAACACTGTGTATCAAATTGATGTGCAGTTGATTCCTCTTTTTCAAAAATAACTTATGGATTGTTTTTTGAATGTATCAATAAAATATGAAGTTATTTTTTTAGTTTTGATTAATAAACTTTTGTTTTGTACAAAAATTAATTTCAATAGTAAAATAAATGTAACACATGGATTCATACCAGCCTCACCTTGGATTGGATTGATGTGAAGCTAATTCTGGAATGTCACAAATTGAATATGGATCATTATTCTAAAGTATGAAAACAATCTGAATGTGTTTTTTATATTTTGATTCTGTGATGAATTAATTAAACTAAAATGTAAATTATAAACTAAAAACATATAATTCGTATCATAATGAGAATAGTGTGTATTATATTGTGATGAAAATGATTGAGTACCTGGTGATATTTTAATTTCATGAATCTACAAAATTCCAAAAAATAGTGAAAAAGTTCAATTTGGATGGAATAGAAAAACCCATGTTTCATGAAACACATTACATATCAAGAATAATGGGGATTACTTTTCTATTCAAAAGAAACATATTCTATCTTGTCTTTCTTGATGAGGATAGTTGAGTGAAAAACATATCTTCCCAAAAGTGATTTGAGAAAAACTAAATAATTATCAGATAAAATGGTAATTAAATTCGCTTAAAAATAGTACATAAAATGATTTGAAACATTATTAAATAATTACATGTAATTCAATTTTTATGATGTTTGTATACATTTGGGATGCATATATTTATTGTTATTACATCATTTTTAGTCTTATATTCCTATCTTAGATGACAATGAACTGTATCAAACAAACTATAATGACCCTCTCAATCTCATTGGCTTGAGAGAACAATAAGTCATTACATGTCTTTAAGCGACATCCACATGGTTCCAAAGGCTGTAAATAAATGCCAAAGGTTTTGAAATACTCGTGGGGGGATGATTTACCAATTTAGAAATAAACTAAAATACCATAGCCAAAAAATATACTAAATGATTCATTAACAAAAGGAGGACCACTAAGCAATATGATGTATCTTAAAACAATATCAATGGGTTTTGCAATGCAAGCCCAAACTATTATCAAATTAAACAACCTATAAACAACACAACACTCCCAAAAAAGCAAAAGAATAAATTCGTCACAAGCTCCATTCTCCTCAATCACACAATTGCCCAAGTATCAAGATGCAGTGCTATAAATGTGGGAATCATTACCTTTTCCCTTGTCCTAGATGATAGCATCTGCAAAAAAAACCATTAACAATAAAGGGGTAATTATAAAACTCTGTAGGTTTTCCCCAATGAATTCCAAACATATGAAGCAATGATAGAAAAGTTAGTTACATTTATATAAAACACTTTACCAGAATAGTTTATAACACAATATAAAAAAAATTGAAAAACTTTTATCTACCATGTGAGAACAAAACCAAAACAACCAATTTCCTGCAAGTTAATTTTCTTGAAAAATAAACAATTCGAAGCATTAAAATAAATTCTTCTTATAATTTGGATTAAATATTCCATAGTTCAAATTTTACCCATAAATTCATGCTTTTTGGAAAGTAAAATACTCCTGAGCGGTCTCTCATCAAATTACCTTATTTCCTAGTGACATACACCACCAATCCCCGGTCACATCCCACATACCACAATGGTCCTAATCCCTTTTTAAGGGGCCATTAAGAATGAAGTCTCACCAAAACCATATATTCCAAATATTTCCTTAATAATAATAACCCAATTTAATATAAATGATATGTTATTAAAAACCAAAGCACAACCAATTTCAAAAAACATTACATTTCAATAAATCCTTCCCTTTTATTAAAGACATAAAAACTCATATATGTGCCAATAGTCTCGGAAAATCCCCTTTTTGAAATAAACACTTTAAAATCAATAACTGAATCACCAATTCAAAACCCCAAATATTCGATTTTCACAACCATCAATAAAGATGCATTCCAACAAGTTATGAAAAACTATATCATTATCAATTCAACACCACACGTACTATTTTAATTTAATAAAATCATTTCATATAATTGGTGTAGAAAAATAATCCTCCAACCTCAATGGTTTTGATAGTAACCACAACGAATGAAAACATCACAAGAAAAGAAGGTTGATTCTCCAAGAGTCAAACATATGTCTCTTCTCCAAGTGTGATCACGACCAAATATCATAATAATTAGAATACACCTGCCTAGATATAACCATAATGGGAGTATATCTAAGAAATCAAGATAATATAATTCGTATATCAGTGTACATATATGAAATTGATCAAGAACGATGATGAACGAATACATACATAAAGAATATAGATTTGAATCACCATATAAAGCCTTTAAATCTCATCCAGATCGTTGGTAGAACCTTATTAGGCCTTTATAGAATAAAAATACCATGTTATGGATGCTTTGGAGAAAAAAATATTCACATTGAAGAAAAATGCAAGAGATCCACTTTTTTAGGATCTAACTTAAACTATATGCATGGTTAATTCACACTGTTAGACAAATCGTGCACTAACCATGATTTAGCTACTTCCTAGGCAGACCCTCACATGGCTTCCTCATATGGTATCCGAAAACAGGCTCCAACTGTGATGAAGTCACTTCCCCAAGAGGACCATTTATGCATGGTTTGGAAGCATGGTTAGACAAACTATGAACCACCTGTGCGACTTCCATTTTTCCTCAAAACTACGTCCAAACTACTCACAAATCTCCCATTAATCATTATTAAAAATCATAAGAATTAAAAAAATAAATTAAGTGTTATATAACAGAAAATGCGGGGAACTAAATTCTCCCCAGCATTGGTATTTCTATCCTCCAAAAGTAGAAAACATTCCCTACCTCGAAATAGTTTTGGCCACTACTCTTTCATTTCCTTCTCATGTTCCCAAGTCTCTTCCTGAATATGACCAAGATGCCATAAACCCCACACTAGACCAACGATTTCTCTTGGAAAGACTTTATTTTGCTTATCAAAAATCTATATTAGGATATTTTTCAATTGATAAACTGTATCTAGGGCAACGTCATCCTATATGATCCCATGGTCAGGATCAGGCAGTTACATTTTCAACTGAGAATAATGGAACACATTATGCACAAAACTAAACAGTGGTGGTAATTTCCCCTAATATGACACCTCTCCATCAAATTACAATATCTCTATTGGGACTATGTATCTATGAGATATATTTTACCAATTCCTGAAATGACAATGTCCAAGACATGTAGATATGCTCAAGAAGGCATGATCACCCACAAAGAACATCAGTGGTCTTCTCTGATGATCTACATAATATTTCTGATGACTATTTTATTTCTCCATCCACTTTCTAATCATTATATCTTCTCCATTTTTCATGTATATGTCTCAGCCAAACAATTGATGTTTTCCCTATTTCCACACAGCATAGTGGAGAATGACAATGATGCCCATACAATGCTTCAAAAAAATCCATGTTTATAGAGTCCCGATAGTTGTTACGGTATGAGAACTCCACCAAGGGTATATGATCTACCCACGAGCCACCAATATCAATTACAGAAGCCTAAAAAATTTCTTCCATCATCTATATTATCATCTCATACTTGACTTCTACTTGAATATGATACACTATGCTCATAGTCAACTGAGTCCCAAGGGATTACTGAAAGGATTTCCAAAAACGAGATGTGATCCATGGATCTCTATGTAAAAAACTTCACACCAGTATACCCTGCCTCTTTAACACCTATTGGATATAAATTTGAGATAGATTCACCACTATATTTGTTTTACGAATTAACATGAATTGGGATGACGTGGTAAGACGATACACTATAACCCATATCGAATTGCGTTTCTGGAAAGTTCTTAGAAGACATGTAAAGAAATCCATTGCTATCTACTCCCATTTCCACACTCGGATTGGTAAATACTACAGCCTTCCTACAATTCACTAATGATCTTCTCTAACCTGCTTAAATGTTACTCACCAAATGATGAAATCATCCACCTATATTTTCATGTCATTCCATCAAAAATGTTCTTTCAACACCTTATACAAATTCTGTGTACATGAATGTACAACCCATCTCCAATGGTGGTAAGATTTAAAGAGTTTTTTTCACAAGACATAGGTAAAACCATTTGATCTATAAACACAATATTCAACTCCCATAATGTTTATAGCCCCCATGGGTCTCTCCACCATTTTATTTTGAAATCATAACTAGAAATTCTGCATTAGATGATTGTGTCTCTTTGACCATTTTCACTAAATCAGGAACAAGCGTAGATCAAAAGAAAACCCAAAAAACAGGTCGGTCTACACAATCCACATTCATGTTGGCTAGGATCGACATCATATTCCATTCATCTAAAACATCTTTCACCAATTGGGAATATGATTTTCTGCTCAATTTATCCACCTATGAATTTTGTTTCTCTATTGTGTACATCAATTCAAAGTAAAAAATTTGAAGATATTCCATACCTATATTTTTCATTCAATTTAAATCTCTTTTTGGGAAAAATTGTTTCATGATTTTGTGATACGTAAACATAGTGAATGTCTCATCAATGAAATAATGATTCCAGGTCTTTAAATAATGGAAAACTATTGCTAACTCCAAGTCATGTGTTGGGTAATTCTACTCAAGTAGTCTCAATGACCTTAAAACATAAGCAACCACATGGTTTTCTCGCATGAGAACACAACCCAACCCTGATCCCAAAGCATCACAACACACGACATACCCTTGTCTTGATTTTGGAAATGTCAAGATAGGTTCCAATGTTATCCAAACATTATGCTCATCAAAATACTTCTAGAATTCCACAACCTATTGGAATGGAGCATTCTTTATTGTCAGAGCTATCATTGGAGAGTGTAGTCATGATAAATCACACAAAAAGAATTATTATTAACAATATATTCCATAGGGAATTCGTATCTCAAATAAATTCTTTGGTGGTTTCCATGAGATAATAGCTTCTATCTATTCAGGATAAAAAATGCATGTTTTTTAGAAATCACATGGCCAATAAAGCATACCACTTGTATCCAAAAATCACACATTGATAATTTGGATTACAAATGGTGATATTAATATATTTTTAAGACTTTTTGAATGTTCTCCTCATGGTTAAAACTTGTCTTTGAATACAGAAAATGTCATACAAAAAAACAAAAACAAAATGAATACAGATATAACTTCAATATCTAATTAATTAAAGCCCTGAAGACCACTAGTCCATTCATTAGAAATAAAGGAATGAATACATATTCATAGGGTCATATCTGCTTCTAAAAGCTATCTTTGGAATATTCTCCTTCCAAACTCCTAATTGGGGATATCCTAATAGAAATTACATCTTAGAGAACCACTGAAATCCCGTTAAATGATTGAACTGATCATTAATATGTTGAAGTGGATATCTATTCTTTGTTTTAACATGGTTAAGAATACGATAACCAATACAAAACTGAATAGTTCTGTATTCATTATTCACAAAAAAGACCAGTGAAACCCATGAAGAAGTACATGGTTGAATGAAAACCTTTCTTTTGAGCTCCTCTAACTACAAATTGAATTATTCTAACTCTATTGGTGACATCCTATAAGACAGAATGGAAATATGACTAGTCTATGGGTTATGATCCATCTTAAATACCACTTCCCTTATAGGTGGAATCCCTGCGATATTCTCAGGAAATATATCTGGAAATTGATCCACTACAACTAGGAAATTAATTTTCTCTATCTATTCCATTGATGTCAAAGTAATCCCTTCCAACTTATAAGTGATCATTCCCACCTTTGATTCCAATGAGATCTTTTCCCCCTTATTTACCTTCCTCTCTCTTTTGAAGGGGTGCTTGATTCCCTGCTCAGTTGTGAAACTGTCTGTTCTCCTATAATAGTCGATGTGGGCCTTAAAAATTTTCATCCAACACATTCCTAGGATTACATAATAGAATTTCATTCCCAATATCGAGAAGATCCATTTTAGTAGAACATCATGAACATTAATAACACATTATCTACACACAATGTCTTGACATTCTCTCTTACTAAGATGAGTTAGTAGTTCTAAAATAAAAGGAATCATTACTGACATTACACATTTAAAATCAACATCCCATGATGAAATTAAATAATGTGATACACCAGTATCGAAGATCACTTTCACAAGGGTAGAATTGAAAATATATGTACTTCTCATCGTAGATGGTCCCACTTGATCATCAAAAATCAACATCTCAGCTCCATACAATTTTTTCATCAACACACTATTCTCTTTGTTTCCTTACTGAGATTTCTTTGGTTTAGGGGTCATTGTATTCCTTGAATCACTATGGCTAGATCTTCTCAATTGATGATACTGATTCTTCTGTCCTCACAAAGTCGATGGAAATGATGGTTGTGATGCCTAAGAATTCTCTCAAGCACTTGAACTTGGAGAAATGTGACAATATCACTGAAGGTTGACAATCTATTTTCCATTATGATATAATCTATGTTTTGATGTACACTCTATCTTTATATGGTCATGTGAACCACATTCAATGTAATCTACTTTGCTCTGGGGTTGTGGATGAAGGATCACTGATCTTGTCATCATATTGTGATTTCCACTCCCACCATGGAAATATGGGTTCTTTTCCACTTACTCCCAGGGTTTGAGTTCCGACCATTCCCTTTAGGTATCATCATTCCTCCTCCCATAGATCCTATGATATCATATTAATCCACAGTTACACTATTCACTATCTCTGTATAATCCTTAATACAATGTACTACAATCTTCGATCAAATATCCTACCATATCCATGATTTGATTATGTGTGACTTCAAGGATTCACTTACTGCAACTTCATGTGCATTCTGTAGTAATTTAATTAATTTATCCTCACACTCTAAGACAAAGAGACTCTCTTGTTTCTGGATGAAATGGTCCATCATTTTATGGATCTTGAACATGTGAGGATAGAATTATTTGTTAAAAAATTCTTTAAATTCCTCCCATATAAGGCCTTCATTCAATTTACCATGAAATGATAAATCCCACCATAATCTTGAATGATCCTCCAGCATATATATCTCTATATTGAAATTTAATTATATCGTTGTGCTGATGAATTCAAAGATTTGATTCATCCTACATAGCCACACCTATGCCTTATTGGTTTTAGAATCACCCCGCAAGTTAATTGGATTATTCTTCATGAACTAAATGGTATGATCCACATGTCGTGGCTCATTTTTCCAGTTCCCTATATCCACATCATGAAAATCAAGGAAAATACTCTGAACCTTCTCTTGGTTCACAAGTTGTTCAGGTGAAACCACATTATCTATTTCTTCTTTGGGTTTTTTTATGATACCTACTGGGTTCCATTTCATAAACCAATGATGAACTATGTCAATCTCACTCTCTAGAAAGAGATGGATTAACTTTTCAAATTCTATCACATCAACTATCACGACATTGTTTTCCAAAACCAAACTTTTCCCATGTTCACACTTTTTTAAAATAAAAATCAACTAGATTTTTGAAAATTAAACTATTTTCAAAATACCATAAACACTTCCTTTATCAAAATCTCTCTTAATAAAATCATATCTTATCAAAAATCAACACTTTTTTCAAAACATGAATCATATCTTATCAAAAATCATATCTTGATGTTCAACATAAAAGGGTTATCAATGTCCTTTTATGCTATAAATTTCATGTCCTTATTGTCATATTCTTGTCTAAGATCTCATTCCAAAGAATATACAAGATGGAAATTCAACACCAAGGTCTATCACATTGATGAACACATGTTAGGAAAGGACCAAACAAGATGATAAAATTTTCACCACAAAGGACGGACAAATCTAATACCATTTGTAATGACCTTCTCAATATCATTGGATTGAGAGCAAAATAAGTATTTACTTGTCTTTAAGTGACAACCTAAAGGCACAAAAGCCTACAAATTGTGGCCAAAGGGTTTCCTATACATGATTTGGATGATTTACCCTTTTATAAATAAACTAAAAAAAATCCAAATCATTTACTAAATGATGAATGAAAAAATTAAATGACACTATGAAACATCAACTGTCTTAAAACCATACCAATGTGTACCACAACAGAAGAACAAACCATAATGAATGTAAACAGTAGGTAAAAAACTCAATACTGTCAAAATTTTACAATACATAATGTTCCACTAGCCCCTTGATCCACAATCACTAAACAACCCATGTATCATGATGTTGGGCTAAAAACGTGGGAATTATTACCTTTTCCACTATTTTGGAAGATGGAATCCAAAAGAACCAATGATCCAAAGAAGGGGCGAGTATAAAAATCAATAGATTGTCCCCACTGACTTCCATAATCATGCCACGTGGATAGAAAATATAATCACATTTATATAAAATATTTTATATAAATCAATTTACCAAAAATATTTATAACCAAATATAAACTAGTTCCAAAAAGCTTTTCAACCTATTGAGAAAAACCACAAAAGAAACCAATTTCCAGCAAGTAATTTTTTTTGAAAAATATGTAATTCAATTATTTAAAACCATTTATTCTTATCATTTTTCCTACCCATTCTGTAGTTCACAACACACCCACACATGCGTGCTTCATTTGATAGTTCCATTCTCATGAGCGGCTCTCATCCAATTATATTGTGTCCCCATGACACACGCACTCGATCCATGATCACGTCCATTCCACCGAAATGGTACTCATCCCTTGTTAAGGGACTGTTATGTTTAAACTCACACCAACACCATTTATTCCAAATATTTCCATTACCAAAACAACCCACCTCAAAAGAACTGAACATTTATTTAAAACCAAATCACGCCAATATAGAGAATTATTTCATTTCAATAAAACCTTCACTTTTATTGAAAAAATAAAATCCCATTTATGTTCCATCAATCCAAGAAAATACCCTTTTTAAAATCCGCATTTTAAAATGATGAACCAAAGCACTCATTTAAAATACCATATTTTCCTGATTTGAAATGAATCACTCAAGAAGGTTTCTATAAAGATATACACAAGACAATAATAATAAATTCAACACCACTCAAACAATTTTCAAGTAATTTATTTAGTTCAACTAAGTTGAGTTCAAAAATAACCCTTTTACTTAAATGGTTTTGATGAAAACCACAATGAACAAAGAACACATAAGAAAACTGGGTCGATTCTACATGAATCTTCCTTAGATCTCCTCTACGAGAAAGATCAAGACCAAATCTAATCATATATAGAATCCACACACATACATATACCCATTATAGGAAAAAATATAAGAAAATTAGTGAAGTAAAGAATTATATCTAAATAGATCTACTCAACCGATCATAAATGATGAAGAACGATCACATACCTCTAGAATCAAGGTTCAATTCACCTAAGAAAGTTGTACGATCACCTCATGATCGATGGGAGAACCATTATTGGACATAGGAGAACCCAAATCCCATATTATGGCCTCTTTGGATAACAAAATGAGTCACATAAAGGAAAAAATGGGTGATATCCATTTTTTTAGGATCTCACTTAAACCATCTACAAGGTAAGTTCACACAGTCAGTCAAACCATGCATTAACTGTAGCCTTGCTAATGCCTTCGTTGACCCTCACATGGACTCCAATCAAGGTATCCCTAACCATGACCAACTGTGCTGGAGCCACTTCCTCAAGAGGACAAATTACACATGGTTTGGCTGCAACGTAAGACAAATTGGGAGCTGTTGTGCGACATCAAATTTTCCCCAAAATAACATCCAATGTTCTCTCAACTCCCCCATTTGTCACCCTTAAACTTTATTACAATGAAAAAAATCAAGTAAAGATTACATACCAGAAACCAGGGGTACTGAAAAAACCACAACAACAAAATTTAAATAATAAACCTGTATAAGAGAAAAATATCAACTATTTTTAATTCAATAATTTCATAAATTAAACATAAATATGAAATGAAACTTTTATAAAACGTCTATATTAGAGTTAAACCACAAATATTTTTTCATACCATGTACACTATGTATCATATTAAATCATGGTTGATTCATGCACATCACAAATGACTTATGGATATTTTTCATGATGTATCATAATAACATCAATGTGTTTTCTTGGTTTTTGAGAATGTAATTATTCTTTATTTACTAAAATTTCATTTTAAACATAGAAAAAAGATGATGTCTCAAACAATTGACATCATGTGTTGGATTGATATTATACTGGTTCTCATTTATTAAACTTTAGAGTCATTGTATTCAACAATCTTGATAAACTGGGTGGTTTTCTTAGTTATTTTTGAGTAAAACATGGTTTGGACTAAAATGTCAATTATTAACTGATAACATCCCCTTAGAGTAATACGAGGAATACTATGTATTAAATTGAAGTGTGGATCATTCCTACATATAAAAAATGAATAAGGGACTGTATTCCTAAATTATCATAACAATCCAAATGATTTTTAATAGTTTTGAGTACGTAACGTTATTTAGTAAAATGAAAATTTTAAACTAAAACCACAAAATTTGAGTTTAATCTATCACATAGTGAATTATATTGAGGTGATGTCACTTCCAACGTGAAAAAATTTAATTATGGATTATTGTCCAAAATTATTAAATAATATATGAAATCTTTATCTTTGGGTTTTATATTTTACATTTTTTAAAAATAAAATAGAATATTTCTATTAAAATCTAATTCTTAAGGTCAAATCGACCACATCATGTCTCAGATTGATGTGTGGTTAATTAAAAAATGACAAATATGATTTAGTCATTTTTTCCAAATTAATCAATAATAATATGTGTTTTTTCTCTCATTAATGAATAATTGATGTTTTGTTTAGTCAAAAATTAAACTTTTGTGTTGAAAACAATTAATTTGAGTTATAATAACCATATCATTTTTCATAATGATGTGAGGTAAATTCCAACACCTAAGAATTAAATTATGGATCATTTTTCTATGGTTTGAATATAATATGACCGCATTAGCCCTGTTTTGACTACAAAATTTATTTTCTGAACTAAAAATATAATTTTTTAATGAAAAAGAATAATTCAAGTCATACTGACTTTGTTAGGTGTTAAATTGACGTATGGTTAATTACTATACATGAGAAATGTATTATGAGTTGTTTTCTTAATGTTTGAAAACAATATGATCTCATTTTAATTTTTTGGGAAAGTTATTCTTGTTTTGAACTAATGTGTAAATTTTTTGTAAAAAATAATATGATAAAATGTAAATGAAATTAATTAAAAAGTGTAGAGAAAATGATGAAAAAATTAAATAAATATGTATTGGGATGTCACATATTTAAGATCATTGTATACAGTTTAATACCATATATTATTCCAACACATTTCTTAAAAAATTTATATCCTCAATTATACATATCATTGAGAGAAAGATCAATAATATAATATATTTATTTTCATACTAATTATTCATACCCCAAATTTATTTCCATGGTCACCACCCATACTAGATCACAATCGATGTAGGTATTCACATAATTTTGAATGTGATAATATTTCTGATAACATGTATTATTGAAAGTCAACATTAGACAAATTTACTTCATCTTTTGATTGTAACACCGCAAGCTACCACAGTATGATTCCCTTTGAATAATCCAATATCTTGTGTTGTACGCAATAATGAGTTTTAACACACCATGACCAATCAAAAAATACATTATGAATAAAAATTCTGATATTTTTAAATTATATAAATATTATTTTTTAAAAGTATTTCATTTTTGAATTCAAAATATCATAATTAGATTATGGTGAATATTTTGGTATTTTTTGAAAACATTGAATTTTTGATGAATAGTTAAACAACTCATTATTACGGTTTAAACCCATATTTTTATTTAAATCATTTGTTATTTTAATTAAATTTATATTAGGTAAAAATAAATGCATAATACCTATATATGTTCAATCTAATTCATTAGATTAATTTTATAATAATATTAGATATATTAAATTTTATTGATCTTTTTACCATCTTTTACCCCCCTTCTAGGTGCATTTTGAAATTTGCATAAAACAAAATTCTTCCACATATGTGAATTTTATATCAAAAATATGAGAGAAATTGTTGACATGAGTAAGTAAAATTCTGTTCAATAAGATGAAAATAATTTTTGGTGAATTATAACTTTTGACTTTTATTTACCATGGTTTAATGTAAATAAGGTAATTAAATGTAAAAATTATATTATAATTACCCTAACACATGTCATAATTCAATTTGATAAGGGTTTATTGAAAAAAATAAACCTTATTTATAAAATATGATCCTTTAGGTCCACCTGGAATAGATTTGGACATTTAATATTATTTTATTTTAGGAAAAGTTAAAGTGCTAAATTCAATGTTTAATAACTTAAACATTTTTAATATAGGGTTATACATAATATAAATAAAAATAAAAATATTCATATGAAATATAAAAATATTTTATACATAATGGTTTTTCATTTATAATTTTTAGACATTAAATTGTTAAATTAATTTATGATAAAATGATGATGCAGTAATTACCTTATTAATGAAAGATTAAAATAATTGATATTATATATATCCAAATAAATTTAAATTGATACCTATGATGAATTACCATAATTATTTATGTTAATAATACTTTTCATTTTTGATTAAATATTTTTTTTTGAAGTGATAAATTTGTTAATACTATTAAAAAATCAAAAAAACAAATATTGTCAAAAATGACATTTATGAGTTTTTAGAACAAATACTATATTATTACTTGACATAATATTACAAAAAATATATTGATCTCCCAAATGAAATATATATGGTTATATATATTAATAATTAACTACTTGAGGTTCTCTTGGAATTTTATAGTTATTTTATTAACCATTTATGATAATAATACAAGAATATATGGTAAAAGGTAAACTATTTATCTAAGAGTTTAATCTAAATGATAAGTTTAATATGGTGACCTAAACTTCTCTAAAACCTATTGGTTGAGAATTTTTCAGACCATACCCTTATTATCCTTGAAATAAATCATTTTGGGGCCATTATAACCTGAATATGATTGTATAATAAAATAATAATTCAGGATTTTCCGAAAATGACCCTCCCCTCACTTATAAAAGGGTTCTTACCCTTATCTTAATTTCACACACCAATGCCATTTGCATCTACCAAACCCTAATAAAATATCCTCCCATATACCCTAAATTCTACCTAGAGTCCTTAAATTGATCTGTAATTGAACCTATTAATCTCTTTTGATCAACTCAAAAGGAAACACCCAAAGAAGAGGTAATAATTTCAACACCACTTTCAATGTTCCTTTAATACTCCACATCCTCTCTATTTTTTTTCCATACCAAAAATTATAAATCAAGTTCATTATACATACTATAATGTTATTATAAATATGGTACAACCATATTCATTATTTTATCCATCCTATTAATGATAAGTCACCATAAGTGTGTACGTATGGCTTACCGTCTCCACGTCGTGGTGTAGTTTGATATTCAAACATATTATTATTTGGATGTGTTTAATAATGATTATAAATTATTTAAATAATAAGTATAACATTTTAATGATTCTATATATATTATATACCATCCAATTACACAATATTTAACCATCAGTAGAATGATAATGTCGCTCGTGCGTACGTAGGGATTATCTTATCCATGAACGCGATGAGATTCATTTCCCATCCCAATCATTCAAGAATAAATTTTAATTTATGATTAAAAAATAATTTTTAAGAACATAATATAAATATAAATATGAATCAAATACATCTTATCCATAAAAAACATGGCTTACATAACCAAGCATATAAATGAAAATGAATCAGTTAACACCAGAAATAGTGATACTACTGAAATATTGTTAATAATGAAATATTAGAAGATCATATATGATATAATATTTATGTTTTTGGTTCCTTTATAATTTAATAACATTTATTTAGATATTATATAAGAGGTTAAAATACACATGATTAATGAAAAGTACAATTTAAGTGTTGATTCTAAAATCTCATCATTATCCAAGGTTGATTATACTTGAGTATCTATGGGGACCTATTTAACATCCACATAAATATTTATTAAAAACATATTTCAAATAATTTTTTCCATTTCCTAGAATATGTGATAAATTCATTTATACCATTGGTTTACTTTTTAAAAAAATTTACAAAGTAATCTTTCCCTCATTTTCCAAACAAGGCCCTTTACGACCTTTCCAACAAAATTAAGGAAAGAATTATTTTTAACTTATATGGTGGTTGTGGCTATTTAGTGCCATTATAACACTTTAAATGGTTACCATAATATATTATAACAATATTTTCAATTACATGAAATTTAAATTATTTCAAAATTGAATGAGATATTTCTCTCAAATAGTTTTGATTTCATCTATGTCAACATCCTTTGATGGATTTTAAGCTTATTTGAAGTTGATTTATTATGATACAAATATTCCATAATGTATTGAAGTTTTCATGATATTATTGACTATGTATGTGTTATTTTAATACCATTCAGGGTTTATGGATAAAGTATTGACATTTTTTATGCTAGTTTTAATGAGAATGTTTATATTATATTTAATCATTTTCATATGAGGAACGCATTGGACATAGTAAGTGATGGATGGAACCCGCTATAGCTCCTTGATGTATCAGTCTGTCTCATGTGTCAAAAAATTGTCTTAGCACAATTACTTGAAAGTATATTATTTATAGTCTTCGCACGAGGCCTTGACTATGTGGTTATGATGTCTGGAAGTATGCCTTCCATCATTATGAAATTGGAAATTGAAATGCATGTGATTGTTTGAATTGTAGAATATCCTTGTGAATATGTAAATCGAATTATTTTATTTTTATTCTCCTTATTATGTTTAAAATTATATTTAAAATTCTTATATTTTAGTCTTATACATTTCTTTAAATGTTTGTACATATTTATGGAATTTTCTTCTGTAATGTTATCCTTACTGAGCATATGAGATCACACATTTATATGTTTTATTTTTTCTAGGATGTGAAAAATAATTTTATGGTTGAAATGTTGGGATAAAAAATAGATATAACTATGTTCAAATGGGAAAAAATGTTGATGTGGTTTTTATCTATTTATATAATGTAAAACATATGTATGAATCTAGTACTTCCAATGCTACTAAACTAATCAGTCATTCGAGGCATATTCTCTTGTAAGCATGCCAATGTTATGTAACAATCCACCGAATCTAGGAAACTAGGGTCGGGGAATTACAATTGGTATCAAAGGAAGTTAAGTATGAACCTTGGATGTTTGATTTTGAAAAAATATGATTTATGAACATTACCCTAAGATGGACTTTGACGATTAATATAGATGAACTTACTATATTTTTGTTAATGTATAGATTTTGATTGTTTTCCATGAAATACATCCATGTTTGGATATGAGTATGTAGAGGTGGCTCTGGCACAGATGTACATTGCTGTTAAAACTATGAAAATGAGTTTCGGGCTTGACTCAGGGTATCTAGGTACAGGACAACGAGCCTTGGTACACTCTTGGTTACGACACTCCCATGGGAATATTCTTAGAATAATTTATTTTTTCTTTTCAAAACATTAGGAAGTATTGATGAGAATATACATCCTTAGAGTTTTTTTATGGATTATATCCATAAACTATTAAATTTATTTAATTTTTTTACGAGATTGGAATTATGTTTGGAGACTCATAAACTAATATAGTGTATTCCATAGTTTAAATGTCGTGCCTAGTGGAAGGAATGGAAACTGTATCACTACACATAATCCATGTAGAGATTTCTCTCCTACTCAAGATAATTATAGTGGATCTGGTGATGAAACTGGTGTTGATCAGCTTATCATTATACTGTGACAACTCACTTAGGTTTAAATAATAACCTTACCCGTATAGAGTACCATGATCCACAATGCGGAAGATCAATGTTAGAACGATTTATGAGGAAACAACCCCTCCATTAAATGGTACTACAAATCAATTTGGATCGGATCAATGGATAAGTTCCATAGAGAAAATATATCATGCTTTGGGGAGTAGCGAATAGGAATAAGTTTTCAGGGCAGTTCATCACCTCACGGGAGATGAAGATCAATGGTGGTCACTAATTCAAAACACAATGGAAGATTAAGAACTATAAAATATGGAATGGAGGTAGTTTAAATATATTTTTGTAGAAAAATAATTTCCTCATGAACATCGAGAAGATATGGATAGTTAATTTCTATATCAGATGTAAAAGGAAGATGAGAATGTCACAAAGTATGAGGATAACATTACAAGTATAGAACGAAATGTAACAGATTATATATGAAACTCAAAGAGTAAGATTGATTTATTATTTTATAGGTTAAACCCATTTCTCCCTTGAGCATTAGTTTGACAATCTTTCTCATCATATGATGAAGTTTTCTTATGTGCTATGAGGCTAGAAAAATAATTCTTTATGTCTTAAGACATTAATGAAAAGTAAGAGAAGAATTGTTCTGTTGAATAGTCTAGAATTTGAAATATGGGAAAGAAGGGAAAAGATAAATTTGCATCATGTTGTAAATGTGGGAGGAAACATCTCAGTTATTACCTGAAAGATATGGGAGTTTGTTACAAGCACGGTGAAAAAATATACCATTATTGTGATTGCAAGGGAATGAAATAGGCTGTCAATGTTGAATGCAACAATTGTAGAGAAAATTTTCATTATACAAATTAATGTTCTAAGTTTCAGGGAAAATTACCTCAGAAAAGGCCAAGGGAGTATTTCCAAGCTTATGTGATCACTACTACTAAGGTTGAAGCTCTGAATGACATGGTGGTAGGTAATATAATGGTTTCCTGAAGTTTATCCAATGCTTTATTTGATTCTGGATCATTATATTGTTTCATATCATCACTATATTCTATAAAAATTTGATATTTCCAATTTTATTTAACAAGGGAGTTATTAGTTGGAAATCATAAAGGAAGTATCATTGCAACAATGTTTTGTGAGTTAGTTATTATTAGTGTATATAGATGTTCTTTATCTGCTTATCTCATCGTCATACGTATGATTGAATTTGATATAAATCTCGAAATGGATTGGCTTTCAAACCATGATGAAAAAATATATTGTAATAAGAACGAGGATACAACTTTTGAGAATAATAAGGAGTAACTTATCTTTAGAGCAGAAACTTCGCCACATGATTATTATAAAGATCCACCCCTAATAGCTCTACTAAATTCATTTATTGGGGAGGAAAATAATGAAAAAACTATGTGTGAGGAAGGGAATGTTTTAATATAGTACATAACTGTTGTTCAAGAATATGTTGATGTGTTTTCATAGGATTTACCTGGACATCCTCTAAATTGATAAATTGAGTTTTTATTTGATTTAATTCCTTGTTCGAGGCTAATATCGAAGACCACTTAGAGAATATACAATGTGGGCTTAGTCTAACTAGAGAAATAATGAGAGAAATTGAGTAATAAGGGATTTATTAGACCTAGTGTTTCTCCTTGGGGAGCCCCTGTTCATTTTGTTAAGAAGAAAGATGGATCTATGATGTTGTGCATTGACTACGTGGAGATAAATGCTATAATAGTAAAGAACAAATATCCCCTACCTTGCATTAATGATTTATTCTATCAACTTCATGGAGATCAATATTTTTCATAGATTGACCTTTAATCTAGATATCATCAGTTGTGTGTGAAGAAAGAAGATATTCCAATGACAACATTTTATACGAGTTATGGGCATTATGAGTTTACAGTAATGCCTTTTAGAAAGACTAATGCACCGTTTGTTTTCATGGTGCTAATGAATAGAGTTTTCAAAGAATATATTTATGACATTGTAGTGGTATTTATTGATGATATATTTGTAGAAGCAAAACAATATGAAGATCAAGAAAATAAGTTGCACACAATTCTGACAACCCTGAGAAGAAATGGATTAAATGGGAAGCTCAAAAAATGTTAATTCTATCTTCAAAATTTTTTTTTTCATGGCAATATTCTCTCTATGGATGGAATCTCTGTTGATCCTTATAAATCAAGAGAAATTCATGAATGTACAGCACCAATGAGTATAACTGAGGTTTGCATTTTTATGGGTTTAGCAAGTTATTATTGGCATTTGGTCCAGAATTTTTCCAGATTTGCTAACCCATTAACCATGCTCACATGTAAAGGGGATAATTTTCTTTGGAAAAAGGACTACAAATAATGTTTTGAAGAACTGAATATTATATTAGTAAATTCTCTTATATTGACTCTACCTATTAGGAATGATGAGTTTGTAATTTATAGTGATGCTATAAATAATGGACTTGGTTATGTCCTTATGAATAATGATTTATTTATTTTCTATATATCACGATAGCTAAAAATTCATGATAAAAACTATCCCACACATGATCTTCAGTTAGCAGCTGTAAACATTCCTCTGAAAATATTGACACACTATATCTATGGGGAAATTTTGAGATTTATACATATCACATGAGTTTGAAGTATATATTCTCATAAAAAGTACTCAACATGAGGAAAAGTTGATGGCTTTAACTACTCAATGATTATGATTGTACTATACACTACCACCTGGGGAAGGGAAATATGGTTGCAGATTCTTTGAGAAGAAAGGATTATGGAGTTTCAAACAAGATGATAGTTAAAAGGCATCCAATTTCCATGGATCTAGTAAATATTGATATGGGAATAATCATGGAAGTTAAAATGTCAATAATTTTTCAAATGGTATCTATATAATCATTACTAGAAAGGACAAAAAAATCTATGATTGATGATGAGGAGTTTCAAAAAAAGATTTATGCTGTGAACAATGGGAGATTGTTTGACATCGTATATGAAAATAGGATTTTGAATATTGTGAAAAAATATTGTGTTCTTAACATACCTGATCTAAAAAGGGATTTATTGGATGATTTCAACTGCTCCAATTTCTCTATACAACCTGGTTTCACTAAGATTCATTGGTATTTGAAAGAAACATTTTTGTGGGACAACATGAAGAGAGATTTCTGATTATGTTTCATGATGTATGGTTTGTTGAAAAGTGAATGATGGAAGATAAAATCCGAGTGGATTCATGCAACCTCTTCCCATAACTGAGTGGAAATGGGATGATATTACAATGGACTTTGTCGTGGTACTATTGAATACTCCTGGAAGGAATGATGCAATATGGGTAATTGTTTATCTTCTTACCAAGTCAGCACTTTTTCATGCTATAAGATAATATTAAAAAAATAAAAATTTAGCAAGACTATATATTAATGATTCTGTATGACATCAGGGTGTACCACTATCGATTGTGTCTGATCGTGATCCCCATTTTACATCAAGATTCTGAAAAGGCCTTTAGAAGGCCCTGGATACTGAATTTTCTTTGAGTAATCCCTACATCCCTCAAACTTATGGACAATCAGAACAGACTATTCAATCCTTAGAAGACTTGTTGAGATCATTATCACTTGATTTTCAAGGTATATTGGATTATTATTTACCTCTCATAGAATTTTCTGATATCAATAGCTTCAATTCAAGTATTTAGAAGGCACCATATGAAGTGTTTAGTGGAAAGCGATGTCTCAAACCATATTTTAGGATGATGTTGGTGAAAGAAAAATCATAGGCCTAGAACTTGTTCAGGAAACAATGGAAAAGGTGACAGTTATCCGAACCTACATCAAAGCATCTCAAAGTAGGATAAAGATCTAGATCGATAACCGAAAGAAGGATTTGGACGTTCAAGTAGGTGATCATGTTAACATGAAGGTATCTCCATGGAAGGGTGTTATACAATTTAGTTGGAAGGATAAATTATGTATTTCGTATATCAGTCCATTTCAAATTCTAGAACTAATTGGAGTGGTAGCTTATCATTTGGCAATCCATCTCTATCTGTTCAATGATCATGATGTGCTCCACGTATCATTGTTGAGAAAATACATGCCTGACCCAACACATGTACTCACCTATGAAGAAATAGAACATGAACCCGACATGTCTTATTGTGAAGAGCCAATCATAATTCTTGATACCAGAGAACAGGTGTTGAGAAACCAGGAAACTCATCTTGTGAATGTTCTACAGATAAATCATAATATTTATGAGGCAACATGAGAACATGAGGATCTTATGATGAAGAACCCCACGAATCTTTTTATGGAGTTATATTCTAGAAATTTCAAGGATGAAATTATTTGAAGGATAAGAGAATGTAACACCCCCAACATTCATGGTATGTTTTCTTTTGAATAATACAATAGCTTGCATTGTACACATCTTAGAGATTTAATACACAATCACCAATAGAACTAGATGTTTTGAATAGAAATATCCACTTTTGGAAATTTTTTAAATTTAACTTTTCCAAATGGACTTCATTTTTTTAGAATATCATATTTATATTAGGGTTAATTCTTTGTATTTTTCTGAAAACATTCAATTTTTATTGAATAGTGAAAAACTTTGCGTTATGGTTTAAAACAGACTTTCTATTTAAATAATTATTTTTTTATTTAAATTTATATTTGAATAAAATAGATACATAATACCTATATATGTTCAATTTAATTCAATGGTGTCATTTTATAATAATATTATATATATATAATTTTATTGAACTCTTTACCATCTTTTATCCACTTTCTAGGTGCATTTTCAAATTTTCATAAAACATAATGTTACCGCTTCTGTGAATTGAATTTCCAAAATCAGAGACACACAGTTGACATCATTAATTAAAATGTGGGTCAATAAGATGAAAATAATTTTGTCCAGAATAGTAAATTTTGACAATAATTTACCATAGTTAAAAGTGAATGGGGTAATTAAAGAATAAAATGATATTATAATTACCCTAACACATGTCATAATTCTATTGGATATGTTTTTTTGGGCAAAATTCAACCATAGGAATAAAATTTGATCCTTTTGGTTTATTTGGATTGGATTATGACATTAATTATTATTTTATTTCATGAAAAGTTAAAAGTGATAAATTCAATGTTTAATAACGAAAACCTTTTTAATATATGGTTATACATAAGATAAATTAGACTATAAATATTAATTATAAATATAAAATGATTTCCTATATAATTTTTCTTATTTATAAATTTTATACTTTAAATAAATAAATATATTTATGATACAATGATGATGTAGTTATTACCTTATTATTGAATGATTAGAATAATTGATATTATAAATATCCAAATAAATTTAAATTGAAACTTCTGATGAATTACAATAATTTATTATAGTTAATATTCATGTTAGTATTTATGAAATAATTTTTTTCAAGTTATTAAGTAGCTATGACTTTCATAGAAACAAAATACAAAACAATGTCAAAATTGATATAAATTATTTTTTAAAATAAATACAATATTATTAATTGATATAATATTATTAATAATATTATGTTCGTAAAAAGAACATAGATAATTATAGATATATTAATAATGAACCACTTAGGGTTCTCGTGGCTTTTTATGGTATGTTTATTAACCATTTATTATAATAATACAAAAATACATGGTAAAATGTAAACTATTAAACTAAGAGTTAAATATAATATATAAGCTTAATATGGAGACATAAACCTGTATAAAACCTATTGGTTGAGATTATTTAGAACCATACCCACCTTAGCATCGAAATAAATCATTTATCAGCCGTTATAATCCTAATATGATGGTATAAGAAAATTATATTTCAAGATTTTCCTAAAGTGACCCTCACTACTCTTATAAAAGGGTACTTCCCCTTCTCTTAATTCCATACCTCCAAATACATTTAGATTGGACAACCACTACAAAAATATCCTCCCAACTACCCTCACTTATACCTAGAGTCCTTACATTGATCAGAAATCTAACCTAAAGATCCTTATTAATCAACTCAAAAACAAACACCCGATGAAGAGGTAATAATTTAACCACCTCTTTCACTGTTCTTTTTTTCTTACACTACCTCATTCATTGTTGTTTCCATACCAAAATAATAAATCTAGAAACTCATCCATACTGTGATTTTATATAAAAATGGAATAACCATATTCATTATTCTTTCCATCCTATTAATGAAAATTCACCATACGTGCATACGTACAACTTATAGTCTCCATGTCGTGGTGTAGTTTGTTATTCAAACACATCATTATTTTGGAATTGTATAATAATGAGTATAACTGATGAAAATAAAAAATATAACAAATTAATGATTATTTATATATTATATACCATCCAATTATATATTATTTCACTATCAATAGAATCATATTTTCACTAATGCGAACGTACGGATTACCGTCTCCTTGAATGCGATGAGACTCATTTCCAATAATAATTATTCAATAATAAATATAAATCTTTGATTAAAAAAATAGTGTTTATGAAATTAATATAATGCTGTATATTAATTAAATAAATCATATCATTAACAAACCTGGCTTATGTAACCAATCATATAAATGAAAATTAATCAGTTAACACCTGAAATAATAATACTAATAAAATATTATTAACAAAGCGATAATAGAAGATTATATATGATATCATATTTATGTATTTGGATTATATATAATTTAATAAAAATTATTTAACTATTATACAGGAGGTTAACACACCCTCAATCAAGGAAAATTACAATTTTACAGATATTTCTACAATCTCTTCGTTATCTGAGATTGTTTTTACGTGAGTATCTACTAGGACCTCTCTATTATCGACTTCGATGTTTTTTAGAAATTTAGTTCAAAACATTTTTACTATTTTCTAGACTATGGGTTATAGTCATTTATAATCTTTTTTACCATTTTATAAATTTTTTGTAAATGAATCTTTTTGCCATTTTCCAAGAAAGGTCATGTACTACAGTTTTGACAAAATTAATGAAAGAATGTTTTTTTAACTTATACAGTTAGTGCGGATATTTTAAACCATTATAATAGCTTCTAATCATCCATTACAAGCACAAAATAATATTTTCAATTAGATGAATATTAAATGATTTCAAAATAGAAAGTTATATTTCTCTCAAACAGTTTTTATTTCATCTATGTCAAAATCCTTTGATGGATTTTAATCCAGTTTGATGTTGATTTATTATGATAAAAATCATAAATATTGTATCTATGGCTCGGTGATATGTTTGAATATGGATATTTTTTTTATACCATTCATGGTTTATGGAAAAAGTATTGAAATTTCGTATTCTTCTTTTAATACGAATGTTTATGTTATGTTTAAATCTTTTCATATGAGGAAAGAATTGGACTTAGTAAGTGACAGGTAGATCCCACTATAACTCCTCAATGCATCAGTAGGTCTAATGAGACAAAATATTGTCCTGGAACAAGGCCATAAAAAATTCTTATTTTTAGCCTTGGAATAAGGCCATGAATAAGTGGTTATAAAGTATGACATTATGCATTCTATCATTATGAAATTGGCTATTGATACATCAAGTGATTATTCCACTTGTAGAATATCTATGTGAATAAGTAAATGGAATTATTTGATTTATATTTTCTATATTATGATAAACATTTTGTTTAAAATGATTATGTTTTAGTGTTATACATTTCCATTAATGATTCTGCTTATTTATGAATTTTTTCACTATATTGTTATCCTTACTGAGCATCTGAGCTCACCCCTTTCATTTTTTTGTTTTTCTCAGGATGTGAAAAAGTATATTATGGTTGACTTGCAAGGATAGACTAAGGGTTATTAGTGTGTTAAAATGGGACAAAATTTTGTTTCTGTTTTTATCTAATGATGTAATGTAAAACTTATTTATTAATCTTGTACTTCCAAGGATACTAACCAAATCGGTCTTCTGAGACATGATCTCTTGTGATTATGCAAATGTTATGTAATAACACACTGAATTTGGGTAACTATAGTCAGGGCATTACATGATTATGTACATTCATGGAAATATTGGTATTGCTAACAAAATATAGATATAAAAACGTTTAATAAACTTTTTTATTATAATTTTAATTACCTTTCGAAATTACTTGTCTGGGTATGCTTGTACTATAATGGTTTATGATATCTATCAAAACAATTAAAACCAAATATCAATATTTGTTGTTGTTATCTTATTTAACACACTACTAAAACATATACCAAGATAAGTAAATTATTTTGAAATATGTTGTTATATTTATTTTACTCTACATATACCTTAATAATTTTTTATTTGATGTAATCTATAGGCTACTCATATTTAGTCACTACCTTCTTACCATTATTTTTACTATATTTTTTGATAGCCCTATCATAAAAAATCTCGATAAAACATATACTAGAGCATAGTTTGGAGTGTATCCTTAAAATGTTGAGTCAATTGAATTAAAAAATCACAATACACATCATGTGTGATCATTTTGGTGGATATCCCTGAATTTGGTAAAACAAATATTTAGGGGAACCAAATTGATTACAATCAACATCCAGTGATTCCTAAAAAACAAAAAAAAAACATAAAAAATGAAAACCAATAAATTTTATATGATTAGATTTTTTATGTTCAAGGATGAATTGAATGTATCAGAATGAGATTTGCATCGATTATTTTATTTTCAAATAGCTTCTTTATATAGTTTTTTTTCATATCTATTTTATTCTTATCCAACCCAATTTCATATATAGAAATGATACTAGGATTAATGAATCCAAATAACGATTTTTATGGTTTTCCCATCACGAAGAGTTAATATAAATTTATATATAAAATATGAATAGTTATTAACATTAATTTTCATATTATATCCTTTTTTAGAAAGACATATTATAAATATGTACCATATGTATGTATTCACAACTTAGACACCCAACCATTCAATCATGAGAATATCATTTATAATCTTGAAATTTTTTTTGTTAATAATGATTTTTAAAAATATTTCATCGTTAATTGTGGTCTCAATATGAATTTTCAGTGACAATAAATGTTGTAGTGGAACTAATAGAGAGAAGATACTCCAAGAAGGGCATTATGTATTCTTGGTCAATTTACCTTATTGAATTTATCTTCTAATCCATTTCCCGATCAAATTATCCACCTATAATATCATAACCAACTTTAATACTTTTTCAACATTTATAGGGTTTTATCATTTAAAAGTTTGATAAATACATACCTCATCTAACTATTTCAGAATGAATTTACATTCTATGAATGTTCTAATAGAATCAATAATCATTTGTAATATTCAGATCATATAATGGAACATGAAACCCAACATTCAACTGTTGAGCTACATCCTTCCCCACTCTCATGTGATATTTTGAGAGTTTTTTATTGTATAGATTTTCCCATAAAATATTATAAACTGCAACCCTAACTAAAAATCTGTGTGTGGGTGTTGACATATATAAATCACAAACAACATTTCCCAACATAATTTTTATAAGATAATATTATTGACAATTTTTTTATTCACATTTAGGAGGAAGATTAATTAAAAAATTCATTACCTTTTGAAATGTTTATGTTTGAGGAGAATGAATAGCCTCAAAGATAGGAGAGTCATTTGGTTGTTCATTATTTGATCTTTATTCCACCACTTCTTTGGTTTGAACTTTTCCTATATATTGGTCTTCCAACCTAGACTAGAATATTATATATTAAAAGCATATATTTTCACCTGAAATCCATTAATCATGTTATGTGTATCCTCTTGTGGGTTTTTCTTCTCAAAATATGTTTGATGAGATACTCCTAAACCATTACATCTAACACAACCATATAGTTCTTGACCGATTCAAATATAATACAAAAAGTTATATTTAGGTACGGTCAATGATGTATATTTTTTCCAAACCATATGAAAAATATGAATATAAGTAGATATTTTTATTTAATACTATTATAAAAAATAATGATTTACTATTATTTCATACTTACACATGGTTCCCAAACATCTTTTTAATTATAATCAACTACTTTACCCTTCTTATTTATGTGATCCCACTTCCACGATACATGATAAGGGATTAATGTGGCTTCATATTTTAATTCATTATTCTTCATGTAATCCAAGGAACATATATTTTATCTTATCAGAATTTTTTTTAAAACAAATTTTAATATCTTCATTACTAAAGCATACCCTATCATTCATTTGTTACTGTGGTATAATGGTTTTGTTGAACATTAATTATTTACACAATCCCATTATTGTTTCACAAGTTTTGAAATTTGATTCAAATTTTATTATATAAAAAATATAAAATAATATATTATCAACTAAAATGAACTTAAAAAGGTTTCATATCATGACGTGTGATGAATTAATTCAATAGTACCTACTTTATAATGTATTCACAAGTTACTGGTGTGTTAGAAAAGTCTTTCCCCCAACAATACCTAATATAAATCTTCATAATAATAGTCTAGAAGACAATGTGGGGATTTCCAGTGAAAATTTAGACAAATTTCATTTGGAAATTTTCTAAAATAAACAAAATGTACAAGGAATAATGTAAATTAAATCAATGTTTTGTTAGATAAATTTTCAGTAAAATCGAGAATGTATAAAATAAAATTACCTTTTTATATTCCCAAAGGGATTCCTTAGTTACAGGGAGGTCATGGTACCACATGTATACATTAATAATCATATTCAACATTATTGTGTCATAGACATAAGCATTGAGAATTGACATGTAGGTGTTGATAGGTTGGCCGCATTGATTCTAAACAACCTCAAATATTATTTGGTTACTTCTTTATATGATAATCTTAGTCAATATGGTGATGTTGTGAAATTATTTATTATCTTAATAAATATGTTGTTGATCCTATAATAACTCTATAGATTCAGTATCAGCTTTATGTTCTTCAAAGATATCGGAATCTTAATCATTTTTTTAAATCATTTTCTTAATAAGAATTGAAACACTTAACATATATTACATTAATAAAATATATTACACATATAATTATGCGAAAAAAAGTATTATATTAAAATAAAAATTAATAATCTCAATGAATACTTTTTATTTTTTAAATCATTGTGGGATTTAAATCCTTAATTTAAAAACCCCATATTTGTGGTCCCCTCTATTGAAAAATACATTTTATACATTGGGACCACTGTGAAATGATTTTCATCTTCCAATGAAAGGGCCTTCCTTGATCATATATTCATCTAGACCTATTGTTTTGTTAGTCACCAACTAGGAAATTGACCAATTCTAGTTTTCTAGATCTGAGATATAAAACATTTCAAAACATATGATACCAATATCATTGGCTCACCATTTCCCCTTTCATATTTAATTCACCATCATGAAGCCCATTTCATCAAATTTCACTACACTTCTGTTGTCAAACCATTTAAAATGTAAATTTTTCATTTTAATGGTCATATAATCCAACTCGTATATATGTTCCATAATGATGAAATATCATATATTATCATAAATTCAATTTCTATCTTTGGAACCACTTATGTACATCTATTCTTCCACAATAGGACATCCACTGTTTTACATCGCACTTATAGAAACTATTTATGTTACATATGTCGTTTAAGAACTAATCAAAATTCCATTATTAGATATAAAATTTTCATTTCGTCCCTTACATAGCCATCAATGTCAATTGAAAATTGAATTTAAATTTTCAGGTGAATCCTTATAAATTTCATCACAATACCTTCATATAATCTATTTATTATGTGCATTTAGCATCCATCCATTCTCCATTGATAGATTAAAATATCCAATAATTTTATTTTTGGATGGAATAATTGGTTCAAAATCTTCTCACAAATTTAAAATGTAATGGTTGGAATGCTCATTCTCTTTGAATTCAATTTTAACAACATCTCTTTCAAAAATACCTTTTCAAATGAGACATCCACTATGAAGATACTTATAGATACCAACACTATCAATATCTATGATGTAATAAGTATATAATTTATCATATGCTTCAACAATATATCATTTCCAATAAAACCTGTTTTCCCACATTTATTCTTAACACACCCTTCCAAAATAATCAGATACCATTCAATGGGGTGAATCCATCCATGAAGGATAGAAAGACATAGTTGATCCTCTATAAACATGCGATCTAAAAGATAAAAAATTATATCAACGAATATTGATGGGAACAATATATCTAATTATCATAATTTGAATTTGAGCATATTATTCATGTCTGGAAACGTTGTTAGTTCTATAACATTACAACATATGTATTTGATAATGATATAGAGTCTAGTTAATATATCTAGTAAATGTTTTGGCATAATGTAATGAATATAGTTTGGAATAAAATATTTCATCAAAACATAGTAAGAGTTTTGTAGGATTTGGAGTTCCTAAAACATAAAATTAGTCATTGACACAACATTTTTTATCATTGATGAATACGAATTTGAAACTTTTTCCCCAATAAGGACAATCATAAATTTTCATTTTCCCTACCTAGATAGACTGCATGCCACTGGAGGAAGACATTTACACACTTTTCCCTTCATTTTTTCCAACTCATCCTTTATCCCCTTCTCAATCAAGTCCTACCAAGCCTTAGTACAATATTTTGTTTTTATAGGATCATTTATTATTTTTCAAATAACTAAATCATATACATTTTTCCTCCACATGAATGACTTCAAGATGATTTCTTACATACAAAAAATTCTAATATTGTAATTAAAAATTTAGATCTCTTTTACAAAACTTATTTTATATGGACATTCTGAAATGGTTTATACAATACTCTATCAATATATTTCACTTTATCAAATAGTTGATCATCAGTTAGTGGATATAGTGTAGTACCATGTTTGGTATTCACATAAAATGATGTCTTCCATGAACAATATTTATTTAATTGAGTTAAAAATTTCCAACAGCATCAAAACATTGTCTTGAAGGATTATTTCTGATGAACAGAGTGTTTTTATTCATCTTAATTAGAACTCCCCAACAATCCTTGGATTCTATATCAAAAAAAAATTCTCATTAGTTGGAACATCGTTAATAATATCATAAAAAATGGGGCTCAATGAGAATTATTTAATTCTATGAGAATTATAAATTGTAACAATTACATCCCGCATCAAATTCAGATCATCAATCTGTGGATCCCAATAGAAATCCATATCATGAATAGTTTTTTTGGTATATATATTAGCATATAAAACATAATTTATTTCTACTTCATGCATAACCATAATGGTAAGTTATAATTTAATGACATGATGATCCATGTACCATGAGAAATACTCAATACACCATAATTATTTATTCTATCCATAGTTAATGCAAGTCATATTTTAATAATATCATTCTTAAATTTAGGTTACTCCAAATTAATTTTATTCAACTCAGGATAATCTTATAAATGATTTATTTTCCCATATTTAATTCATGTATCTATATTCCATCACCACTATCTTGTTGTTTCCTGACATCCATATATTATTCTTAAAAATGGAATGACTAGAATGTTCTATACATCTTTTGAAGGACATTCATCAAAACTCTTCTATGGATTTGTGCCAAAGAAATGTTATTTTATGGGTGATTTATAGTCCTTGGAAAATAATATTAAATCAATAGGAAATGAATTTTTTTAGACATTATTTACATTGAAGATAAAATTTAGAAAACATCAAATGTTCAACAAGGAAGTTCATTTTTTCCATGTATCGTATCATTTAGAAAATGATGTAGTTTTATCATGTTGTTATAACATGTTATTATTCATGTTTTCAAATTATATAACTTTATTACAGCTAACAATGTAGTTTATTTTTTTACAATTGGTGGTCTCATAGAGAAGAAATTTAACTTCTCAAACAAATTTTTAAAATCAAAAAGGTTATATTCAATTTCAATTATCATTTATTCTATGTGATATCCATCATCATTTTCACCAGTATTCATAAAAAATGATTGATAAACATTATTATCATACTAATCAATGTGAAAGTTAAATTTCACCCCATGTTTAGTTTATCATTTATTTATCTGATTAATTATATTACAATTCAAATGCTCTTCTATCTCTTATAGACCAATTTATCATGAATAAAATCATTGTAACATGGAAAAAATTTTCAAAAGGTTCATTTTCATGCTCTATTTCTATCATGATAAACTCATTAAATGTACATTCATTATATTTTTTCGTATGATTGTCGTGAATGCATTTTCAATTCTTATCCATCTGATTAGATTCATAATATATTCAATTTTTAAAATAAATAAATAAATACATGTATAAAATTTATAGTTATATGAGAAAGTTAAACATTATTATAATAAGGGAAACCCAACATTTTAATGATTCAAATAATTTATATAACATTTTACATAAACGGGTAATTGAATTTCAAAAAAACTACTCCACTAGTGGTAGCTGTTATTCTCTAAATTAGTCTTAATTGACTCCTAAAACACCTTATGGGATTTTTATAGCTCAAGGTAGTTCATGAAATAAAAATACATGTCCATAAGATATGTGGGATAATTCAAATGAAAAAATGTAATAATGATATTTTGGTTGATAAAGAAGATAAGGATGAATTTATCTATTTATATATAAATGTTCATGGGTTGGGAGTTGGTGGTGTTGGAGACATGATTTCTAATTTTTTTTTTCATAAAGTTATATAAAGAAAGAGAAGTAGGCATATCCATACAAGGGGATCCTTGATTGGTGTGACCATGATAAGGCTCAACTAGGTGGTGTAACACAAACTCATATTGATAAAGAAATTTTAATTTCAATATAAAATGAAATCCATCAATTAATCCTTGAAATGTTAAAGGCCTTTGGTCTGAAGACACAATTTTAAAAGTGCATACATTTTCATGAGAAAATGGTTGTAATTCTTACAATGTTTTTGTATCCTTTCTATAAGGAAATACAAGAATATGTAGTACCTTATATTTATTTACTTCTTTACATGGTTAGTAGTGAGAGATGTGGTTTCTCATTGATAGTATGAGTGGATCATTAATGGAGTATGAAATTTCATTCAATATTTTTATTTTTTATTAATATTAATTTTTTTTCAACTTCTAATACAGTTATCCTTATAATAAATTTATTATGAATTTCTATCCATGATATCAATACTATTCATTTAAGTAAAAAATTGATCTTGATGTATTATCCCTAACTTTTATACCCATAAGATAGTTGAATCAAATTCACTACTACTCCAAGAGTGGTCCTTAGTCCCCATCAACTGGTGACTTGTTTTTTGGGTATCAATTTATAGATGGTGAATAATTAATCCATTTTTTTTGAGATATTCCAGGTTTATTTTTTATATAAAATAAATAATTACCCATCTGTAGGTAAATCCTTCCAAGAATATAAATATAACCAATAAATCCATGCAAGGAATGAAACTGAATGTAAACCACCAATTAGTCACTACATAAATGCGACCACTGCTAAAAATATGAAACATCTATAATATTGGCATCACATAGTAGAATTTAGACCAAATTTATCATAATACTAATGAAAAACTAATAAGAATTATATAATAGCCAAAGAGGACTTTTCATATCATCTAGTGGCTCATACTCTAATATAATAACTGATCCATCTGCTAAAACAAACATATATGACCCTATCTGGCGATCTTAAGGTTACTATTATACCAAAGTACCTCGAAATTAGTATAATATATTTTTTATGTCCACTAGGTATCCCATGTTGCATTTAGGAGAAAACTATATAGTATAAAACGAGTAACGATGCCTCAATACATTAGATACATGTTTTCTAGGAATAAAAATATCTACTAATTTATAACGATATAGGCTAAAATATTTTTAATTGTTAATAAACAAGAATGAATAATAGATTATAGTGAAGTGATAAAAATAAAGATCTCCCAAGATAATTTGATAAGCTATATCAAACGAGGACATTTAGATACATTTACATCATTTGAGTTTATAAAAATAATGATGTTTGCTTGGATGTAAGGAAAAAACGACTTTCTCACATCATGGTAGATATATATATATATATATATATATATTATTTCAAGTCATAATACCAACTTGTTGGATAAGAAAAGGGGTATACCATGATGAGGCCTCATCCTATCTTGTGGTTAAGGGAAGGGTATACCATGTCAGAAGCAATGTTTCCACATAACATCCAACAAACTAAAAATGTATCAATAGATAGAGGTAAATATATATATATCATCGAAATAACCTATTCAAAAATGCTTAAAATTCATCCCATTAAATTTAATATTCTCTTGGAAACTCAACGATTAATTATAAAGAGGAATCATTTTTTTTAATTTTATATTAAACATAAAATTTATTTTCGATATCATCTTTTAATTAGTAAGAATATTGACCAATAATTCAAAAGATTTCACAAAAAAATCAATAATTCGTAAAAATAAAAAATTTACACGAGAATCAGCAATGGTATACCTTCAAAATATATAAATAAAAGAAAATTCAAATGGACATTCTAGTTTTTGATAATAAAATGAATTTATAAACATAAATATTTTGTCCGGATTAGTTTTCACAACTATAGAATGAAACATTTGTAAAATGAGCCAATAAATATTAAAGAATGAGAAAAACAAACATGTGATTCCAATGTTATAGTGTGATATAAAATCTATCAATAAATATTATACCTAGTCAATTGAACCACTATGGTTTGCAATAATTGAACCAATGAAATTATTTGAGAACACTATATGAGGTAGGAAATAATTCCATCAAAAATCCCTACAATGGTTTACATAAACATATTGTGATTTTAAATAAGGGAATTCTACTTTAAATCATTGGGATGAAATAATAAATCATAAATTTTAAAACAAATTTAATATAATATCATTACTGGTTTCCAGATTTTTTTAGGTTCAATAAATCCCGAATCACAAATAATCATCACACTAAAATATTTCCAATAAATAACTCAAAAACACACCATGAATTATGTAATAATTAAATAATCAAATTTTTGATTCAAAACCCCCAAGACTGACCCTGAAAAATAAATTCCATGAAATATGGGCATCCATTACTATAACATTTAAATTAATCCTAATTATATATTAATTACAATAATATAATAATTAATATAAACAATAGAAATACATATCAATATCTAACAGTCCAACATATAAACAAATAGAAGATAAACACACTAAGAATCAAGACATAAAAAATTTATAACCTGAACTGAACTAGTGTTCAACCAATAATGCAATGTAGTGATACGGAAGAAAAAAATATCAAAGATAGAGGATAAAATGATGAAGAGGGAAACTACCTAACGCACAATGGCACTGATCCAAGAAAACACTACACTAACACCCAATACTAAACTTGAGGAAAAATGAAATGAAAGAGGAGGATAAAATAATTACATACCATAAATTAAAGGCAAGATTTTTCTCGGATAAGGTTGAGAGGGAGAGATAGTAGGAGAAGAAATCCTTGAGAACAAGGGATGTTGGTATGAAATTGGTTTGGATATGAATCTTTTGAAAAGATTGGCAAGTGTATTATTAGCGCTACCAAAAATTCATTCATAAAGATGACTTCATTAGATCTAAGTTAATAAGAGTTGAAAAAGACCTCAATATTTGACCTTTTAGAATTGAAAAATATATTATTTTATTAACACTGATTAAATTATTCATTATGAGTGTAGAAACATTACCACTGATGAAGATGGATTTTCAATAATTATTTATAATTATATTTCCAAATAAATGTTTTTGAAAATATATTTATAAATATATTTATATAATTTAATATTTTTAGATAAATATATATTCATTTATGAAATATATATAAATATAAATATAAATATATTGCATATAATCATTATTTAAATATATCTATTATAATTTTAAAATTATTCAATTTGTTTTTATTTACATATAATTATTCGAATATATTTAAAAATTACATTTATTTATTTTCAATTTCAAATTTAATATTTTATAAACTTAGTAAAGACACATTTAAAAGTATATTTATAAATGAATATATTTATTAGTAAATAAATTGTTATTTATTTATAATAATAAATATATTAATATCATTATATATATTTAATTAGTACAAAAATGTAAGAATATTGTAATTCTATTCATTATTTTAATGTTTTTATTTTAATTTGATAATTAAAAATACATTTATAACATTTTATATTTCTATATTTTTACATATATTTTTAATAAATAAATAGATTTGTATGTATAAATAAAAATATCGTAATTATATTCATCATTTAAATATATTTATAATAATTATATTATTATTTAAATAATTATTTAATTATTTATATTTATAAAAATAAATATCCAAATAATAGTTTTTAATAGTGAATATATAATCGAAAATGCATGAATGTTGAAAAATGAGTGAAATAGAATAATTAAAAATGAGAAGACATTCAAAATATTTAAGTGATTGATACGTATCATTAATTAATATAATTATCAAAAAAAATATGTATTTACATTGAAATGAAGATAAATACATTGTGATGATATTAAAACATATTAAAAAAAGATGAATAATTAAATACTATAATAAGATTAAATTCGAAATAATATAAAAAATGAATAAATAATACAAACTATATTGATATTACAAATAAATAAACAGAATATACGGATTATAAACATAATATATTTAATATATTTTGTTACTAAATGAAATATTAAAGTGAATGTAAAAAATTTGAATAATCTCTATAAATATAATGTTTATGTATTTATGCATGTGATTTCATTATTTAGGTAATAATATTTGTTTTTGAAATTAATGAATCCATATATTAAAGTATCATATTTTTTAAATTGAATAATGACATTATATATTTTGTATCACCAATTAATGAAATAAATAATAATAACAATAAATACATTTTAAAAAATAGTAACTATTAAAAATTATATAGATAATTTTAAAAAATGAAAATATATTTATATATTTTAATTAATACATTTTAATTACAAAACATAAAGCCATATTAAAAAATTTAATATTAAAAAATAATCATGTATAAAAAATATAAACAACAAATAAAATTAAAAACATATCTGAAAAATAAATTAATAATGAATATATATAATAAATATTTAAAAATTATGATTATAAAATAATAAATAATATTAAAAAAATAACTAATTTGAAAAAAAAATAAGAAAAAATAGTAAATTTTATATATTCAAATAATAAAAATTTATTAAAATTCAAAGAATAAAAATGTAATAAATATGAAATATATTATATTAATAAATACAAATATAAAATGATTATTAAAAATTAAATAAATTAACTTAATATTATGTGTGTGTATGTTTTATAAAAAATAGAATTAATTACGTCTATGTTTGTGTGAAGTCAATGTAACTCATGTTTGATAAATTTAAATTTAAAAAATCAAATGGCATTCAGTTAAATGTTCATTAGTCAAAATAGTTACCCAATATTTTTAATGAACATTATTTTTAATTAAGAAACCATTTTCACTAATTATATGAATTAGTTAATATACAAATATATATTTATTATTTTATAAATCAAATTGTAAGGAATAATATACATATTGATATATATATAATATAATTTTTAATAATATTAACGAATTATTGGGAATAAAATACATTAAAATTGATTATGATTTTAATATATTTTAAATTATCCCATTTTATTAAATTTATACATTTATATTTAATTTATATTATTTATTACTATTTAATATATATATATATATATATAATTTATTCATTTTTATTAAAAATTGTTTCATTATTAAGTTTTTAAATAATTTTGTAATTTATTCATTTATCCATTTTTTGTTTTGTTTTTAAAATATAATAATTTTACCATATCAATAATAAATATATATTTTCTTTAATATATATAATTTTTATAAATGTATCTTAAATATATTCATTTTTATTAATTATTATTATATTAATAAATATTTTAATATTTATTAAAAAAATTAATCATTTTTTATTTTATTTCATTAATTATTTCAGTTTATTAATTATATATATAATTTATTTTATTTATAAAAATGAAATATATATATGTAAATGTTACTAATAGTTTGTTTATTAATAAAATTTATAATATTATTTTTCAATCTACTAATTTATATTGGTTAAATTACTTAAAGTTGTTAAATATTGTTGATACACTTGTTATTTATTGATTTTCATATAAAAATTGAAATGTATTTATTTGGTGCATGTAATTGTTTAGATTGGTGGGTAGGGTCGTGTAGGACTTGTTTGGGTGTATAATAGTGTGCCAAGAGCCTTGGTATGCATATGGTGGACCAATGTTCATGTGGTCTCATGAACATGACCATATAGGTCTGTACTATTTATGTGGGGGGCATCCCCCTTAAAATATTTTGAGCATTGCATACTATAGAATGATATATAATGAAGTGGCCTCCCTTGTGCTATTTCAATGTGGGTATTTCTCCCATAATCAAGACCATTATCAGTGTAAAAATAAAGACCAGGTAACAGATTCCTTTATCATATCCTTTTTAGTGCTGATAAACGCTATTGTTGCGTTTATTGCATTTTATGATACTGTTAATTAATGATTAATTCATATTCTATCATTCACTAATGAGAGAGTTCATGATCAAAAACATCTCAAATCCTTCTACTATAGTGATTTATAATGTAATAATGAAAATTTTCATCAAACACTCCAACCTATGTGAATAAAATAGTTATGAGAAATTACCCCATCCTCAAAAAAGTGAATTCAACTACAACTATAAGGGGACCTCTCAATGAGGATATATTCATCTTGAATAGATATTAAATATATTTTTTCTTCCAAACATGTTCTTATAATTATAAAAACATCTCCCCCAAATCAATCACATCCTATCTCATAATTGCATAATTGAGTGGATGGATAGAATGCATTAACAAGAAATGAAATAAAAATATATTGAAATATAGATTAACTATGACCACATTAAACTAATCATAAAATATTCTAAAATATTTGATGAATATGAGATAAAGAGTTATAAATGTAATATTGATTAAGAATGTATATATATCTCCCCCACTAGATCAATTACTGATAAGTGGTTTACACCTCCATGTGACGTATGAAAACCATAGACATTGAGCTCAAAAAAATTAACAACTTCAATAAATTATGACTTCTAAAAATTCACTAACTATAAATGTATTTCCATGATTTATATTATTATTCTCTCATCTGGATCATTCAACATGTCACTATAATTCTCAATACACTTTTATGTGGATGGTATGCTTCCCTTTTAATTAAATTATTGAAGGAAGAGCTCCCATGATTGCAATATAATTTCTCTCTATTGATATTTTTCAACACATGACCTCTTTTCTAAATTATTTAGATAGATTGAATGCAATACAACTATATTTTTCACAAACATTTCTTTCATTCAATTTTTGATTATTGAATTTTGAGGTACCTCTTTAATTAATCTTCTTCTATGAATTTTGTTTATATATAATAGAATCAGGTGGAGAATTCATCCTATATTATGTTTTGATAACTCATTGGATAAGAAATTTACTTTTTTAAGGCTTCAAATCACCATTGGAGTTGATCCTTTATTGTGTTGGATATTTTCTTAGTTTGATATATCCCATGTAATGATATCTAAAAAATTTAATATATGTTATCAATAAGAATAATTTATAGTAAAATATCATTGTTATTGATGGGAATGATATTGCCTTGAAAATTTTGAGAAACTCCTTTTGATTCACACATACTGTAAGGAGTGGATACAAGATCATTTGATCAGTTGGTAGACATGGGATTTCAGTGCATATCTGTTGGATTATTATGTGATTGATAATTAAAAAATAAATTACGTATCATCTCATTAGTAAATATTTCATCTATCAATATAACTAACATATCAGTTCCAAAATACATTTGAGTGATTATTTAGCCGTGTGTAGGAGTGAAGAATTATGTTGTTATTGGTGGATATTTCATTGTATTGTAATTGTGTATAGTTGGTTTCTAATTTATACTTTTTTATAGATATTTCATCGTGTTGGTATGTATGTAGTGATATAATGTTTTACAACGATCTGTCATGGGCTTGTAATACTCTTGGGTGATAATGATATGGCTTTTGTAATAGAATATTGTCTCAAGGGAACATTAAAAACCTATATTAGCCTATGAAAATACTCGTATCACCTAAAATTAACCATGTTGGTCTTTATATTATACATTCCATAGTAAATACTCAACTTCTTCAATCAATCTACAGATTAAATCTACCTCTATTACTACCCATGATTCTAATACTTCAAAAACATAAAAAAAAGTATTGTGATATATTTTCAATTCATTTTATACATAAAAAAGTATTGACAACTGTTTTGAAAAATTTATCTAAATTAATTTCAAATTCATCAAATATTATGAAATGAGTTATTTCATGAAAAATGAAAATTATTATCATTTCTAATATAATTAGGTGAATAAAATTAATGTATTATTTATGAATAAAATATGATAAATCACTTCCCATATATATAAACTATTAATTTTTTTCCTGTAAACACATTCTTGAATCTCCACAATAACGCTACATCCACTCAGATTATATCCTTTATGAAATAATGGTTACGTAAAACAATATCAATTGAATCAAATTCAAAAAAAATTAAAAATAAATATTTATCCCTACATATCCACATGGAATACCTAATTTCACAATTCAATTATCAGTCCTATATAATATTTTTATAAAATATATGTCCCTTCTTCATTTGGGATTAGAATTGAAAAAATGTTTTTATCCCCTTTGACTACTAAGAAATAATTTTATTTTTGAAATACATAAATTTTCATCAATCTTATTATATGAGTTTATATAATCCAAAAACTAATTCATTATAATTATAAACAATATCTATGGGTTATTTTTAATAACTAACGTATGGAATCTATGTTTATTAAATTCGATTTCTTATTTATCTAAATCTGATTAAAATGTTTTATTAAACCACTCAATACTATGTCAACTTAAAAAGGGAATTAATTAAGTTAATAAAATGTATCACAAAATTTTAAAGGAATTATCCCTGTGGTATTACATTTATTTAGCACCGAGGATTCCTAATCTTGAATTTACTTTTTTAGTGAGTTCATTTTAAAATTTTGATTCACTAAAAATCAAATAAATAAATCATAATTTCTATAATTTTATATAAGAATTAAAACATCCACAATGGGTTCATATGTATAGTTTGTGAATAAACACTCATATAAACATTTAACATACTCCAAAACCAAATGAAATCCCAGAAAACAAAATTTTTTGATAAAAAATAGAAAAAAAATCATAAAAAAAAAATACTCACACACAATTGTGCCATAAAAAATCCTCAATATATTATAATAGAGATTATTTAGATTAAAATCTCATGAAATAGGATATCATTCAACAATGTAAAGGAGGTGGTGACATGTTGTGTTCACTTTTAGAAGGGATATATGTCTTAAATCTTCCATAGTATCTTATATAAAGATTTATCATAGTATAATATCAATTTGTACCCATTTATAGTGAAGGCTTTCCTTGAAACTCTTTTTTTTATCCACACAAAAACAAATGATTAAACAATAGCCACTATAATAAGAACATGTTAACTATTTAAATGTTTAGAAAGCATTAATTATAATCATGAATTATACATTCGAATGTTTTATCGTTTATAGATGTCCCACTTATTTATAATCCTACCTCTATATAATTCTCCTTTATCATTATATCATTAATAATGTCCCTCAAATTTTATTCTAACCCATGTATTAGAATATACTTTCTTATCCATCATTTTCTAGGGATAAATCCATATTCCTCACATCCTAATAGGAATTATATTTTAATTAAGTTGGAATACGATTGCTCTCAGGCTAAAAATTCCTGAAAGTTCTAATTATAATCGAAATTTCATAATATGTTTGGAAAACAAATGGGATGTGTTGAGTCCTTTGGTTCCAATCAATTAAATTGGGGTATATAACCTAATATATCATTTTACATTACATTAGGGTACCTTAATATGATAATTGGTCTAGGGGAGGTCTATTATAGATAATCTATGTTTCACTCCATACAACTTCATTAAATAAACATCAATTCTATTGGAATAAAATTAAAAATCCTTCTTATGATATTCCATTATAATCTAAATATAATTAATATTTTTTTCTAAAAAATAATGAAATAGCAGGGATAAATATTTTTGGTTTATTTGGCCTCCATCGACATTGAAACATAATTATAAGACATTAAATTTTCATAAAACCAAAATTTTATGGGAATGATTCATACACTTTTCATGTCACATTAATTTAACTATGCTAAATATTCTATCAAACATTATAGAATTTCATATCTTTTGTTGATATTACTTGTGAATTTTCGTTGTTGTATCTTTTCAAAAATTCATTATCTTATTAGAAAAGTGTATTTAGTATAATAGTGATTATTAAATCTTTCTTACTATTTTATATACTCTAAACAAACATCCACATGAAAACATGTGACCAAAAATAATTATATATGTAACTTCACTCTCTTGTAAGAAACTCCTTATTGTTTTTCAATAGTAACATATTAATAGATTCAGACCATTTAACTAACATAATTCAGTTTCAATTTTTAATATTAAAATACTATGTTTTATAGTGTGAAGGGATTTGGGTAGAAATAATATAGATATCATATTTTCATACAATATTACTTCATCATTAATCAAAATAGTGTTACTCAAATGATATGTGTTCATTGATCGGTTCTTGTTTTTAATTCCAACCATAGTAATGTGCAGTACATTGATAATGTGGTCTATAACTGTTTTTTATTTTTAATTGTTTTTAATCTTCATATAAAATCATCAAAAAACTAAAAAAATCATACAATGTATGAAAAAGATGTTTTACCTTAAAAAATTTCCAAATGGATATATAATAAGAGAATATATTAAATTTTTTCCTCGAATATTTGATCTGAATTTATCTAGGGAATAAAAAATTGAATGAAATTCAATCATAGCTCTTATATAGTTACATCGGTAATATTTCAATGTCTTTGAGGAATGAGTATTCTCAGAGATATTCCCACTTATCTTTTGTGTATTTACTACACATATATCATCATTTGATGTATCAAATTCTATTTCACAAGAATATTATTAATTTATGGGTTATATCATTGGGGTTGAATTAATTGTTCAATATACCCTTATAGTGATTTATATGTAGAAAAATAACATATGAACTCGATATATGTTATATGAAAATTAGACTATGGTAATGTTATCAATCTGAAAACCATTATTAAAATACTATATAATCCATCAAGTAATTAAAAATGATATAACATAATTTTCATAAGTAGTGTTATTTATATATGTGATGTTTCCAATCTTGTATTTTTTTTACCTCTAATTAATGCATTATAACTAAATATCCATGAATAACTCATTTTTCCCAATGAAATGATATTTTTTAAAATTGATCACAAGATCATTTATTATTAATTTTTCAACAAATCAATATTTTAAATTAAAGGATCATATTTTTCCAAAATAGTGATATAATAATGAAAACATTCATGATGGTTAAATATTAAATCGTAGAAAATTAATATAAAAATTTATTGAAATATTTCATATGAATTAACAATTTTTAATTTCATCCACTTATTATGAAGGTATATATAAGGAAAAGAGATGGTTGGTTTCACCATGTAGGTGTAATGTGTATATGTATGTACATATACAATATATCCCTAAGAATGTATAGGGACTTCATAAATGATTTATAAAAATATTCTATGAATGATCATGGGAAATAATTTTTCCAACTCAGCAAGATTAATTTCTAACGTAAATGAAAACTCTATAATAATTGAATGGTTTTATATGAGTTAGTCCATTCTTTTGGTTCCGAATATGGGTTAAAACTAATTTTTTTATGAACAATTTTATTTGGGAATACCTACTATGAAATATTATTGGTGTAAATAATTTTTCCTCAAACAAAATATCTATTTTCAGTTTAATTACACATGATATGATTAATATAAATTTCATTTTTGGTGCTTAAAATTCATTTTCTCCCTTTTCATGAAGGTCTTTTTAAAACAAATATCATGTGAATATGCCTTGGTAAGTCACATAAAATCCATACTACATATTATAAATTTTATATCTATAGAACAATAGAGTTATGTTCATAGCATAATGACAAGCTTGGAGGAATGATAAATTGTAACTTATCTTTAAAAATTAAAAATACATATTCAAATTCATTTACTAGTTGTTTTTGTTAATTTTAAATGGGAAAATTAGATATTAAAATATTTTTTCATCAATTATCCTATCCATATTTAGTTTTTATAAAAAGGTACATAAGAATTTTCATCATTATGAAAATAGAAAATTAAACCCATTAATAAATTCAGAAGATGCATTATTTTATATCATTTGAAAAGTGATTGTAGGTTGATTACATGAACATTACACTGAGGGTAGAAATATTTTTTGAGTTATTAATTGGAAAAAATATTTTTTTTGATTAAATATATTATATATATAAGGAAAAATTTAAATTTGTTATATTTAATTGATTTTTTAAAATTTTTTCTTCAAATTCCAGGGTCAATATACCTTCATGGACATTTATAATGGGGTTTTCATCATTAATTGACATCCAATGATGATTGCAGATTTATAAGGGACTATAAAATCATTAGTGTTGAGGATATTAAATTCTCTAGAAAAATTATGTTATGGAATCCCACTAGCATATCTTTGAATACATTAACTAGAAATTCAATAGATTATTGGACTACCTTGATTACACCTTTTTTGGGATTCTGTTTTTTGAATATAATATAATGGAATTGTATTGTGAGGCATTAAAATTATTGAAGCTCCAAAATCACATTACCCATTTATAAAAGAAATGATTCCAATACATATATGAATTTAAAATGTCCCTTGATCATTGATGTTTTTTGTTTTTTTATGTATTATGAATGGTGAAACATCTTATAATTTATTTATTATTTCATTTCCTTTTATCCTTATTTTCAATGTGTGACAATACATTAAATACTAATAATATTTAATGACAAACAAGAGGAATTAAATATGGTGTCTATTGATTTAATTGTTTTTGTTAGTTTATATAATATCACTTTCAATTTCATCTTCCTGATTCTTAGTTGAAATAATCATTCATTATTGAAAAGGTAGTGGGTTGATTTTCATTTTATTATGACCATTTTTTAGATTATGGTCATAGTTCCTTTTTATTATTTTCATATTATGATACCATTTTTATCAGTTTTCTCATACTATTCTCGTTTGGGTTTTTGGTCAGGGTGAGTTTCCATAACACTACGTTTGGATACCAAGATCATATTATTTTTTTTAATTTTATTGTTTTTAAATGTGTATTTTACTATAGTTCTTAAATATCACTTCCATTATTCAAATTAACTTATTTTTAAATTCCATAATTACATATTTTTTAGTTCCACAAGTGTTTGATCTGGTTATTTTTGAACTTGTTACTGGGAACTACACAACATTTCTTCATAATGTTTTATCAATTGGAAAAGGGGTGGTGTGTATATATGTTGGTATCTTGGCTTGTAATTTTATTGGAAGGGTGAAGTTTGATGTAAAAATAAAATAAATGTGTTCTTATCCTTGTTCAATTATGGAAAAAATCTATAAATGTCGTGGGACTTGTCTCTGGATCCTTATATGGGTTTTTGGAATGGTCTTTGTTGATATGGCGTTGCATGAGACTCTTTATATGGTGCATCCACACACATGTCAATAAGTTGATTTTGTGATAATGAAATGATGCATTACATAATATCATGAGGAGGCTCATGTAGTAGCTCATTCTCCAAGGTATTTTTTGAACAACCACTGTTAATCGAATCATTTAATATAATATGGGAATGACGTCTATTTCAATTATCACTTTACTACACATCCTTTATTAATTGTGACACATCACATTGTTAATAATAATATTTTTTATGGTATCCCCTCTGAGAATACAATGAAATATTATCAAATTTGGATTGTTCATATTTTCATGTTGTAGTTTATGCAAAAATCGTGACATATAATCTATCTATTTTGATTACTAATGTGAGGTTCACACAAGTCCCCCAAGGTCTATTCATGATTTTTAGCATAGATTCCAAGAAATGAATTAAAATGAATGAATTTAGTTTCAGGTAGGTGCATCAATTTAGTATTCCCAAATTTGTAATATAAATATTATCATGGTATCTTAATTCTCATGCTCTTAGTTTAATAGTTCACACAATATTTGGATCACAAGTGAAGGAATATTCATAATGATATATGTTCAAGAAATCCCAAGTCAATGATTATGTGTAAACAAATTGAAAACACCAACCCTAATATTATTCGATGTGATTAAATATGATTTTACCATTTAACCTATAATCAGGTTGTTTCATAAAATTTTAGTACAATAAAATAGTTTAGTGGGAACTCATTTTGTCTCTATAGAAGGGTCAAATTTCTATTTATTCATATTTTTAGTGTAAAAAGCTCTATGATTTGGTTTTATTTATGTGATATAAGAGAATATGTGATGAAAATTGTAGATTAAAAATATTATTTCTTGTTTTGGAGGATTTTAAAATGATATTGATCACATTAAACAACTACTCCTTCTTATATTCAAGGGTGAGTTGTGGGAAATATCATGATCATCCAATAAATATGTAACCTTAAACTATAGATGCACCTTCTCAAAAAAAGGGTTTTACCCATAATAGATAAGGATGATATTTAATTATCATGACGTGTTATATAAATATCTAACAATTCCCTATTACATGACTCCAACTCAATCACATATAGGATTCATTAAATAGTGGGGGAGAATATATTATCGAAAAAAACAAATCGAAAAATTACACAATTTCAAGGATATAATTCAACCAAGAATAACATATCCAGTAATTGAAATTAATGATATATGAATAAGAAGATATGTATTAGAAAAACATGAATTATAAGGATATTCCCCACAAAATAATTCAAGGATTTGGGTTCTTTTCCTCAATGTGAAGGACCACTTTAATACCACGAGATCTTGTGAAATACCTTTTTCAGTGAAAAATATTTGTTTTATATTTTAGATTATAAAGAAGACCATTTTTAACTTGTGTTACAAATGAAATTGATCTTATCTTCTATTATAGGAAACACTATATTTATGATGTTTCACTCAAAACATTATTTTTAGCATTCATTACATGCAACATCGAGTTTAAATTAAATAAGGACTTACTCCTAATAAATATTTGATTAATATGATAGTTTTCACTACGCTATTTGAATTGTGGGAATAAATATAAATAACCTAATTATATTAATATATTGTTGAAAAATTTATATAAAATTAATTAATTGGAGACCAATTAATTATAAATTAAAATAAGAAATATTTAAAATTTAGTGAAATCATTTTATGGAAAACTATATTTATACACCCAACTGAGTTTTACTGTAATAATTTAAAAAAGACAATTTAATAGAAGGATTATAAAAATAATTAAATATTTAATGTTTTATAAAATATTAAAAAATCATATTATTATTTTTTTACTCATGAGATAAGAATAATCATAATTTTACTCGTAGACCATTATTTTTTATAAAATGAAATTTTGTCAACTATTGGACACCTATTTTTAAAATAAATATTTTCCATACATATAAAATATACTTGAAAAAATAATTAATTTTTAAATTCATAATATATTAACTATCTATTTCAATAGATTTTTTTGTTTTTCTGAATAGATTTTTTTCGATGAATAGGGAAAATTACTCACTTTTTGGAAAATAAAAATTATCATATAACGAATGTATAATTTTCATTTTTTGTTCCAAAATGGATTTTAAAGTAATAGTAGTTCAATTAAATAAATAATAATCAAATTTATGTCATTTTAATACTATTCATGTTTAATTCTCATATAAAAATGTTTTAATCATTTGAACTTTTTCTCTTTGAAGGCACTCTTTGTCATCGCATCTACATGATTAATTATGTAATTATGTTTTCCCACTTTTATTAATGATATCATTCAACTTTTCCCATTTGATTCGTTCGTGATTGTACCCACATTTTGAATATTAATTTATATTATATAATAAGTTCAAATTACTGTTCTTCTATACTAAATAGTCAAAATAGTAAAAAATATATACAATGATTACATTAAAAATGTGTTCACCATGGGGTTCTATTAAAAAAATAAAGGAAAACAATGAAAAAAACACGTAAAGTCCCATTGGATGAAATTATTTTTTTCTTATCTATAATATGTTACATAAAATCCCATTTTAATTATTTTTTATTGAAAAAACGTGGGCATAAGTTTATTTTTATCCAGAAATTTGGGGTTTTCCACTCACCTAACTAATAAAAGGCCACACCCTATCATATACTCTTCACACATACAAAACCTATTGATTTGTCTAATAACGATACAAATAACATAAAAAAATCCATCATATCATATCGTTGGAATTATTTTTATCATAAATTAAACATAATAATCCTTTTGTTAAAAACCAAAAGATATTGTTTGAAGAAGATGTAATGTTCCTATCCAAGCATTTTATTTTATTTATACCTTCAAAAGGTTAAATTTTTATTAAAAGTTTTTGATATAATATAACAATAGTATCCATATTATTAATTTTATTTAGGTAAATGAATTACCTATATCAATCTCCACTTCCATAAAATGGGATACTATATCGTCATTCCTGTCTACAGAAGACAATAACATCACAAATCGTTCTTAGTAATTTTCCATAAACACATCCCACAGATAGATATAACGGTTCATTAATATTTAATATATGATGTTTATTATTTTATTATTCTTGTCTATTCATTATTTCACATGTTCATTCTTAAATTCAATTCCTTGGGAATATGATAATGTCACTCCAATGTATGGAAGACTGTCTCATCTCCAAGAAATGTGATTCATTCATGTTTTATATGAAAGTTAATAAGGATGGTATTAAATAAAATATGTTATGTATATCAACTATATAATATAATTTAATTATAATATACTATTAATATTTATTTTCCTAATTTCTTAGATAAAATGGAAACAGTATTCATGCATACATATATTTTATTATCTTTTTGAACTATGTATTAAATTTTTTAAGTTTAGAACTTCATCGATTAATATAAATAATTATATACATAATATATATGAAATTTATTAATCATTTATAATTATCGATACATTTTTACCTCAATGTTTTTTCATAATGTTTTTTCAATTGGAAAATGGTGGGGTGTATATATGATGGTATCCTAACATGTAATTTTATTAGAAGGGTGAAGTTATTATGTAAAAATTAATGAAATGTAGTCTTATCTTGGTTCAATTATGGAAAAAATCTGTAAATGTGATGGGACATGTCTCTGGAACCTTATATGGGTTTTTGGAATGGTCATTGTTGATATGTCATTGGATGAGACAATTTATATGGTGCATCAACACACATGTAATTAAGTTTATTATGTGATGACGAAATTATACATTACAAAATATCTGTAGAAGGCTCATGTAGTAGTTCTTTCTCTAATTTATTTCTTGAACAATCGCTGTTAATATTCTCATTTAATATAATAGTGGAATGATCTCTATTTCAATTATTCATTTACTACACATCCTTTATTCAATATGACACAACCCATTGTTAATAATATTATGTTTTTATAGTATCCTCTCTAAGAATACAATAAAACATTATATAATTTGGATTATTCCTATTTTCATGTTGTAGTTTATGTGAAATTATTTACATATAATCTATAGATTTTGATTAATAATGTGAGGTTCATACAAGTCCCCAAAGGTCTATTCATTATTTTTAGCTTTGATTTCAGGCAATCAATTAAAAAAGAATGAATTTAGTTTCAGGTAGGTGTATCGATTAAGTAATCCCAAATTTGGTATATAAATATTATCATGGTATCTTAATTCTCATGATCTTATTATAATAGGTCCCACAATATTTGGATCAGAAGTGAATGAATTTTAATAATGATATATGTTCATGAAATTCCAAGTCAATGAATAAGTGTTACAAAATTGAAAACACCAACCCTAATATAATTTAAAGTCATTAAATATAATATTACCATTTAACCTATAACCAGGTAGATTCATAATATTTAAATACAATAAAATAGTGTAGTGGGAACTCATATTTTCACTATAGGAGGGAGAAATTTATATTTATTTATATTTATAATGTAAATAGCTACATGTTTTGGATTTATTTTATTTACATAAGAGAATATGAGTTGAATATAGTAGATTTAAAATATTATTTCTTGTTTTGGAGGATTTTAAAATGATATAGATCACATTAAACAACTACTTCTTCCTATATTCAAGGGTGATTTGTGATAAATATCGCGATCATCCAATATTTAAGTATCCTTAAACTATAGATTCACCTTGTTAAAAGGAGTGGTTGGCCCATAATAGATAAGGATGAGATTTATTTATCATGAAATTTTAAAAAATTTCTAACAATTACCAATTATATGACTCCTACTCAATCACATATAGGTTTCGTTAACTAGTGGGGGAGAATATATTATCGAAAAAAACAAATAAAAAAATTACATATTTTCAATGATATAATTCAACCAACCATAACATACCCCAAAATTTAAATTAATTTTATATGAATAAAAAGAAATGTATTAGAAAAAAATTAATTATAGGCATCTTCCCCACTAAATCATTCATGTATTAGTGTTCTTTTCTTCAATGTGAAGGACCACTTTTAGACCATGAGATCTTGTGAAATACCTTTTTCAATGAAAGATAATTTTTTGATATTTTAGATCATAATGGATACCATTTTTAACATGAGTTACACAAGAAATTGAGTTTATCTTCTATTATAGGCAACACAATGATTATGATGTGTCACTCAAAACTATAATTTTAGCTTTCATTACATGCAACATCTAGTTTAAATTAAATTATGAGTTACTAAACATAATTTTTATTAATATGATAGTTATCACCTATCATTTTTAATTGTGGGAATAAATATAAATAACCTAATTATATTAATATATGGTTGAAAAAATTTTATTAAATTTATTTAATGGATTCAAATTAATTATAAATTAAAATAGAAAATATTCTAAAAATAATGAAATCATTTAATGGAAAACAATATTGATATACCCAAATGATTTTTACCATAATAAATTTAAAAAGACAATTTAAGTGAATGGTTTTAATAATATTAAAATATATTATGTTTACTTAAATATTGAATGATCATATTATTATCTTTTTACATAAGAGATAAGAATAAACCTAAATTTACTCGTAAAACATTATTTTTTATAAAATGAAATATTGTCACTTATTGGACACCTCTTTTTATAATTAAAATTTTCCAGACATAGAGAATATATCTGAAGAAAAAATATTTTTAAATTCTTAATATAATAATTATCTATTTCTACAGATTTGTTTTGGTTTTTCTGAATAGTTTTGTTTTTTGATGAATAGTAAAAATTACTCATTTTGTTGAAAATGAAAATTTTTAAATAATGAGTGTATAATTTTTATTTTTTGATCCAAAATAGATTTAAAAGTAAAATTAGTTCAATTAAATAAGTAATAATCAAATTAATTTCATTGTAATACTATTCACGTTTAATTCCCATATAAAAACGTTTTAATCATTTGAATGTTTTCTCTTTAGAGGCACTCTTTGTCCTCACGTCTACATGATCAATTAATTAATTATGTTTTCACACTTTTATGAATGAACTCATTTGAAATTTCTTTTTTAAGTCATTCGTGATTGTACCCACTTTTTGAATATGAATTTATGTTATATAATTCGTTCAAATTAATGTTCTTCCATACTAAATATTCAAAATAGTAAAAAATATATACAATTATTACAGTAACAATGTGTTTACCAGGGGGTTATATTAAAAAGATAAAAGATAAAAATGAAAAAATAGGTAAAGTCCCATTGGATGAAAATATTTATATATTATCTATCATAGGTTACATAAAATCCCATTTTAATTCTCTTTTATTGGAAAAACGTGGTCATTAGTTTATTTTTTTCCGAAATTAGGTTGTGCCACTCACCTCACTAATAAAAGGCCACACCCTATCTAATCCTCTTCTCACATAAAAAAACCCATTGATTTTTCCAAAAAACGATCCAAATAATATCCAAAAATCCATAATCTTATAGATTTGGAATTATTTTGATCATAAATTCAATATAATAATCCTTTTGTTAAAAACCAAAAGAAGTTGTTTGATGAAGGCGTAATGTTCCTAACCAAGTGTTTTATTTTATTTATACCTCCAATGGACGAAATTGTTTTTAAATAATTATGATATAATAAAATAATAATATCCATATTATAAATTGTTTTTAGGTTAATTGAATTACCTATATCAATATCCACTTTCATAAAATGGGATACAATATCACCATTCATGTCTATAGATGACTATTACATCACAATTTGTTCTTAGTCATTTTCCACCACTAAATCCCACAGATTGATATAAAGGTTGATTAATATTGTATATATGATGTTTATTATTTTATTATTCCTTTCTATTAATTATTTTCCATGTTCCTTCTTACAATCCATTCTGTGGGAATATGATTATGTCCATCCAATGTATCGAAGACGGTCTCCTTGCCAAGTAATGTGATTCATTCATGTTTTAACTAGAAGTTAATAATTATGGTATTAATGAACATATGTTATATATATTAACTAAATTTTATTATTTAATTATAATAGACTATTTAAATTAATTTATTTAAATCCTTGGATAAAATGGAAACAATATTCATGCATACGTATATCTTATTATCTTTTGGAATGATGTATTACATTTTTACCTCTATGATTTCATGGATTAATATAAATAATTTTTTACATAATATATATGATATTTATTAATCATTTATCGTTATAGATACATTTGTACCACAATCATAGTAATAAGACCATTAATAAAAATTCCAAATATACAAAAAAAAGACATTACTACCCAACATTTTATTTTTATAAGTAATTATTAACAAACTGATAATATGTTTTCATAAAAAAATCATATACGAAATTATATGTATATATAGTAATTTATTAGATTCATAATAATATTATATTATTTTAATTTCAGTTCAAACAATAATGAGGGATGTTTTCATATAAGGTAAGGGATTTATAGTCACCCTTTTATTTCTAAGAGACATATACAAATTCACCACTTGATTACTTTTTTTCTGTCTATACTACCCCATTTACATTTTATTTCATAAATACGACTATTATAATGTTATTTAATATTTAATTTGATGTTATTATTTTTTGGGTATTATGATCCAAAAGATAACTATAGTAGAATGGGATTTCAATGCCACATTAATTTTATATATGACACAATCTATATTAATTATAAATTTCGTTCACGTGGTTTATATACATTCCATGAATGTTGTTTATGATTTTTATACTTAATATTATGTATACTGGCATATCTTTTTGAGTATCTATATATCATCTGGTATATGGTTCAATTGTTACCAAATCCATAAAGTATTTTTTCTCAAATTGAATTATTAGAGACATAAGTTATGTTATAGACCAATCTTCATCTATGAGAGGTATATACTTCTTATTTTACATATTATATAATTAAACTAATTATTTTAATTACATTACATGTTCCATTTTATATTATTGTTATATAGGGTTTGATATTGAATGTTACCAAATTGGTAAGAGTTTTATAGTATTGACTCATATTTTATCGAGATGGTTTATGATTATGTTTTCAAGGATGAAATATTATGATCTATATATCATGAAACATGTAATATTTATTCTCTTAAAGTAATCTCAGTACAATACATATTTTTAATTAATTTTCCACTATTTATTTACTCATTATTTCAAAATTATATTTTATTTAATATAATCTTAGTTCTCTCTTATGTCAAAAAAACACTTTTCATAAAAACCCATGCTTTCAAAAAAAAAATCATTAAAATTTTTAAATTTATTTTTTAATAAAATAATTACCAATGATTGAAGATTTAAAGAATGTTTTGAAATGAATCTTTTTTTCCAAAAAAATTTCTTATAGTTTTTATCAAAAATGAAAAATGGATCCTTGTTTTAAAATGTATAAAAATAATGAAATTACATATCATCATGTACATTATTTTATTTGAAACAAAGCTCATATTTTTTAAGGTTATTTTAATTTGAAATGTATTTTAAAATTATTATGTTTTGATTTTTTCATAGAGGTATATATATTTTACCATAAGAAATGTTTTCAGTGAATTTTAAATATTTCATTATAATTTTTTAGGGTTCATTTCAAATATAAGTATTTTTAAAACGTTTCTTTCTTTAAAAATTATTTTTCAAAGAATAAAGAATAGTTTCCTCAATTAATGTTTAAATTATTTTTAAATAATATTAAATTTTTTATCAAATTTATATTAGTTGAAAATTATTTTCAAATTTTTTATGTTATAAATAGTGATATTCAAAGTTGAAAGGATAATTTACCACATGAAAAGTTTTAAAAAATATTTCAAAATTATATTCCATCTATGATGACACATACTAATGTTTAATATTTCTAAAAAGGTTTACGATCCAAGGATACCATTTTTAATCATTATCTAAATGTTTTGGGTTTATGGTGGAACCATGCTTATGAAACTCATTCACTTTTCACATGTTATACAATGATAAAAATATTTTTGTTACCCAGATCATTTTAGAGGTTATGCTCAGATGAAATTATGAAATGAATACAAAAAGTATTTATTTTTCAGATGTTATGATAAAATGATATTTTTAAAAGAAACTTTTTTTCAACTGTTTTGATATTATGAATGATTTATGATCTTGCAGAACACATACATATGATTTTATATTTATGATGGGTGGTACTCAGATCTCCCTCTTATGAATTTGGTAGACATTTTTGTACTATATGATAGATAAGACTGTAATGGGGAGTTTTCCTAGTTTAAGAAGGATGTTTTTATAATATGATAATATTAGGAGTAACCATGACTACTAAAGTTTTTTGGGATGTGAACCCATTATACTATGATAGCCTTGGTAATGAGCCTTGATTGCAATGGAATGATTTTCTATAATTATTTATATTCCAAAATTCCATTTCTATAAGCCAATGTTGTTACCCCATAGATTATTTGTTTTATTTATTTATCATCCATGACATATGAACTGTTAATATTTATTCCAGGACATAATATTTTGATCCTTAATATATTGGGTATGGATTTGATATTTTATGTTCATCAATCTATACACCTATGCTAATTTTTTGTTTATGTATTTCCCTTATTTACCTTTAATAAGTATCTGACATCATTAATTCATATGTTTTCATTCCCTAGGTTATGGAAAAGTTTTTATGTAAGCTATTTTATTAAAGAGTATATAATGGGAGGATATTTAGGGAAAAAATGAAGATCATTCAACAAAAATAAAATACTTTTTACCTAGTCTCCAAAGACACTAAACTATTCTGGTCTTCATGTATGTGTTTGTTAATTAATTGAATATTCATATGAGGATATAGGATATCTATGTATGAGAATATTGTGCCATTAAATTTTCTATCAGAGGGAAGGTTTAGTAATCCATTATAAAATTAGTATATGAAAACATTGCTGAAAATTCTATGGATATATCTGGGGATAAGTCTAATTATAAGTCAAAAAATAAGAATCCTTCCTAGAATTTTGGTAAATTATATATCTAATTGTTTCAATAAAATTAAATCCTTATATGGATACTATAATTGAATATGGAAATGGAAAAAAGATACCAAGGGTTAGTAAATCCAAGAAGGACACATTGAGATGGACTCGATCATCACCATTTCCAAGATAACATTTCAAATTTCAAACCTGGTTTTCCACTCTGGTGTGATATAATATAGAAATTTAAAAACAAGTTATGATTTATAATGAAGGATTTGAATAATAACCTTTATTAATCATGGTTGAGCCTAATGTTTGGAACATTTCAAAGAAGGTTTCATTATTAAGTCATATTATAAGTAATTTTTTATGATGGTTTAATGTACTACTATGGTTATTGTTTCTGATTCTATTATTTTTTAGTGTAAATATGTGAAAAAAATGAATCATGTTAACATTCAATCTAAGGGTCATTTAACCGAGTTTGAGAAAAAAATTGGTTCATTACTGTGGAGATTGGTATTGTTATTATGCCAATTCATCAATCATGATATATGATTAAAAATATGTTCTTTAGTGTGATTAATATAGTATAAAATAAGAGGATGACGAAATTTTATGAACATTAGTGATGTAATGATCAAAAAATAATAGTATTTATCTTCCTAAATTTATATAAAGTTGGAAGAAGAACATAGAATAATATATCAAATTAGGTGGAATATGTTATCTGGGTGGAAGAATCATGTCATAGAGTAGAAAATTGTCAAAGAGTTCAATGTATTATATATGGGGATCATGAAAATTATCAAATATAATGATCTAAACAATGGGTTATCCAACATAACATATAAATAAATATGATATTCCAACTGATGAAGATAAATTACTAATGTGTATATGTATTTTTCATTCAAGAATTATGTTGAGGAATAATTTTAGTAATGGTATTTCTGATATAAGAATTAGGAAACAACTACAGAATGATTTTAATTTTAGATTAATATATGTAATCCATTAATATTTACATAAGATTTATTAATAAAAACATTGGTTGAGTAGTTTCAGGATGATAATAAGTTCAGAGTCATTGACAACATTTTATGGTTTTATGTTTTGGTAGAGTATCCATATAAATGATGTTTTAAGATATATTTTTGCCAATAAAAACTATAAGGATTTTATATGTTTTAGTAAAAACAAATTTCAAGTAGTAATTCCCTTACACATTGTGAAGATATTATTAAAATTACTAATAACATTTACTATTTATCATGTATTCGATGTTGATATTATTATTGGTTTTATTTGATCACTATGTAATGTCATCATAGCTCATTGTTTTCAAATATTCTTTATCCTAGAGTGGTCATTTCAGAATATAAATTAAGGAATTGGTAATGTTTTATCAAGTACAAAATTCAATTATATCCCTTTTGTATCAACATATTAATATGATTTTTTGATGAATTAATTTGAATTATATTTATATAGAGTTGTGTTATAGAAGATCGTATCATCTGCATATAGGTGTTTAGTCTAACTGGTCAATTCAGACCCTAGATCATGTTATACGATATTATTCTATGGATTTTATAGGTAGTTGGGATAAATAATTTCCACAAGAAAATTTTATAGAAATAACATATTTAAATAAATCATTTAGATGGATCTTATAAATTAATTTATAGAATTAATTATATAACTCCATCATAATGGAATAAAATTTTATAAATTAAGCTATTGGGACCTGAGAAAAATGATGAGATGGAAGAGATGATTTGGTATATTTAGAAACACATAAGGATAAAACGAAGTAATTATAAATGTTACACTAATAATCATCTTTGTGATCTAGAATTTTAATTTGGTGACATGTTCCTTCTAAAATATCTATATAATACCAATAATGGGAATATATTCCCAAGATATATCCTTATGTATGAAATACATGATCAGATCATGACAACAAATTATCTTTTGTTTCTTCAACCAATCCACTAACTAGTTAATGGTGTGTATCATTTACCTCAACAATGTAAGTATATACATAATCATTTACATATACTAAACACAGAGTCTGTATAGCCGCAACATGATATTTCTTATATGAAATTATCGATTATGATTCAAGATCAAAAAGAATGTGTACATTGAAAGAAAACCACACACCTGGTTAAGGTTTTATACTTAAACGACAAAAAATATTAATCTACATGGGAACCTGATGATGTATCGAGATAGATGTTTTTATATTTGTAGTAAAAAATTTGCATATTTTGAGGGAGAAATTCATTTTAAAGGGTGAAGACTATAACACCATAAGATTTTATTAGATTTCATTTTTCAATGAAATTTTATATTTTTTATATTTGTTATTACATGAAACAATGAAATTTTTTTATGATCAAAGTAAAAATGAATTTAACATCAGTTACATGGAACACTGAGTTTCTATTTGGATTCATACGACATTGACTACATCTTGTGTTATTTAGAACATCATTTTTAAAAGAAACAAGAAATTATATTAAGATCTTATTTTCAGTAATTCAATTATCAACTAATCATTATAAAGTAATGTATGAGTATGATTAATTAAATTTAAAAATAGATGATTTTAACATGTAAATTAAAATATTTCTTCACTGACTGATTAATTTTTAATTAGAATAAAAATATTTGAAAATTACATATGTCTTTTTCTGAATAGCAGTTTTTATGCACAAAAATATGATTTACGTAAATAAATTATAAAAACTACTTTTGGTGAATTATTTTAAGATAATTTATTTTTTAAATATTCATTAAAACTATTAACATTCATATTATGTTCCTTATATACAAGATACAAGCGTAAATTAAAATTTCCCTCAAAATTGAATTTTCTAAATGTATTTTTATCATATTTTTCAGACCCATTGTTTAAAACATTTTAGTCAACTTTTATAAATTTATTTCAAAAACATAGAAAAAATTTCTTATTTGAGAATATCAGAATAATAGTAGGGTGATTATTTAGGATTTTTCAGAGAAGACTAATATTTTATAAATAGATAAAAATACTAGGTTTTATTATAAATTATCTTTTATTAAAAAAAATATATGGTTTAATTTTTTAAATAATTTTTTAAAATTAAATTTACATAAAATATATATCAATTATTTTAATTTAGGTCATTTCAATGTTTTATATTTTTAATTTTTATATAAAATCATTTTAGACTTCCGAACATTTTTCTTGTCGAAACCCTATTTTTCCATCATGTATGCGAGCTTAATTTTAGGTTAAACATATAAAAATATATGAATGGAATTTGGAATAATATATTCCAAATGATTAATAATAATAATATATAATATATAATGTGGTAGAATTTATTATAGGGAATAATTAATAATAAATACAATAAAAATTATTTATTGCGGTTAAGATAATAATGGGTATAACTTAGTAGTAAAACTAAAATTTTAAAAGTTAAAAATGAAAAAAAAACGTTTCCAAACACATATTTATATCCATGTAATGACCATAAATCTTTATGGTTAGATAATGTTCCATTTTAGAGCTTGTTGAAATGTTAGAAACCCAGGTACACCTTTTTCTTCTCATATATTACTAGCACGCCACTAACTCTACATATAAAAGGACACACTCTCTCCTCTCCTCTTCACACTTCCAAAACCCATTATTTCTGCCAGTAAATTACCATATAAAATAATTTACTCCATATTCTCATAAATAAATTTTTTTAAAAAAAACAAAACATATGAATCATTTTGGGGGAAACCAGATGAAGTTATCGGAACAAGAGGAAACATCTATAACCGAGTGATTTATATTATTTCATCCTCAATAAATTAAATTCTTATTACATTGTGATGATATAAAATCATATTTATAATATATATATATATATATATATATTTAGTTTATTTGATTGACTTATATCCATATATTCTTCCAAAATAAGGGATATAAAATCCTTGTTCGTGTGTATAGTGGACTATCGTCTCGTGAACCGATGATATCAGTTTTCCAGGAACACCTCTCAAGGAAAGATATATTAAGAATATATTATTTATATATGATATTTAATATATTACTATTCTTCAGGAGTCATGATATCACATATTCCATCATACATCCCATTCTATGTGAATACAATTATGTCTTTCACGTGTACGTTAGACTATTACCTCACAAAGTGGTGTAATTTATCCATTATTTTTATGGAAGTTCAAAAGAATGATTTTAATAGAGATATGTGATATATATTATAAAAAATATATTATTTAATGGAAATATAAAATTTTCATTTCTTTCTTTCAATCCATTGAAGAAATGTAATCAATATCCATGCGTAAATATGAACTATCATTTCAATGAATGATTTATTTAATATTCTACCTCTATCATTTATGGATTAAAATAAATACATATATAATGAATATATATAATTTTTATATAATTTTCATCATTCATAATATGATGTGTCTATAATAAATGTTAGAGGACCTAATATAGAAAATCCAATCATATAAAAAAAACCAAGGCTATTATTACCAGAAATGTGATTTTAACAAGAATTGTTACTAAAAAAGTAAAAAAAATTCATAGGTAAATCATATATGTAATGAGATATATAGTTTTTTTATGTAATATATTTAAAATAATAATATAATTCCTATGTAGGAGGATCTGAAAATGTACATCAGAAGTCGAGGCATAATGAAAGGTAATTCTAGTCGCTTTTAAAATCTGGGAAACATTTTCCAATTCCACACTCATTTCTTTTGAGTGGTGTATATAATTAACCATTGAAATATTAGGTCATAAATAAATTTATTTCCATGATATATAAATTAAAATTTTATTTTATTGTTTATTGGGTCTTACAATTGGGAAAATTACTAAAGCGATAAGGGATTTCCCATTAACATTTATTTTCAATAAGACAGAAGCCATAGTGGTGACATATTTATTTTACATGGATTGGAAACTTCATATAAATGTATTTATTGATTATTATCATTAAAATTATTTTTATTTAAAAATATTTTTTATTATATCTCTTCTATGGGATTCATGGATAAAAGATTATGAAAGCAGTATATATTTTGTTTTCACAAATTAACATCTTAGAGACGTATGTTATATTATTAATATATCTCATTTTATTAGGGGTATGTAATTTAAATTTAAAATTTGATATATTGATTATATTTCTTTTAATTATATTTTCTATTTCATTTAATTTTACTATTCAAGGGGAATTACAGTTCATTTCATCCAGTATTGTAAGTGTTTTATTCTAATATCTCATAATTTATCAGGATTTATTATTATTATTATTAAAATGATGAAATAATTCAATATACCTCTCAAAAACACAATTATTTTATTTTCAATTATTAATTTCTAGTGAATAAATTTTTTTCACTTAAATTTACTTTCATTATGCACTCATGAGTTCAAAATGATGTTTTTAAGAAAAATCATCATTATTTCTCTCTTAGATTTATAATAATATTTCCACAAAACAGTGTTTTGTAAATTGGATTTTTTAACCTTAAAAAATTCATATATTAAATGAATTTTTAACAATTTTTCTCAGATATTAATTTGTTTTTTATAGAATCTTCATGTCATTATCAAAATAATTCTTGTTTGAGTTTAAATAAAAAAGTAAAAAGAATATTTATTATTATGTGTTTGACCTGAAAAGAATTCCCCACCACCATGGCCATTATTTGGTTTTATTATTTCCTCATAAATTTTGATGATTAATTTTAAATAAAATTATTTTTATATTAGATATTAAAAAAATTCAATCTAGGATGTTTTTTCTGTAATATTTTTATTATATGATTTTTAAACACTGATTTACATGTTTTCAATATTATTTTCAATGAAAATGTTAACATAAATGATTTTTATTTAAAAAAATAGTTTCAAATTGAAAGAATAAATTAATCATATATTTGTAAAAAACTTATATATTTTAAAAATTTATTTTCAAAGAAAATGATTTTGAGAATTATTTACACTTCCAAAAATGGGTTTGCAAGAAGAAAGTTTATTTTCCACATGAAATGTTATAACTAGTAATTCAATATCATTTTTAATCCATTTTGAAAATTTTTGCCTTTTATAATTATGTTTAACATGCTATGACAATATTCTTATTCATTTATTAAATGATTTATCATTATAATAGATTGATGTTTATAATCCCTATTTTCCATCCACAGGTTCTACAATGACGAAATTCTACTGAAGAAACATTATTTTAATAGGTTATTCTATGATGATATGATGAAATTATTAGGAAACATATCTCTTTTCCATAGATTATTATATGATGAAATATTTATGAAACCAATTTCATTATATGTTTTTTTGATATTCTGAGTATTTAATGATCTTTTGGAACACATATGTATGATTCCATTATGTGACGGTTATGACCTATATATCCGTTTAATGCCTTTGGAATATTTTTATATCTCATTAGATAGATAATAAAATGGAGTGAACAAATATTATAAATCGAATTTTTCTTCTATGATGGTTTAGGAGTGAACCTTTCACCTCTGATGGTTTTGGGAGGGATACCATTCTACTATGGTATCCTTGGTTGTATAACATGAAAACTATGGAAATGGTTTTTTATTATTATGTGATTTGTAAATTTCTATTTAATAATCCAATGTAATGCTATCATGGTTCATGTTTTTTGTTTTCCTTATGATTCATGTCTTCTGAAATGTTAAACATTATTACATGACTTGTGATTTTGATCTTGGATTTGCACTATATGGTTTTCATGTGTCATTATGATGCCCTTATACCATTATTCTCATGTTATATTTACATGTTTCCATTATTTACCACTACATAGAATCCATGAAAACCATTTCTAATATTTACCTTCCTCATGATATCTATATAGGATTTATGTAGGGTATGTATATTAATATTACTTAATGGGATGATTATTGAGAGTGACACTAAAGATAATACCAAAAAATAGAATATTGTGTAACTAATATCCAATGCGACTAAAATATTATGGTCCTAAGTATTAAGACATTGTATTGTATTGAATATTAATTTACAGATAGGATAGACCTATATATGATATTCATGGGTCATGACAATCAAACCATTTGAGTTTGATCTTACAGATTCCTTAAATGACTACAAGAATGTCAAGAAAGAAACCATGCATGAATAAATATTGTCTTCCCAAATGCTTATGAATTTTCAACATCCTATTTCTAGAATCAAGAAGGTTTTCTAACCAAACCTATTGTCAACCTAGTTCATAACATGGCATGAAGGGAGATCCCAATCTGAATGTTCTCAAAACTATTATATGGGCATCAAACATAAACATTGGGAATGATTTATCCAATGATAATTACATGTGAACAATTCTTTAAATTAAACATCAAAACAATTTCAATATGAATAACCAAAATAGATATAATAATTAAAGATAAAAAAATTTACAACAAAAAAAAAACAGAACAACAAAACTGGTAGTGGATCCACCTATATGACCACAGAAAAACCAACGTGAAACATGAAAACCATCACCCTCAAGACTCCTCCACCAACAACTACAAGATAAGAACACTTAAATCCTAATCAACCATCATGATGATGGAATATATTTTCATTATTTAGGATACTCAAAATAGAGTATACATACGCATAGATGATTATGTAGGGTGTGTGACCAAGACTATAAGGGTGGCACCCGATGAATGATTCCATGTCAAAACATGAGACATTAAATCACCAAGAATGTTTTAAGAAAGAAATTGGAATTATTTTTAATAATTTTTTAATGGAAATCATTTTAAAAGATTAATTATTTAATAATTAACATAATATTAAAATCCACCATATGTCAACAGTAAAAAAATCATCATAAGAAAGAACCACAACATGGGAAATCTATATATATACTAGTGTTAGTCGTAAAATAGAAACCTTGTATTTCAATGAAACGTTGTATAGAAACCCTTACTCACATAGTCCTCCTGCATTCACCACTAGATATGAATCCATCCAATGTACTAATGGTATACAATCATTTTCATATTAGGCTTATTATAGTGTCATCATTACTACTAGAAGAAACATATCCTTAACCATAGACTACCCACATAGATACATAGGAATCATTCAATGCTCAGTTTCTATTTCACATGTCACACACATAACCACTTTCTTGTAAATAAAGAAATAATCAATAAAAAAATGAAAACCACCATTTTTATTAGAAAATTACTCTATCAATTCACCCATATTCCAAATCCATTTTGAAATATGATTCACAAAACCTATACAATTTGTAGAACACATTTTTAAATAATAATATGAAATCAAACATTAAACACAATCGATTTCATTTAAAACCCATATTTCAACACATACATTCCTAAAATACTTTTGAAAAAAATTATTATTCACCGAATCAGTAGAACACATTTAAGAATCATAGAAAGAAAACCAAAACCATATATTAATACTAATACATGGTATCGTCTACCTTAATCTTCAAAACTTTTGATATTTGGTGAAAACCCATCAATGCACCATAAATAAGCACTATAATGGAATGATAGACCCCTAACCACAAATATATAACCCAAAAACTCAATATATAACTCTTATTAGGTCTAACAATCCACTTAGAGAAAGAAGAACTCAATGGTGGAGTAAGAAGAATCCAAGATGAATGATGGAGCCTAGAGAAAAAGAGACTTATTTGATTATTCATGAAGATCCCACACCAAATACCCCCAAAATATGAAGTTAAATTGGGATGAATGGAGAGAATAGAGATCATAGGGCTGAAAATTTCATATGGATCAAATTGGTGGTGTTTTGGGGTTAAAATTAGAAAAGGATATAATGGTAATTTTCAAATTATAATGACATGGACATGCCACATAGTTAGTGCACAAGGTTTTCCATCCCTTGTGGAAACCTTGTGGTCTCCTCATACTAAGAGGAAATTAGCGACATAGTTTTCAAGGAGAGGGTGCATGCTCATTTGGAAAGCCATGAAATAAGGATAGTTCCACTATTCAGGGCGCACACTTTCTCATAGACTGGAATATAGTTTCTACTATACAATTTCCATAAACACGACACCTTTTGTAGGGTCCAAATATTCCATTTTTTTCCAAATACTCATAGTAAAATCATTTCATAATATCATAAAAATAAATTATAGAATACCTAAGAATAAGAAATCTAAAATGAAAAAATTCTCCAAACCATGAAATTTTTTCGTGCTTAGAAATTCATACCAGAGTTAGTTCATAGAATTAGAAAATTCTCCAAAACCCAAGAATTTTGATCACATGTCTCATATTCATCATTTCCATTCCGAAAAAGAACACTAAAAAATGATATAGACTTTTCATGAAGCACCTTTTGGGAATACACAATCAATAATGGCTACTTAAAAAAATACAAAACTGGTTCTAACTCTAACTCCTTCCAATTAAACATATAATATTTTTCAATATTATACATCATTAACTTAGAGACTTTGAACAGATCATTAATTGATGTCATATAGGAAGGAAAAACCAACTTGTATTCCAACATACCAACTCTCTCACTAATATCAAATGTCCTGAAATACATAGGTGTTATATTCCATTTCATTCCATGATGACAGTGTCCCAAACAAGGAGAACATTAAAAAAAAACATATTACCTAAAGTGAATTACAATCCTTAGAGTCGCTGATCATAATAAAAATTAGGGTGACTCTGTGTTGTAAAGAAACTATTTGATTAAAATAACCATATCAAAAATTTCCCACACATGGATTCGTCACAACAATGAGGTATCACTAACCTCATTCCAACATAATGGAGACTAACATAGATGAACATTATGTTCCTTAAAGGCTTCTATATTTATTACGGATTGGTAACATATATTATCGGCAATTTCCAAATAATCAAAATTTCTACCCCATGATCCTCTAAAATCCCACACTAATTCCTGAAGCATGACTTCCATGATCTGATTCATCCATTTCATCTAACCATCTATTTAATGATGGCATTCTATACTCATGTTGACCTACCACCCAATTAGCTTTTGAAGACCATACTAGAATAAAGAGTTAAATCAGGGGTACCTAGTAGAAAAAATTGATGAAGTCACTCCATGAAGCATCACTATATCATATATATACAAAAAACCAAATTTATCCACATTGGATGAATATTTGATCTGATTGAAATGGGGTGATTTTGTCAGGTGGTCAATCACTACCCAACTAGAATTCCTCTATTGGGGTGTACGAGGTAAGCTAATAATGAAAACCATAACAACATGATCCCACATCTAGGTAGGAACATGTGATGGATGAGGAAAAAAATAGTGATTTTGGTGCATTTCCATAATCTGTTTATAGGTATAAAATCTGAAAACAAAGTTATATTTGTCACATCTCATACCGGGCAACCAAAACTGACGACACGCATCATAAAACATCTTAGTGTCACTATGATGAATGAATCACTTAGACTAGTTGTTATACATCATCACCATATTCCAAAATGAAAATGAAACTATATTGTGACCATTAAAATAGATAATTCCATCATGACATAATAACAATTTACAATTAACCCCCCAATATTTAATAACTACATAGAACATTGGCATAACTCATCACATGGTTACACTCACCAAATGAAATCGAAAAGGAATATTTTTAGCTAAACACTATCCAAAAAAACACCTCCAATATTCTCCATAGTTTATAGATGGATATGAGATATAGAATCCATCAAATACAACTCATCATTGGACACTATTGACACTTTCACTAGCACTTTCATGCTCAAAGCATCTTCCACTGCATTACATTTTCCGGGAGTATTCATGATATCAAAATTGAACACCTAATGCTGCATGAACCAACAATACTTTACTAAATTTACATCCTTCAAGGAGAATATCTAGGAAAAACTCTTATGATATGAATAATCCACAAACTTCTCCCCATTAAGATAATGACGTTGTATATTTAAGGCATGAATAACCATTACTAACTCCTGGTCATTGGTTGGGTAATTATTTTCACGGGGTCATAGTTGGAGAGAACTATACATTACCACACGCTCATCCTAATTTAGTATTAACCCGAGACCTATACCATAGGAATCATGGTAAACAATATAACCCTTTCCAAATTTGGAAAAAATAAAAAATGTTTCATGATCAAAAATTACATAGTCTTCTTGAATGAATCATGACATTCAAAAATCCATTAAAACATTACCCATTTTGGGTAAACACCTTCATTGGTGAAGCGAGATGAGATAAATCATAAAGGAACTTTCGGTAATACTATAACAGGTTCAAAAACCTCAATATATAAAAAAATTATTTTTATTCTCCCATGACATCAATGCATTGATCTTCTATGGGTCCCCAAAAAAACTCCTTCCGAGATCACATGACCTATGAAATTAACCTACCTAATTCAGATGGATCCCGTATAAAACATCACATAGAGATAATGATCATATTGAGTGAATAGAAGAATACTAAAATAATAATAAGGCTTTTCCTTAGTTCTAAAATATACTATGATATAATCCAAAAATACAATGAAAATAGAATCAAGATACTAGTAGATCACCATGTTTATATAACCATAAATACTGTTAGAGGATTCACCAACCCATAAGGTGGGATAAAATACTCAAAATTTTCCTACCTTTTTCAATAATTTGTTTTTATAACTTACACATCATTAACTCTAACATGTGTACACCCAGAATATTCATGGATATTTTAAAACCACAATGAACCATTAATCTGATCAAAATGGTCCTAAATATTAGTAAAGGGTTCTTGTTCGGGATTGATAAAATATTCATGTTCTTGTAATGAATACATAACCATAGATATACATCATACATTATCAAAAATAGGATTGGGAAGGCCAAATTTGAGATGCTTAGGTGAAATAATATTTGGGATTCTAAATCCTCCAATTGTAAATTTAATTCCCCAACTCACTGGGGGACATACAGTATGGGGGAAGAGATATCAGCTATATTTCTGTTACCAAAATTTTTTTTGACTCCACAACTAGCTTATTAAGAAAACCCAAAATGTCATCAAATAATATCTCTAGGAACTCATCCACAACAGTAGGTGTTCCACTTTCTGAACCAAAACCACCATCCTCCTCTAACATGAGAGATAATATTTGAGAAACATGGTTTTCTGATTCCAGATTTGGTGGTCCAACATGTCCCAAATCAGGATCCCATTCACTCTAAAAAAACAAATGTATGATCGTTAACTATCATGAAACATTACCAATGATGATAAAAAATTTATGTACACAAATAAACACACCATCTAGTCCATACTAAGGATTACATCAGATAATTCCATCTCCAAAACAAGGAAATCCCATTCTAGATCGACACCTAATAGAGTGAGCACACAAGAAGAACACCTAAAACGAATCTGTCACTTCTTACCATGACATATTATCAACCCCATCTCATACAACATAATTTAATTGAAAAAATATTACAGATCCAAAAAATTTATAGAACTTTTTGAAATAGAAGCATGTATATGAAATAGATAAAAAATTATAGATGATTCAATAATGATCATAACTCAAACTATAGAGGATCATCCATCTTATTATACTAGAACATGATTCATAAAAATGATGATTCCTTGTCTCTACCTGAGCCATATAACAACCATTGACCTATGGATCTACCTTGAACAAACTCTACCGAGACGATGATTTGGACCTACAACCAAAACCACCAAATTGATTACCTGTCACCCTAGTAGGCTATGAAAAAGCTGTCATCTATCTAAAAAATAGTGAATCTGCACCATTATAGTATGTTCATGTGTCCCGAAATTACTATTGAATGTTCCCTATAAATCCACATTAATAGAATGATTAGGTTGGATATGAACATGTAGACCACATATTCCCCTCCTTTCAATTTTTATGTAACATGTCTAATCATGAAAATGAATCCATAGACAAAGAAAATATGGGAAGATGACCTAAACTAACACCTCCATACATCTCCTACTCATACCACATCCTATAATTATGAGATGAACTTCCACTATGTTTTCCCACCATTAATATATATCTATATAAATAGGTCATTCCACTATGATCGATCTCAAACATAAAAACATGATGAACAGCCAAATCATAATCCATATACATTAACACCTTAACATGGGATTATATATCTAATCACATCCCCATTTACATCTTTTGAGACTTCACCTTGCCATTGAATGCTACCTCAAGGGATAACTGAACTAAAAATGAAAAGTTATTGACATTCTCCATCACAATATGATCTCACTAGTTATGATCCAAAAAATCCCAATTCATAGAAAAGTGCAGGGTATTAGGGAATTATTACTCATTAAGAGAAACATTAAATAATTACAACCCATTTTATAGTTCTTTACAATATGAACTACTAAAACCCATATTCCCTAAAACAGACCATCTAATAAGAACAAATAACACTTCACTTTGATCACATCATGAATATCCAGAAAGACAAACAACCTCTCTATTTTTTTCAAGCCACTTGTTTTCTTCTTGTTGTTCTATGATACCCTATAATAATGGGTGCTTGTTCTTGATGAACTCTTGATATTTTTTTAAAAAGATATGTTTTGATTCCCCAGTAGGGTATTTACGGGAGAACAACCCTAAACCAAATCATGTGTAGCCTAAACCATGGATTCAACAAATATCTGATCTGCTAGAGGGTGGATAAATTTCAATGGCCTCTTCCAATGGTTACACAAAAGGTCTCCAGGGAAGCATGATGCGACATTCAAAAACAATCACAATGAAAAATATTCTATAAACAATTCTTATACTTTTCAGAAAAAAATTATAATTTTCAAGAACACCTAGTTACCAATACAAACCCATAGAAAAAAAAAATTCATGTTAAGACCACATTACTCACATATTATTTCCAAGAACAATCTAAATTCTGTACATCTTACCAAGTGAAGAATTCAAAACAATCCTTAATATCTAATGACAAATCAAGATCAATCACAAGGTCTGTTTGATAGACACCCCATTCGCAATAAGAACCTCAATCCACTACAATCCTAGCTCGGGTTTATCTACAATTTGTGAAATATCATCGCCTAGGGGAAATGAAAAACATTCATGTGATACCATTTTTCACAAACCATGCTGATATTCAATCTATCCCAGCAACCGATCTAGCCCAGGACATGGCCCTACAAGCATTCACTATCCCCATGGGATGTAAACTAGTTCTTGGATATCAATAATACACTATGGGAATGATTTTTCCCATGATAAATAATAGTAATCATTTTTCAAAATAAAAAATCAAACAAATAACAATATCCAAAAACAAAAGAGACACAACAATTCAAGATAAAAATATTAATTTTTTTACCAACATACAAAACACTAAAACCTGAATGGGTAATAAGTACATAACAACTAAAAAACAACTTTGTAACATCAAGTCCATAACCCTCAAACCACCTCCACCAACACTTACAAGAGAGAAACACTAGCATTCTTATCCACCATAACCACTATAAAGCATCTTACCATAACATAGGTTACACAAAACAAGTATACAAACACTCATAGGTGTATGTAGGGTGTGAGACAAAGCCCATTAGGATGACACTCATAGAAATATTCCATTTCAAAACATTATTAGACACATCACATTGCCAGTTTTACGAAATAAGTTGGAATCATTTTAATTTTTTTTTAAGGAATTCATTTTTAAATAATCATTCTATGGAAATTAACAAAAGCGTAAGATCTGCCATATGTATAATGTATGCACTACATCACATTAAGGAACCAAGTAATGGGAAATCCTTATATGTACTAGAACTAGTAGGACACTAGGAGCATCGTATCTCGGTGAATCATGGTATAACAAGACTAACACAAATCATCCTCATGCACGAGCAACTATAGAGAAATCCATCCGAAGTTCTAGTTGTATACAATCACTATAGTAGTTTAGCTAGAATTTTAGTGTTAATATTTCTAGAAGAAACTGGGTTTCATATCTAAAAATGAAACTAGCATACTATCCATTTTCATTACTCAACTATGCATAGGATTCCCATCATGGTCAATTTCCATTTCACATGTAACACAAATCATCTGATTCACATATAGAAATAAATATTCATGAATACACATGGGAAAATTCAATTTATCATAATCATAAACACTTTCAATTTACACACACAACATATCCATTCTTATATACATCTCTCACAACTTTCAGAATTCATAGAACACATTTATAAACAAAAACAAGAAATAACACATGAAACGATATTAATTTACATTAAAAAACCATATTAAAAAACATGAAAACAATAAATAATTTTGAAAATACATTCATTTCCTTTAACAAGATCTATAGAACACATTCAGGAAGAATAAAAATCATTGTTTGGGGAGTTTCTAGCTGATTAGTAATGCAAGTTTGGGAACTAGGTGATCAATGACCCAGAAGTTGGGGAGGAGTTATTCTAGTGGGTTGGGCCAACGAGTCATGTAATGGGAAGGTATTCCTCTGGGCCTTTGGTTCATATATTATAGGTCAGACAATCCATGTGTCTTGGTCATACTGGTTATGTACAGGTTTCCATTCAACCGTTAAAAGGGGGATTATCCATAAAAAATAAAAAAGAAGGATTTTGAGCCATTTGTGGGGGGATACCAAAATCATCAAATAATGAAACAACATGGAATCACCAATCCTATGATTTAAATGTTTTTGAATCAAGTGGAAAACCATATTTCACCAAACAGAAACACATTAATGGCATTATTGAATAACAACCATCAATATTAGACACAAAAAACTCAATGTTGGACCCTAAATAGGTTGACCGATCTTCTCTAGAAATAATAACTCAAATTGGTAGGAATAATAACCCAAGAATAAGGAAAAAAATTAATGGAAAATGAGAATGATAGGATGATTCTTGGACATTAGAAAACAAATAAACAAAAATATTCATGTTCATGGAGTATAAGATGGGTGATTTCTGATTCTAGGGCTAAAAGCCCATATAGATCATATTATGGGTGATTTTGGGTTAAAATATGAAAATGGTTGAAAGGAACATTTCAAATATTAAGGAAATGATCAGGATTAAAGGTTAGCATATATGGTTTTCATGACTATGTGGAAATCAGGCAGTTTCCTCTATATATGAGGAAACTATTCACATGGTTTTTTTGGCAAGGGCACATGCCCATATGAACAATCACATGGCCTTGTCAATTACACTATCTATGGTTCATGGTTTCTCCTATGTTGGTTCTTAGTTTAACATAGTTGTGTTCCATCTACGATCCACCTTTTGTATTGTCAAAAAATTGCATTCTTTCTCAAAAAACTCCATGGAAAACCAGGGGATAAATTCCAAACCAAATACCAATTAATTTAATCCTAAAATAATATTATGGATGTGACATCCAAAATCAGCGCATCTATAATAATGATTTCAATGATATCTCTTAGTTTAATGTATAGTGAAAATAAAATTTAATGATTGAATTATCCACTCTACTTTTCACAATAAAACATTCTCTCCCATGGTTAGTGCATATACAATATTTATTTTTTGATTTTGTTTTAGGGAGTTAATGAAATATTACCTTGGTCACCTCTCCCATTTCATTAATGAAATATGTGATGTGACATATTCGAGTGATCTTATATATTTGGGTACTTCTTCACTTTGTGGTTCAAACCCTATAGTTTCAACGAGAGAATATTTTCTAAGATAAATATTTGAACACAATTAGATGGAGAATAAACATTAAGTTCAACATTAGGGATTTGATAAGGAGAATAATTGATCTAGTGTTGGATCATTTGACACATCATTGGGTCTATCATAAGTTATCGCTCAATTGGTTTTTCGTTGTATTTGATTTTAGAAGATCAGTATATTGATTTTGTTTAAGAAAGATAGTATATTAAGAAGATGATGGATGGAAATATGAGTTGAGGTATGTTTTCAAGAGGATCTCGTTCATCTGGATGAGTCAATAAAATTACTCATATTTAGGTGTTGATAAATAGTAACAAGGTTATGGAAATCGAATTTTCCATAATGATTATAAAGAAGCTTGTTGTTGATCGGTTTTGAGGCATAAGAATAAAGGAATCATCTAAATTTTATTTTCATTAAAATAATACGTAACATCATATTCAAGAAATAAGAATCAAAATTCTAAAACGTGTCAATCACATTTAAGAGAATATTTATTGATGAAAAGGAACATAAGATTCAAACTGAATTTTAAATGAATAGATTGATCGGTATCATGAATAATAAGAGTCTATATGACGATGATAAAAATGTCATGATGATTTTTTGATCATAGATTTCTCATAAATTATAAATATTATATAATACATGTGATGAAATCATTATGAAAGATAAAAAGGGTGAAAAATATTTTTCCACTACTATACTGTCTTATCGTAATCATGTCAATCATTTCGAGACTCATAAGGAAATAATGTTTTTTATGAAAGATAGGGAAGTTATAATACATTCATTATTATGTAAGATGATGCTGAAGATGACCTTAAATGTATTAAATGTTTTTAAGGATTTCATTGTAATTTACGAAAAATATAATAAGAAGGATTTTGGGGAATATGAATATTTTTTATCAAGATAATGTGTTCAACAGAATGATGTTGTTTGAAGTGAGGAAGGATTGTAGATAATTTGTGAAACTAAAGGTTCATGTTTTTAATTATGCCAAAATATAGAAGATATAAATCATCAAAGAGGGAAGATTATGTTCTTATTAATTATAAAAGAGAAATATTTTTAGTATTAAAAGATCATTGGTATTATATTCCAAAACAAAATAATCCACTGACTCCAATTAGTGGGATTTAATATGTCATCGTATTCATTAAGGGCTGAATGTTTTGAAACTAATGAAGAAGAAAAGATTTTTTTTATTGAAAATGGTTCATGATCCATCATATTGAAGACTTAATGTGAATCCATGACTGATCAATTTGATAGGGAAAATAAATAAAATAATCTAACTTTATGATTCTTGGGGAAGCATTAAATTCGAAGAAGAATATGTTTGTTTTGTGTGGAGGAATGTATTGATGAAACTATTGTTTTAACATTTTTCTACATATTAATGAGGAATATAGTAATGAAAATGTAGAATTAGAATTATAATGATGTTTTCTATGAAGATGGATGTTTTATATTCTATCATATACACATTTTTGTATAGAGCATTGTAATGAAGAAATAAAACTATGAAAATTGGGAAAGAGAATCAGAAATTCACTAGGTTTGGTGAAGAAAATTGAAGGATGATATTATGTTTTTAGAAGATTAATTAACGGACAAGGTGAGTTTAGAAGCATTAACTATGTCATAAATATATTCAGAATCATGGGAAACATTTAGTTTCAGAGAGGTTTTTATTTAGGAAAATATTCAGAATCTCACCCAAAACATTTTTTGGGTGAATATAAATTAAGATAAGTAAATTGTACAATTATAATGGTTTTAATATTAATTTTTATGAAGAGAGTGAATATTTGAATTTTTAGGAAGAATAATTTCTCTTTAGATCTTTGTTGAAGAACATTTTCTCAAATAAAATTGAAAGGAGATGAGTCAATATTACAGTGTATTCTGTTGATCATCATATTTAGAGGACCATCATATTAAAATGAATTTTGTATTATTCTGGTAATTTTATTCATGCAGGTCATCATATTAGAATGGATAATCAGACTGGGACAATTGTATTATGTTTTCCATGTCGGGGAATAAAGCCTTCATAATTGTTTCAAATACATTATGATAGAGTCCTATTTTTTTATTGGGTAATCAGACTTGAATAATTGGATTGAGAAAATAAAATATAATTTTATACAAGTCCATAATGTTCTTTCTATCTTTTGGGTAATAATGTGATGTTTTTTCTTAAAGTAATATATATTCTAATGTTGGTAAAGAAGTAAAGTAACATAGTTTGTGACAAAACAATTCTATTACAACATTTGTACAATAAAGACCACACAAACTCTAGGATTTCTTACACACCACTACATAAGTGAAATGGAATATCTTACTTGTTGTATTCCACAAAAAATTATTATTTTGAACTATATTGTGTGGTATTTGATTATTTCTAAACTTTACCAAGGATGTGGTTATTCGATTTGATTAACGAACCTTGTAAATTTTTGCGTTCCTATGGATGTGAGTATGATTTGTTTTTAACAAGGATAGAATTCATTAACTGGTGGTGAATTTGGTTTCATAAGTCAAGAAACATAAAATAAAATGCTATCACTAATTCACCCCTCCCCCTCTTATGGGTAAAATTATCCTAACTAGAAACATTATAATTTAATCTCATAGTGGATGAAACATCAATTATCTTCGATTATAATGTGTGGCCATTAGACAGTTTGTGTCCTTAAGTGAAAAATAACCTCCTCTAATGGAAATATAATTAGATAGCATTATATATAGATATGGGAGTTTATGTGATTTTTTTTGTATTAAAAAAAGTATTCTCATGGGTTCAGCTATATTCCACAGTTCAGTAGATGGATTCTATTCTGATCAATGATTTAACATCTTAGTTATAATATACTAAAATTGTAAATATTCTCTCACTTCAAAATTGTCTTTCATATCAGTTCTAAAAAACATTAAAATGAGATTATGTCCATTAAAAGAAGTATGAGTTTATTTTTGAAATTGATAAAATATATTATATTGGGTTTTATATTCATTAGATCCAAATTTGGTCATCAGCTTAGATGTTGTATTGTGTTGGTGTAAAAATAGTGATAAAAATATGCAATAGAGTTTTTTGAATCTATAAGATACTCATTAGAGGAAATATAAGAATTTTTGGTATATTTCATAGTATTTTTCATGGATGTGGGAGACTGAATTAGATAAAATACATACTCTCAATCCCTGCCATAGTCCATGGTATCCAAAAAATATAATGTTCTCTAATTAGTGAATTATAATCATTCTCAGCAGATCTAAATGATCATTATTATTCCATTTACTCTAATTATCCTTATTAATCAAAAAAATCTATTAATAAATGTATTAAACATATTTGGTTGTTAATTTTAATCCCAAAATGTAATTTATAAACAATTATTTCAAATTTATGACATTAAGTTGTATTCATTAATTTCAATGAAGCCAGGTATATCATTTAAAACATCTAAAATGATCATTATTATCATCTATATTGGAATAAAATGAATATATAATGAATATAATATAGTGATTTATTTATCTTAATTAAAAATACATGAATGATTAAAATATTGAATCTATGGAAAAATTAAAAATTTATTCAAAATCTAAATATGCAGTCTATTAAAGGATGTTATCTATGAATTTATAATTTTCAGGAATCATTGGATAAATAATGATTATGTTTATATAATTCGAAAAGAATGGTTAAAAACAAAATATAATTTAATATCTTAACCAAGTGAAAAATAATCATGGATTGAATTTATTGGGATATATTTTATTTTTTATTTCCATGTAGATATGAAAATGAATTCTAGTATGTTATGTCAAGGATATTAAAAAATGAAACCCCCACACCAATCACAATATAAATTCTTAAAGGCAAAAAGTAATAATCTATGAACTAAAAAATATATTCAGATGAAAATGCAATGTAAGGTAATCGTTGAAGTGAAAGGTGCCTCATGAACCGATGATGGGTTTATATGGAATCATTAATAGTGGGGGTGAAATATAATATTGATATATAAGAAAGAATTCTATGTTGTTGAAAAAATAATTGAGGAAAAATTTAAGAGATAATCACTAAGGTAAAATAATTAGGAAGATACTTGAATTTCTATATATGAGGAAAGAACAATGAACACTAAAATAGTTTCATATATCATGCCACATGGAAAGTTGTAATTATAGGTGCAAGAGATATTCGATGAAAATGAACACATAATGATGTATAAGATAATGATGTTACCTTTAAATAATGCAGGTTCTGTGGAATTTAGATAAAAATGGACTTAAATACCTTACTAATGATGATTTTGGAATTAAATAAATATATAGAATGAAATTTCTATAAGTACATTTACAAGGGGACATGTAAATATTTCTAGAAATTTTGTATGAAGAAAAGTGTTTTTTCACTTATACCTTCTATATTCATCTACTTTAGGATGTTATTAATTAGAATTATCCATTGCACTTTATTTTCACATCATATGATAAGAGTGAAATAGGATTAAGAGAGATATAAGATTTATGAGGTGAACATATTATTTATTTGGAGTGGTATTAATGATCTATATTAATTAACATATTTGGTAGTGATAGAAATTAATTATGTTGAATCAATATATACGTTTTTTGTTTTTATTATCTAAATTAGAATGTAATGTTTATGAATATTGAATTATATATACTAATATAAAATTATGACTAATATGGATCCATATATGAAAATCAAGTGGTATCAAAGGTATATTTGTGTTTTCAAATTGTATTAAAAATATTACAACGAACAAGAACATATATTAAAAAAATATAGTCATATCCCATCATTATGAGAAATGAGGACAAATTTATAGAAGTAGTGTTATTGTTCTAGGATAAATAATTATTTACTTAATTTTGGTCTAATAATATGGTATCAACAATTGTCCTTTCTAGACACCAAAATCAAAAAAAAACTCACATGATGCATTAAATATATAATAAGTGGGTTTTTGTTAATGGAGCTCAATGGTAGATTTTTTAAAGGAGTAAAGGGTTTTATCCAAATTTGGAAAAAAAATTATCCTTTGAATGAATAATTATTATGGATATCATGTGGTGTAAATATCATTTAAAAATATGTACAATTATTTATTTTAACATATGGTATGACTCACATAAATACCACTTAATTGTATATACACTTGAGATATTTTGGTAGTGTAATTATGATTGTTATCAATAATTATTATTGAAATAAAATTTCATATTTCATTGAATATATCGATCTATATTAGTGACATTGATAGAACTGATGGTATTCACTTAAACAATTGTTTCTAAAACCATTTTTTAAAATAGTGGGATTAGATAATTTAATAATAACAAAATACTATGTATCAAATTCACTAACTAAAATTATTCAATTTATCTATATATTGTAGGATATGATCATGAATTGAATGAATATATGATAACTATGTCGAAAAATTGGAATGAACATGTAGTTTTCGGAGAGTAAATTATCGATTGAAACATATATAAATTCTATGTCCTATGTTGAAATTTCTATAAATTGTAAAATAATTCCATGGTTCATCTAACAAAGGTTATCGTTGAATAAGTGAAAATTGTATTTTTAAATGATCCATGTGGATAAAATAGCTCCATGTTTGTCAATATAACATTCAATTTGTTAAAAATCCAAAATTTATTATGCTATCAAGTGAAACCAAAAGAAATGTAACATTATTTTTATTCAAAATAGATATTTCTAAATCAATGGTGTTTTAGTAATAAATAATAAGTGGGATGGATTCTGTGTGAGGTTGGAAGAAAAGATAATATCTGAGTTACCATTATTGATAAATCAAGTGAATGTATTGTATTGAAGAAGGGGGAAATATATATTAATAAGTTTCTATTATTTATTTTATTGATACTAAGAGAGTTCGTGAAATAAAAATATTGTGAAAATAAATATGTATCTATTATATAATTTTTTAAGTATTACTATTAAATATGAATATGTAAATGAATCATATTTTTTTTATTTTTTAATATTCGGAGTTCTATGGTGGAGATATATTTATCATTGAATTGAAAAAAATACAAATAGATAGAATGATTCAACTAGTGCGTGTATGTTATATTTTTTACACATTATAATTGGATATTTTTTCCATGGAAAATTATTATGAATGAATTTTATAGCATTTTGTGATAATGAAGTTGGAGATTATTGTTATCCAAGTGGTGTTATAGTGGAAAATCGAATTGTGTTTCTATCATAAAATTCATGGTGATTGATTTTTGGTAGGGAATAAATATAATCGATATACATTCCATTTGGGATTGATAATTACCATAAATGAATTGAAACAACAATATTGATCTATTAGGATGGCTATATTGATTAAATTGTGAATAAAGAGACCCAATGATGTTTCTATAGATAATTAACATAAAATGTAACTAATGAATATTAATGAACATTTCTTTGATTATTTGAGCTATATATATTCTGGTATATCATGGTTTTTGATGATGTTTTATCATATATAGTGGAACTTACAGAATTGTAGTTTTGATTCTGTGTAAAATGTTCAAAATATTCCATAATAGGAGTGGTGACACAATGATGACTTGTATATAATAGTAATTCCGAATGATGAATAAATTCATATACCATGATAGAAAACATACTTCTATAAAATTATCTATTTATGATCAAATGAATATGTATTTAGAAAAGTATTTGACCATGGTGATATAATCCATACAATGGTGGTTGCTTTATAAGAATAATTATAGGTTGTGTAAGAACAACTACTTGATTTCCACACCATAATATATTTAATCAATCCACAAAGGGATTTAAATGAGAATATAGATTTGGTAGTCTAATGATTATATTATTAATCCATACCACATTGTTGTGCTATGGAATATTGGTGATTTTCTTAAATGTGATGCCCAATTGAATTATGTCATAGGAAAGATGAGGTGATCAAACCAGAAAAAAACATATAGATAGAAGAGGTAGTAAGATTCCAAAAAAACAATTTTTTCACAAAGTGAGGTGTGTTTTGGGAAAAGATAAATAAATAATTGTTTACAAAGTATGAATGGACTGTTCTATAATAAGAATTATTATTCCAAAATATAGGAAATACATAAGGAGATTTGGATGATCATTCTATAATTGCCGTGGAAATTCATGCAAGATTCCACAAAGATTTATTTGAACTACATATTACTCCATCGTCACATCAATAATTTAGGGTTTCACGATAAAAACATTATAACATAAAAGGAAATTGTGAAACATTAAATACTATCACAACATGATAAAAAGGTTTTTTAAAAAATTATTAACGATTAAACTAATAATAAAAATGATTAGATTTGGCTCAATATTAATATATTTGAGTGAATTAAATTATTAAAATATAAATAAACTTATATTTTATCGAAACATGGAATGATACCATAGGATTAGAGGAATTTAAATTTATACGAATCAAAATATTAAATGTTGTTGTTTTAATGAAATTGTTAAAAAATAAATTATTTTGGAATGATTGAGAACAATTTAATATTATATTTAAAAATTGGAGAGAATAACCAAGAATAATGGAGGATCTCATTTATATATTAGAATTTTTTATATATTAGAATAATGGAGGTGTTTCATTGATATATTTTTTTAATCTTGAAGAAGATGGAGGAAAATATTTATGTTCATTTATTGAACACAGACTAAATTTTGGTTAACTATGGTGAAAATTTATTTTCATAAAGATGTTATTGGTAATGTAATTATTTAGAAGACAAATATCAGACATTCTATTTGAGAAGTTGATCACATCTACCATTACAGTATAAGAGATATGTTACATGTATCATAATATAATATCTATTCATGTGTTTAGAATTCGTAGTCATCTGATTTACTATGCATATCATGGATAAACCCTTATATCTATAAACTAGAAAACCCTTTCATAATGCTATTTTTTTAGTGAAAAAAAGATATGTTTTGTAATGTTTAACGTGGGAGATCCCTAATCATTTTAAAAGATGATATCCTTAAAATGTATTGAATATAAATGATATTATGTTTATTTAAATTGACTTCCATGGATTTTTGTATATTGAATGATATTTGTTGTGTACATCATATACATAGTCTAGTGAAAGAAAAACTACCAAAATACATGTTTCTTATGTGATTTAATTAACTATCTATTTTTGTATGATTTAGTGATACCTCCTTCAATAATTTGAGATATTGAACAGGTTTTTTCAATGAGTGAACAATATCATACAAATGGTAAAAATGATCAAGGAAAATATTTCAATTTGATTACGCTGGGATTCACCCCACATCAATAGACTAATATATTCAACTTCATTCCAACAATATAATATTAAGTATATCATATATGACTCTTCAATAGTCTAGTGGACAAATTCATACCAAAATCTATCATATCAAATATTCCAATTCAATTCACATAAAATCCTTACATTTAAAGTTTCCCAACTATGTGAATCAAAAAATTACAAAATGGTAATTGGTAAATTAAAATATAATTTAATTTTTTTTCACAATTATATATATTATATAATCCATGTGCACCAATATTTAACATGATCAAACCAATTTGGACAATATAGGTATCAATAAGTGTTCAAATTTTATTAAAACTAACACATATTATTTTTAAATAGTTTTAACATCCCACCATATTTGATCGTCAATTTAATTTATGTATTCATATTTATACTGGTTTTTTTCCTTTCCCCTTTGTAAAATTGATATTTTCTAAACATATTAATTTATACCTCTATATAAAACATATTATTTTTATAACCTACCCTATAATATAATCTAATTATATTCAAACATATTTGAATAAATCCCATGTATAAAATAAAATAAACCGTTTAATTTATAGAATTCTATTCATATATAAAATACACCTAAAATTGGTACAACAACAAGCAAATACCAATTTTATATAAAAATAACTATATGTATGGAGAGAGTGTTTATCGATCACTATGAGAGGTAAATCAATAGTATATGTTCAATATAAACATTTCTCAATGAAACTCATTTACCATGTTAGTTTTTAATGAATGGAAAAATTTATGATATATTTAAAAATAAGGACGAGGATGAGTTATGTGATTAAAATATAATTTAAATTGCAATCAATAAGTCTTTTTTATATGGTTTACATGATTTTTATATCTAGTGGACATGTCCTTCGTGTTTAACAGTTGTGTCCCCACAATACATATTTCTATATTTGTTAAAAAAATAGCAAAGAAATAATATTTCTTTAAAATACAATTATATTATACATTTAGATATTAATAAACATTTTGGCAAATCTATATCTTCTAATAATATGTTTTTATGTGTTAATGTGTGTAATTTCACCTATCCTTTACTCAATGTGACCTTATTCGATGAATCTATCCATATTTAGTCCTCAATGGGATGTTATTTTTCTGTCAATGGAATCCAAATTTAAAAATATTTGTTGAGAATATATTTAATTGTTTATTGGACGTTCCATTTTTATATATATTTCATATCTCTAAATCTTAATCCATAATCCTGATTGATCCATCAGTTTTTGGTTGCCTCCTTTCCTCCACGAGTTATATACATTAAATAAAAATTCTAATTCACATATTATTATACTAAGGTATAATAATTTATATCCTTTATTGATCCTTAAAATATGAGGCATATAAAATATATATTTTACAATATTTGAAACACTATAGTGTATTTGAGTGTTTATTATGAAATGGTAATATTATAAAAATATATATATGAAATCTATGGTATAATATTACTTTCCAATCATATTTTCAATGTGGTTTTCCTACTTGTCCTGAAATATAACAAACAACATGGAATAGTGATACTATTTAGGATAGAGTTCCCAAAAAAGCTAGAAATTTAAAAACTATATCATGTTGGTATTTAATTCATACTAGTGCTGAACATTGACATTTTCATTTCACTATGGAATTGGACATTCAATAATCACCTATATTCCATGAGTTCTATTCAGTAATATCTAACCATTTTGACTATAATATATTACCAAACTATCTAAAGGAATCATAACCATTGAAAATGGAATAAATTAGCATTATTATGCATGATCTGGTCCCTCCCATAATCAACTCCTATGAAATAAATATGCCAGAAACTCTCTAAGGATATGTTTCCCCTTATTTAATGTAAAGTAACATTAAAAAATCTCATTATAGGATCCCCCATGACATTTTTATTATTATGTTATATTGTATCACATCTCATATATAAGGCTTCACATAACGATGAAATTATTCACTCATGAAATTTCAAAACAACCACTATGGAATAGTCCTAAATATTCTCAAATAAATTGTACAATAATAATATAACATAGAATACCATCCAATATGGAATCCAAACCGATACACTATAACCCAAATGGAGTTATCATTCCCAATTGTATTAAAACAAGCGCCTAGGGATCCAAATTATCAAAATGGGAGTCATTTATCTTAATATCCATAACTCAAAATAGATAAACAAGGGTAATAAAATCTAAATAAAAATAAAATATTTCAATAAAAGGAAGAATAAAGAAATATTTTATATCAACAGAAGTAAGAATTAATGAAAAGATATCCTTTAAATCAAAAACACAGTGCAATAAGTGGATTACACTCTCTTTTGGAAACCATCAAATACCAAGTCTCCAAATTCCTAAAAAAGTTCACTCACCACCGTAGAGTTTTTGATCCACTTTTCTAAAAAAATCATAAGGAAAATAAAAACCTAAGAAAGAAAAATATTTTGCAATAAACTAATTACTATATTATATCAATAATGAATTTCATAACCAATTCCATATCTTTATATCATATTAAGCTCAATTCTAAATAAGACATTCTATTTTAATAATTAAACAATACATATCGAAACATGCTTTTCACAAACATAAAAATTTATAATATATATTTTTTTGAAAAATGAATTTTAATATATTAATGCACATTTAAAAAAAATATAAAATGATGAATTAATAAGAATATCTATCACATCTATAAGATAAAAACCACTTATTAAAAATTGGATTGAATTAAACTTTGATAAAAATTACAACATGAGTAAAAAAATTCAAAACATTATAGTCAAAATAAAATCCAATCATAGCACAATGGTTAATAGAACTCTTGGTATTTTTATGTTGTTATTCTCACACAACATAGTATGGTCCTAGTTTTCAAACATTAATTGAAATAAGCCTTATAAAATTGTTTAAAACTAGGGAAAAAGAATATCTCCCAAAATTTGTTTAATAATATCTATAAAGACTAATACCCTATTAAATAAATCTCCCATAGGTTTACTTATATAAGATAAATGTGGAAAATATTTTTTGAGTTTACCCATTTTAAATTTGTCCACTTCCCACCTAACTACCTAGAATTCTATGTGATTCAAGTAGAATCATTGATTTTTGGGCCTATTATAAATATAATTCAATCTAAATAATTTAAAACAATTATTCTGTATTTCATTTTAAATAATAGACAAAATCAAGAGTCAAAAACGGATTTTATTTTATTTTTAAATAAAAATGGTTTTTTAAAAATATAATTCTATGATTTAAAAAAACATATGGTTTTATAAAAAAAAATAAGAATTTCACTTCAAAATCCAATATCACATGTTTTTTCTAAAAAACTGATTAATTTTATTTTAAAACCAACAGAAAATGGGTTTTATCATAAAATCATTCCATTCATTTCAAAAAAACCTCAAATAGTTTTTATCAAATTTAATTCATATTGATTCAATAACTAACATAATGTGTTATTTATAAAATCTCATCAAATTATCTTAGTTTTGAATTATTATATATCTTATAGTATTTAATTTCATCAATTTAAATATATAAATCATAAATCCCATTCATGTTTTTTTAATCAATAATAAATTTTAAACAGCCACTATCGAGGGTTTTCACCACACCTATAGTGCCATTTCATAATTAATTTATCAAAATTTAAAACAATATATTAGATATTTTATTAAAATAAATGTAAAATAATAAACAAAAGAAGGGTTCCAAATGATATATATATATATAATTTGTAATAACATTAACAAAAATCCATGTTAAAATAAATTATTATGGAGTCAAATATAGAATTGAAAATAAATCTGAAATCCATATCAGTTTAATCAAGAACTGAGGGATTAATGAGATAATGAATTTACATAAAATCCCTTACAGTATTTATAAAAATAGAATGCCTAGATGATTGATCCTAATAAATATTTAGGTTAATGTCCAACCCCATGATCAAATTAAATGAAAAACAATCACATCCCATTACCCAAAATCTTATTACTGAATAATTCTATGAGGAAACATAATATATAGACAACATAGTTATGGGTATTTTAAAAATATACATTAATGTTGTTCAGTTCTCAAAATGAAACTTCCAAATTAAATCTTCCAATCACTTTGTTTTTTCACCCAAAAATTGAGAACGATGGATTACAAATTTTAACTATCTTTTCACATAATTGAAATGTCTTTATGACTTATATTCAATGTCTTTAATTGTTTAGAATTTGTTAAATAGTGTTACAAGGTGAGATGGAGAAAAAAGTGAATAATTAATATTTATTTATATTTTCCCAAAATTAGTTCTCCATAAGGTTAATGGGGTTTTTAAACTAGTGTAACCCTTCTATCTCATGAAAGGGTAATTATTAACCCTTAAATACCCTTGAAATAACCTTCTTACCATTATGCATCCACGGAGTACCCTTACTAATCCTTTTTGAAAAATTGGAGTTACTGATACTATGTGAGTGGAAACCCCTTATATAGACTATCAGAAAGGGAAGTTACCATTTTTAAATTTATGTATTATCTATAAAAAGCATTTATAAAATAGTTTTTACCCTAATAAGAGAAATAAATAACCATACACAACACATATAACATTTCTTTTAACCATACATGGATTATTATATACCCTTATGAAATGATTTTAAAAGCTCTATTACCATTACATAGTTTCATGTTCAACCTTAAGAAAGACTTATAGATGAGTAGTATCCCAATCATAAAAATATTATAAGAGTATGTATTCCTACATTAGACACCCGATCAAGTCATTACTCTTACAAATAGGCATGTTTAACATTATGTAACCCATATACACATGGTATTTCTATTACGTAAGTAATTGATATCCATATTTACCCTTGTCAAACTAATAAAGAGTCCCTTAAATTTAGAAAATATATGAAATGGTTCTCTTACCCATATATATCACATTAAAATATGGAGACACCCACCTAAAAATATCATACCATTATTAGGGTAAAACAATAACTTAACATTACTTAATTTACAATAGATGGGATATTAAATTAAAATAAAAAAACAATTATCATATATTTAAAAAGTGGGATGTTACATTTCTCCGCACCATAAGGGTTTATACCCCCAAAATTATTCAATTCCATATAATATAAAAAAAGAATAAAAATAACCCCTACACTCATCACTAGAGGTGCATAATCTCAAAAATTATAGAATAATTTCCCAAAACACCCACCCACCCCAAATCCATGGTATTACCTTGTCTCAAGTGAAATCATAATGATATAATGTTGGAAAATAGAATTAAAAAAAAGAACTAGAGACCAAGCTAAGGTCTATCCACCATTTTAGAATTCCCTAAAATGGTGGAAAATGGAAATGAACATCCTCTAAAACACCTATCTTCATCCAAAATATCAGACATTGATTATAGGTTCTAGTGAATAATTAAATATATGATACTGAAACATCTATTAATAGAATATAAATACATCTAATTGTTTCTTCAAGGATACAACTAACTAAATATCTATCAAGGTCCAAACACTAACTATAAATGCTCAAAACTGAGAATGATTACTATGTCGAGAAAGTACACACTAGAAACTGTGAATTTTTAATACAATGATCTACCCCTCAAGGAGCTAAAAAATAAAAAAAAATCACCTCTTTATACCTTATTCATCAAAATAAAAATAATATTACTTTCTAATTTAAATTTCCTAGGCATACCCATGACTAATGGAAAGGTTTTGAAAAAAACATGGTATGTGAAAAAATAGGTCTCTACACTCTGACCTAGGATATCATCAATTATTTCTATACTTACCAATAACCATCACGTGAAATACATGATGATAATAAAGAATAAAACCCAAAATAAATAGTATTAAACAATGAACATATGAATACACCTATATAAGGGACCAACTAGGGGAATTTCAAAGAACCAATAACCAATTTTTAATGGCTCTCATAACGTGGTTACACTCCATCACCAAGAGAGTAACAATAGAAGGGAAAAAAACTATTCAATGAGAATTATAACCATTAAAAAAATAGATCCACATGGAACTAAAATATATATACCAAGAAAATGAGTCTATTGGGTTGATTATAACCAATTTCCATAAGAGAAAATCCAAAAATAAATCCGTTAAATAAAATAGAGTTATCTATAACAATAATTTTTCCAAATAAAAATGAGTTCCAACAAAGAATACTTAAATTGTTTTAGACAGTATCAGAAACAAATATGGTAGGAAAACATTCACTATAATAACATATGATATTCATACATGCGTATTACATTTTTTAGATGAATATTCATTACATTTCAAAAAATATAATCATAAGGACCAAAATAGTTTAGTTCATTTTGAAACATGCAAAAAACATCTATTCTAGTGAAAATTATTCCATGATTCTCACAAATATCTTCCCATTTATTAACCCTACTATAAACCATTATTCATAACATGTGGAATGGAAGCATTATAAAAGGGTGAGATAAAATGCTTAGTATGGTTAAACACATAAGATATAAATTTTATATTTTATTAATGTGTTATATTTGAAATATGGGCATCCGATCAAGTGAATAACATAATAATTTTATATGAAAGCTTCCATGATGAAAAAGCACAACTTCTGATATAAAACATTAATGTGAACCATAAGAATAAAACATCATCATAACTCTTTCTTGAAAAATATTTTTATTTTACAAATGTTTGTGAAAAAATTATAATTATAAAAAACTATTTCATAGGCCAAGGTTAACTACAAAGTCTCTAAGATCAGGCCTTATCACAGGTCTCACTTAACAGGTAATGTACATCTACTTGTTTCCCATCATATACTAATCACAAAAAATGGAATCGCATAGATATCATATGATATATAATCCACTACCCAATTCAATTTAGGTGATATATTTCCCAGTCCTTACGAAAGTTAAAATTTAACTTTTTGTCTAAAATTACCCCACATCAATCACCATCTCAAAACCAAAGTAAAGAAATGATTTTCATAAACCATTTATCATAACATAACACCTAGAAATGTAATAGGTTTCAAAAATATAATGTGATCATAATAATAAACCAGTAAGAAAAATAATAATAATAGTATTCTTGGGTCATATCCAGATTAAATCAAAAATAATATCGAATAATGTTTTATTATATGGAAATTTTTTCTAAAAGATAACATGAAATATTTCAGGAGAAAACTATCATTTCCATTATGAATTTGTTTTTTAAAGAGAAGTGAAATTTTTATGAAAAAATATCATTAAATATAAACCTATAATATTTTAATGTAATATTCACGGAATATAACCATAATGATGAAATATAAATCAATTCATTCTGTATGAGTAAAAACGCATTATTTTTTCTCTTTCTAGAAAATTCAGAAAGTACCTCGTTTGGAACACAATAAAAAAGATTCAATTCAATCCATTTAGTAAAAAATAAAACCTAGAATAAAATAAAGTAAAATATCCATTTTATAATAGTAAAAAACTTTTTGAAAAACATTTTAGAGAACATGGAGTTGCAATATAAATATATCCCAATGAATATTTAAAATGAAAAAATCTCAAATCTCGATGAGATTGTAAAATAAATGTTTGTTAATTTATCATTATAAGAAAAATATGACACATGAAATAAATAAAATTACATAGATATTGAAATAGGAAAATATTCAGAATAATATTGATAAAAAAATCATTGGAATTATAAACACTAAGAAGAATAAATTATAAGTGTATAAGGCATGTGTCCTGTAGAAATAAATATGAATCGGAAACCCATTACAACATGACTAACTTTTCATTCATGACATCCATGAAATAATAACATTAATTTAAAATTATTATATCACTAAATAAAATAAATTATTGTTTTAACATTTCATAGGTCATTATATAAACCACATTATATAAATGAGTTGTGAATAAGGCAATTATCTCGTGGATATTATAAGTGAGCTGAAATTACCTAACAAAGAGTCTAACCATTCCTTCTTCACACTCAAACCATTTTTTTAATAAATATGTAATTATTATACATTTATTATGTATTCATACTAATTTATATAATACCATATATTATTTAATTATTACATTATATTACTCTCTTATTGAAAATTTAATGCTAAAGTTATATTTCGGGTTATAACCTGTTTTTTTGTTCATGTTTTACTTGTTATACATGGTCCTCTTAAATAGATCACGAGTTCATAATATAGAAAATGATAAAAATATAATATATATATATATATATATATAATGTATATATGTATTCATGGTTATTCATTAAATTTAGATATATAAAATAAAATAGACCATTGATAGAACGATATGTCATAAGTATGCATAAATGATGTTTTCATTTTCATGTCATATTATAAGAAAGGAAATATATGATATATTATCATTTAATAATTACTTTTATGTTATATATATCATATATATTCATAAAATTTATCCTCATTACCGTACATGTTAAATATAGATGAAAAAATTACATCGCATCATGGAGATGAAATGTAATATGTGAACAAAAGTGACATTATCATTTCCCTAAAGATTAGAGAGTAAAAATAAACATGATATAATCATTACTGATGAATTTTATTTCTCAAATATTTTAAATATAAATTAAACCCATTATATTTCCCAATCACAAAATATTATGATAGAAAATGAATTTTATTTCTACATTGAGTGGGTAGGTTATACGTACGCGAGATAATTTGTTTCCATACATGTTTGAAGGAAAATTTGATTTATAATGATGTTTTCATAATAATAATAATATTTTAGAATATTTATGATGAAAAATTTATAATTTATTAATATATATCATATATTTATATGAGGTATATAAGGGTATAAATAGAAAATTATTTGTTAGAGCTTTACTTATTCTTCGAAAAGGGTTCATTAGATATCTTCTAAATGACTCTAGAGTTATTCTTATGGGAATACCATGACCTCAAGAATTAAGATATTGAAGTGGATAACAGAATGTGAATGAGTTTTTTTACATTATAAGACTCAATTTTTGTTATTGATATAATGGAGGGGGTTTACTTTTCTAATGATTGGGAGGGGCACTTTTGGAATCTCAATGAATATTAATTTATGATAAATCAATACCTCAAAAAGGAAATGTATTCAAATAAAATATGAGATTGGGATGTCATAATATATTCTAATATATTTTAGACATGTTTTTGAATTTTTTTAACATTCATGTCTTGATTAACTCTTAGTTAATATATTTTTGTTTTAATTATGGAAATAACATTTTCAATATTTAAATGTGGAAATTTTTCCTAATAAGGTGTCAGTTTTACCATTAAAGGTAAATTTGTGAAATTTTATATATAATGTTTACCATTTTTACTTATATTTTATTTTTATAAATTCCAAATTATTTATTAAAATATTATTTTTATAAAAAATCATTACCCTCAATTTTGACACTATTAATTACATTTATTTTAATAAAATAAATACATTAAGAAAACATCAAACCAATTCATTTAATACAATATGAATATTTCATATTCAAATATAAATTTTTTTAACACATTAATTTATTAAATATATATATATATATTTATAGTTATTTGAAATATTATTTAATTCATCATTTCATTAATATATTAATGAAGTGTATTTATTTGTATAATACATTATATTATCCTTTAATAAAATATTTCTTACCATTTATAGATAATATTTTTTTATTTCCAATTTTTCGAGTCCATTCTTTTCATAGTATCTATGTTTGGTTCATTATGGATTCTCTTGACATATAGATAAAAACTCCCGAGGATAAATGAAATGGTATTTATATATTATATGTATTTTTAATTCTACAATGAGTCATTTTTTATTATATGAGAATTATTCATCAGATAAAACAAAAATATAAATGACTTAATAAATTTTGGTGGTTTTTACGACCATCAAGAACATATATCATTTTTTTAAACTTCAGGTTAACATATTGGTTCCATTATATTATATAACTATAAAATTTTAATGTAGTCTGATTTTACCATATTAATGTTTTTATTACCAGGATTGAAGGAGGTAATGTAAAATGAAAATATTAAATCCACAATGGTGGTGAATCAGCATGTCAGGGATGACGCTTTAATGATAGTGAATAAGAAGTGAAGAAGAGATGTTTAGTGATATAAAATGAACTTAAACAATAAAATTATCTTATATTTTAAGGTAATTTATTTATAATGTTACTTAGAGTAGGAGATATTTGTATAGAATATGAAACTGAAATAAATATAAAATAAAATAAAACAAAATAAAGGGGGATTTTAGCTCCTGAACTTCTTCTTCTTGAGAACCTCCTTAATGTCAAAGGTTTTTGAATTTTGGATAAAGAAATAGTCTTGAATGTGGGAAAGAGTCTTTCGAATGCGATTTTAATGATTTTATACAAGTTGTAATGCTTTGAGGTGTGATGAGAAGAGGTGGTGAGGGGTGGTATTTATGGGGGATGAGAGTGGTGTTTTTACTTTATTATATATATTAGTTTATTAGTTTGGATCAATAGAGTGAATAGTTTGAGAAATATCAATAAATAAATAAAAATAATTAAGTGTAAATTGATATTATGTAAAATAATTTAGTGATTACTCAAGGAATATTTTATTTAACTTATACTGTAAATATACCGTACAATACAATATTATATTATTTACCAAAAATTCATGCATTTTAAAAAAATCCCACAAATTAATCATAAATATTTTTCTATATATGGAATAAAAAACATTCCATTTTTAATATAATAATTTTTTAAATATGATATATTTATTTTTTATTTAATAATATCATTTATTTTAGAAATTATGATTTCTAAATTATAACTGATTTTATGACACGTTAAAAAATTATTGATGGTCTCAGAAAATTATCATATAATAATAAGAAAAAATATATTAATTTACGAATCTATTTTATAAAAATATATTTTCATTTAAATTATTAAATTAATAAATAAATTGTAATTAAAAATTTATGTCGTACAAAAATACAAACTATTAATTTATAATTTCCAAAACTGTTGTTTTCTTCTTTCATGATATAAATAATTCAATATTTCACTTATAATAAAAAAAATTATTTTTACACTCTTATTGGAAAATACAATTCTATTATTATATATTGCTTAATTTTGAAAAATACAACTTATTTCATTATACATTTATAATGAATATAACTATTTAATTCTAGAGTGAAAAGAAATTATTTTATAAGTATTTGTATTATTTCATATAAGATACCTAAATTTTATTTACACTTTCATTGGATAATTTTTTGAAATAAGGGCCATATAATTATTCCAAATGGTTAAATTACTATTAATCAAAAATGAATCTTATCAAAAATTATTAAAAAATTGACCAATGTAAATGTTGATATTAATAATTAAAAAATAATGATTGTATTTTCAAATATACTCTATAAATTTTTCATAATTTATATTTTAAAAATGTTCACCATTAAAAGGTGATAAAACTACATTTTAAAAAATATAGTCATTATATGTGTAAAATTGGATTTTGTTCTTATCATATGTATTTGAAGACATTTTAGATGAAAGTAAAAATATTTTATTGAATACATATAATATATTAAATTCATAATATTTTTAATATTTTTCATAATATCAAACTTAATTACTAGGTTATAACCATTTTTTTAAAATAATGATATTTAATTGTATATCATTTTCCATTTATGTTAGGGTTTGTGTACAACTTATGTTGTTGATGAAATTAACTTCAAAAAGATAGATATCATAAAATATTGGGGTGGTGAATTTTCCTCTCACTCAATAAATTGTGTCTTTTCAATTTGAAATTTAACATTGAATAATAAAATTTTTATACATCAAAAATCACTTTATGGGAATCCCACATAGAAAATAAGGTTAATAAAATATCCTCCAAATTAGAGGGAAAAGGATATGGAGAGGATACCAGAAAACTAGGTATTCAGATAGGATTAAATTAGTGAAAAGTGAATATATGGACATTGAAGAATAATATAGCCATCAAGTTCTGATCGAGATTGATTGAGAACATGGTTATTAGAAAGTTAAAATTCACAAAGCTATAAATTTTTTGTGGAATAAAAAAAATTATTTATTAGAAATAAAATTAAATAGATAATATTTTTGATCCAAAATAATTTTCCTAGTGTTGGGGGATTTTTTTTAATAATAATATAATCACTTGAATAAGTAAACATACTTGATTAAATTCAATTTCATAAGAAAAATATCATCCTTTGGTTATTTTCTGATGTATTCTAACATAATCAATTACACCAAGAATGTAATGTTCAAGATGATTTTTTCACAACTAAAGGTCTTCTATTAAATTATATAGTCCATATTAAATTCTTTATTCCACTAAATGTTTACTAAAACCAATAATCATGACACATATTATCAACAAACTATAGGTTACAAAGTTTAACATGATCCATTCTATATGTAGTTAATCATAAAATTCATCTAAAACTTGGGTAACCACATTCAAAAAAAAATTAGAAGGAAGGTCTCTATATTTCCAATATAAACATAATATAAGATTCACTTAATAATGTATCTATTATTCCAACATGCCAAATATATGAATACATTGTCCTCTTAAAACATTAATGAAACATGTGTGCTTCAAAATCCATAAGCATTAAGTGCAACATTACAAAACATATATATATCATGATTTTTATAACATGAAGATCATAAAAAAGTTCTCGAATCAAAAAACAAAATTCATTAATTATGCCTCTTAGACTATAGTAACAACATAAGCTTTACACAGATCAATTCCCTTTTCTGATCTATATTTCCTTTACTTCATGGAAATTTGTTTGTGTAGTGCCCCATGTCCTTATAGATGAATCATTGTACATTGAAAAGATTTTTCTTTCCCATTAACACTCAAAGTATTTATTTCCATCCTCCAAACAAGAATGTTAATAATTTACAATATTATTTTATTAAGATCACTAAACATATAAAATTTTAGTCAATATAAACTCATACCTTCATCCAAGTCTTTAGTGTTGAAATCTCTGGGGAATATAATGACATAGTAATAATAGTTGTACTTTAAGGAATCCTCTAAATCCACTTCCACATATTTCAAAAATGAAACATCTTTAGTTTGGATAGACATGATGATAATATTGAAAAGTAATTAAAAAGGTCTTATTTTCAGTGTATAATTTTTTAAAATCCATGTGAAGTTGAACTTCATAAAATAATCTTATTGTGTTGTACTCAAATGTAAAAAAAATTATCATTAATACTTCAAAGGATACAAAAAATTAAAATTTGATACATATAATATTCTATGTGGTTTCCCTCTTCTACAAATCCATAGTGATTAATTAGTAATTCATATGGTTTAGAGAAGGTGATGAATTCAAAATTACCCTAGTAACACATTCCATGCATGGAATGTTAAGAAATCTACAAGTAAATGATTTATTTTTATACATTCCATGTTCCTATAAATAATAGAGGAATAATAGAGGTGAAATATTCTTCATAAATTTTCAAATAGGTGTCTTGTATGATGATAGAATTTTAAAAATCACACGATCCAGATTTGAGAATTATGATTCAAATTAAATCCCTTGGAAGTCAGAGAAGTTTTGTTCGTGATCTTTATCCTTACATTTCAAGGTTGTTCATCAGCTGAAAATAAAATTTAAAGTACAATGGACTTACTAAAATATTATACATAGAAAATTTCATATATTCTTAAACAAATATCCTTCTAGTAACCCTTTATTGAAAATTTCATATACCAGAATAGCTTATAAAATGATAACTCCTAATGTATAATTTCAAACTAAAAAAACATAAAATAAATTGAGAATTTATACATAGATAATGTCAAAAAAATAAAAAAAAATTGTTTCCAGATGTATTTACTATTAAATCCTTTATAATGGTTTGTCTATAAAATGTTAATTATCATTAGAATATCATTCTGCAGTGTCAGAATAGGTATGCAGTAAGGCCCATTATCATGTACCTCATTACGTTGAGTCAGACCTGACAAACCTTGTTGGAGTTATTGTATCTAGGTATATACATGAGAAAACCAAATACATTTATAGTATTCATATAGAGATATATTTATAGGAAGATTCACATAATATATACCTTACAAAAACAATAGGATGTTCTTCTATGATTACCTTCAAAGTCAATCTTAGGGTTCTATTCCTTTATCTAGGTTTTCAAATTCTATTTTCTAGTGTCTATACCAATCATTCTCTAATACCAACTCTAAATACCCCAACCCTAGTATAATGGAGTCAATGCCTTATATATTTACATTGGAAAAATAAATAACGAATTCATATATTGAAGGACCAAGTGGTTTAAGTGAATTTGAAAATTAGATACAAAAATAATTTTTACATTTAATATTGAATGGGAAAAAAATAATCTCTATTGGAAACATTAATAAACTCCTAGATTATCCATAGAAAGCATTAATATATATAACATCTCATCCTAGAGAAAAATAAAACATAATTAAGTGGTGATATGGGATGCTTATTAAGGGTAAAAAATATAGTATAAGCTATCATAAATAAACATAAACTATAAGTCATGGTGAATAATAAAAATCCACTAAAACATTATCTTGATCTTAGTATGTTAGGAATAAAATCTGAATAAATAATTCCATATAAATAATCACATGAGAATGAAAATTAACCACGTATATTCCTCTAACCCAATAATCACATGGGACATTATTTACTACTATCATAATGAGGGAATCAATAATTATATACATAAGAAATATGCAATTACGTTATTGGGAAAGAAGACTATATAAATATGTAATCCAATGGAAAACACCCAATCAAGTTGATCTCATGAGACCAACAAATGCATGAAGGGGCTATACTAGGACTTACCCATCACATACCAAGTCCAATGTATTCCCCATATATTGAATAATCAATTTAAAAACATATTCTTCAATCAATATGTTCTCTACCACCATGAAATATTTGAATAATAATTATATAAGAAAATACTCAATTAAAATCATTGATAAATTCTTGAAAGATGCCCTTTTACTTTGGAAAGTAGAGTTATTTAAAAAAACTATTTGTCATAAAATCAAAACCGAAACATGTATATCACCAAAAATAAAATATATGTATAAGGAAATTATTTTTGAGTCATAAAATGTTTTCCACTAAAGTGAAATCATGTAAGAATATTTTTTAACAAATTTAGAAATGGGCACCTTTATTTTCGTTTAATTAAAATTATAAAATAGTATTTTTAGTGGACAAGTTTATTTCCTTACATAAAACTAGAAAAATTATAAAATATATTATCAAGATAAAACGATTGAATTTAGAAAAAATTTATTTTCTTAAAAAAAATATGGAGTGTGCTTGAAAATGTGTTAGAAATTTGGAAGTTCCCTTTAATCAGAATAGATTGTCAAGAGGAATATAACTGGAACCTTATTAAAAATGAATTTACCATCAAGGAAAGAAGAAAATGTATATGTAAATGATTTTGGGACATATAAATATAAATTATAAGAATTATATATAATAAAATAAGAATTAAATTGGGGTAATGGTAGATAAAATGTCACCCAAATGAAAAAGGAGGTTTGAGAAGATAACCTTATCAAAATAAAAAAAATGAACTGTATTCCCCATTAATGACCATAAAATAAAAAATTGAATACCATGAATATAAATAGATTTCTAAGATTATAAATCAAAAATATTCACACATACCTGAGACATATAAAATATTCATGAATAATTCATATCTCATAGAAATAAAGGTGAGATGAGAAATCCATTACCTTATGTCTGATGGTGTTCTGCACCTGATCTTAATGTCCTGGACAATCATAATAATGTATTAATTAATTAATTTATAAATTTTTATAAATATATTTTATTTATTATAATTTTATTTATTTTATTAATTTCCCTTCGGATGGGTAATAAAATACAATTTTATCATTTTGGGTTGTCCGTTTACTTGGTATTCATGATCAGATTACTTGTATATCTGTATGGAAAATCATGTGAAAAGATAACAGAGATTCAGAATCGAAATTATATGTTATTATTTAACTAATATAATACTATATGATTATATTTTTTATTATTTTATATGGTTTTATGATGAATTATTAGGTAAAATGTTATATATAACTCTTTAGATTATTTTGGAATTTTTTTGATCATCAAACGCAAGTTTTGTGTTATAAACTAAATTTTTTAAAAATACTTAGTCTAAACATTAAATAAGTTTTATAAGAAATATTAATTTCTTGTTTAAAAATAATAATGTTTTCATAGACAACCTAAAAATGTAGAAATTAAAAATGAAAAGACGTCGTCAATGAAGGTAGAAAATTGATGCATCACAAAAGATGTTTTTATAATTGGAATAAATAGGGGAAGAAGAGAAGATAATTGATGATAGATTCTTCATAAAAATAATAAAATTTTATTTTATCTATATGATACTATATTTATCATTCATTTTTTGATAGTTTATGTGAGTGAAGGATCATAAATTAAACAAATAATAAAATAAAATGAAAGTGAAGGATTAAGAGTTTTACATCTTGATTTGTTCTCCTTGAAATTCATGTTAAGATCATTAAAATGGTCCTCTGAGTGAGAACATAAATAAAGAAGAAAATTTTCTAGAGGTCTAGGAGAGATGTTGGGAAAAAAATATAATGAAGCTTCATGGATTTAGCTGTATGATGAGAAGAGGCGGTGTGGGGTGATATTTATTTTCGAGGAGAAGGGTGTATTTTTAAAATTTATATTCATTTTCATATTTTTTATAAATAAAGTGAATATATTTATCTCTATCACTAAATATATAAAAATAATTAATTCCATTTATATATTATGTTGATTAAATCGACAATCATTCAGGGAATAGTGTATTTGACTTATATGTTTTATACCATAAGTTGTAGTATTTTATTAATCACCAAAACATCAATTATTTTAGAATATCCCAAAAAATCACCATATAAATTTTGAAATGTTTTTAATTAAATAATTAAATACATTTTATGAATATAAATTCTTAATTAGAAGATATTTAATTTTTAATTAAAAAAAAATTACTAAAAAAATGCATTTTAATATTATAAATGTTTTATGACACACTGAAATGTTTATTTTGGTCTCATAAAATTATATTATAATCATAAGAAAATTAAATATTAATTTTTTTATTTATTTTCTAAAAATATTTTCTCTTTAAATCATTATATTAATTATAATATTGTATATAAAAATTTATGTTTCACAAAAATACCAACACTTAATTTATCATATCTAAAGAAATATGTACTTAATACATTATATAAATATACCATATCTTCATTTATAAGATACCAAAATATTATTTATAATTTAAAAGGAGAATTTATTGACCTAATAGAAACATAACAATTCTTAACCATCAAATTAATATTTTAAATGCCACATTACTAATAATCATGAATGAAACTTATTAGAACAATTAAAAAATAATTTAAGGAAATTTTTTATTATTTTTTTCGAAATAAATGTATATTTTGTCAAATATAATTTATTTAATTTTCGAAAAAAATATTTTTCACATGTTCTCCATAAAAAATTTGGTAAACCAATGTTAAACACAATATAGAATTTTTATCAATAAAATTGGTTTTATTCTTATCTTATGTCTCTAAAAATAATATATAAATGTAAAAATATTTGATTGAATATATAATATCTAAATTTAATAATTTGGTCAAACCTATTAATTCACACAAATGTAACCTCTAGGTTATAACTTTTATTTTAAAAAAATTATATTTAATTTTATTTAATTGTTCCTTTAAACATGGTGGTGTCTAGTACCCATGTTTTATTATAAAGACCCGTAAAATTCTACGAAAGTTTTTTCTAAATTTTCTTTGGGATTTTACAAGGACGCGGTTTCTTACGGCACCTGATTCCGATGCCCGGTGTGCCCGATATCATTTTTTGAAGTTTAGCTTGGGTACGTTCAGTGAATGAACCAGCAGGGTTTTCTAACTTTTGAACCGGTGCTCGAAATCAAATTCTGAGGGCACCAATGGAATCACAGCACCGGTATTTTCTTAGAAATGCATTTTTCTAGAGTTGTCATTTCTCAGGTGTGGTTTTTAATTTTTGGGGTTAAGTTACGAAAAAAATAAAGTGGTGCGATAACTTTATTTTGTTTCACATAAGCCACTTAAGCCATGTTAAGCGGATACGGTGGAACCCAAAATATCCTACCCATTTGGTAGGATATTTATGAGGTGGGGCCCGCACGAGCCCACCATTTATTCACTCCTAAGTAATGCACCGGAAAACCCCCTCTTTAATGAAAGTCAACCGTGCGTTTTTCTGGTTAAGAAACGCCCAATTAAATTGGGCAGTTAAATTGTTACAATTAATTCTTCGAATTAATTGTTCATTTCTTATCTTTTGTTTTTCAAATTCTTAAGTTGATAATAAAATAAGAAGTGGACTTATTTTATTTTTTTGGGGGTTTTGTGTTGTGTGAAACATTTTGGAGAACTAAGAGAGGATTCTTCGTTCTTCGACGAAGAACGCGAAGAACGCACCACAGCTGACGAAGAACGCCAATCTCCAACGGCGGACGACGGTGAGTAACACCTTCCTCGGAGATCACCTAATGCCAACGACGATTCTCTTCTTCCACAGCGATCCTCTTCTTCCACGACGGATATTTCTGCAATGAACGCTCGTTTGACAACAACATTGAGGTAATGTTTTATTTTATTTGTTAGTTGATGAAATCTTCCTTCGCTTTCTCCTTTTCTTGAACCGCCTGTTATCGTGATAACGGGAGGAGGTCGGACTGCATGAACACGGCCGACACTCCTCCCATTTTTGGTTGATGGTTTTGTTGTGGCGATCAAGGCAACGTGGTGCCGATGCACCGCGTGGAATTTTGATAGGGAAAGGGGGAGAAGAGCGGCACCGTCGGGCCGTGCCGTTGAAGACAGACCAAGACGCGGCACTGTCGTGTCGCGCCGTTGAAAACGAACAAAAGATGTGGCGCCGCCGCGCCGCATTAGAGAACCACTAAAGCACAACGGCTGGAGAGGGGCCGCAGCGGATGGGCACGGTGTTGTCGCGCCGTGTCGGACGAACCAAGGTTGCGGCCGGTTCCGGGCCGTGGCGGAGCAGCGGAACCTGTGGCCGGTACCGGGCCGCCGGCGTCGGAGCGAGGGGACCGGCCCCTGCCTGTCCCGTGATGGTGGCAGCCGGCCGATTCAAGGAGAGGGCTGGGGGTCGTAACCCATGGTCGTCCAGTAGAGCGGCCCCATTAAATGGGCCATGGTTTACCTCACACGGGGGCAGTCCCCCCGCCCCGAAACAGTTCGGTCGTTCCGCCGAACCCCTGGCAGTGTGCCAGCGTGCCACGCGCCTGGTGGCTGCCCTGGCCGGTCCGCCAAACCAGACTGCCAAGCTGGGTCGTGGCCTGCCGGGCTGGGCCACGCCCAAGCGGGCTGGACCTGGACCCGGTTCGGGCTGACCCTAGGGGTATCGAGCCGGGTCGGACAGGGCCCGAACCCCCTATTACCGAACCATTTTTGGACTGTCTCCCATAACATGAGCTACGTGCCTCTGATCGATGCAGCGTCAGTTGCGATTCGATCCTTGGATTGAGACGGTCATTTCGGTATATTGTACTCACGGTTTCGAAATACTTTGGGTTTGTCCGGGTTGGTTCGCACTCGAAACCAACCAGGCCCTCAGAGCAGAAACACATATATCTTGAGCTCCGGATGTCTGATTGACATGTCATCAATTTGGTTGGATTCCTCTTGAGGAGACATAACTTTTGGAATACTTCATCCAAGGTTTGGATGCAGTTGGAGTTTGGCCGAGTTGGATTGTACCCAAAATCCAACCGGGCCCCTGGAACGGAAAAGGTGATATCTTTCAGACCGGACGTCCGTTTGAGGAACCGTCAGTGGTGTTGGTGATCACGTTGAAAAAAGGCCCCTATGAGTATACCCTATGTGAGTTCGGGATACAATTGAGATACGGCTGGGTTGGTTCACACACGAAACCAATCGGGCCCCTGGGACAAAAAGGCTAATAACTCACAGACCGGGCGTCCGATTGACACGCCGTCTATTGCGTTGAGACCCCTATGAAGAGGCAGTCCTTTGAAATACTTATTAATGGGACTTGTGATGCTTGGAGTATCGAACTGTAGCTCATGGAGCGGACCCTCCCGGAGACGAGCATATAGAGTACGAAGACCGTGTAGCTGGCTGTGACCGATGACTTCTTGTCCGATTCGATTCGGAGTGACTAGAATAGCCCAGTGGGGAGCACTACTTTTTGAGGTGGAAGACCCATGGGAGAGGGGCACTAAATTGTGAGGTGGCAGACCCGCGGTACTCGACAGGAGGAGTACCTCTGTAGGCTATGAGGGGGATCACTACTGTGTGAGGTGGCAGACCAATAGCGGTGGAGCACTACTGTGTGAGGTGGAAGACCCACGGTACATGACAGGAGGAGTACCTCATCAGTCTTAGGTTAGAGACCAGTACCTCGGAGTTGTGACAGGATCCCTTTACACCCCAAAGATAGGCTCATCAGCAGTTACAGTTTTGATAATGAAAATCCTAGTTTGAGCTGAGTCTATGACCTTTGTGTTTAACTCATGACTGATATGGGTCACATGATAACTTAGGTATATGTATGGGCATATACCTGGGTAGTGGCTACCCATTGATTTCTTAATCATTGTGTTCCCTCATGATTGAGATGGGTTACTTGATAACTTTGGTATGTGTAAGGGCATATACCTAAGTTGATGTTATCTGTTGAGATCTTATTTGTGGTTATCATTGATGGATTTAGTGAGACCTTGAGGGTATCTAGGTCCCTATTGAGTATCGTTATAATAACCCTTGCACAGGCTATGCCCGTACCTCGTTGTGTTGGTTGCTGACGACGGGAAGTGCTGATGGAGGCCGAGTGTTCGAGGACTGGACGGTACCCAGAGGTGGACTACAAGATGAGTCAGTATCCGGAGGTGGACTTCACTGTGAGACGACACTCGGAGGAGGTTGACGAGCTAAAGAATCCATGAGCTACTCTATCTGTACATACCCTTCAGGTAGGATCCGAGGTGGACGACACAGGAGCTGCTTCCTTTCTTCCAGCTTTTGTCTTTTCTGTTGTACTTTCATTCAGTTGTAGTTGTGCTTTCAGTTGGGTTTGTATTCTGGCCCATTTACATTTCAGCAAATTCTTTTGTACTTAGTGTTTTACTTCCGCTTGTACTCTATGGTGATTAGTTTACTTTTATAAAGGCAATGCCTTCCCATTTATCAGGATTTACCCCTTTGGTGCTAGTCATGAGCCCCTGGCCTATGGAAGGCGGGCATGGGGTAGTCACAGCACCGGCCCGGAGGACGGGTCATGATAAATTGTTATCAGAGGAGTCGGTTCTACCACAAAACTAATAACTCTGATATTTTTCATTCTGTGAAGCGACAATGTTTAAAGTTCCGAGTGTGGTTTATAGTTCAGGGAGTCCTGTTTTGGTGTGGGCGGCCGACATATCCATACAATAAGACCCTGACAATTGATTTCTGACTTTGTCCATGAAAACACTGATTGCGTGTGTGTTTCCAGAAGTTTTTAAAGGTCAACTCAAACCAGGTCAGCTCACCAGGTAAAAATTGTTTTCCCATGTCATGTTTGTTTCTTTCAGGATGCCTCCCCGTGGATGAGTAGCTAGAGCCCCGAGATTTGTTCGTACTGACAGCCTGCCAAGTGACGTGGCCTTAGTACATGGCCCTATCCTAGTTGAGGCACCAGTGGAGGCACCATCAGTACTACTACCCATTGGGCCACCAATGCCACCATCCCCAACAGCAGAGGGTGCAGGTCGCTTGAGTGCACTGCACGAGTTCCAGCACCAGAGGCCACCCAGGTTCAGGGGAGAGACGGACCCGCAGGCGGCTGAGGATTGGCTGGAGGATGTGGTGAGAGTCTTCAGGGTAGTGGGGACACCATCAGACTTCGTGGTGATCCTTGCTGCAAGCCTTCTTTAGGCAGCATCTGGCAGATGGTGGAGCCTGATGCTCCAGGTGCATGACGAGGCAACACTTCTTTGGGTAGACTTCGAGAGCCTGTTCCGGGCAGAGTTTGTACCAGACACCCTTCGAGCGGTGCGTATAATGAAGCTACATCAGCTGCAGTAGGGCAGCATGATAGTGGCGCAATATTCAGTGTGGTTTACAGACCTCTCGCGCTACTCCACAGATATGGTACGGGACCCGTTGTTCAGGGCCCGAACCTTCGAGCAGGGGCTCGGGCGAAAATTAGAGCATCTGTTGTTTCTCACAGCATTCCGACACAGATAGGGGTGTTAGAGAGAGCCCTCTTAGTGGAGAGTTTCTTTGCTGACCAGTCTCTAGCAGGAGGACCCACCACTAGCCGACATGCGGCAGAGTCTTCTGTAGCAGGCAGTAGACAGATGACGCAGAGGTCTAAGAGGACCATACCTACAGGTGGTCGACCGCATGACTCAGTGTCGGTAGTGCGAGGCACCAATGGGAATGACAGAGCCATACCTGCCATGCAGTGTTACTCCTATGGCATGATTGGTCACATGGCACGTGACTATCCGCCCCGCCATGTAGATTACCAGCAGTTAAATGAAGAACCTCCCAGGCAGAGGAAGAGGTTCAATCAAGGCACACCGCTAGGAGATGGTCATGTAGCTGGAGGTGGATAATGCTTCGAGGTGTTCCCACCACCACCACCAGGAGGTCCACCCCGACCACAGGGAACATGTGGTCATTGTAGAGCATAGCTTCAAGCAGAAGAAGCTTATGACTATGGAGCCCCGAAGGCGAGTCGACAGGAGAGGAACTATTGGTTTCATTTTATTCTTTGTATATCTAGTTCTATGTTGTTTTTGTTGTTACATTTGTGTCTTTGTACCATGAGCTACAATAATATAAAGACACTTACCTTGGTGACATTTTCTTCCTTCCTTTTTGAGTACTAAGAGGTTCCAGTTTAAACCGTTGACTTGACCCTCACTTTCGAGATTCCTACTGGAAGAGACCCAGTGACCTCACGCTGATGCCGATAGTGTGACACGACCCTTAGAGGCGAGATTGATAGTTGGAACTCTTGGTAGTAATGTCGAGGACTTACGACATCATTCAGGGAATGAATACATCATTCATGTTTAGATTGACTGTATTAGGAAAAAAATGTGGTTCATCCAGGGGATGAGACCTAATTTCTCGTATCGGCAAAGAAGAAATCTTAGCAGCTCTTGTGGGAACAGAGAAGGTCCATTTCATCCAAGAGCGGATGAGGACAGCTCAGAGCAGACAGAAGCCTTATGCTGACAGGAGGCAGAGACCATAAGAGTTTGAGGATGGTGACCACGTTTTCTTACGGGTCTCACCTCGATGTGGAATTACGAAGACGTGGACGAGGTGTCAAGTTATCTCTGAGGTTCAACGGACCTTTCTATTTCCTTTGTAGTGTAGGTGAGGTGGTTTACCGCTTGACCCATCCACCTTAGTTGTACCAGGTGCACGACGACTTCCATGTATCTCAACTGAGGAGATACGTGCTCAACCCTTCGCATATCATCGACCATGGGAAGCTGGACTTGGGCGATGGGGTGACATTCTCAGAGGTTCCAGTGGGGACTAAGGATCGATAGGAGTAGATCATATGAGGACGATCGATTCCTCGGGTGCACTTTCTTTGGTAGTATGGGAATCTCCAGGTAAGCACTTGGGAGTGGGAGGTTCAGATGAGTGTTCAATACCCACTTTTGTTTCCCCAGTTTTGATGTATCTTTAAGGAGACGTAAAGCCCTGAGGTGGGAGTGATGTAAAGACCTGTAAAATTCAAGGAATTTTTTTTCTAAATTTTCATTGGGATTTAACAAGAACTCAGATTCTGACGGTGCCTGATTCCGAGGCCCGGTGTGCCCAGAATCATTTTCTGATGTTTAGCTCGGGTACGTTCAGTGAATGAATGAATGGGGTTTCCTAATTTTTGAATCGGTGCTCGGAATCAAATTCCAAGGGTACCAATTGAATCGCAGTGCCGATATTTGCTTAGAAATTCCTTTTCCGGAGTTGCGATTGCTCGGGTGTGGTTTTTAATTTTTGGGGTTAAGTTAAGAAATAAAATAAAGTTGTCTGACAACTTTATTTTATTTCACATAAGCCACTTAAGCTAAGTTAAGCGAATAGGGTGGAACCCAAAATATCCTATCCATTTGGTAGGATATTTGTGAGGTGGGGCCCGCACGAGCCCACCATTTCTTCCCTCATATTTAATGCACCCGCAAACCCCCTCTTTAATGAAAGTCAACTGTGCATTTTTCTTGTTAAGAAACGCCCCATTAAATTGGGCAATTAAATTGTTACAATTAATTCTTCGAATTAATTATTCGTTTCTTATCTTTTTTTCAAATTCTTATGTTGATAATAAAATAAGAAGAGGACTTATTTTATTATTGTTGAGGTTTTGTGTTGTGTGAAACCTTTGGGAGAACTAAGAGAGGATTCTTCGTTCTTAGAAGAAGAACGTGAAGAACGCACCACCGCCGACGAAGAACACCAATCTCTGATGGCGGATGACAGCGAGTGATGCCTTCCTCAGAGATCACCTAATGCCAATGGTGATTCTCTTCTTCCACGACGATCCTCTTCTTCCACGAACGTTAATTCCGCGACGAACGCTCGTTCGATGACAGCGTTGAGGTATGGTTTTATTTTATTTGTTAGTTCGTGAAATCTTCCGTTGCTATATCTTTTTCTTGAACCGCCTGTTATCCCGATAACGGAAGGAGGTCGGACCGCACGATCACTGTCGACACTCATCCCCGTTTTGGTTGTTGGTTTTGTTGCGGCGATTAAGGCAATGCGGTGTCGAAGCACTGCGTAGAATTTTGATAAGGAAAGGGGGAGAAGTGTGGCACCGTCGCTTCGTACCGTTGAAGACGGACCAAGGTGCAGCTCCATCGCGTCGCGCCGTTGAAAACGAACCAAAGATGCGGCGCTACCACGCCGCACCGGAGAACCACTAATGCACTGCGGCCGGAGCGGGGCCGCGGAGGAGGGGCGCAGTGCCATCGCGCCGCGCCGGATGAACCAAGAACGAGGTCGGTTCCGGGCCGCAGCGGAGCAGCGGAACCGGAGGCCGGTACTGGGCCACCAGTGTCGGAGCAAGGGGACCGGCCCCTGCCGGTCCCGTGATGGCGGCAGTCAGCCGGCCAGCCGGGCCAGCCGGTTCGAGGAGATCGCCAGGGGTCGTAACCCCCGGCGGCCAGAAGAGCGGCCCCATTAAAGGGGTCGCAGTTTACTCCATGCGGGGGCAATGCCCCCGGCCCGAAACTGTTCGGCCGTTCGGCTGAACCCCTGGCGGCGCGCCAGCGCGCCGCGTGCCGGGCCGCTGCCCTGGTCGGTCCGCCGAACCGGACCTTCAGGCCGGGCCGCGCCCAGCCGGGCCGGGCATCGCCCATGCCGCACTGAGCCGCATGCAGGCCGCGCCAGGCCGTGCCATCTAGGTCGGGCCGCGCCCAAGCGGGCCAGACCCGGACCCGGTTCGGGCCGACCCTAGGGGTATCGGGCCGGGTCGGTCAGGGCCCGAACCCCCTATTACCGAATCATTTTTGGTCTGTCGCCCATAACATGAGCAACGTGCCTCCGATCGATGCACCGTCAGTTGAGATGCAATCCTTGGATCATGATGGTCGTTTAGGTATATCGCACTCAAGGTTTTGGAATACTTTGGGTTCAGCCAGGTTGGTTCGCAAACGAAACCAACCTGGCCCTCGAAGCGGAAACGCTTATATCTTGAGCTTCTGACGTCCGATTGACGTGTCGTCGACTTGGTTGGATTCCTCTTGAGGAGAAGGACCATTTGGCATACATCGACTGAGGTTTTTATGCAATTGGAGTTTGGTCGAGTTGGATTGTTCCTGAAATACAACCAGCCACCTGGAACGGAAAAGCTGATATCTTTCAGACCGAACGTCTATTTGACGAACCGTCAGCGGCGTTGGTGATCACGTTGAGAAACAACCCCTATGAGTATAACCTATGTGAGTTCGGGATATATTTGAGATACGTCCGGGTTGGTTCTCACACAAAACCAACCGGGGCCCTTGGACGAAAAGGCTAATAACACATAGACCGAGCATCTGATTGAGGCGCCGTCTGTTGCGTTGAGACCCCTATGACGAGGCGGTCCTTTGATATAATTCTTCGTGAGACTTGTGATACATGGAGTATCAACCTATAGCTCGTGGAGCGGACCCTCCCGGAGATGAGAATACTGAGTACGGAGACCGTGTACCGGTTTGTGACCGCTGACTGCTTGTCTGATTCGATTCAGAGTGACTAGCATAGCCCAGTGGGGAGCACTACTTTGTGAGGTGGCAGACCCATGGCGGAGGAGCACTACTTTGTGAGGTGGCAGACCTACGGTACTCGACAGGAGGAGTACCTCTATAGGCTATGACAGGGATCACTACTGTGTGAGGTGGCAGACCCATAGCGGTGGAGCACTACTGTATGAGGTGGAAGACCCGCGGTACTCAACAGAAAGAGTACCTCAGTAGTCTTAGGTTAGTGAGCAGTACCTCGGAGTTGTGATTGGATCACTGTGCACTCCAGAGACAGGCTCATCACCAATTACGGTTTCGATAAAGAAAATCCTAGTTTGAGCTGAGTCTATGACCTTTGTGTTTACCTCATGATTGAGATGGGTCACAAGATAACTTAGGTATATGTATGGGCATATACCAGGGTATTGGTTACCTGTTGATTTCTTAATCTTTGTCTTCCCTCATGATTGAGATGGGTTACTTGATAACTTAGGTATATGTATGGGCATATACCTAAGTAAAGGTTATCTGTTGAGATCTTCTTTGTGGTTATCCTTATTAGATTTAGTGAGACCGTGAGGGTCTCGGGGTCCCTAATGAGTATCATTATACTCACCCCTGCATGGGCTATGCCCGTACCTCGTTGTGTTGGTTGGAGATGATGGGCAGTGCTGAAGGAGGCTGAGTGTTCGAGGACTGGACGGTACCCAGAGGTGGACTACACGACGAGTCAGTATCTGGAGGTGGACTTCACGGTGAGACGACACTTGGAAGAGGTTGACGGGCAAGAGCATCCAGGAGCTACGCTATCTGTACCTACCCATCAGGTAGGATCCGAGGTGGACGATACAGGAGCTGCATCCTTTCTTCCAGCTTTTTTCTTTTCTGTTGTACTTTCGTTCAGTTGTAGTTGTACTTTCAATTGGGTTTGTATTATGGCACATTTACTTTTAAACACTTTGTTTTGTACTTAGTGTTTTACTTCAGCTTGTGCTCTATGGTGTTTAGTTTACTTTTATAAAGGCAATGCATTCCCAGTTATCGGGATTTACGCCTTTGGTGCTAGTCGCCAACCCCTGGACTATGGAAGGCGGGCTTGGGGTAGTCACGACACGGGCCCCGAGGATGGGTCGTGACATGTATAAAAATTAATTTCAAAAAGATACATATCATAAAATATTTTGATGTTACAATATATATTTCATTAATATAATCCAAAAAGAGTTATTTTTATTAATAATTGCTTACAAACATACTTGTGCACATTTAAATAGTTTTTTAGAAAAACCTTTCCTTTTATTATAAAAAGTGCATACATTAATTTATTATTAATCAGTCAAAAAATTATATATATTTCTGTAATATATAATTTCATAATTTAGTTAATCCTGTTCAAACCTTCCATTCTAATGGATGGTTTATTATACTCTATGTTAAATAAGTATAATAATAAAATAATGTTTTGTGGAATCTTAGTGTTTCAGGTAAAGTAAAAAAATACAGTGGTCTTTGTTGTTAATGGTGAACTTGGTATAGAACATAATACAAGAAATCAATGAAATTTAATTAATTATAAGAAATAAAAGGTTTGTAAAAACATTGGGTGTTAAATCCACTACAACCAAAAAGTCGTCCACTATTAGAAAATGTGTCAGACTAAGTCCTATGGATGGGGAACATTTATCATGAAACATCTTTTTCCCCGTAAATATGAGCTGATGTCACCTGACCGAAGCATCCCATTTCTATAGACCATCATAGAAATAAGTTTTAGGGTCCCAAATGGCCACACATTTTACAAATATTACAATATTTCGGACACGACTTTTGAGAATGACCATGTGTTATACAAAAGAAAACACTAATTTACACATTTATTTAATGAGAATATTATCCATTCTTGACCAAATTATAAAATATATCAATTAAGTCATCTCAGCCTAATTCAACCACAAATATGAATTATTCCATACTTTTAATTATTTTATCATCGCTTAAACTAACATATAGATTTTTTGAATATATCGCAAAGTGGTCAAAAAATATGTTCAGATAACAATCCACATGACCTGGTGATGCCATTTTATAAACAAAATAGTCTTGATGGGGTTATGTCCATGCTTGGATAATAAAAAATACAATAATTATATGTTCTAGGAATACAACACAAATGAGAGATTTCCGTAAGAGAACCCATGGGATTAGAGGCATTCCCTTTATTCACGTTATTACGATTATTGCACTAAATAATGAATAACCACAATAATTACAATGAAACCCAATCATGAAAATGGAATGGAATGATGACTTATTAACACTCTCGTCCAGGTACCTCAAATAATGAGTGGATGGACTTGACCCTTAGAGCATAATGTGTCTAGAATTAATCGATGATGTCCTTAAAATATTCAAGACACTGAACTTTATTTTGGGAACCCCTAGTTTATATTATTTTTACTGAACCAACCAATAATACCATATGAACTAATATATATAATGATTCTGTAATTATTTTAAGGGCATTCTGAGCCCCCACGGGCAGTAGATAATATCCCTAACATTATAATGAATAATATTGGAATTATGTATCCAAAAAAATTAATAAAATATGAGTTATATAAAACATAAATATAGTCTATTAAAAAAAGTGTTAGATATTGAAATTAATAATATAAAACTATTTATATGGTCTATAAACAAGGTTAAATGGTCAAGGCTATAAATACATCAACCTAGAAACCCCATGTGACTTGTGGACAACAAAATTAATTGGAAACCACCACATAAAAATCTAGCTACAAATGTGAAATAATAACCCCAGATTGGTGCATTCTGTTTCCCTAGACCTAGAATATTAAAAACTTATAACATATGAATTCAAATTTAGATTGTGGTTAATAAATCCTGGTAATAATTTTCTAATTAATTTCATAAACATTTACATTTCTTGTAAATCAATTATCTCTATTTTAAATAATACATGACATGAATATATATTCACATCATATATCAAAACAAGATTTCCAAAAAACACTTGATGTTATAAAATAAGGAAAAAATTCTTTTCTATCAGTGTTCTCTTGAGTGGTTTTTTCAAAATAGACATGAATAATAATCTATATTGGAATAGAAGGATATAATAATATTTTTAAAAATATTGATTAATTATGCATTTCTCAAAAAAGAGTAAAATATTTCATAACATTCGTATTTAAATAAATATCAATAATTTCACCATGGATAAGAGTCCATTGTATATGATTATATAAAGATTCTAACACATTATAGAATAGCTACATGTGTGCACATGTTCCTTTGACTAATCTCTAAAAAATACTCATAAGACTCCCTACGGATGAATATAATAATATCCCTAAGTTATAATATCATGTAAAAGGTATTACCCCTAAGGATAAACTGTATATGATCTTTAAGGAAACACTAGTTAGAAATTACTGATCACGTCATGTATTCTATCACTTATATACCTAGTCACTGATGTGAATTACGGTAAACAAGCGTTATTCAGACTATCACTTCCATCACTCAATATCAATCATTTCAAATAATAATTCAATATATACTTAAAAATGAAACCAGTGTTATTATTTCAAAAAATGACTTCAATTTCAAAAATGAGAATCCATGGATTTTTCCAAAAAAACTCATTTCATTCATTGGGAAAACCAACGTTAAATGGTTTTATCAAAAACACATGATTTTCAATTAAAAATGGATTTTATCCAAAACCAATTCATTTTATTTAAAAACACAAAATCAAATGGTTTTTATAAAAATATAGAAACCTTTATTTTTAAATACCAACATTGAATATTGTTATAAAAATTCATTACATTATTCAAAAACCATTATGAAATGGTTTTCAAAAAAATTAATTTATACTATTATTTAAAACATATAAAACAGCTATATTTTTTCAAACTCCAAACAAAATTTCTGTTTAAGTCTATTTTATGAAAATCAATTTTCAATTTTCAATATCCACTATCGACTATATTCATCACACAAACAACTCGATTCCAAAATTAGTTTTCTAGTATATATAATCATTGTTTTGATGTTAACTGAGAACCAAAAAATTAATAAATAATATATGGTATTAAAATGGATGTAATTTATTTAATAAATAACATATACACCATTCAATTTTAAAATTAATTTTCAAACAATTAAATATTTATTTGTAATTAAATAAGGAAAATATTTTAGTTGGTTAGAGAAGTGATGGTTTAATGAGATAAAAGTTTTCATAAAATTACCTACCATATATATAGAAACATAGATTCTACTAATTAAAAACAAATTTCAATGAACTCAAATAAAACATGTTTTCATACAGAATATCAGTTTCCACAAATGATTTTAATTCATGGCCAAATTTATTAAGGTTGAAAAATTACGTTGAAATAACGCAATATATGACAAAAAATTTCCATATAAAAGAAAACCCTTCCATCTTATCGTCACATGAGTGAAGTAATTTTGGAGAAAAATATATAGGGTACCATGTTTGTGTTACACTAGAACAATTCATGGAAAAGTTGAATGTGATGTAAAACCACCTGAAAACCTCACAGAAGTTCCTGGATTGACATCTAGATCAGAAACAATCATTCCACAATTTTTACCAGACTGTGAAGGAATAATGTGTCTCTATTCATTATTATATTCCATAAAAAACTCATTACTCATTTCCAAGGTTAAAAATAATATCCTCATGAATCTAAATACTTCTCATCATCCAGAAATTAATAACCCAATTAAATGACTCAAGTACCCAACTACTCCAGTAACTGAAGTCTCATCCCAAAGACTATGGGATCAAGAAGCATATCATGAACTACCTCATGAGTCCGAACATAATATTAATATATTTTCTACCATTAATCACACATAAAAATATATTAACAAAAAAATATATGAAATTATCCTCCCTTTTAATCCATTTTTAATTAACCAACCTGGAATACCATCCAATTTTGCATCCATACTGATTCACTACTGAACTAAAATTCCTTCCAATCCCCACAAGCCAGTGACAACAACCATGCATAAAAAAGAATGATATGGGAATGATTTAAACTATAACCATGAATCAAAAGTAATTATTTGAGGAAGTAAAACCCAAATTAAAAAAACTAGTACATTTAATAGAAAAAAACACATGTCTCCTGATAAATCATTAATAAAGGAAAATAATTAATATTATAAATATATCAACCCAAAAACACCTTTGGATAAGTTGATCACATGCTCCACTGGCCACAACCTACTCCCAAGTCCTACTAAATATGTTCACTCGCCTCCTTTGAGTCGTTCTTTAACTTTTACTTGACAGTGTATTACAAAAACAACCAATACTCGATGAAATTTTATATTTTTCAAACAATGACCCGAATGATTTGACCACGTAAATTCATAAGAAAATCTATATCATGTAAAATAGTTATTTTCAATAATTATAAAATCATGGAGTATATATATCTTTAAAACACATATCATTATATGATTTCTCAAGAATATTAGTAGATAGTTCAAAATGGGTACAAAATGGAATTTCCATCAATGTTGGCATGTCTAACATCTTATATCAAAAGAGGCATGAATAATAATTTCTCTTAGAACAAACTGTTATAAACAAAAATATCAAACTATTCCTGATTTAAACATTTTATACACAACATATATATGAAAAATATTTCATAAAATTTAAATGTAAACCATTGACAATCATAGAAAAATTATTAAGAGTGATATGGTTTGGTTTATATAGGGATTATAAGACTCATTTTTACCACACCAAGTGTGAAAACATTCCATGGTCTAAGACCATAAAAATTGTACTGACTTGAGAAAGAATATTATCCCAATGATTTTATTGGTGAAGGACCATAAATAATATTGTCCCATCCAAAAAACAACACCCAAATGTTTAAATATTAAAATATTCCTTAAGACCATGTTTGTAGATTTAACTGTTGACTAGCATGTGTTATACCCACAAAACTACCTAGGAATCCCTGTTATTAAAGGTAAATTATACACTTTTAGGATCTATTTTAAATTATTCAGTCTAAATCATTTCAAATAATCATTCAATAAATCACTTTAAGACATCCCCACATTCATGTTTGAAAACATGTATTTCATTTAAAATACCAAGATCAATGGTTTTTTATCAAAAACTCATGGATTTCAATTCAAAAACCAACATAAAATGGTTTTAATTAAAAAAACACAAGATTTTTAGTTTAAAACCCAACATCTAATGGTTTTTATCAAAAAAACATGAAATATTTTTAAAAACATATCATCAAATTGTTTTTCTAAAAATTTATGATTTTTATTTCAAATACCATGATAAAAATGTTTTTTTATCAAAACTCATCAATACATATTAATTTAAAATAATAATGTATCTCATGCCATTTTATTTTATCAAACTCCAAAAAAAATAACTATTCATTTTGTAAAGAATATTATGAAAATCAACATTACATTTTAAAAATAGGTTCTTTATGGTTGTGATCACACATTCCAAGGCATTTCGATATCTTTATTTCAAAATTTCCATTTAGGATTTGGATGTTAAATGAAAACCAAAATAATGAAGTAATGCACCAAAGTTTTTTAAATGTAATGGATAGCTCTACAAAATCACATTTTCACCATGAAATTCTAAAACTAACATTAAAAATCTCAAATCCATCAATAAAAATCAATAATAAACTATTTTAGTTTCCGAAAGCAGTGACGGTTTATAGATATATAATTTATTGTAATATCACCTACCTTAATTAATAAACACTGATTTTTCTAATTAAATTTTTTGAATGAACTAAAATAAAACATTTTTAAGACGTAATATTTTTTCTAATAATGTATATAAAATCTTGTTTGAAGGGTCTAAATTTGATATTAAACGATTATATCATAGAAAAAATTACAAAAAAAAATTCCTTTTAAAATAATAATTATCCAATCTAAATTGACATTAATGAGGTCAATTTTGAAACAACTTGGTAGGGTACCAAATTTGGAGTCGATTATAATTATGCATGGCTGGGACATTTGAGAGGATAAATCGCAAACATCATTAAAACTATTCTAGGAATGACAGCTTTATCAACCAAATTGATCTAATATAGTTTAGAAAACCATGAAGGAAAAATATAGAACTTTTAATCAATATTTTAAAACCCTATAACTCATTAAATATTCACAAAATAGGATATAAAATACTAAAGATCTATATATTTCTTATTATCATGAAAAAAAACTCAAAATTAAGACTCAGTTATCTCATTTCTCAAGAAACTCATGTCTTGTTGTTAATAGTGGGTGTTCATGCACCATATCATGGACATCCACTTGATTCTGGATATATTTTTAAGAAATTATTTATAATAAATTACTTAGAATATTTTATGTAACAACAAAAGAAAAGGAAACCAGACTCACTTTAATAAAAAAATTTAATGAACCAACCAAGAATATTCTCTATCCTGGCATCTGAACCAATTCGATACTAACTTCAATGATCATCCTAATAACCAAAAGCTATATAAAATTACCAAATCATCAAAAAGTTTAATACATGAATAATTTAACATAATAACCAAAATTTAGAACTAATAGGTTTAGGATATGAAATAAAATTTAAAAAAAATCTAATTTATTAAAATGAATAATACAGAAGCCTCATTACGGTTCGTAAATGATGGTATGGAGTTAAGAATATGAAGTAGTGAACCTAGAATCTCTATGTGACATGTTAATAAAATTCTCTACTCGAAACCAAAAACACTAAAGTCCTATTATACAATTTCACTCACCACCTTCGAGTGATGATTTACCTTTTCTGAGACTAAGCATAGAAAAAAATCCAAACATCCAAAGGCAGTATTAGGTTTTGTAAAAAACAATTGTAAGACTTAAAAAATTATTTTCATAAGATATTCAATATCAAGTAAACTAATTACACTCAATTTTAAATAAACCATGGAATATAAATATAATAAAAAAATAAAAAAACATGACATCTAAATAATTTAATTTAAAATTATAAATTTTTTACAAATGAATATTTATACTAATAAAACAATTGATATAACATTTTGTCAATAAGGTCACGAATGATAATTTCTCTCAAAATTGATGAATATAATAAATAATTGTAAAAGATGGTTTAATTAAACATTTTTAACTAAAAAACTGAATAAAAATTTTAATAACAATTATAGTTAAATCATTATCATTCATATTAAAAATTTTATGAGATCTAGTTGAATGTTTATACATATATTGTCATACATTTTTATACCAATCCCAATGTGAACATGTTCTTTAGAATAAGACCTCAAAAATTGTATTATGACTTATAGTAAAGAAAAATCCCTACGGTTGAATTGGAGAAGAAACCTAAGGAATAATCTCCAAAATGGAAAAGTAAATCCCCTATGTATAAATGGTAAAATATCCCTAATGAAATTACAATTAAAGGTAACTCACGAACAATGTGTGTTCTTGAAACAAAACTAACAATAATCACATATGATTAAAGATAATTTCATTTTTTAAATATTAAAAAAATGTCAATATAAATAATTTAATTAAAATAATTCAATATTTTATATCGAACTAACACCATGATGATTTTTAGATACGATCTTTTCTTCGGGAATGAAGACTCCATCAATGTAGAGGCCCGTGATTTCCTCATAGATGTAATTTTTTTAGTCAGACGAGTATTCCCCTTAAGATGATAAAGACCGACTCACTAACCATCTACACGGAAATCATGGGAAAATGTTCTTCCTTGTGTTTGATTGAATATATCATTAGAAAGTGTAAGATAATTCTAAGTAACTCTATGAAAATTTATCATAAATGGCCTAAAGGTAATGATGTTACTGAAAGTCTTCCCTCTAGAGAATATCAAGAAGAGTGGTTCCTTGTCATTTAATGTCTCATTTGTTATCTGATATAGGATACTAGCTTCGTTTGGGTGGACAACATAGGGAAATAATATTTTAGACATCCCTAATTTTAATTTTCAGATGTTTCCTCCTTGTTTTTTATTTAATAAAAATTCCTCGTTGTTTTTAATAACAAATATTTTTTTGAAAAACTATGTCATCTAATTTCAAAAAACAACAACAGAATGTTTTATAAAACAAATATTGTATTTTATCTAAAATAAAAAATAAAATATTTTTTTATCAATAAGACATTCCATTCATTTAAAAAATAAACAACAAATGGGATTTTACCAAAATTTCTTCCTTTTAATTCAAAAAAAATCATATAGTTTCTATGAGAACTAATCAAGTCATTTTCTTTCAAAATACATAAATATATAATGCCCTATGATTCCATGAAACTAATGTTGCATATCAAAATTCTTGATTATGAAAATTTTCAAAAAATAAACTTTCAATTTTAATGTTCCACAATAAAAGTATTTCATCACTCATACCACAGAACATAAAAATCCATTTTTCAATATTTTCAATTAAGGATAAGAAATCAAATGAAATTAAAAAAAATAAAAAATACTAGAAGGTTATAAAAATTCATAGATATGTTCATGAAATATCATACAAACCAATATATTTTAAAACTAATTATCAAATAATGAAATCCATCTTTGAAAATAATGGGAAATTAATATCATTTTTAAAATTTAATGATGGTTTAAAGAGACATGATTTTCTATAAAAGCACCCAAATTATTTATAAAAAATATAAAACCCTAACAGGGGCACTTAAATGGTTATAAAGATAATTTCCAGAACACATGTTCAAAGAGAAAGAAAAACAAATTACCCTCTTTCCATCACCCAGCTGATGGTCTCACTAGATCCCCAATAGTACATCACAAAACCCAAACAAAAAATCTATATTTATTTTAAAATATTCATGTGAGGGTTTTGGTTTGTATAATCTATCCCTTAAAATAAATCAAGCAATTAATTTGACATTTCACTCGATTCCTCAATTTAGAGGAAAAAAATTAATAATGGAGTTATGGCTTTCAAACATGTTTAATAATTGAATTCCATTATTTAAGATTTATAAACATTCCAAAATTGTGTCACATGGTGTGAAGAATGAGGAAAATTAAGGTATAATTTTAGATTTTTTACACAATAAACCATTGCGTAAGGGTCAAATGTATTTAACATAATATAGAACTTATTTTTTTGAATGGTTAAATTCTAACCCTTAGATAGTATTAAAAACCCCAACATACCATTATTCCCCCATACAATACACTTACACAATCATTGAAAAAAAATGTTTCTATTACACAACAATGGGATTTAACTTTTGTAACCATTAAAAACGGTATCTACCATTATTAAATGAATGAACTACCATTATAAAGACTTTTAAAAAGTATGTTTCTCATATAAAAGGAAATAAATTCCCTTTTTTAGAGTATATAATTTTTCTTTTAACCTTACATTGGTCTTCAAGTACCCTAATAGAACCTTTATAAAATCCCCTTTATAATTTTTTATTACAGGGGTCGCCCTTACACAAGACCCTAATATGAGTTGGTACACATACATGATACACTTAAATGTGATATTACCACTTTGTGAGACCCTTCCACTAATTGGTACCTTTATAAAGAGTAATGTTTACCCTTAAGTGACCCACATACATAATGGACTATGCATAGGTTGGTAAAAAAAATCAACATCACCCATAAGAAACCCATAATGTGCCACGTACCATTTATTAATATTTTTAAATAATAAAATATCCTTATGAAACTCATTAATAGAGTCATTTATACTTACAAATTCCTAGAACATGCATAAGAGTAAAATTTAAATTAAAAATTATTTTAAATCAATTCAAAGTAATTTAAATAAAAACAAAATATGGGTTCTTATTATTTTCAAATGGTGGATAATAAATTTAACATTTACCATACTACACTATGTTCATTTGGGTTTTATATAATAATTTTTTCCTCTTATAAAAACTCTTGTTGTAAACACATGTGTATCACCCCAAGCTTCTTTTGTACGCATCCTTTTTTAATAATTCAATAACTTGTGGTGAACACAACACCGAGTTAAAGAAAACCAAGACCTATAAAACTTGCTAATTAAGAAAAGTTTATGAATATTCTTAACCACATTTAGAATTTTATATATCCCAAATAAATTTAAATTTCATATTTTTTTTTTCATTTATATAATATATAGACAAAATCAATTTTTTTGATAGAAGTAGATTTTTTTAAAAAATGCAGTTTTTCAGCATTTTAATGGCTAACCATTATAAAATAAATCATTTTAATATTTTATGGATCAAATTGTACAATATTAATATATTATTTAGAATTTGGACATAAAAATGTAGTTCGGATAAATTTGTGATACTTTTCTAATTACATAATGATTTTGATGAATAGTTAAAAATATTAAAATTTATTTGAAAACAACTTTTTTAATCAAAATAATTTTGTTGTTTTATATTAAACCATTGAGTAATTTTAATGTATAATTAAATTATATTTTTATTAAATAATATAATTTATTTCATCATATTTAATTTCACATTTAAATTTGACCTAAAGAAAATTCAATCTTTGATAGGTTTTACTTCTTAGAAACCCCCAATATTATTTTGACAACCAGAATTAATATTAAATTATTTTCCACCAATTATTTCTTTGACTTTGGAAAAATGGATTTAAAATTTTTAATAATAAGGTAAATTTTGTGTAAATAGGTACCTTTTATTTTTAGACATTATAAATAGTAATTTTTGTAATTATTTTCAATTACCTTGGCTAAAGGGTAAATCATGTAAATAAGGGTAAAAAGTAATTTTATAACAGTATAAAAATAGACTAAAAAGAGTTCAAATATAGATTAATGATATATGTATGACCATGGGCATCCTTGGGTCAATATTTGGACCCCATGGAGACACATTGGACTGATAATGAAATGATATAAGTAATAATTTAACTTGAAGGAAATTATCACATAAACATATATATTTTAAAATTGTATTTTTATATACGGATATCTAACTAATATCTTTTCCAAAAACTACTCATTATAAAACTAAAATTATTTCCTAAATCATGTTATTTGATTTATATTTCTTATAAATTAGATAAATATATTTATTTACAACGTAATTATGATGTAGTTATTACCTCATTAATGAATTTTTAAAATAAATGAATTTTTAAATATTAAAATAAATATAATTTGAAGATTTTTATTCCATCCCTGAATTTTATAGATTTGGATGAAATGTTAGGTATGATTTGATTTATTTGGTTCTAAGGAGCCATGCTGTTTTAACATTAACAAAAATAATTTAAAAAATAGTGTCAAAGGTGACATAAATGAGTTTGTAAAACAAATACTATATTATTAAATGATATAAAAATCCTCAAAATATAGTTTTTAAAAATAACATATATAGTGATAAAAATATCTTAAATTAATTATTATATGTTAACTTTTCATTTTATAGTAATTATTTTAACAATGTAGTATAAAAATACATGAGGACATAGTAAGAGTACAAATGTTTAACTAAGGGTTAATCCCATAAGATAAGGATTGTTTTATGACATAAACATCTCTAAAACCTATTGTTTCATAGGATTTATACCCATCCTTATATTATCCTTTAAATGAATCAATTTTTATCTATTATAATCCTAAAATAATTTTAAAATAAATTAATATTTCAAACTACTACTAAAGTGTCCCTCCCCTCTCTTATAAAAGGGAACCTCCCTTTCTCTGAAATTCACACCTCCAAATCCAATTGGATCTACTAAAACCTACCCAAATATCCTCCCAAATTCCCTGAATTTATATTTTTGGAAAATAATTTTTCATAAAGTCATATTAGGGAGTCTTTTTGGTCAAATCAAAAGTAGACACCTGAAGAAGAGGTAATCATTTTATCCCTTCCTTCAAAGTTCATATATTCTTCTACATCTTCTTTCTAATTTTTTACAACACTAAAATCACAAATATACAATATAATATAATATGAGATGTTGTTAATATTATGGGACAAACATATTCATCTTTTACCCATCCTTTGAAAATCTATACCATCATGCGTGCGTACGTACGGCTTACCGTCTCAACGCCGTGGTGTAAATTTTTCTTCATGAAAACATTATTTATATGTTTATAACAAAGAATATAATGGATTTAAATAATAAAAATTAAATTAATTTGTTTCTATATAATTCATTTATCATCCAATTATATACCATTTAACTGCTAAATAAATCATAACGTCACTCACGTGTACATAGGGTTTACCGTCTCCACGATGTAATGATACTCATCTTACATGTTCACCATACAATAATGATTATAAGAATAAATATTGTTAATAATTATGAAATATATGAAAAATTAATGCTACACAGAATATTTATTTATATATATAAATAGATATATCATTCACTCAATTCCATACGATACACAAATGAAAACAACATTCTTGCGTACGTACGACCTAACATATCCATGAACGGTGTATTCCATTTCATATATCAATTTATTATATATATTAATTATTATTATATATAAATAATATTATAAATTCTAGAGGTAATTAAATCATTACATAATTAATATGATCAATAATTAAAAGCCAAAACACATACAATAAACAAATCTATTATTACCCGAAATGTTGTATTGACTTTGAATTGTTATTAAACGGGTAATTTTAAGTCATAAAAATTCCTCTATGACATCATAAATATTATAATGAATCTAAAAAAAGTTTATAATTCGTTTAAGAACATTATAATGTAGCTTTTTATATGTACATAGTGTATCAGACCTATGGTAAGGGTTAATTTCACAATGTATTTATTTTTCAAGTTAGTAGATGTGTAAGTATCTACTGGTACATCATTATCAACTATGTCCATGTCTCTAAAAACGTTTTCATAATTTTTCTTAATATAATACTATGGATGTTTAATGTAATTTTTACCCATTTTTAAATTTTTATAAAATGTTTTCAAAGGAATCATTTGGTTGTTTTCTAAACGAGGTACATTATGACCTTTTTGTCAAATTACTAAAGGATTGTATTCTAAGCTTATACGGCGTGAGAAGATATTTCCACAACTATGTAGCCTAATTAATTTTATTCTTCCCTAGAAATATAGAATATTTATTTTCAAAAGAATTGTTTTTTTAAATTCCAAATTATTTAAATGTTTTAAGGTAAAAGGGAAGTTACAAAAAATAGTTTTAATGAATTTTTTAAATTGTTTTCATCTATGTCAACATATATTGCTGGATTTTATTTTTGTTTGAAGTTGATTTATTATGATAAAATAGTTCATACTATATTATAGTTTTGTTGATATGTTTGACTATGGATGTACTATTTTTATACGATTAATGGTATACAATTAAAGTATTAACATTTTTTATTCTAGTTTTTATACAAATTTTTATGTTATGCTTCAACCTTTTCAAAAGAGAAATGCAATGGACTTAGTAAGCGATGGGAGGGTCCCATTATATCCCCTTAATGAATCATTGGGTCTCATGTGATAAACTATTGTTTTGGAACAATGCCTTGAAGGAATATTTTTTATTGGTCTTGGCATAAGGCCTTAATGTAGTAGTTATTATATCTCACATTATGCATTCCCTCATTATCTTATTAGTTATTACATTTGATTATTCAACTAGTTGAATATCCATGTTCAGGTTTTTATGTTAATTTTTTTTAATTTTATCTTTATTGTGATCTATTTTATATTTAAGAAGGTTTTTGTTTTTACTGTACAACATTCCTTAGAATATTATTGCTTCCACATAATTATTTACTCTTAATGAGCATCTGTTCTCACCCCTTTTATATTTTATTTTCCCTAGATTCCAAGATGTGTTTTATGAGTGATGTGATGTATTTAACTAGTTGAATAATGGAATTATCAAAGTATTATCTATGTTTTATTTATTTTTTTAAATTTTAATGTTATTTTCTTATATCTAATATATTTTTCACGTCTACTAAACTGACCGGTCCTTCGGGACTTGATTAATTGTAATCATTCCAATGTATTAAAATAATTCACCAGTACTAGGATTCTAGGTTTAGTGCATTATATTCATTATCAGCAAAATAATATTACTATCCTTGGGAACTAGATTTTAAATAACCCTGATTAGAGAACATTACCCTATGATAGACTTTGAGGATCTGTCTAAAAAAACATCCAAAAAATTTCATAATTTATATATTATACTAGTTTTCCATGCAATATAACTTTTTATAAATAATAAAGGTGGACATGGTTTTGGAATAGACATACCTAAGAGTGTAAACTCTAACATTGAGTTTTAGGATTTACCTGGGATATCTTCGTACATGAAAATGGGCCTTACTACGCATATGGAATCACACTCCGGGGATATTTTCTTAGGATAATTCATATTTTCTTTACAAGCCTTAATGAAGGAATTATGTGTAAATATGTCCTTGGATAAACCATATTTATGATTATTAATTAGATATGAATAAATTTTCCAATTTATGTTAACTATTGTACTAGTTTGGAATTATGAATTATGATTCAAAACCTAATCATGTGTATGTCATCATTCCGAAATTATGCCTAGTGGAAGAAATGGAAATCATATCAACACACGTTATCTATGTAGGGATTTTCCTCCTATGAAAAATAATGGTAGTAGATATGGTGACACAAGTGGTATTGAACAAATTATAAAAATACTGGAATAGTTGACTTAGGTTATAGATAATAACCTTACCCTTATGGGGAATCCTAATCCAAAACACAAAGGATCATTGTTAGAATGCTTCATGAGATAACAACCTCCAACATTCATTAGGACTACAAATCCTCATATAGCTAAGTTGTGGATAAGTTCATTAGAGAAAATATTTCATGCTTTGTGATGTAACGAAATAGAAAAGGTTGATAGGGAGTTCATTGTCTCTCGGAAGAAGTAGATCAAGAGTGTTTATTTATTCAAAATAGAAATGAAGATGATGAATTGAAAAATATGGAATGGTGGGAGTTTAATAATATTTTTATAGAGAAATAATTTCCTCTTGATGAATGAGATAATAAGTCAAAACAATTTAAGATCGTAAAGAAAAGGGAACATACGAATATCGCAAAGTATGTGTCTATGTTCCTAAGAATACCAAGGCATGTTATTGACTAAAAATATACCCAAGAAGTAATATTGGTTGATTATTTTATTGTTTAAAACCATTACTATGACAGTAATTGGTCTCAAAATATTTTCCATCAAACAATGATATAGTCTCATTTGCTATCAAGACAGAAAATTAATTCTCTAGGTCTTATGACATTAATGTAAACTAAGATATGAAGATAATGGTGAAGCATGAGTCCGATAAAGGTAAAGATGAAATGAATAATTTTCTCTTATGTGATAATTGTGGGAAGAAACACCCTGCTACATTCCTAAAAGGAATGTGAATTTATAAGAAATATGGAGAAAAGGTCCCCAATATCATTATTTTAAGGGAAAGAAAGAAGTTATGCAATGAACTAATTGTAAATATATGGGACATTATGAATATTATTTTCCAACGAATCAAGGAAATATTTCTCAGAAAAACCAAATTGTTCAAGGTCAGGGTTAAGCTATTACTACAGTCAAAGTAGAAAAATTAATGTATTTATGTTTTTAGATTTAATAATTATATTATCTTAATAAAAAGAATGTGACATATATAAGGATTTTACTACAAAACTTTTTTTGCATTACAGTTTTAATGTGACGAAGTTAATCATATATTCAATATGTGAAAATAAGATAAAAAATACATTTTTTTGGGAATCTAATGTTCCATTTGATTTTTGAAATTTTGAGAGCTTTTAAGTAGAGATTGCACATAAGTATATTGGATAAATCTAATGTTTAGAACATATTAATTTGATCAGTGGATAATATTTTTTATTGTTAAAACATTTCTTATGATTATTTTGAGAATGTTATAAACCTATAGTTTTAGAAAATAGACAACCTAAATGTCGATGATAACCCGTCATGTCAGAAGAAGCTGAAGGAATCAATCCCATAACCGGAGTGTGACAAGGCATTAGTTTATAAAACTAGATTTTAAGAATCATATAGTTATTATAATTTTTTTCATTTAAATGGTATATTTTTATATTTGGATCCTTATAAAATATATATAAATAGAATATTTTTGAGATTTATTGTTTGATGAAAAAGATGAGTTTTTGGTAGGAATTACTTAATGAATGAAACTCTTCATGTAAATTATATATGATTACTTGTGTTCTTAGTATATGAATTTAATTAACTATACAAAACTAGGAATGGGACCAAAATTCAAAAAATGTATTCCAAGTAATTTCTTTTGTGATAAATCATATGGTTTCTTAGAATATCATTGATTTATAGTTTTTTAGTTATTAACATTATCCTAATAATATTATTTATCACTCTCCATTAGAAGATGATGGTTTTTTTACTCTTACCAATCAATGTTTTCCTATGTGGAACCCTAATATGTGTTATTTCTGGTGACCTTCATACTTACCTTTCTTTATTTATAAATAACTATATCATTCTTCAATATTTTGATGTGGGATTTCAAATAAGATATTTTAGAAATATCAAATCAATAGTTATCAATTATTTGTTTAAATTTCAAAGAAAAATTTATTGAAGGAGGGGATAATGAAACACCCCATGATTCTATGTTACACATCCTTTTTAAATAATTCAATGGTGTTTGATGTATGTCATACTGAGTTCATGTGCATCATAACCAATCAATCTAGGCATTTAAACAATGTATATGAATAGTATTAAACAAATTTTAAATTTTATATATTCCGTATAATTTTAAAATACATTTTTTGTATTTCATAGAAAAAATATAGGGACAAATTTAATTTTTCAGATAAAAATGTATTTAAAAAAATCTTGTTTTCCCAACATTTAATGGCCAACCCATTTTAAATCCAATATTTGAAATGTTTATATTTCCAATTTGACAAAATTAAATTTTTATATAGAATAGAGACATAAAAAATTTAGAAAGGATAAATTTTTGGTACTTTTATAATAACTTTTATATTTTGATGAATAGTGAAAAAAATAAAATTTTAATTGGAAACAAATTTTTTAATTGAAATAATTAATAGGGTTAAATTATAGCATTGGGTGGTTGTAAAGTATAATTATTTTATATTTTTATCATTTAATATTTTTTTTTCATTTGAAGTAATTTTTACATTTAAATTGGACATAATCAATTGTCAATATTTTCATAGTTTTTACTTCTTAAAAACATGATTTCATATTTTGACAATGAGAGATAATTTTAAATATATTTCATCCAATTCAATGTTTTGAATTTGAAAAAATTGATTCCATATTTGGAATTAGATGGTCCATGTTCTGTAATTGTTACATTTATTTTTGAACATTACAAATAGTAACATAGAACTTATTTTTATTTACCTTGGTTAAAGGGAAATTTTGGTAAATAAGTTTAATAATAATATTATTATAATTTAAAACTATTCTATCATGTTTACTAATCCCATTGGATGATATATTTTCAACCATGGGCTTAATTGGGTTGATTTTGGGAGCCCATGGAGCCACATGGTTCTGTTAATAACCTGATATATGAATTAATTTAAAGTAAATATAGTTATCACATAAACCTCTGTCTTTTAATTAATTGATTTTATTATCAGGATATATATCTAATCTCTATTTCAATAAATTGTAATTATAAATTTAAAAAAATTTACACATCACGGTATTTTATTTATCATTTTTAGAAAATAGATAAATATATTTATAAATGACACAATTATGATGTATGATTACCTCACTAATGAATGATTCAACTAATAGAAATTTTGAATATAAAATTAAATGTAATTTCAACCTTTTCATTCAATCCACTACTTTTATGGATGATATTGTCAAATTAGGGATGTGTTTATTCATTTTTTTCTAAGGAATAATGTATTTACAACTTTATCAGTAATAAATTACAATATTGTGTCAAAATTGGCATAAGTTAGTTTTAAAATTAAATACTATTTTATAAAATATATATATATCATAAATATACAATGTTTGGAAAAATAAAATTTATTGTGATAAAAATTCCATTAATGATCAAATTTAGGTTCTATTGTAATTTTATAGTAATGATATTTACCATGTAGTATAAAAATACAAGAGGACTTGGTAAGAGTTAAATTACTTAACTAAGGTTTAATCCCAAAAGATAAGGATACTTTTACAACCTAAACATTTAGAAACCCTTTTTTTGAGAGCATTTAAATCCATAATCATAATTTAGTCGAAATAAATCAATTTGGATCTATTATAATATGAAAATAATTTTATAATAAATTAATATTTCATACTATTCCTAAAGGGCACCACACATCTCTTATAAAAGGGAGCCTCCATCTCTCTTAAATTCACATCTCCAATGCCTTTTGTATTAGCCAAAAAATACCTAAATCTCCTTCTATATTTTATCACTTCATCATAGAGGCACAAAATTGGGATGCAATCAGACATAAGGAGACATTTTGTGCAAATCAAAATGGGACACCCAAAAATGAGGTAATAGTTTTATCCCTTTTTCAATGTTTATTTATTATTCTACTTCCTCTTACTAAGTTGTCAACATACTAAAATAATAAACTCAGAATGTAATATATTCTTAGAATTTTTTATGATTTTGGGATAAACATATTCCTCTTTTTACAATCATATGAATGACAATACAACCATGCATGCGTACCTATGACATACCGTCTCCAATCCGAGGTATAATTTTTTTTCATGTAAATGTTATTTATATGGGTATAATTATGAATATAATGGATTTAAATAATAAATATAAAATTCTATTATTTATTTAGAATTCATTTAAATCCGGTTCCATAATATTTAACCAATAATATAATCATATCATTGCTAGTTCGTATGTACAACTTATAGCCTCCATGACGCGATTAGACTCATCTTCCATATTCACCATCTAGGAATGATTATAAGAATAAATATTATTAATAATTATGAAATATATTCCATAATAATGATACTTGTATGATATATATATGCATAAATTCTATTCACTTAAATCCATTTGACACGCAAATGGAAACAGTGTTCATACGTACGTACAACATACCATCACCATGAATCGTGTATACCATTTCATATATCTATTTATTATATATATTTATATTTATGATATATAAATCATATTATATAATATGGAAGTACTTAAATCATGATCTTATTAATATGATCTAGAATAACAAGTCAGACCACGTACGACAATCAAAGTGATTATAACCCAAAATGATGCATTCACATGGAATTTTTAATAAACAGGAAATATAAAGTCATAAATTAATCATATATGACATAATAAATATTACTATGATTCTAATATAATTTTAATAATATGTTTAAACACATTATACTGGAGTTTTAGACATGTAATTAGAGTGTCATATTTTAAGGTAAGGGTTAATTGCACCATCTCAAATTAATCGAGGCTGTTGATGTGTAAGAATCTAATGGGACATCATTATCATCCATGTCCATGTTTCTAAATTCGTTTTTCATAAAATGTTATAATATAATACTATGGATGTTTAAAGTCATTTTTAACCATGTTTTAGTTTTTATAATTTTGTTTGAAAGGACTGTTTCTGTCATTTTTTAACTGAGGTGCTTAATATCCTTTTTGAAAAATTATGGAAATAATGTTTTTTAATATTTATGGTGCAAGTGGTTATTTTCTACTGTTATGAAGCCTTATAATTTTTAATCTATATTTACATGCATTTGTGGTTTTTTGAAAATAAATTTTCTATTTTAAAATTTCACGACTTTAACAATTTTTAATTTAAATGTGATATTTTCCACAAAGAGTTTTAATGAATTTATAACATTATTTTCATCTATGTGAACATCATTTCTTGTATTTTATGCATGTTTGAACTTGATTTATAATGATACAATCATCCATATTATATTTAGTGTTTGGTGATATGTTTGATTGTGGATGTCCTATTTATACACCATTCATGGTTTATAGTTAATGTATTAACATTTTTTATGCTAGTTTCAATATGAATGTTTATGTTATGTTTATCATTTTCCTATTATGAATGAATTGGACATAGTAAGGGATGGGCATGGCCTATTATATCCTCTCAATGAATTGGTAGGTCTCATGAGACAAACCACTGTCATGTAAAAAGGCCTCAACCGAATATTTGTGTATTGTCTTGGTACAATAACTTGACGTAGTAGTTATTATTTCCATTATTATTCATTACCTTGTTCTGAAATTAGTTATTACATTTGATTATATAACTAGTAAAATATCATTTTTCATGTTTATAAAGTAATTTTCGATTAATTGTTTCAATATTATTTTAATGTTTTTTCCCAAGATGCCGAAAAGATTATGATGATTTATATGAAGGATTAATCAGGTGGAATAATGGTGTTCCCAAAGGATTCTTTGTGTTGTATTTAATGTTATAAAATTTAATGTTATGTTATTGTATGTAATCTATTTTCCCAGACTTCTAAACTGGTCAGTCCTTCGGGACATGATTTCTTATAATCATGATAATGTATTAAAATAATGCATTGGCACTATCCTTCTTTGTCCAGGGCCTTACATCGGGTGTGTGTCTTGATTCTTCCATCATCCTACACTATAATCTATAATTACATTCATTATACATTATGATGTTAATGTATAACCTTGGGCTCCCAAATAATTATTCCTCAATTCTCTATATTCTATTTCATTATTTTCCATGTTAAATGGTTTGTGACATATAAATATTATTTTCTATGAAAAGAATATCTCCCTAATACTATATAAAAATCCATAGTACAATTTAAATGAATGTGTATTATGTTATTTTGTCATAATTTATTATTCATAGGGTAGACATGGGAGAAAAATTATTTCAAATGTTGTTGAAAATAAAAAAATAATTTCGATAGTTTTGATGAGTAATTAACATACCATATTCAATATAGAAACCTTTTTTAGTGGAAAAAATACAACATCATTATATGGAGTCACATAATTAATTAGTTTCTTCCTACCACATGTGATTCTCTATCGTCCAACAGTCATATATGTGCTTTTCATCTCATGGGATTTTCCAAAATAGGCTTCCAAAATTGCACCAAGAAACACGTCATGAATCGCCACCATAATCCAATCAATTCATATGATATCTTTTATATATTCAGAATTTTCAAATTTAACTTGGAATCAACTTCAATATTCATCTCATAGATGAATGTAGGATTTTAAATTGCCTTCTCCCTATGAAAAATCACTTAATCTCATCTATATAAGGATCTCTTATAGGTTACATATTTCATTTTAGACCAGACACATTATATGTATGGAACATTCCAACCCACCATGAAGACATAATCCCCTGTGTGGGTATCAAATCCATCATACCTGAATAATCATAAACATAGTAAAAAAAATAAAACATTCACCTATATTTTACACAATATCCTAAATATATTTTCTTAATATTATATAGTTTAATATTTATGAAAGGTTATATAATATTCATTACATGTATAAGAATATCTATCTCCCCTATTGACATTGTAACAAAAAACCATAAAAATATGCATTATAAAAAACCTACATTACATTTTGAAACACGATGAATGAAATTGAAATAATTTTAATAAAAAAAGGAAATCACTTCCACTTTTCTTCAAAAATCCCTTTAAAATTTTAGAAGGCATATTGGAATTTATTTTCTCTTATCTTTAGCTATATAACCCAATGGCATGAATATATAGTAATTGATTTAGTTATTTATAAATCTCTACCACATAATAGTTTTTAGAATTATCCTCCCCATGATTGAGAGTTCCATCATTATCTTCATAGGAACTCAATAATTATTTACCCATGTATATTTTAATTCATTAAACATAATATCCATGTTTTATTTGTCCCATTAAAGATGCCAATAAATTTATATACAAAATTAAGACCTGAATTAATAATTAATATGGGTAATACAACACATTTAAATCCTCAAACAATTATAAATCTTCATAATTCTCAATAATATATTTAATAATTCATAGTATTGATTACATGAGAGTAAAATTACTTATCCTTCACTTTATGTATAATATAGACACCTCATTATAGTATGTAAGTGTAAGAAAACAAAAAGAAATCAGTAATCATTGAGTGATTCTCAAGATAAAATTTATTTTATATAAACACATTAATTTTACTAATAAACACCCCATTTTAATCTTGAACATCATCAACTTATTCAGGTATAAAAAATAAAATTTGTTTCGTAAACTCATGCTATAGATTTTGAAAGGTGGATGTTATATCACATGAAAAGAATTCATTTTCAAACAATTTGTAAAATTATCATTAATCAATATCACCACTTACTATACATTATTTTAATTGAACCCCTTTATTCATTAAATATGAACATAGATTTCATATTACAATCATCATTGATTTATTCCATCCATAGATTTCATCTACACAATCCCCTTAGAATTATTAAAATTAGCAATGATTATATATAGATAGAGAGTATATTAGAATCTCAATTCGGATATAATATATTGTAAACCACTTGAAACTAATGCTAATTTAATTATCAAGGTGTAGTGATCTGGAAGAAACCATAAAAAAAGTTTCAATGTCACATTGAGTTACAAGATTTCTCTTCAACTTCTCTTATTCTTACTAGTGTTTAATAATATCATTTTTCATTTCCACATCCTCCTTTCTAATAAAATTATTCTGATTAAAATCCTTATAATATTTATAATGGTTATATATCTATAATGTCGTCAATATGAATGCTAGAATATTCATGAAATTTTATCATTCTTATTTTCATCATCCAAGCATTTATTCAATTGAAACATGCTATATGAGAACATTTTCAATTGATTTTTTACAGAAAAAAGTTATTTTTTCATCCTATAGATCACTTCTGGATTTATATACATGTAGTTTTGAAATTTTTAGAAAAATAAAACACACCATAAGTAACATCCTTGTAACTATTTTCCCACAGTAAAGACACATTTTCATTGATATCCACGAGTATAAATCCTTCATTTTGATTCTTAAAAGAACAAATTTCCTTGTCCTTTATTGAATCATTCAATAGTCTCTCCTGGTCATAGATAGGTCTCCCCTTGTAATCTTCCTCATTCTCATTTACTTTGATGGATTCCCCCACTATATTTACTAAATTTTATTTTCTTATGAGAGAAATTAGTGAGTATTTTCATTGATGATATCTCATTATTTTCAATACATTATCCCTAGGGTTTCTTCTTTACTGGGGTGTCCAAATTGGAATCATATAAAAAAAATTTAAAAAATTTATATCCTTTTTAATCCTAAAAATTATTTCTAAGTGTTTCTCAAGTAGGCATAGTTTTCTTTTAGTAATATTGTTCGTATAGATTTTAAAATCCAATATTGGAGTTTCTTTACTCACTTGTGGTTTCTCAGTGAACTCTCAATATAATTATAAGATGAAAAGTCCAAAAAATGTCCGAATACTAAAATTAAGAATCTATGCTATTGAAATACAAGGAAATAGGGTGCTCTAATTTTACAACAACATATTAACCTTGATTAAACAAATATTTCCCCCTTGATATAAAACCAGAAAATAGAAGTAATATATTTATAAATAACCAAGTATTTTTTTAGGAATCCAAATTTTTATCAACTTTTTAGGCATGCCAATTTATAAAATCTATATCACCATAAGCAAAATCAAGATTCCATTTGAAAATTTAAACCACATTATGAAGATTCTTATTATCATATTAAATATATATATATAATTTTTCTAAGTAACCACTTGCAAATTAATATTTTTTTACCAATCATATTAACATATTTTTTCACAATTTTATTTAGATTCATCAATATATTGTTTCGTATAGACTCAACAATTCCATAATAGTAATTATTGTAAACACAATTTTAAATACTACTAAATCATCAACTTGTGATTCAAAGGATAAATTGATAAATTATTGGAAATAAAATTATAACCATAAGAGTAAAATATCATTAAAATAAGTACATGAAATCAAAATATCGATATAGAATTACGGTTTCCTTACAATATCCAAGGAAAGTATAGAATGTTTTTCATATCTATTAATATTTAAGAATTAGATATTAATTTTATTTTAAAGGGGACATAATCTCTGATATCATAATCAATACACACTAATTACATTCTCAAAAATCTTATGTTTCACACAAGACTGAATGACTCCAAAAACAATTATAAAATATTAAAATTGTTATTTTAAATTATATTTATTTCTTAATCATTGTTTTTGGAATGACTGAACATAACAAACTATTTTATGTTTACAAACGTTTATTAATTAATTTTCATCCAATAAATTCGGTGGTCTTAAAATAAGAAAAAAATACAATTTTATGCATAAAAGATCTAATATTTAGAAAAGGTAGTTATACCACCTTTTGATGCCAAAATCATAATAAATAATGTTTTTAACACATTAATAAGTTCATTTTGATAATATAGACTTCTTAGTTTGAATTTGGATATATAATTTTCCATTGGATAATTTTTTGGTGTTTTTTTTTAAAATATTCAATTTCTAATGAATGATGTCAAATAATTCATTTTAATTTAATGAAATGATTAGTGTCAAAACTAAAAATATTGATATTTTATAAAAACAATATTTTATTAAATTATTTAAAAATCTTAAAAACATGTAAAATAAAATATTTGCAATTATATTTTCTATATTTTCATAAAGTATCCATTTATGGGAAATTTACACCATATATGTAAAAATTATAGCCTCTTAATATTGAAATTTTTGTACCTTAATTAAAATTAAAATAAATTAATTATAGGTAATCAAAAAAAAATTATGATTTAAATTGAAATAAAATAAAGTCTAAAATTTATTGGATGAGAGGATTTAGAACTATTCAGATATTATCTTATACATAACTCATGTTTGAGTCATTTGGATTTGAACATAAATTTATTTTAATTTGATATTTTATGAGTTTACAAGGGATCCCTTTCATTTCATATAAAATGGTACCCACTATTCTCTATTAGTCACACTTAATGAACCATTTTGTTCATCCAATATCTAACCAATCCCCTTCATACAATTCCTCCCTGCATTCTTGAGGCCTTATTTTAGGCATAACACCTTCTTTAGTGGAGTTAAGGAATTCTTAAAAGGTGATCAACAGAAGAAGATGTATCTTTTTCCTTATGTTTTTATATTTTATTTCATCTTACAGATTCAATAAATCTCCATAATCCATTTGGAAATAATATTTCAAGTATCCTCAGTATATTAAAAAGTTATTGTGTTAATATCATCAACCAAATAAATCTCCAACTTTATCCAATGGGGAATGAACATTTCATTCGTGTGTACGACAGACTACTGCCTCGCGAACCGATATAGTTAATTTTTCATTACTGTCAGCAAGAGTGGTCATAAGGATAGAATTAATTTTTTATATTATTTTAATGACATATATGTCATTTTAAGAGAATAATATATCATATATTTTCATACTTTCCAATCACATAAAGATGATAACATTGTTCATGCTTATGAGTGACTATCAACTTCACGAAGCGATATGAATTGTTTTTATTCACCACATAACTTTTATGATATATATAAGTATATTTAAATGAATATTATAATTTCAATAATATTATGATCATTATTAGAGCTAAAACTAATAATTACTTTATTTCCATGATGATTATTGAAAAACGGAAATGTTACTCATTCATATGTACGACCTAACATCTCAATGTATATAACGTTGTTCCTTTTTCATAAAAATTATTAATGTTTTGATTTAAAACTATAATTGATGTATAAAAATGAATATAATTTCATGAATATTATTATAGACATGATGGAATTATAACCATATGGACTACTGGTATCATACCAAGTTCATTTTCAACTCATGTAAAGAATATCTACAAAACATTTAATATGAACTTGAATAATTAGTTAATTTTTATAAAATGATAATAAGTTATTTAAATGGCATAATATACTTCATAAATATTATCAAGAATGTATAATTTAAACTATGGTTATTATTTAGATGTATAAATATTTTATGAGAGAGGTGAGACTCAAGGTAGGTGACTTTTCCTCAATCTCTTTTCAATGAGGAATATTCTAATAATATACACCACCTTACATTATACGGTGTACAATACGTAAATCCCTGACCCTAAATACCTAGAATCGGTTCATTATTACATAACATTAGAATAATCACAAGAGAGCAATTATCGATAGACCGATTAGTTTAGTAGCCTTGAAAATACTAGATACATAAAAAAAATTAACATTACATCTAGAAATGGAAAAATAACAACATTGTGTCCTCTTTGAACACACTTATATCTCTTATCTTATTCCTCTAATTCAATCATAATATACTTCTTCATATCATGAAAAAGAACATTGAAATTGGTGATCTCAGATGCTCATTAAGTATTACAATATAGCTGAAACTATCCTAAATAAGCATAAACATTTATGGCACTATATAAGACTAAAACTCATCCTTTTAAACATAAACATCAGTGTAATATAGAAATGATAAATAAAATAATTTCATTGATGTATTCACATGTATATTCTATTAGTATAATAATCACATGTAATATAAATATCTAATTTCATAATGATGGAATTATTAAAGTGGGACATCATAATCACTTATTCAAGGCCTCGTTCCAAGACTACAACTAATATTTTTTCCAAGGCCATGTTCCAAGACAGTAGTTTTTCTCCTAAGACCTATCGATGCATCAAGGTGATATAGTGGGCTCCATCCATCACTTATTTTGTCCAATGCATTCCGGATATAAAAATGTTGAATCATAACATAAACATTCATATTAAAACTAGCATACGAAATGATAATAATTTAACTTTAAACCATGAATTTTATAAAAAATAACACATTCATAGTAAAAAATATAACAAAAAATTAGTAAAATAAGTAATACTGTATCATAATAAAACAACTTAAAATATGTGTAAAATCCATCAAAGGATATTGACATAGTTGAAATCAAAACAATTTGAGAGAAATATCTCTTTCCCTTTTGAAATAATATAAAATTCACCTAATTTTAAAAGAAATATTTATTTTCAAAATATTCTTATAATCTTATAAGGGAATCTTCGAAGCTGTTATAATGGCTGAAAATAGCTGCACCTGCAGTAGAAGTTAAAAAATCATTCTTACATTAATTCGTTTAAAATGTAATAAAGTACCTTATTTGGAAAATGACTGAAAGATTCCTTTTCAAACATTTTATAAAAAGTTAATAAAGGGTATAAATGACTTTAAACCATTTAATAAGAAATAGTAAAAAACATTGAAATAAATTTTTATGAAAAACATATGGGGAAGATAAAGAAGACCCAGTAGATAATTAGGTATAAACAACCTAAGATATATATAGGGATTTTTAAACTAACCCTTACCTTGTACATTTCCTTGGTCTATGGTATGTTATCCACAAGTATAATAGTTAAATAATTGTTAATAAATTATACAAGAACCATATACATAGATATGATATCATATATGATCTTCTAAAATTTCACTATTAATAATATTTCAGTTGTATCATTTTTTCAACTGTTAATTGATTCATTTTACTTTATATGTTTTGTTATGTAAGTCATGTTTGTTATGTATATGATTTATTTTATTCACACATAGAATAATATTTTGTTCTTATACATTATTTTTAATCATAAAATGAATATTATTATTTAATAGTAATGATGGGGATATAAATCTTATCGTGTTCGTGTAGACGGTAATCCGTACGTACGCATGAGTGAAAATATCATTCTATTGTTCAAGAAATTATATGTAATAGGATGTTATATCACACATAAAGAATAATTATAATATTATATTTATTACTTACATCAATTATAATCATTATTATACCTGTCCAAATATTGAATTGTTGAATAAAAAACCACACCATGACGTAGAGATGGTAAGTCGTACGTACGCATATATGGTGATTTTTTCATTCATAGGATGGATAGAATAATTAATATTGTTGTCCCATAATTATAGTAACATCCATATATATAGAAGGTACTGGATTTATTAATTTGTTATGGAAAATACAATGAATGAGGGAATGGAAGAAGAATATATCTTTGAATGAGGTGATGAAATTAAAACCTCTTCTTCGGGAGATTCCTTTTGATTTGATCAAAAGTCCTCCATAAGTTGGATTTGTGATCATATTATGGCCTCTAGTTTGAATTGAGAAATGTTGGAAGGATGTTTGAGTATGGTGTGACCGATTCAAATTGCTTTTGAGGTGTGAAATTAAGAGAAGGGGAAGTACCCTTTTATAAGAGAGGTGATGGGTACTTTAGGAAAAGCTTGAAATATAATTTCTATATACAATAATATTCAATTTATAATGGATAAAAAAGGATTTATATCAATTAAATTGTGGGTTTGGGTAGGAAAACTCTCAAACAATAGGTTTTAGACAGGTTTAGGTCACTACATTAAGCTTATCTTTTGATTCAACTCTATGTTATGTAGTTTAACTTTTACCATGTATTCTTGTATTATTATTATAAATGATTATTAAGAAAACTATAAAAAGTCAAGATAACCCCAATTGTATCATTATTGTATTATATAAAATTATAAAATTAATTAGGCTAAATCTTATATTTTTTTGAATATTATACCAATTAAAAATATTTTATTTATTTTAAAAAACTCATTTAAGACAATTTGGACACCATTTTGGATTTGGTTTTAGTGAAATTTTAAAAAACATTATTACTTAAAAAAATTAATTAAATAAATCTAGACATGTCACATTATCCTTGAATATTAGTTTAATGCATTAAAATACTCAATTAACATTTATTTTAAATTTATAATATTAATTATTTCGATGTTTCATTAATAAGTTAATTATTGCATCATCATGTTGTCATAAATAAATTTAATTATTTAAGGACTAATAAGTATAAATAAAATTCCGTTATGTATGACATATTTTTATCTTTCTAATGAATATTCATTGTATAACATATCTTATGAATAACTATATATTAGTAATGTTGTAGTTATAAAAATTTGATTTTAATAGTTTCAGCTCTTCTTTAAATAAAATAATAATAAATAACCTAATCTAATATGAGTGGGTCAAAGAGGATCATATTTTATTCCAAAGGTTGGTTTTGGTCAAAATACACTTATCCAGAAGAATTAGGACAAGTGTTAGGGTAATTAAAATCTCAATTTTAGCTTCAATTACCATATTTATTTTTATCCGGTGTACATAAAATTCTATAGTTACTATTCACCAAAAATTATTTTCAACATATTCAACAACATTTTAAATAGTTATGTCAACCGTGTTTCTCGGATTATTGAAATTCAATTCACAGAAGTGGTAAAACTACATTTTATACAAATTTTCAAATGTGGATATATGGTGGGTAAAGGACATTAAAATGTTCAATAAAATTTTACACATCTAATATTATTATAAAATGTCCCCAATGAATTATATTGAACATATATAGGTATTATATATCTATTTTTGACAGAAAAATATATAAATTAAATAATTTGTTATTTAAAAAAAGTTGGTTTTAAACAATAACCTATTGTTTTTCACTATTAATCAAAAATAGAATGTTTTCAGAAAAAATACCAAAAATTCACCATAAGATAATTTGGATACTCCTAATTCATAAATGATAGATATTTTACCATATTCAAAATATAGATGTTTAATTATTAATATAAAATTTATTCTCATTGTCAAAAACCAGAAAATGAGTTTTTATGAACTAAAAACTATCAAAAGATTGGCTTTTGTTTATGTCCTACATTAATGTGAAATCACATACAATTACCTAAATTCTATTAAATGAAAAAAATATTATCTAATTATACGTTAAAACCACTCAAATTTATAACTTTACATAATAAAATATTTCGATTAAAAAAGTTATTTTCAAAAAAAATATAGTATTTTTAACTATTCATCAAAATATCAATGTTTACCAAAAAGTACCAAGAAATTATTCAAAATAAATTTTTTTGTCCCTCATTAAAAAAAAATTTAATTTCATTAAATTGAATATAAAAAAAGTGTAAAATATTAGATTTAAAAAGGGATTTCAATCAAAACGAAGAAATATTGCATTTTTGAAAAATACATCATTTATTTGAATAATTGAATGTGTCCTTATATTATGTATATTAATCATTAAATATGAATGGTAATATTATATAGGATATTTATAAAAATAAAAATTTGGTTAATATTATTCATAACAACTTTTTAAACGGCTAATTAGATTGGTTGTGCTTCAGTTGAACTTGGTGTTGTGTGTAGCAGTAGCTATTGAATTAATATAAAGAGATAATGAAATTTTGAATCAGGGGGTTTTACATTCTCCTTTTCTTCAAAAACATTTTCCACACAATTTGAATTATTCTTCTAAAAAATAGTTAAAAATAGAAAATACCTTTATGGAAATCCCGTATCTGAAACAGTGTTAATAAAAATTTGACTTAATAATATGGAAAGGGAAATGAAAAGGTCACTAATAAATTAGGATTTTGAATAATATATTATTGATGGAAATTTGAGATACATAATTGGTGGAAAAATATAAATATTTATTAGGAGTTATTGAGGTCATCATTCCCAAACAAATGAACAGTATATAGAAAATTGATGTCCTTAAAGCCATAAATCTATGATGACTTAAAATATCATTGTATCATCAAAACAAATGGTATTACGATAACAAATTTTTTGTTTTAAGATCCTTTCAATAATGTTTAAAAATTAATTTCTTCTTTGAATAAGGAAAAAAATACTTGGCAAGTAGAGTTCTATACATTTACTAATTTCTCCCACAAACTCATCTTTTACTACAAAAGATAACAAAAATCAAATATATTCTATTTAACCTCGTCATATAGGGTTTTAGAAAACAAAGAATTTATAATTAATCTATCAGATCATTTAAAAATTTATATTATACAAACCAAGACATCACGTATTCTAGTGGTAGGTGATTCCACCATGTCGCCTTTCGGTTACGGGTTCTAATCTCACGGCCTTGCCATACGTGATAGGTTTTTGCCCAACTTTCAGGTTTTCCTTTTTTATAAAAAATCCATAAATATTATTAAGAAATTTTTTACCCTAAATTGTAGTATCAAATGTCCAACATAGACCATTCCAACCATTATACTTATCCCAAATAATTGTGTCCAAACTCATAGTCCAAAAATATATAAGGAAGGTCAACATAACAAAATTAAGATATATTTTTTCCACATAATAACTCATGAGAACCATCAAAATGTATTCTCTTAAAACATGGTAACACCCTAAATTAAAATAAATCCTTATTTATTAAATTAATTCTCCCTTATTTCTTATAAAATACTATATATATTGCTTATATAAAAAAATTTGAATGCTCCAACAATGATGGAATAAAAAAATATTAATCAGTTCTAAGGTTTTCAAGAATATTCAATATTATATATCCAAATCATCCATATATTATTCCCATATCACTACCTTAGTATTTGGAAAATATTATGGATTATCGTTCCTTCAACTATGTATTTTTCAGAAGAAAAAAATTAACTTTCTATTGAGCCACCTTTCTTAGTGCTATATAATATCAAATCATCAATGAAATTGAATTGGAGTACAATCCTTATTTATTTTCCTAATTCATATAACTGGTGAATCATTGATAAAAATCATAAATGACATAATTCATTAATAACAACATAAGAATAGTTATCATTACTCTTCATTTTTAGTATTATCATAACTTGATTATTCTCCCAAAGCATCATTTGGGGCATACTCTGATGATTTGGATATTGATTGAAGTAGTGTCTAAACTCCTTAAAGATGAAGAATTGGTCATTTGAAACCTTTTTATTACCCTTTCAATCACGAATGTGGTTTAATTATTCTCCACACAAATAACATGCTCCCATTCCATTCAAGAATTTACCAAGGTGAATCTTTCCACAATTATCACATATGGTATAATCCTTCTTTCCCTTCATCCCTTTAAACATATTATTCTCAACCATAAATTTTTTCTCTGGCGTCCCTTCAAAGCCATAAGACTCAAAGAATTATTTTCCTATCTTGTTAACACGTAATATTATATCTTCATAGGATGAAAATATGTGGTAGACTATTTCTCTTCTAAATGATGGCTTAATACCATGAAAGATATGATCCTTTTTAAACATTGGATCATGCATATTTTTGAAGTTCTCATTCCTTCTACTGGGAACCATTTCTAAAAAATGGCATACACTAGGTTAGATTATGAATCGCAATGCATAATTCCAAACGGGTGAAATACCAATAATAAATTGAACAGTTTATTCTTATAATCTAAAATCATAAAACAATGTTTTCTTTGAGGATGTATTTACTCCTAAATCCATCATAATGGTTTTTAATGAAAATGTGAATTATCTTAAGCCTATCCATGTGAGTTTCATAAACAAAAGTGCAGCAAGGCCCATTGTTGTGTACCAGGATACCCCTGGTCAAGCCTAAAACTCCTTATCGGAGTATTCACCCCTATATATATCACTGTCAGAGCTGCCTCTACCATTTGGTATCCATACAGTGATATATTTCTTGGAAAATACACAAAATCCCTACATTACCAAAATTCTAGAAGTTCATCTATACTAATCCTCATGGTCTATCGTAGGGTAATGTTATCTAATCGGATTTTTTTCTAAATCTAGTTTCCATTGTTTGTACTAAACTACCTCTGATACCAACTATAATGTACCAACTATAGTTACCAAGAGTTTTTGCATTATTACATAACATTGGAATGATCACAAGATATCATGTGTCAAGAAACTGATTAGTTTAGTATCCGTAGAAGTATTAGATACATACATAAGTTTTACATTACACCATGAAATGGAAAAACAGAAACATTGTGTCCCCTTTGAACAAACTCATATCCCTTAAACTATTCATTTATGTTAATAAAAACATACTTCTTCCCATTCTAGAAGAAATAAAACATCAAAATTGGTGAGTTCAGAAGCCCAGTAAGGATAAAAATATAGCAGAAACTATCATAAATAAGAATAAACATTTAAGGAAATGTATAAGACTAAAACAAAAGCCGTTTAAATATAAAATTCAGCATAATATGGAAAAAATAAATCAAATAATGCAATTTACTTATTCCCATGGATATTTTACTAGTCGAATAATCACATGTAATATCAATAGATAATTTCTTGATGATGGAATAAAAAATGCAGAATATCCAAAAAACATAGTCAGGGCATCACGCCAAGATAAAAATATGATTTTTCAAGGCCTTGTGTAAAGACAATAGTTTCTCTCATGATACCTACCGATGCATTGAGGAGATATAGCGGGCTCCACCTGTCACTTACTATGTCAAATTCATTCCTCAAAGGAAAGGTATGAAACATAACATAAACATTTGTGTTAAAAATATCATACGAAATGTTAATACATTATCCATATACCATGAATTGTATAAAAATAACACATACACATTCAAACATATCACAAAACCATCTATACAGTATGGATAATTATATAATAATAAATCAACTTCAAACAAGTGTAAAATCCTTCAAAGAATGCTGACATAAATAAAATCAAAATATTTGATAGAAATAAGTGTTTCAATTTTAAAATCATTTAAAAGTCAAATAATTATAAAAGGAAAAAATTATTTTGAAAATACTCGTACGATTTTGTAAGGGATTCTTTGTATGTGTTACAACAGTGGAAAATAGCTTCACCCACCATAAAATTTAAAATACATTCTTATCTTAATTCGTCGAAAAGGTCAAAAAGTACCTTGTTTGGAAAATGACCGAATGATTCCTTTCAAAACATTTTATAAAAATTAAAAAAAGGGTATAAAAGGCTTTAATAAGTATTATAGGAAATATTAAAAAAAATTAGAAATAAATTTTTTTAAAAGACAAATGTGGATGTTAAAGAAACCCCATTAAATACGTATGTCTAATGAACCTTGGATAAATAAAGTGATTGTAAAATTAACCCTTACATTGTACTTTTCCATGGTCGATGGTACGTTAACCTCTTGTATAATAGAAAAATAATTGTTATTAAGTTATAAAATAACCACATACATGAATATGATATCATATATGATCTTCTAATGTTTCTTTTTTAATAATATATAAGTAGTATTATTATTTCAGGTTTTAACTAATTCATTTTACATTATATGTTTTGTTATGTAAGTCATGTTTGTTATGGATATGATGTATTTAATTCATATCCAGAATGATATAAAATTCTTAAAAATTATTTTTAATAATAAAATTAAAATTATTATGGAATGGTTACGATGGGGAAAATAATCTAATCGTGTTCGTGGAGACGGTAATCCATATGTATGCACGAGTGACAATATAATTCTATTGCTGGTGAAATCGTATCTTATTGGATGGTATATCCTATATAAATATTCATTAACGTATTTTAATTACTAATTAAATCCATTATACTCATTATTTTACCCATCAAAATATTGAAGTGTTGAATAACAAACTACCCCACGACTTGGAGACAGTAGGCCCTACATACGCACGTATGGTGAATATTTCATTCATAAGGATGATAGAATAATGAATATGGTTGTAAAATAATTATAATAAAATCACAATACATAGAAGGTACTGTATTTATTATTTTGGTATGGAATCAACAAAGAAATAGGAAGTTGAAGAAGAAAAGAACATTGAATGATGTGATGATATTATTACCTCTTCTTTGGGTGCTTCCTTTTAATTTGATCAAAAGGGCTCCATATGATGGATTTATGATCAATGTAAAGCCTCTAGGTATTATTGAGGATAGGTGGGAGGATATTTGGGTAGGGGATGGCCAAGATAAATAGCATTGAATGTGTGAAATTAAGAGAAGGGAGAACACCCTTTTATAAGAGATGTGAGGGGCACTTTATGAAAAGAATTAATTATTAATTTATTATACAATAAAATCTGGTTTATAATGGCCCCAAAAAAAATTTATTTCGTGGATAAGGTGGGTATGGTTTGAAAATCTCTCATCCAATAAGATTTATATAGGTTTAGGTCACCATATTAACTTTATCTTTTAGATTTAACTATTAGTTAATTAGTTTAACTTTTGCCATGTAATCTTGTATAATTTAATAAATGGTTAATAAACATATGAGAAAAATCCAAGAGAATTACAAGGGGTTTATTATTGAAGTACTTAACCATATACAAGCCCTTTGGCATATCCTCAGATATTTCTGAATATTATATCAGTTAATAATACTGTAATTTTTTTTAAAAACTCATTTATGTCAATTTCGAAACTATTTTGTATTTGTTTTTTCTCAAGTTAAAAAGTACTTAATTACAAAAAATAAATTAAAACCATCCTATCATTATATATTGACCTAGATAATTATTGTAATGCATCAAAAGTATCAATTTACATTTATTTAGATATTTATAATATCAATTATTTCAATCCTTCTTTAATAAGGTAATTACTGCATCATCATTGTGTCATCGATAAATTTATTTATTTAATGTCTAGAAATTATAAATAAAATACCAATAGGTTGGAAATAGTTTTATATTTCTAATTATTATATATAGTCTAATTTATCTTAGGTATAACCCTATATTAAAATTTATTTTGTTATTAAAATTTGATTTTAACATTTTGTCAATTCTATAAATAAAATAATAATAAATGTTCTAATATAATTCATGTGTATCAAATATGATAATATATTATTTTTAGGATTGATTTGGGCCGAAATACACTTATTAAATAGAATTAGGACATGAGTTAAGTAATTATAGTACCATTTTTACCGTCAATTACACTATTTACTTTTAATCATGGTAAATAAAAACCAAATGTTATTATTCTCAGAAAATTATTTTCAACCAATCAAACCTAAATTTTATTAAAAAATTTCAATTGTCTCTTTTATTTTTGAAATAAAATTTTTTGTAGTGGAAAAATTATGTTTTATTCAATTTTGTAATTGTGTCTAGAAGGTGGAAAAAATACGTTAAAGTGTTCAATAAACTTTTATGCATCTAATTTTATTATATAATGACTCTAATAGATTAAATTTAACATAAATAGGTATTATGTAACTATTTTTACCTAAAATAAATATATATAAAATAAAAAATTATTTAAATAAAAAGGTGGTGATAAACAATAATGCAGTGTTTTCACTATTCATCAAAAAATTAATGTATAAAAATTTACCAATTATTTACCCTAAGATAATTTTTGAAATTTCAATTCAAAAATTATGTATATTTTACAAAATTTATAAAATAGAAGTTTTATTAATTAATTTAGAATTAATTACCGTTTCAAAACCAGATAGTGGTGTTCTATGAAATAAACACTATCAAAAGATTGGCATTTATTTATATCCAATTTAAATGTAAAATTAATACAATGAACACAATTGTTTTAAATTATAAAAATAGAATCTAATAATACTTTAAAACCACTAAAATGTATAATTAACTACTACAAATTATTTTGATTAAAAAAGAAGCGTTCAATTAATATTTAGTGTTCTCAATATTAATCAAAATATTAAAGTTATCAAAAAAGTACCAAAAATTTATCCAAACTAAATTTTTGTATCCCATTTCTAAATATAAATTTAATTTTGGGAAAATAAATATATAAAAGTGTAAAATATTAGATTTAAAAAGGGTTTTATATTAGAAGGTGGATGAATTGATTTTCTGAAAAATATTTCTTTTATCTCCAAAATTGAATTTTCACTTATATTATGTATAAGAAGCATAAAAGATTAATTTTAAAATTATATAGAATATATATAAAATTGAAAATTTTGTTAATACTATTCATAAATACTTTTTTAAAAGGCTATTTTGATAGGTCGTGATGCACATGAACTTGGTATTGCATGTAACACAAGATATTGAAATTCATTAAATATATAATGTACTATGAAATCCATGGGTGTTGCAAAATGAAACCCTTTGAATTTTAATTTCATTCAATGTCTTTCTAAAAGAATCTTTTTTATATGATGTTCTTTATAAAATACAATGGGAATATATTTTTAACGTATATAGAGACAATGACATTTCCACTAATGTGACTATTATTTGGAATTTTTCTTCCTCTAAAAGCCAAAATGTTTTAAGAAGAAAAATTAAACACCATTTTCCCTTTTCAGGTATTTTGGTATTGAAAATTGTTTTCAGAATCGAGGTATTATATCAATATCTTGAAAAGAAAATCATTTGAATGTGATGTGAAGATTTTTTTTCCTTTATACATTTTTATGTGTTTTGATTATGTTTTTGTTCATATAAACTGTTTATATATATGGTTGGTTCCATGATAATATTAAGTAGGGTGAGAACGTTATAGCTCTCAAATGCATTTGTAATGAGACAAGTATAAAGGATAAGGTTTCGCCTAAGAGATTTATGGAATATAATATGATGGGTCTTCCAAACATAACAATAAAGTTTACTCTATATATTGCTCTAAAAGACACAATGTGAAAATGAAATGGATGTAACAACATACATTTATGATTTATGATTTCAATTTTTTTAGGAATATTATAATTTCATGATTTATACTATGAGATTATGATTTATCGTTAAAATGTTTTATTACGTAGAAATGTTTTCATGAGTTTACAATATTCATGGACTAATGATTTCATTCATTATTTTATATACCATACAAAACGTTTTTTTCCCATAATAATAATTTATTTTGTTTCCCACTGTGTTTAAGGATGAGAAAGATAATGTAAGAAGTATAGAAAATTATTATGAAGGAAAATAAATAAGGTTTTATTTTAAAAAGTTTTATTCTGTTATAAAAATGGATAGTGAGTAGACGTGTCAACTTTAAAATATGTTTCTGTTATGTAATTATTATGTGCTAATTTTATGAATTCCTAAACCTAAAATTATCCATAATGTTAATTCTTAACATTACTCAATATTATGTTATGTGTAATGATGTATCCATATAGTTGGCATCATAGGTTGGTTTAGAAAAATTTAAGTTTTAGGATATTGTTAATAGAATATCCATAAATGAATTTTACTTTCAGGTCAAATTGAAATGATATAGATTTTAAAGATTACCATGTTTTTTCTTCTAATATATATATGTTTGGAATGGTTTTCCAATGAAGAAATAGGTTAGTTATGGTGGGACAACATCCATAGAAAAACAACCTTCCAAATCACCAACCTATGATAATTAGAATTCGAAACTAAATAGTTTTTTGTAGTAAAAGTGCATTTGTTCTTGGATATCAATGGTTTTGGTATCCATCCATGATACCATCTATATCAACCATACTAGAACATGTCGGTAGGGGTGAATCTCAACAGGTAACATCCCCCATGATTTTTAAGGTCATTTGACATTATGCTAGGTTAAGGGTGGAATAAATACCATGAAAAGATCTCTGATGAATGGGTTAAGTAGACAGTAAAAAAATTATTCTTTATCATTACCATTTTAAAGGTGATGGTGATCATTGGTGGTCTATAGTTAAGAATGTATGGGATAGTGAGATGATTTATGCTATTGAGTTGGATGAATTCGAAAATTTTTATTATGAGAAATATCTTCCTTGGGAGGTTTGACTTATGATGTTAATTCAATTATTTGAATAGAGGAATGGTAAGGATTAAATGGCTACATACAAAGAAAAATTCACTTGAATTGAATGATAAAATCCAAATTTCATCTGATATACTAATATTAAAATCAATCATATTTACATTGGATTAAAGCTGGATTATCAATAGGTGTTGGCTTCTCTTGAGTTAAAAATTTATAAAAATCTTGTTCAATGTACAAAGAATATGGAAATGGAATTTTTCAATGATTATGAGGTCTCTAAAAAATAACAGAATAAAAGGCCTAGGTTGAAAAAATGGAAATAATTCTTCAAAAAAGTCTGATGGTAATAAATTTATGTTTATGGTTTTTGAAAAAAAAATATAAAACTAACTTTTTAATGGATTTTTAATAATGGTAAGTGCTTCTGATGTCGTAAATGGGACATAATGATCATAACTACAAAGAAAAATATCATGGTGGTGGTAATAAAAAAAATTTATATACATTCAGTAATATTTTTTATATGTAACAATATGGGTTATTATGAAAATGGGTATTTGATGAATAATTTAATAGTCGGAAACAACCAGTCTATAAGATGAAATGTTTGGTGAATTCAATTACAAAAACTTTAGTGGTTTATGGGCCATAAAAAGAAGTGGTATCAGGTAAATTTATTTTTTATCTAGATTATTACATTGTGTTGATTAATTCAGGGTATTCACATTTTTTCATTTCGAAAAATAATTTCTACTAAATTTCAAAATCCACCTGACAAAATGATTCCAAAAATTAAGTTAAAAACGCGTGGGTGGAATATTGAATAAAATATTAGAAAAATATTACTTTACTTATTTGTATAAATAATTTACCTATAAATATTTTTGTTTTTCCTCTAGAAGAATTAGATATCGTTCTGCGTATGGATTGGAATTCTCTTAACAATGCTAATTTTGACTACAAAATTGTAAAAGTTTGTTTTTAGAAATACTTTTAGTTTGTGTACAAGAATGATCCCTAACCATTGATAACATATTTGGAAGGTGAGGAAATGTTAAAATATGAAAATGAATTTATCTTTCATATATTTTCAAGAACAAAATAACTATGCCGATAAATGATGTTTCAATGGTAAATGTGCATCTTGATGTTTTTTCCAATGAGTTTCCTGGTATTATACCTAATCAAGATGTTGATATTATTGTTGACTTAGTTATTGATTCTAATCCAATTTCAAAACCCACTTATCAAATTGAACATTTTGTGCTAAATAAGAAATTATAGAATTTATTGCATACTTATTTCCTTCGAACTGACACAAAATCGTGGAGGGATCTTGTCTTGTTTGTTGAAAAGAAATATGATTCAATGAGACATTCAATTGATTTTAGATCCTTGAATAATATTAATGTTAAGAAAATTTATGTGTTTCCTCATATACATGATTTATTTATAAAATCTATAGAGTTCAATTTTTTTCAAAGGTTTAGTTGATGTAGTAGTACCATCAGTTGAATGTAAAGGAAGAAGAAATTCCCAAAACTATTTTTCATTCTATATTTGGCCATTATGAATTTTTAGGTACACTGTATGGGTTAACTAATGCACCTTATATATTCATGTATTTTATGAATATAATTTTCCATGAGTTTATGTATAATATTATTGTTTTTATGAGGTTTTGTTTTATTTTAAATGTAAAGTGGATCATGAAAGTTAATTTTGGGCATTATTGAAAACTATAGAATATATAATACTCTATGGTAAATACATCTAGTTTGATTTTCAGATACAAAAAATTTCATTATGTGGTCTCATTGTTTCTAAATATATCATAAATATTGATACTACCAAAATAAAAGTTTTTGAGTAATGGGAAAGAGCAACAAATATAAATGAGATTCATACTATTCTTGGTTTGATAGGCTATAAGAAGGTGTTTTTTCAAAAAAAATCATTGTTAATGATCCACTAAATAAGTTTACTCAAAAGGGTTTTATTTTCATTTACATGAAATAATGTGATGATTGTTTTCAGGAATTGAAAGGAAGATTGGTGAATGATCATGTTTTGTTATTAAATTCCATAAATAGTGATTTATTTATCTAGAGTGATTCCTCATTTAAAGTAAATTGTTGTGTCCTAATAAAGAATTATTAGGTAATTTTTATGCTCCACGTTAGTTTAAAACACTTGAGTTAAATTACCCTACACAAGATTTAGAATTCTGTGCAATTTTTTTTCTATACGAATTTGGAGGAATCATCTTTATGGAGTAAAATAGGAAATATATACTGTAAAAAAAATATTGAAGTATATATTAACATAGAAATAAAGGAAATTAATATAGATAAGATGGTTGGACCAAATCAAGTATAATTATTAGATGATGTATTACCATCTAGAAAAATAAAATAAAGTGTATGATGTTTTGAGTCAAAAATTAATTTGGCATTAACCATGACACACTTGGAACATGATACATTGAACTTTGTCTTGGAAGTTGTTGGTGCTATAAATCCATTTGTTTTGTTTCAGGTGGAAATGCAGTCATCTATGATGAAACAATTATGTAAGAACATATAGATGAGAGGGAGTTTTAGAAAAAGGAGGGATTTTTTCAAAAGGGACCACTGGATAAATTTAATATGGATAAAGAGTGTTTTTTAAGATTTAGCAAGAGAGTAGGAATGACTTTTGATTCACTTTTGAAAAAGTAGTTTTTATGTGTAGATCATATTTTACCACATTCAATTTATCTTGGTAGTACTATAATGTATAGAGACCATCAGGATTATTACTTATGGGATGTAATGAAAGGAAATATTATTGAATTTATGTGAAGTGTTTAACATATCAGTAGGTAAATGATGAGCGGAAGTTTCCTTAGGGGAAGATTCAACATTCGCTACTTCCAAAGTGGAAATGGGAAAATATATCGATGGATATTGTAGTAGAATATCCAAATAATTATCAAAGTAACAATTAGATTGGGGTTATTATTGATAGAATGACTAAATATACACATTTTTTCTAATTTAAGATTCACCATCTCTAGATAATCTTTCTCAATTCTGTCCAAATGATATAGTCAGGTTACATGGATTTACACTCTCTCCATTTTTAATTATTAGGATCATATGTTCACTTCTAAATTATGGAACGACCTTTATAAGTCATTTGGAATTAGATTGAATTTCAGTACAGATTTTCATCCTCTATCAGATGGCTAGTTACAATGAAAAATTTAGACATTAGAGGATATTATACATGGTTGTTCAATGAATTACCATTGAACTTGGGTAAAAAAATTCTTTGGTTGACTTTTTTATAATAATTTTTTTGAATATATTGTAATTATGGCACCAATTGAGGCATTAAATTGAAAGCAGTGTCGAACTCAGTCTATTTGAGATTAATTAGTTTAAAGGATGTTGATGGGATCAAAATCAGTAAAAGATATGGGAGAATTTTTTTATTGATTTAGTAATTCATGAGGTATGATCGTAGAATATAGATTCTTTATGAGAATGACCAGAGGAAGGAGCCTTATTTTGTTTTAAGTGATCATCACTTTCTTATTGTTTATCCCTGATAAAGTGTGATGTTTTTTGGTAAGAAAGGGAAGATAAGTCCATAGTTTATTAGACCCTATGAAATCCTGGAGAAATATAGATTAGTTTCCAATAGATGGATTTACCACCATGTTTATCGCATGTACACAATTGTTTTCATTATTCAAATTTATGAATATATATGTAATATCATTCTCATGTTTTGAGTCAAGAAGTTTTTCAATTTAAAGAGAATATATCATGTTTGGAATAGCTAGTCTATATTCATGACTGCATAGTGAATGTGTTGTGGAATAAGATGATTCATCATGTCATGTATTTATGGAAATCCCATATGGTGTAAGAGGAAACATGGGAATATGAAAATGCAAAATGAGAGAAATATACCCCACTTATTGGATAAGAGAATAAAATGGGAGGACACAATTTCCAAATCGGGGGAAAGGATGTAACATATGTGGTTATTATAGAATAATACTTTTTCAGATCAATGAATATTTATAAATTAGATATTAAATTTATTTTATAGGTGACACTATCTATGATAATTTACTTGACCCACAACAATGAAACTATCTGAAGTCATATGTTGCACACATGACTGAGATATACCAAAAAAATACATTATTAATATTATTATTCAAAATGGAAGTTATTTCATAGGTGTTGTACTAGTGGGAATGAACAGAAATAACTTTTTAATGTGTAAAAATGTTTATCAAATTTTTTTACTTTCTTATAATATAATTTATAGACATAAAATTAGAATAAATCCAATTTTAGGCATTAAGGCTAAAATATTTTTAAAAGGTTATTTTAGTGCCTTTTGATAGAGTACCCATTTTAAATATTATTTTTGATACATAAATAATTTATATTTGACAAAATAATAATCTAATTTTTAATAGGTACATGAAATTTTACTTTGTTTATTGTTTTTATATTTTTCTAATAATATTCATTTTTTAATGAGTAGTGAATCATACTGTATTTTAATTCAAAAGTACATTTAGTCAAATTATTTTATATAGATAGATTATAATTTTAAATGAATTTAAGGTCTAATTAGACTAATTTTTTATAATTTAATCCAATATTTGTAATTGAACATAATTTCTCATTAAAATTATATATAAATGCACGTCAATCTTTTAATTGTTTTTCTTTTTAATAACTTTTTTCACATTTTCACATCATAGATTATTTTTATATTAATTAGTAAAACATATTTGTTTTAGGTTTTGAAAAATGGATTCCATATTTTGAATAAGTGGGTCTAAATTATGTAAAAAGTTTCATTTTATTTTATTAATTTTATAAATAGTAACACTTGTAATTTGTTATCCCTTGGTTAAAGGTAAATTATATAAATTATGGTAATAAATAATATTATATGGATAAAAAAATTACTCTAACACCCAACAAATCCTATTATATGAATAAAGGTATAACATCAACACCTTAAAGTAATAATTGAATCATTAAATGAAATTATTTCCATGAAAGTGAAATAAAACTATTAAAAAAGGAAGTGACGACATGTCACCGCCTTATTTTGTATAAGTATAATAATTTTAATAGATTGAAAAATATTATATAAATTTGATAAAAAATACTATCCAAAAAGATAATTAAATCATATACATCATTATAATTTTCTACGAATATTTTTAGATAAAATAATTACCATAAATACTAACACAATACTGCTACAACAAATATTTTATTAACATAAATATCAAATAAATTATAAGTAAATTAGTAAAATAAATATGATTTGAATTATTTAGGGTAATATATGATATAGAAAAATGACTATGGCATACTATAATTAAATTATATATAAGTTATAACTCTATTCATATTTATTTAAATTTAATCTCATGAATAATGTCATATCTAACACTACAAATATTTTATAAAAAATATATTTTTATTTAATTAAGTAAACATAAAAAATCATTTAAAATTAGAAATTGAATATGAAATGATCTAAAATATCATAAAATATCAATTAATGAATATTTAACCCCATATAAGTAAAATTTATTACCTTTTAACATTGAAAATGACATTATCACAATTAAAATTATGATATATTAATTAACGGTAAAATGAAAAAATAAGGGATAAAATAAACACAATACTTCTCCAAAAATTATTGTATGAGTGTATTTAGAACCATTATCATTTTATTTTGTACATAACTCATGTAGTAGTCATCTGGATTTAAAAATTAATTTATATTAATTTAAAATATTAAATGTCTTCAATGGTTACCCCTCCCTTATATTATAAAAATGTAAACACTATTCTCTATTACTCACACTTCAAGTGCCATATGTTAATCTAAGATCTACCAAAACCCCTTTCTAAAATAACTAGAGACATTCTTGAGGTTTAATTTGAGGAAAACAAATTCCTTAGAGGTGTCAATGTGATCTTCAAAGATGATCAACCGTAGAAGAGGCTTCAACCTTGGTGAACTAGTGAATCCAGTACACCCAATATAATAAGATTTTATTATGTTAATTTCCTCACCCAAATCCATCACCAAATCCCTCAAATTAATAATGAACAAGTGTTCATGTGTACGACGTACTACCACGTTGTGTACTGATATAGGTAATTTTTCATTACCATCTCTCAAAACAAGACATAAGGATGAAATTAATGTTTTTATATGAATTTAATGAAATATTTTTCATTATAATAGAATAATATATCAATTATTTTCTTACTTTCAATGAATATAAAAAATACAACTTCATTAATGCATACATGTGAACTATCACCTCCATAAAGCGATGTGAATCATTCTTATTCATAAAATCATATGTATGATATATATATGAATATATATAATTATTATTACGTTCATAATAATGTAATAATTATTTTACAAATATTAAATAATAATTACCTAATTTTTATAACATGAAAATAAGTTACATAAATTAAATAATATAATTTAATAAATTTCTCATGAAATTATAAATTAACCTATTTTTAGTAATTTGGAGAATAAATATATTATGAGAGAAGTCGGACCCAAGGAATTGGACTTCTTATCAATCTCCATTAATTGAAGAATATTTTGATAATATACACCCCCTTATTTTATAAGGTCTATAATCAACCCATTTGAATTTTAACTTTATCAAATAGATTTGAAAAGGAATATTTTTATATGAACCACTTTAAGAAATGAAAAAATGAATTTTTTTAATATATATGGGTAAAATGAAATTTTTACCGCTATGACCATTATTTTGTATTTGGATTCCTATGAAATTCATAATGTTTTTTAAAATAAAAATAAATTAAATTTCCTATTTTTTGGTATTTGGGTTTTGAAAATGTTTTTGAATTTATTATATCAATAACTTGAAATTATTTCTGTTGATTTCAATGTGGAAATTTAATTTTTTTCATTTATGTTTGTTTTGTTAGATATGATTATTTTAAAGATGTGGGAATTATATATTTACATGGTATTATGATAAACCAAGGCTGGTTGAGCCCATGATATCTCTCCAATCAATAGGGTAATGAGATAGAGTTAAATGATAAGGTTTCTCCAAAGATATTTAGGTAATATTATGTGATGGGTTTTCCAAATGTAACCTTGAAGGTTATATCTTATGTAGAAGTGAAAGATACATAGTAAGTACGATATTGATGCCAACAGTTACCATTGTGATTTTTAAATGCTATGAATTTTTTCAATAATCTTACAATTTCATGAGTTATGTTTAAATATTTTGTTTTATAGGAGAAAATAATGACTTTATTGTTAAAAAAATATCATGTGTTAAAAATATTCATGGGTAAATAGTTTCATACCTTATTATATATCCCTTATTGTTATTTTATTGCTCATCCCATGTTTTAGAATTTTTTTCACATATATATATATATATGGGTGATAAGAAGAAAAAAGTGAAGATAATGTTTATCCTAAATAAGATAATGATTTGTTTTAACGAGATTTACTGATTGAAATAATGGATACTGATTAGGTCTGTCTACTTTTTAATATTTGAGTAGTTATGTAATAGTTATTTAATAATTCTATAAAATTATAAAACTAAAAAGATCCAAATTGTTAACTCTTAATATATCTAAATAAAATGTAATTTATAATGTTGGGGACTTATATTGAGCCCAATAAATTTTTTTAAATAGTCATTTAAATGAAATTATGAAACGTGTTTATGAAATCCAAATCAAAAATATTTTGATACATTTATGTTATAAATTCATGATCTATGTATCAATTCATATAACCATCTCCATAAAGTTTATTTCTGATGTTATCTTATAGAAATTATATAATTTATTGGTAGAATGATATCAGGATATATATTGTCAAACTAGCTCTAATCACCCTTGTCTATCCTAATACCGAGTTCTCTAACCAGTGAGAGGGGTAAAACAATGGTCCATGTTCAACATGGACGTTTATACCATTAAATGATCATCGAAAAAACATCTATTTTTCCATATATCAATTTATGTAAATATAATAACAATTATTTTTATAATGGTAGATATGTTTGAAGAAATAAAATCACATTAAAGAGGGATTTTTTGAAATGTTCTCTTATATTTGTTATCAAGTGGCTATATCTATATTTTCATATCATTATTGTCCAATTGTAAAAATTATTATGTTCTAAAAAATAATAATAATGAAAATAATTATAATATTTTCCTAAATTTTAAATATAATAATTATCTTTATTAGTATCAATAAGTTCATCAATCTGACGATTTCCACCACAAGTGTCTTTGTGATAATAAATGTTGTACGAACTCTCTATCTATAAGAAAATAATTGTTTTTGCAAAAATCCATTTATCGCTAATCCATATTAGGGGTTTTCATTACCTAATAACATTATCTAATGAATACACCATGTGAGAATCATTTTCATATTTTAAAGGAATATGCATTTATAGATATAATTAATGTCTTCACATATTCATCAATGATATCATCAAATCTATAAATGACAAATTATGTTATCATTGACCGTGTTTTCTATATAGTAAATCCTGAGTTCTATTAATTAGGTTTATTATTCTATTTTCATTGATTGATTCATGGTTTCATCTATATATGTTACTTCATAGTTTCCATGATTTTTGAGAATTATACACATATAGAGTTGTTTGAATGATCTCTATATTATAGTGAGTTTAGTAAAATTCATATAAAAAATATACAACCAAAATATTTCATATATCACCAATTTTTTTATGATTAGTTTACTCTATGAACTAAAATCTATCAAAATCCATGTTATTTTATAATTGTGAATGATATAGTGACAATTATATTATATTGGAAATTACTACCTCATATAGGTTTTTCATTCATGGGGTTGGTGAAAAATGAAACTAACATTTCATATTGAGTTAATCAATGTCATAGTCACCTCATATTATCATTGTTCAATCTCTATAATCTCCCTCAATTTCCTAGACTCTAAATTTTAAATTTATTTTCACATCTTCACCATTTCACATGAAAAAAGAGCACTATAAATACCTATTTTTGGCCTTCCTAGGGAATACAACTAGGAAATCATGTATCCATGACATATCTAATGACTATTATCCAAATTTATCTTCTCATTTAATTATAAATTTCTCACAATTGGATTCACCATGAAAATTTACATCAATTATGATATGGTAGATTTCCATAATGCTATCGAGCATTCTAAAAGCATGGAATCTTCTTCTATTGTCATCTAATATTTTCATCGTTGGCCAAGATAGAAAAAAAATTTATAGTTTCGGAAAAATAATGTAGTTATACTTTGAAAATATGATCCTTCTACAAAAGTTTTAGCATATTAGCTTCTCCATGACAACTCAATAATCCAAAATAACATCCCATATTCATCAATATGAAATAATATAAACTCAATCTTCAATTCCATTGTTGATTGTTATTCTTCATTATATTTCATTATCACCCAATTAAGAAGGAATGTGATATATAATGCTCAGTATTCATCTTAATGAATCTACAAAGGAGAACCTGTTACACTCACAAAAATATGGATGTAATGTATCCTACTTTTCTATGACCTATTTATGATAATATAGAATCTATGACAACCCTTTTAAATGGTTTATTCTTTTACACCATCAGTTTGGATAGTATTTTTGAGGGATTCCCATATATAAATGAATATTAAATCCTATAGTGAATGGAATGTTCATTGATCATCGCAATGAGTCAAAATATCACTCTTATTCCTTGTCCTCCATGTATTTCCCTATTTTTCAAGAGTTCGTTATGATCTAGTTGATCCATGTGATCATTAAAAATGTTCTTCCAGAATAATCGAATGTTCAACTTAGTGAACTAATTCCTCAAAAAATTAATGATATATTATGGACTCCAAAATCTTCTTGATTTCTATGTAGATCTTTAAATCACCTTATATAGATATTACAATGTTTATGTTTGATTATCCAATGATCTTATTCATATGAAAAATCACTTCATCTCAACTTCATGATGGTCTTTTTCATGTTCCTTATATCATAATAAAATAAACTCTATTTATAAGAATTATTTCAATTTTCTTGAACACATCAAATCACTCATGATTATAAAATCAATCATTCTTGAATACTCTTAAAAATGGAAAATTCCAATATAAATTTAATCTACTATGAAACATTGGTCTCAGTAATATATTCAAATTATAATAAGATATAATTTGTAAAGTAATTAAATGAAAATATATATATAACATCATATAATGTTATACATTGATTTGGATATAATGAAAATCATGAGAATTTAAATCATTACCCCTTATTATAGTGATATATACTACCAAAAATCATACTACCCTTAGATAAATACTCAAAAAATACCATGATTATAATAAAATTATAAATCCAAAAATAGATAAATCTCAATTAACCATTCCTCTCCTATTCAAATCACTTATTTAAATATAATATTTATGGGTGAACATAACTACATCATCAATTTTTCATAAATTTTAACTCATTATATGTGTGGTATATCATTAGTAATAAGTATTTAAACACATAACATTTAATGATACATTCATTTATATAAAAACAATTCTTGAATAAATAAATTATGGAATAAATAAATCAATCAAAAAAATATTAAATTTATTCATAATGTACAAAATTATGAACATGTCATTAATTTAAATATTATTTATTATACACTATTGAGGAATTCAAATATTTAAATTCATTATACTATATATATAATAATTTTATATTTATATAAAAATATATATACCAAATGTTTAATCATTTTCTTGACATTAAATATGCATTCATTCATAATTTAAATATAAGATATTTTAGAGGATATAAAATATTTATATTCCAAATTTACAATTCATATTTTATGTGAAAATATTAAAAAAAATCAATATCATGTGTTTTATATTTATCTATATCATTGATCATATCCATCCAACTATTTTTTGCAATGGTGTAAATAAATTTCCAATTACGATCTTTCACATAAATATTTTAGTTTATTTTTATGATCATTTATTTCAAAAATATAAATTAATTTATATATATCCTTAAATTATAGTTTATAAAACATTGATAATGTTATTTATAATGAAACTATCTTTAAAATGTATATCCTAATGGAATACAATTTGTTGGTATAGATTAATGAAACATTTAAATTTTTTTGAGGGTCACAATGTTGTTTCATGGGTAATTAAATTTAAATAAGATCAATAAAATGTCATACATTTGTAACCATGATGTTGGTTTTCAATAATATATGGTTTTTTGTTATATCCCATTTCAATAAAAACTATTACCATTTTTATCTAAATACATATATTGATAAAATTATATTGATAATTTTTTTGAAAACATTTTCTATCGTCTTGTTTATTAAACCGTGGGTATTTTATTCAATTATTATAAAACCAATCATTTTTCTTAAAATCAGATTGCGGTTATAAAAATATAGTTGAACCAATAATTTTTTTAAAACAAATTCTGATTATTCATCTATTGAAAAGATTATTATAAATTTAATGGGAGTTTCATTGATTTCACTATTGTATTTTTATGGGTGAATAACTTATCCAAACACATTTGAAACTGGACACTTAAATCCAATTCCCCATTTGATCAAACTATTAATTAGAATTTAATAAATAATAATATATAACACTTAGCCCTTTGATGAAAATGAGCTATTGTTTCATCAATATCATGGTGTTTAATAAATATCACTCTAAAGTTTCCACATCAACCCTTTCAACATGGGTGTTCATACTATTTTATGAATCTTCCTACACTTGGGATATTCTCATTCCTCTTATTTCTATGATTAAACAATAATTTAATACAATTATTTAATGTGATTTTGGTTGAATTATTATTGTGATACTATCATAATATATATAAATGTACGATTTTCTATCAAATTCAAAAACCAAAAAATATATTATATCACACAAGGTCATTAGTTTGATTTTAGAGAAACTGTTTTCCTATAAATATATGATTTTAAGATGTAAATGTACTTTGTAAATAAGATTAATTAAATCCCTTGATCTATCAATACAATATAGATTCATTATAATGTGAGGAATATAACATATCCCCTGACACTTCCGAAAAACCACCAAAATGTATATAACTTGTTATATTTACAAAATCTAATGAAATTCGATCTGTATCTATCACTTTAATGAACCACAATTTTTTCCCACAAAAGAATGATAATTCTTATGTGCTGCTAAAATTAATTATGTAATATCATAAATATAATGCACTATGAAATATTACCACTTGACTGGTCATTGTTTTGAGTTTGAAATATAAGTATTAAAAGAAAGAATGAGATTTTGAGTATGTAAATAAAAAAACTAAATTCATTTTTACCTTATGAGAAATATGTTAAAATTTTATTTGATAAATTTATAATGGGACGAAGAATCAAAACCTCATATGTTATCCTCATTATTAAATATTGCAATATTATTATCAAAAAAATATTTTTTTACTAAAATAAATCACATATTCACCATTTTATATTTTTTAATAATAAAAATAATAATACATCCCTATTCTGTTAAAAAAATGGGTTTGACCAACAGTTGATGAAATGGGGATGAATTTTGTGAAATCATCCATATTGGGTTTGATATTTTCAAATCGTTTCCAATGTTTTTTCCTGAAACTATAATCACTCAATAGTTATATATCTAAGAAGTACTTGGTTTTCAAAGGAACGTGATCGTTGGGTATTTTCGATAATGGTTCATAAGAAATCACATTGGTTGGTAGGATGAGATTTTAGGATCATCACATACATTTTGGTAGGATTTTTTCCAATTATGGGACTCTTATATAGATTTTATATATGATTGTAAATCCTTGATTAATTTCCAATTATGAAGTAGATCACCCTTGAATTAACATTCAATCATTAGGATACTTGGAATTTATACTCATCAGAATGGATCTAATGTTCCTTCTTAATGGAGATATTAGTATGTATCTATGATTATCGGTCAATGGTATTTTTACTGTACTGATTAGAGCTTCTTTGGAAATTATTTAGACAATGATGGTTTCCAACCACACCGTGGGGTTCTCTGGATTGATTCATCATCTAGGTAGACATGATTTTTTTTGATATTGGGATTATACACAAGAAATGGTCTACTTACATGTTGTTTTGAAATTATTTATAACCCTTATAGTTTATTTCCATATAGCAATTAAAATCATACCTTTAAAGTTCTTGTGATATGGACCAAGCATTGTAATTAAGTTTCAATGTTAATGGGATGTCTATGTTGGAGGTTCATTGTAAATATTTTTTTTAAGAATTTGGATGAAGTGACCTAGAGAACATGGAAGGGATATGGATTCCTAGGTTGAATTAAACTATACTAGGAATGTGTCCCAGAGAGATGTAGGGTTGGTTTGGGGTGTTGGTTTTAGGACTTGGGGATGCTTTCTACATATCCCATTGGGGAAATAATCGAAGCCCATGTAGTTTTATCATCATGGCCTTCTCCTATGTTGGACCTCTAAAAGTTTTTATTTCATATTTGTGTACCCTTTGAGGGTAGTCAATTAGATATTATTCTAGAAAAGTATGCCATTTTTTAGTCTTGTTGGGGATTTTTTATGAAATGAATGTCCTGTGAAAGGATACATGAGGAATGTATCAACTCATAGTGTTTTTTGAAGATTATTAGTGCTCAAACATATGGAGGTTGATCATGTATGAGTATGGTGATATGATTAGGACTTATAATGAGTAGGAAGCCCATAGTTTTTATTTTATAGAGTATTTCCTAGGAGGATCCCATTGTATGATGTCTGGGGTTATAATAAGTATGAGGTAAAATGATGGGTTTGGGTTACAACTGGAATAATGCCCAAAATGTATTGGATCATGTGGTTTTAATGACCACTATGAAACATTATTTCCTTGTGATTCATGATTTATGTACCGAACAAGAGGCAAAATAAAATCTAGGAAACCGAACAATCAAATTCACCATTGGATGAGCATAGAGACATGGTCATGAGGACCCATGCCTATAGAGGAACTCTGAGGGATGGTGAGAGGATGATTTGAAAAAATATTCCCTTAAGAAATATTAATTTTATCATTAAGATAACATGGATAACCTATAATCACACAAGAGTCATCATGATTCATTCTTCAATACAAGAAACAAGAGGAATTCAAAGATATAGAAAATGACACAACGCCTCTTCTAGTAGTTTAAGAGTCTAGGGGTAAGATAGAAGAAGAATGGTCTTTGATGCACACATTCCCTCTCTGTTTCATGTCCCGGATAATCACATAGGGCTACATATCTAAACAAAACCCATGAGTTGCAGAGGATAAAGAGTGAAACCTCTCCTAGGAAAGGCTATGGGATTAATCCAGGGAGCATTCCCATATAAGTTTTGGTTTTGGATTATTTTTTATTAGGATTACCTTTTGTGGTTATTCTTGAATAGGATTCTCCATTTCAAATATTTTTTCGGTTTTTTATTTAGGAGGTTTCCATTTGAATTTTGGTTGGGGATTATTACTAAAGAGAATTCAAATTTGAGGTTTGGTTGGGGATTATTCCTAAGAAGGATCCCCTTTTACTAGTTGTGTCTTTTCCTTAAGGATGGTTCCCTGCTATAATATTGGTGGTTATACTATATAAGATTTCCAATGAATGATTAGAGCATACACATGGAATTATTCTAATTAGGTTTAGGATCATACTAACTATATGATCACTACCAACCTGTAATACGGCATGATTCATGGTCAGTGTGAGAAATGTAAGGAAGTGATAGATCTCGTAGGCCACACAATATGATCTATCCACTAATATACAAATAAATTAAGATATATGGGATTATTCCTATGTTATATTCCCTTATTAGTTTTGGTTTGGGATTATTCATAAGGAGGAATCCCTTGTTAGGATATGGTTACACTTATTCCTATATATGATTCCAATTTGAGGATTCGTTGGGTTAGACTCCAATTGAGCCTTCCCACTCGATGTCTGGTTGGGGATTATTCTAAAGGAGGATGCCCATTTGAGCTTATTTTTTGGATTCTTCCTAATAAGAATTCCATTACACAGGTTGGGGATTATTCTTAAAAATGATACTCAGATACTAGTTAGGGAATATTCCTAAGGATGATACACTTATACTAGCTAGTTGGGCCTAATTCTACGGAAACTTTCATTGCAGTAGTTGGGAAATAAACTTAATAGGGATTACCTTGTACTAGATGTTGATTATTCCAATAAAGAATTAATTTGTTATTGTTTGGGCTTATTCATAATGAGGATTCCCTTGTATCAGTTGGGTCCTATTCATAAGGGGGACACCCAAGTACATGTTGGGGATTATTTTTAAGGAGGATGTCATTATACGGGTTGGGAAGTATTCATTGGTAGTAATCACTTATAATATTTTGGGATTATTCATAAGAATTATCCCTTGTAATATTGAGGTATTATTCTATAGGATTATTCCCTTTTATTGGTTTGGACTAATTTTAAGGAGGATTCCCTGATTTTGGTTGTGGATTATTTATAACAAGGATACTCATTTACTGGTTGAGGATTATTCCTAAAGAGGGTGATGTTATGTAGGAAAAATGAGGAGTGTCTTGAGTCGAGGTGATTGGTAAAGATAGGTGGGGTGTATTTTTCACAACCCAAATCATCACATTCTCATGGAAAAAAGTTTATGGTGTAACTCTCATATTATCATGGGGTTCTGTGATAATAGAAGAGCCGCCCGTGTGGAAGGTCAGGACAACATCCCAACCATAATCTCGAGAGGGGGTGTAGGGGTGTGTCAACTATGGTAAGGACCAACAGCTTCTCCATAGTGGGTCTTCCAAGGATGGGCTTCCCATGTGTGCATCAACCAAGTATGGGTCTCCCTTGTATGGGTCACCAAAGTCTAGGTCACACAGGTATGGGTCGCCCTTGTGTTGGTCACCTAGGTATGGAGCACCTATGTATGAGTCGCCCATGTATGTGTTACCCTTATGTGTGTTTCCTTAGTCTAGGTCACCCAGGTGGGTCTCACCCAGGTGTGGGTCACCCATGTATGGGTCATCCAAGTGATGGGCAGGTGGCCATGCCCTAGTGAGGGGGGATCATGTTAGGTCTCCCATGTAGTGATTTACTACTAGGGAAAAAGAGTAGTACGACCATAGTCCTCTCCTAGATTAATTATCTGAGAGTTCATCTATGCTTTGAAAATTTGAGCTGGGGGGATCTATATATAGACCATATGGTGTACCTTTATGGGTGACTTCATATGCGACTATACGAGTGCCTTGAACAAATTTCATATAGAGTGACATATATACCTTTAAAAAATTTCACATCTTTAGAGTACCATAAATTTTGATCCATATGTTTGTTTTGTCTCCACTACTTGTTAAATCAGAGCTCTTGAAGAGATAAATACTTTTTTATATGGTGAATAATACAAATGTTCATGAATTAATCACAAAATAATTAGTTTTATTTCACCAATTCCTTTTTATCATTGATCATAGAAATACAAGGCCTAGTCTTGGAGGGGGTTCCTTCCACTTATTCCTCATTTCTGTATAGTCTTTTGTCACATGGAAATATATTCCACTTCTTCTCTTGGCCGGGAGGCACATCTATAATCAAACTCAAAAAAAATTTCTATGTAATGGACACATCATTAATTCATCAAAAAAAACTCACAACATTCCATTTTTTGTTTCAAGAAAACCCCACACCCATATCATTATAATAATTCAAAACAAAAAGAACATGGTTATAAGGGAACTATAGGGAATGTTAAACTATTTCATCATCAATTATTTGGATTTGGGTCCATCTCCAATATGATAGGATTCCCTAATTGTTTTCCTTATTAAAGGGGCATGTTGATCATTGTTCGATTATTTCTAGTGTTATATGAGAAACCCTACAACCATTAGGAGTTTTGTTTCATCACCCTAATTTCTACCAAAGTCAAATATAAGGAAGACTTAGTGGGAAAGACATGGGTTTTTAATAGACTACCCATTATAGTTTTTCTTCCTAACATGTTTTTCCATATTTCCATTAAATTATTTATTTTTTTCCTTAACCACAAAAAATGTAGTTATATTAAGTTGAGACTCATATTGTTTTAGATATCCCTCCAGAATATTTCAATCCATCGAGTACTATGTCTCTTTTGTTGGAGTAGTTTGATTTTTTTAAATATGTACTAATGTGACTACTTTTTTTGTTTAACAACATTTACCTTAATTTTTAAAATTATAACACAACAAAACCTATTAGAACAAAATATTTTTACATTCTTCATATATCTAAAGGGGAATTTTGATCCCTAGTTTTTTATTTCATGGATCTAAAACATGATATTCAAGAAAATATGAGGTATCTCTTAGTGATAAATTTACCATTAGATGTAAATCATGATTTTATAGATACATTATGAAAATCCAACTAGGGAATGTTACATAATAATAATATAGTGGCATCCTTAGGCAGAAAAGACCATTTTTAGTTCACATTATTCTTATCTAACAAGGGCATGTTACATATCAGTCAAGCAAGGGAGTTCTCAAGAATTTCATCATTATATTTCTATTGTACGAATGGAGTTTAAAGATATTTTTATTTTTCAAGTCCGTTATTGGTGGGTTTTATAAAGGAATATGTTTTAGAATGAAGACAGAACATGTACTAGGATTGGAACTAAATTTGAAACCAATCTTACATGAATTTGGCTTGTGCGAACGTGGGTATAATTTGTTAAATGATCAATGTCTGGGAGAAGGAACCATTATGAAAAGAGTTGATATATCATTATGTATAATTTTAGGCAACCAAGATGTTGACTATGTGGTTTAACATCATCCAGTGAGGAAATAGTGGTACAAAATAAGGCCTTATGACTAAAACATTATTAAATTCAACTTAATTTCATACAACATGTACATGATTCGATACTGTTTAATGTCATACAAGAAAGACATTATGGGCTATAATTGAAGTTATTAAACTTTGAATGAATGTTTAATAATGCTTTCCTATCATGGTAATCTTTTCAAGAATGTTCCATCACATTCAGTTATGAGGAAAGATTGTTGTAAGATGTAATCCTGGGATATCCATATCGAAATATTGGTAAAGCGGAAAGGTCTTATAGTGATAAAGGAGGTCTCTCCAAAGGAAGTGATTACCAAAATTTGAAAAATAATTTTTTGGGATACTATATACATATACAACTAGGGTTATTTATAATAAAGTCAAATAGTGGAATACATTAGATAAAAAACCAATATTTATGGGTGAAATTATGCATACCCAACTAGAGAATTTAATAGCATAGTCGTTCAAAAGAGTTCTTATGAATTTTTATATTTTATTGCTGATGGTTGAAGGATGTTTATGAAGATTACTATTTCCCTAGACATAGAGTATGATTTGTGGATGGAATGTAAGTAAATAAAGAAGGATTATTTCATGTCAAAAGTATCATTGAATTTCTAGGAATAGGTTACCTGTGTAGTTGTATCCCAAGCATGGGAAATATGGGTTCTCTATTTTTATTTTATATGACTAGGACATTTGCATTATTTAAACAATAGGTGATATGTGGACAACAGAACCAAGGTTCTTCAGTCATAATTCCAACACGAGGGAGGAGATTTTAAAACTTGGTCCTGCAGTTACTCAAATTTGGATAAAGGATTTGAAATAAATATGGTAGATATGTATAAGAACTAATTCAAATCACAGTTTCCCACATAATTTTTTCCAAGATGATGAGGAAGAAAGAGGATTATCTCATGGGAGATGTTAGCTGTAGTGGATAAAGAAATTTTTTAGGATATATTAAGATGGTATAACTAGGGAGTGTTATAGAATAGTAAAACATTTTCACCCTATATCTGAAAAGCCCAATTTTTCGGAGAATTTTTCGATAGATAATGGGGGTGTTTTACTACAAAGTATGAAAAATGAGTACATAGGTATCAAACATTCATTCACATAAAGCAATATGAGGATTATGATGATATTAAAGTATCCATGATTAGGTGTGAGGTGTGTTGAAGGGATACTTATGAGAAAAAATCAAATGTTTGGACTGATATCTTCAATGAAGCTTATTGTCCATTACATAAATCTAATTCATATGTCGATGGGGGGGAATCTGTGTTTCCTTGGTGGATCCCTTATTGAGGCATCCCAAATTATGAGCTCCATCATAATTTTTTTGTATATATGAGAGTGGGTATGTATATTTTTTACCACATGTATAGATCTAGGACATGAACCTTATGTGTCACTAAATATCTTACTAGAATTAGAATCAATCCATACATAGTTTATGAGGTACCATGGGGTTCAATGTTATATGGTGAGGAAATTGGAAAAGTAATTTAAAGTCATATAGGAAGGAAAATGTTTAAGCGATGTGAAAAATCATGGGATATCATGGAGGGACTAGGTTATAAATCCTATGATTCAATATATATCATGTTGAAATTATAATTAAGAAATACAAATTTTGAAATAGTAATACTCATACCGATTGATTGCATGTGTGGAAAGAAAAAAGGTATTTTTAGTATAGTCTCATTCATGGAGTAATTCAAAATATTTAATCAACTTATATAGATTTATCTCACATAGATGAGGGTCAAGGAATTTTATGTTTTGTGTTTTGGATGGACACATTAATGAATATTCAAATTTCACTACATATCTCATTGGAAGGAGAATCATGCCACACATAGATCATGAAAAAATCATCCAGTTCATTGTCATGAAATGATAAAATATGATGATTCTTATATGGTCATTTATCTTGGAACATGATAACCCCATGTTTACATGATGTTCCTTACTTATGTGAGGAATTAATTAACAAAAAATACAAAGTATATGTGAGATATTCTCTTTGTGAAAAACTAGTAGTCGATAATGATTCTTCTACAATACTATGGAAATTATTGTGAATGCAAAGGTACTTAATATTTTTGAGGGGGATGGGATTGAGGAATGATCAAAGAGTCACTACATATCTATTAGAATGATAATATATCCAGAAATTATTCTTGAATTATTTTCTCTACAAGTCAGACACATACACGTGGAGATGTAATATTTCCCATTTTTTTCGATTGGGATTAGGATTGGAGATCCAGGCATCAATATGTTTCTTATTGGATTAGGAATCAGGTGGCATGTATTTTATGAAGGCTTCCTTATGAATCGTTGACTCATACTTGTGTTGTAGGGAATTTTTCTTTATTATTGTGGATGGGAACATTATTATATATTCGGACGTCACTATGTGTTTTATTATAGAATGAATCAAGCCACTGATATTTCATGAAATTCCATACAATTTTTCATCATTCAATGAGTTCAAAGATAAAAAGTCATGAGAGAGATGAAGTTTTGTAACTGGGCCCAATAATGGAAACCCAGACATCATTATGTGTCATGTAATGGTGGAAATAATACCACATTTAGTTCATGGAATGATCATGTAATTTATCACCAGGAAATGATGTTGATAACCATGCAATTTGACTAATTTAGCTAATTATTTATGTCATCTGATGTGGAAATAAATATTACAGTCACACAAGGTTATAGGATCAGGGAATCACTATGCATATTGTTAAAGAAGGAATAAAGCCACTTGTAATTCATGAATATTGTTACCCATTTCAATATCGTTTTGATGTGGTGAAAGGAGCTTTGATATTTTCTAGAATGTTTGCTAGGAATAGGACTTATGGTCTAAGAGTCACTATGTCTCTCATTAGAATGAGAATCCAGAATTTAATAGTTCATGAAATGATCATGCGGTTTATCTTCATGCAACAAGGACGTAGAATTGTTTGGAAAAATACCTATAAACGGTATCCATGTGCCACTATGGAGTATCAATGATTTGGATGCGTCTTATGCATGGGATATTACCATAATCTCTTCCTCGTGTATGGTAAAGTTGGAATGACAACTTATCGAGGGATCCGATAGATATTATTGGGACATACAGCTAATATGGAGACCCATATTTATGGGACCATGAATAGTGTCTTATCTCATCGTATGCTAGGGGTTTCTTAACATTAAATGAGAGGGAAGATAATAATTTTGATTCCTTTCACATGTTATGGACAAATGGTGACTTTCAATTTTAGATTATATGGAAATAACTAAATATCATTCCATTTATCATCAGGTGATGTGGACAATTATTCAACATAGTTTATCATCAGGCATGATGAATGTGATCCATAGAGTTTAATGTCAAACAATTAGGAAAAGATGATATTCAATTTAGAGTCTTATATATTTCAATAAATATGTTTATGTGCAATTAAATATATTGTATTTGGAAAATATGTCATTCATTTAGGGTAATGAGATAAATACCAAACTGTTCAGTTTAAAATTATGCATATATTATTTTCATCCTGTCATTACATGAAATATTTCATCAAGAACCTTTCATTGGTCATGGTCATAATGATCATTCCATCCATTGAGATTAAGTATTTCGATCTTTTGGAGTGGGCCTTCTATAAGGATTAAGGCCCCTCCAATTTTTTTTCATGATTTGGAGGCTCCCATAATAGTATAATTGGTGTCCTAATGACCAATACCTATTCTTGTTAGAGGAATGAAAGGCAGTGGACCTTATTGCTAAATCCTAACACTATCCAATTTTGATAGACCTCCATTTGATTTAGTTGGTGTAATCTTTTCTCAACTAACTATTCTAATTCATTAAATCGTTTATGGGAATTCTCATTTATGGATAGAAGTTCATAGAAGGAAACATGGAGCGATGGAAACTGGACCTCAATGGAATGCACTACCATTGTTCCATATAAGAGAGAATATGGGGTAGCTCAAGTGGTATTACGTGATGATATATGGTAATCCCAGAGCGTATAAATGATCATTTCAAACCATGAAATATTCCATGTATCAACTATGTTCCTCATTATGTATAATAGGGTCTGGTAGAAGGCCACTATCTATCTATTATTTTCTTCATGATAGCAGGATGAATAGTGGGATTTAATATTATACTCATGGTAAATCTTTTCCACATAAATTGAATAACAATTGAGGATATTTTCCATCATTATGGTAGGAGGGACACCAAATCTAGTAATAATTTTTTCCTTCATGATGATAACAATGATTTTGACCGTGAATTATTTGTTGTTTATTACCTTAACACATTTGGATAATGAAATAGTAGTAGTTATTGTGTTTTTTAACTGCTTTTCTATAACTCAATGGTATAGCCCCACAATATCCATTCAATATGAGGAAAATATCAATGATTATTTTTCTATATGTAGCAACTATAATGGTTCTTGGATGATGTTTTCAGGCACATGTAATAAATTAAATTTCCTGGTGAATTCTATTCAATCACATTTCATCAATGGACAAATGTATCCAATCATTATGATTTCTTTGGAAAGCTAATACCAAAATTGGTGGGACCCATAGTTTCCCATGTGTACTTCTTCCACAATATCCATTGTATATCCTCCATTGATATATATGACGATTAATCCATCAATGTATTATTAATAGGGTGCTTTGTAGTGGTTTGGGCCATTAAAAAGAGCGATGTTGGATGATCAACTCCAGATTTTATCCTTTGCAGCTTTTTATAATGGAAGTAATCCTTCATGGAGGTATTCTTTGATGGGAATCATCCACCCATTTGTAGAAACATAGAGCTAAGCTATTTTTATTGATCTATTCCATTCCGAATTATAGAAAAGAAGATACAATTCAGTGATTAGAAATGATGATGACCCTCTCCGGCAGTTTTAGGTCAACTAAAGATGTAGTTGGATTCTCCAATGCATGTTCCTAGGAATTTTATGATCGTTATATGTGAGTCAATGTTGGATTCAAGAGAAATTCTATCATTACCCCTTATACATAGTCATGTATTGGTATTAGAACTTCTTTTCTAATGGTGTAATCCTTGTTGATATGTTTGATCACCAACTCTTACCCGCCTTTCACATCCAGGAGGTCCATAGAAATTTGGAGGTCTAGTTCTTGGCTAGGAATGAGGGCCTGATATTCTTCCTCACTATTAGTATAGCCTTATGATAACAAGAAGAATTAAGAAAATTATTCTTTCACTGGGTACATTATCACAATCACTATCTTGAATTTTTTTACCATATTGTCTTCTATTCTCCTCCGTTTTGTGCTCCTAGAGCCACAATAAAAATAAATCACCAATTTTTGAGGCTGTAGGTAATATAAAAGACATCATCATTTGGATGTTCAATATTCATTGAACTTATTTCAGCTGATGGGTGTTTATTAATAAAATATTCCAAATCATGTCCTTTCACAACATTCTATGTTTCAAATTGTATATCTAACTACTACAGAATAACCATCCATCATGTAAGACATCGTTTCAACATTGGAGAGAAGAGGATTTATTTTAGTGGGTTATTATGAAGAAAATGGATTTTATTTTTCAGGTAGTGCCTCAGTTTCTGAACCATTAATATTAATTATTGGAATATTTTCTCTATATTTTAATAATGAGTCTCAAAATGGGGCATGGTTCGACTAAAATAATAAAAAATATTAAAATTCCCACTATTATTCCTTTATGGTAGGAAGGTTCCAGAGGATCACTCTGGATCCATCATATATACCTCCAATGGCCCAAAGACCTTTATTTTTAAAATGGTTTCATGATAGTCACTACTCCACTAATATGTAACCCCCTTATTCATTAGTTTGGTGAAGGTAAAATACATTAATGGATAGTTAAAATTAATGTGAAAGATTTAGACCAAGTGGAATTGAGTTCATATCAAATAATTAAGGATTATATGTCACTAAATGTTATGGATAATTTTTTTTATGATGGTTAACTTATATATCGCGATGGTATATGATGAAGATATGAAATTAATCCTGAGGATACCCCAAAAGAGAATTTTATGTGGTTCATATTTAGTTTATATAGTTGAAGCTTTATTGTGGATGTTCTCTAGGGTAGTTAGGTGGTCATTACATTTTTGGAACATAACCTCTTTATCTTCAAGGTAACACTCGACAAACATCCCCAAAAAGTATTGTATATGTTATGTGTTGGGAAAAAATCCCTCAAGGGACCATTGATGCATTTTTTAGGTGATTTTGTTTGTTGAAAAAGCAGCCCTCTATGTTGTGTTTGATGAAAATGTAGACCATGATGTATGAGTGTGTTGAGAAATGGGGTTTACATGATGATTTTATCAGGTTCAATGGATGATTTCAACAATTTCTGATTGATTGATGAATCTCAAAAAAGGAATGGATGATCTGGAGGTGGTACAAAAAGAGCATATGCAAGGTGGTGCCATTTCCCTATGTTTGATAATATTTTGGGCCTCAATATCGAAAAATGGAGAGATGTGCTTTTGGAAAAGGGAGGTGAGTGCCAAATTGGAGTGGTGTGCAAAAAATAATGTGGTGCGCAAAAAAATTTGCATTTTGCTCGAAAAATATAGCAGCATGAAAAAAATCGGTGTGGTGCGTGAAATATCAGTGCGGTGCACGAAAAAATAATGTGTTGCACGAAATATTTGGGCGGTGCATGAAAAAGGAAAGTGATGCGAAAAATAGTGGAATGATGTTTTTCGCACAAGAGGTATTTCGAGGTCCGAAGCTAGAAAATTTTCAAAGGCATATGGTGCGTAAAATATTGGAGAATTGTGAAAAAAATATATGGAAAAGAAGAGGCATTTTTTTCACTCAAAGAGAATTATACGCTCAAGAAGGGTTTTTTGTACAGGGTCTATTTTACCTATAAATATTAAGTGACCCCCCTCGATTCTGAGAATCTCAAGACTTAAAGATGATCTGAGCCCTGGAGTGAAAAATTGGAGTGCACAAGTGAGTCACGTGAAAAGAAAATTGTTGCCTGAAAAGGGAATTTCGTGCAAAATCAGAGAATTCCACGCATGGTAGAGTAGAGGATGTGCGTAAAAGATGTTTCACATAAAACAATTTGTTTCATGTAAAAGGACTATTGTGTATAAATGGGGTGTCGCACAAAAAGTGAATTTCGCACAAAAGCATCGAATTACGTTCAAGGCCCAGTGAAGGCTGTGTGTAAAAATTGGGGTTGCTCGGTACACCCAGTGCAAAGATAGATTCATATTCTGGTGAAATTTGGATTTCAACAGAGCATCTATCAACAGTTAAGGATGCAGATTTCATTAGAGATAATGAGGAGACATACAAGTCTATAAACATTGAGTGGATATTCTAAAGAAGTAGTGAGCAGACATCAGTTTAGAGAGTAGTGATATTTCATATTGTGAGTGGTTGTAAACTAGGAGGGACAGCAAGTCCACTGAGAACTTGTAAACCATAGTGCGCTTATAGTGGAATTGCTACATTGGCACACTGCTGGTGTATCCTCCTTCTACATAGCCTAGTGAGGTGTGAAACATGTACAAATCATTGTTTCATGTGAATTCTTTAAGGATTATTCTTACTTTGAATCGAGAAGGAGATAGAATAAGGTTTTGTCTAATAGAAACCCATGGTTATAAGGGGTTTTTGTTTTAATCTATCATACACTAATTCACCCCCTCTCAGGGTATGTAGCCTAGTGGACCTAACATTATGCATGGAATGATTTTATGTGGTGATGGATTTATTCAAGCCCAAGGGAATTACAAAATATTATAATATTACCTAATGGGATCTAATGGTGTTGGATTCTTCATCTTATAGGGATATATAAATTTTTTTGTACCATAAATATTTATCCAGGATTGGTATGTCCCGATTACTTGTTGTTTCATGTATAAGGAGTTCTGTGATTGGAATTGAGATATATTTATCCAGAACGCACTAGTTTAGATTACTAAAGTTGATGAGAACTCTGATTTTCATGTTCTTTCACTTCACTAGGATTATATTGTATATAAATTTCAGATATTTTACCTCTCGGATGAAGTCATCCTTGATGATATTTTCCACATCAGCCTCAATTTTGGAGGTGTGATTTAGGTGTATCCTTCTAGAGACATGTGTGTATCCCTAATGATCTTCTAGAAATCCAATGTGATTTGTGGAAAACTAGAGATCAATTCATCATATATATATATATGTAATTATAAGTGATTAATTCCATATTTTACACCAGCAAAGTTGTATATAAATATTTTTATTCATAATTTATGTTCGCACTGATCAATGTGTGTAGTTGATCTTCTTCAATTCCCAGTTTTACTTCCTTGTGATCATCAATACTGGCTCAGATAAACTCTACAAATGTTATAGGGGTGTCCATGTGGTTTTCCTCCTCTTACTCTTCCTAAGGATTTATGTCTTCTAAATCTTCTATATAATTATTTTATTAAGATAGATTCTTTATGTAAGGGAATGAGTCAATATTTGGTGACCCATGAGAGGAAGTGAGAACTTCTAGCCCGATTTGTGGAATGAGTCCTTTTTGGAGTTCAGACTAGGATAAGGGGCCCTGAGAATGAGCATCTTCATTTTTTACCATTCTCTAAAAGGTATGTTATAGTATAGTTGAAATTTTTTTGTTTGATGATCCTTATGGGATTGAATGATTTCACATTCATCATGGAATTTATTGCAACTCGAAGAGTCGTAAACATATCTGATGGTTTAGGGTTTTGTTGTAGTGAAAGAAATCATGTAAATCAAATGATTTTTTCTAGAATTCATACACAACCATTTGATTTGGTTGATGGGGAGTACATACTCAGCACCAAGCTAATTGATTGTATTAACCAGGATCATCTCCATGATATTTGGGGAATTGATTACAGTGACATAATTATCCACGATCTTTTCCTCATATGATAGAATCTTGTATCAATAGACTATGCTTCACTAGATTGAAATGGGGCTTTTCCACCATGAAATTTACCAATTTGTCCATTAATACAATATTTGAGGCATTTGATGTAGGACGATTGTATAACCACGTGTTGATGAAGACAAGCTCTTCCAAGTTGAACATTGATTGCTTTAGACACAAAAAAACCATGAATTCGAAGTTAGACACTATATCCTCAAAATGATTATTGAGTTTGATATCACTAAGAGGCTTTTTATCATTTTTATCATAACCATATAACATTAGTGTTGAGGGGAAAACTATGATTCATTGAAACCTAATTGAAAAATTGTTTAGATTAGAATGAGGAATACTCCTAAACCATTTTCAATGAATGGTCATATGATGCCAATGCTGTTTTTCCTTTGAGATAATATAAGGGATTAATGTCTCCCTATATGACAGAATCCTCATCCTAATATCTATATAAGATTACCATATGATATTTTGTAGGATGATTTTCTACATGATACACTTGGGTAGCAGTAACTTCAAAATTAAATTCCCTATGGCATAACAAGGCCTCTATGTGTTCTTTTTAAAGGTCACATCACTAACTCAATGCATTTAGTATTAGCATCTTTTACATAGCAATTTAAAATTTCATCAATACATTAATTTTATGCTCTAAAGGCATACACATCCAAGCATGGGGATGTTCATTTTATATGATTTAGGATATAAAGTAGTTGATGTGGATGGATCAAACCATCGACAAAAAGCTAATGGTACTTCTTCCCTCATTGGATTAGTTTAACTAGGTGTTCATGCATGCCGAGCCTGATTATGTGATGGTGTTTCCTCAAACCAATATTGGAGGATGATCATAACCGGTAATACCCTATCATATTTTTGGGAACATTATTGCTCCTACTGAGCTCATTAGAGAGAACTCCCATGAGTTTCTGCGGTGTATATGGTTTGAGAAAGGGCATATTCAGAGTCTTGACCCATAGAATGACTATATATTACCCTATATCCTTTAATTTGATAGCCACATCCCACAGTCCCCCATTCAATTTTGGGAATTTGGTTTCAAATTCAATGTCTTAATCTATGAAGGGAACAATTATGTGAATAATATTAATGGAGACAAATATCTAATCCTTTTTTGATGTAAATTCTGCATGGAAGGTTGAATCTTGTTGTAAAATTTGGAAGGGTAGTGCATGTTCTTTTGAGAATATATGTATGATGAATGTTAAAGTAAAATTCAAATTTATTCCACAAAATATGTTCTTCTTAATTTGTTTTCATCTTTCTCTTTGGTCGATAAACTTTTTGGAAGATTGTTTTAAAGGGGACAGAGCTGCCAGTGGGGTCGCCTATGTTGCAATGGAAGCGTCTAAGTGCATCGTCTCTTTTCCACTATACTTGGTGGATATCAAGAGTTTGGCAGATCTATTGTATGACTATCTACTCAATAAACATACATATAACATTAATTTTAACATCCATTCATTTTCAACATTTTTATTAGTGGATGAAACACATTCCACATTCCCAGAAGGCTATCCCAGCTTCACATGTCCGAAGATCATTGTATTTTACAGTTTCTTATTGAAAAAATCACACTTTTTTGTTTTTTCACCAACACATTATGGAAGTTGTAATGGTTTTGATGACCTTCACCAGTACACATAATAGGTTTCTTTGTATTTCATAACTTGATCAAGTTGTTCTCTAATTATGAGATAACGTAGTCAAGGACTTGGCAATTTTAAGAAGAACATACCTTGTCTTTCATCTTATCAAACTATTTTCTTCACTATTCTATTTCATAATCCAAATTAGGTGGTCATTATTCTTGATTATTTGGTGTTTTAGTCACATGGTATAGTTGAGTTCTTGGAGAGGGAGCGAGTACATGGGCCTGAATAAGTATAAGTGTGGCTGCCTACACTTTCACCATTCTCTTTCCCTGAGCAGATGGAATTACATTGGGCTTATATTTAGTTTTTTATGATATGTATTCCACTCATTGATAAATCATAGTGAGGTCCCCATACCCTCAAATGTATTTCATAGGGATTTGTTTCCTTTGTAACCCATCTCATAGATTTTGAATATATATTGTAAAAATGTCTTATTGAGAAAGAGGTAGGATTAATTATTATTTAAATCATTTAAACACAAAAAATAAAATTATTGAACCATTCATTCTACCACAATTTATAGATTCAATGTTTGAGGATTGTAGTCTTCTTCAGCGTCGTGCTGAATTGGAATAAGATGTCCTGAAGGAGGTTTTTTAAACCCGCAACTCACTGAGCAAGAAAACTGGTTTACCAAACAATGGTCGGGACCTGTAGTAATTCCCTGAAGCTCAAGATTTTAACTACCACCTATTGTTTTTTGGTCTTCATCATGGGATCACAATGAGAGATTAAATGAATTAAATTTTACAAATAGTATCCTAATCCATTAAAAATTTTAAATGAATGGTTCATAATGTTCATCAGGGGAGATTCAGATCTACCCATTTGGGGTAAGGATTAATTTCAAGTAGTATCATCATTCACATATCCTCTATATATTACATTCAATATATTAGTGGTTCAATAGTGTTCTGGAGCCCTTGGGGAACGTTTGGTAGAGTCAATGCATGAATATGTGTAGCATCCGGTGGGGTCACCTTTCTCTATACTATCAATGTATTACATTTTCATCCAATAGGGAAGGCCTAAAAGGATGTGACATAATATATTTTGGTTGTTCCCCCAATGGATCTAATTCCTAATATAATAATGTGGTATCCATGTATGTTGGTGGTTCGTGTCCCACATTGAGTGTGTATTCATTATCCTCTTCAGTCACTACAAAAAACCATATTTTATGATGTACATAGGTGGGGAGTGTCAGTTGAGGATCTACATGTAGAAAATATCTCTTTTTAAGTATTTTATGGAATATTTATTTAATGGGTCATGTCAATTCATTCATTTTTTCCTCTTTTTCAGAAATAATCCCCTCAAGTGAAAGGGGTTAAACCTCTCTAGTGTGTAGGTGAGGAAATATCTTACCCCTACCCTTTTCCTCATAGAAATCCTTTCGACGATGATTTTGAGGGTGATTTAGGGTTCAAATAGATTTAGAGTCAGCTTATAGTTCTAGGTATGCACAACTCCTCCAATTTTTTCAGTTTCTAACATATTTTTAACTAAAACTTCCTCCATCAATTCCTCTTAACAATTGGCCTCTTGTTCTATAGTGTATTTATGGGTAGTGTTAATGACAATCACTAATTCATAATGCATTATAGGAATTCTATCATTGTCTTTGTGAGACTAAAATTTTATACTCCGTCAATTAGGCCATTTTCTTCCTACTGATAATTCTTTAAGATCAGTTTATTAGATGGTAATCCAAATGGAATCTTGATAAAGTTCAGTCTTTCATGTCCTTAGTGATAGAACTAGATCATGGGATGTGAAATAAATGGCATAATACCTTCTTCAACATTTACCATAATCGATAGAAGATTGAATTAAACTTAATAGGAGGTTGCTGTGGTGAAAAAGATCCCACCCCTATGGGATGTTTCTATTCCTCTTCCAAAATCACGACTCTTCATGTCTGTTTTGCTAACCTCAATGGTTGCATTAAAAAAAATACCCTAACCCAACGGGTTTGGATTTCGCATCAAATTTTGTGGCTGATACTGTTGTGTCATCCCATCTAATTTTATGATGTTTTTTCCCAACATGGGATGGGTGCATAATTTTATATGAACCTGAATTTCCAACTTCCAATTATTAATTTTATATTTTTGACATTTTTGTTATCTAACGAATGCCTTCCCCTATAAAAAAAGGCATTCTGGTAAATATCAAATTATTATGGCCAAATTCTCTCAATGTTTTGTCAATTCTATCATGACATCAGGGATGTTTGGTGGGGAAATTGTTTTGTTGAGAATATCATCAATCATGGATATGATCCATTTTTAATGATGTACTAAAGCTATAACATTTCAGATTACTACTTTTTTAGGATTTTATAGTTTAGGAGAATAGTGAAATGTGACACTACATATCCTCCCCCGCCATTTGATATAAAAATCAGATGTGGAATTAGTGATCATCTATACTAAAATGTATTATGTACAGAGTCATGGATATTGAAGAGATCCCCAATGTTTCTCTAGATGTTGGGTCGATGGGAGATCAACCAATTTTATTTAGCAGTGTATCCCTTATATTACCCTAAAATTACATTGATACCTATCCTAAGGTTATACATTATCTCTTAATTGGTCAAGATTCTTCCATATATTGGGGAATATTTCTTGTACACAGTCTTCCATCAATCCCTCTGAAATACATCATGAGGGGAGGATAAAGGAATGAAAATGATTGGTATGTCATCTTTACCTAGTTATTTCTCCATGATTGGAATGTTGCCTTAATATTATTATATAGGTTATATCACAAACCATAAAAGTGGGCCTTGTGATGTGACTCGCCAGGCCCACCTCAAATAGGTCAGGGGATGGAGTCTAGCACCGAGAAGGGACATATCTATCAATGGAATCCTTAGACTAAGTACTTGTGCACATGCACACCTATCCAAGGAATTATATTGTTGAAATGCCAAAAAAAATTAATAACCACGTGTGTGTATATTTTAATCTAAAAACTGGAGTAATACATGAAGTAAGGTAATGTAAATTTCGACAAATACAAGACCACTAGGAAGAGTATAATAATAATTCCAACCTAAATGCAAAACCAGAAATATAGTCAAGATCTAGTAGGAACCCACATCCTAATTTCCACTCTAACTATGCATTTTATAGTCCTGGACTATTATGAAATATGTCAAAATAGAGATAGTATGAAAAATTCGCAACACATTTAGGAAAATACCTTGCATGAGTGTGTTTATGAATATCCATTATGACTCCCAAAAAACATAGGGACTGTAGGATTAAATAATTATACCTCTACATTGGTACATTTCAATAAAATATATATAAAGGATATCTAAATATAATCAACAAGTAACATAGTCTAAAGGTAGTTCACAGCCATAATATACCATCCTAGGATTATATCTCAATGAGTAGACATACCACTAATCATGGGGAACAAAATCCTATGTTTGAAAGCACTTATGATACCTGTTTGAGAGGTAAGGATCATTGGGGCTTGTCATTGGATGTAAATGCTGAACCTCCAAAGAGATATAATAATCATATGAAGATACCTCACAATAAAATGGGTTATACCAAAAACTCATTATGGATTAACCTTCCAGGTACAGGATTAGAGAAGGTGTAATGTTGGTCAAGAAAAAACTGAGAACTCCACCTAGGGAACTGAGATGAATAGATGATCTAATTCCAGGCCTCATAGAAGGATTATAACAACTCTATCCATGATGTATAGCTTAAGGTATCGTTATCTTAGGAGTAAAAGATGAATCCATAGTAACTAATAGGAAATGGAAATGAGGAACACACCCAAACAAATCTTATCCATTATACAGTGGAAGATTTCTCCAAGACACCTTTTGATAATTAAATGTTTTTTATAAGGGTTACATGTTCCATCCCTTAACCCTAGGTCCTACCTATGTAAATGGCCCATGATTCATGTCCTTGTACATCTAATAGTTACTGACATGTCAAATTACAATGTACTATTCCTGTGTAGTGTTTCACGGCTTATCCCATTTACAAATTCAATCCATGTCTATATAGGTGAGTGCATAGTGAGCTATAACCGGTGGACACCAACGCAGTTTAGTTTTCCCTCTAAAGTACATAGAGAGCCACTAGGTATAAATGACATTCTATGTGATATTATCACATTTGATTTGATACATATATTTCTCTGAAACCATATCCACCTCTTGGTTGTACCATCATGCCATGTAATCCCAGATTAAATGCAATGTTTATTGGATTTTTTTGAAACCCTCATTCTTTATTCTAAGCATGACCACACTACTACTATGTTAGATATTGGCTACAATCATTCCAAAAACTGAGGTTATACCTCTTCTAAAAATCTATATGGATGTTCATTGGAATCCATAATTATAATCTATTCAGAAAATCTATTATATTCACCTCATCATCATTCAAACCCCCCCCCCACTAAAATAGGGGGTTCCAAACTAGTCTGATATACTCACTACTACCTTAGTAGTACCTCAATTGTGTCATAATGTGCCCAGATCCACAATATCACATCATTGTGCCATGAAATGGGTGTGTAATAATCGATCTATCAGAATATGTCGATCCCTGGGCCAAATGAAGAATGCTTGTGGTGAACAGAGAACTTGGACAGAAAACCACAAAACATGAAAAATAGAAACAAAAATCTTCCATGATTAGATGGCCTCGATTTTATTCCATTTTAATTAAAAATGATGAAATATAATAAAATAAGTACCTCCCCAACAAGGATCCCCACAATAAATCTATTCCATAAAATAATGGAATTGTGGATCAATCAATTATTAGAATGGTCATCATTTATCAAAGATATTCAAAATATGTAATGGAAGAAACATTATACCATGATATGTATCGATCAATGTTGAAGAACTATGTATCATTATAGTCATTAATGAGATCCATTGACTCATTTTTGGGTAGATTTATAATCCAAGATCTGTTTGATGTTCTTTCTAGAGAGATCCTCTAAAGATATCTCTTATGGCTCAAGGGTTATGACGCTAACCATGAAATACTATCATATAATTCTACTTAATGAGTGACCAGTCACTACATCAAAAAAAGATAAATTAAATAATTTATTTTAATAATTTTTTCATTTCTTCACTCATGAATAATTTTCCATAGAAACCTTGCATCGGCCTATTTTTTCCCTACCCAGGGTAAAACTCATTTGTTGAACTCAATGATGCCCTCATAATGCAAATATGTGACCCCATTTGGATGTTATTATTCTATTTTAGGAAAACTATGTTCATGTACTACTTAATATATTTAATATTTTTTTGGAAATTTATTCTAGGAACACCAGGGTATTGAATATCACATCGTCTTAGTGTATGGTCTTGAAAATAATCCATACGTTATCCAATAATAATAAATTTAAAATTTGAGTCATTAACTATTCCCCACCATGTGTGTTTGCATCCTGAAATGTAAATATAAGTGCTACACAAATAGATGTGGTTACTGATCATGAATCTGTGCCCCCCGCTCCCATGTGTTTTCTTGGAGATTCCCATGCTACTAGTAGACATGAACTAAATGAATCAATCTCCCATGAAGGATCCTCTCTTATTTAACATTGATCTCTAATGATATAAAATCAAAGGTAGCTCCATCCTCAATGTCCAACTCACCCTAGTCAATAAAATGTGACGGATCATTCATGTACATCCTCTTCTCTGGATAAACAATATGTCATGTACCTGCTCTAACAACAGTGGTAGAGAAAAGATGTATGAAACCTCACCTACTCTATGAAGTATTTGTAAAGGGAAAATGAATCTCATATTTAACATGCCACCCCATCCAAATCCCTATAATCCATGTCAAGGTGAAACCCATATGAACACATGGTTCCCATCCTCAAATAGCAAGATCCTCCTTCGACTGTTAGCATAAGAGTTTTGAACACTCTATGAAGACTCCAAATGCTACTGGATGATATAAAACTTCTCGGATATAATTTTAACCAACTATGGTCTGGTGTGAGTGGATTGTTATGGATCATTCCATAAAAGTGGTGACCTATAGGGTCACGTGTAAAAACACTTGAATAGAGCTATACTAATGGTGTAATTTTATCTTTTTCTATATGAATACCCCCTAGTAGTTGGTGGTCCTATCAAATATGGATAATGTCCAACATACATTCTGGTACCATGTCTTCCTGAACCTAAATGATCTGCTCAATATGGCCTTCAGTTTTGCGGTAAGGACTATGCTCATGATTAACTAAGTCCCAAACACCTCATGTAATCCCTTACACAATTGGGACTTGATTCCTTCGTAACAATTCAAAAATATCATCTATATTACTCATTGGATTCTAACTATCTCATGAACATATATTCATCCCAATATCTATACTAAACACTAGTCCTGAATAGCTATATTGTGGGATGACTTTTTTAGATGATCTAAAATCACCCATACATCATCATTTTCCTTGGACATAAGTGGTAATCCCATCACATAGTCCATGTATGAATCACCCCACAACCATTATGGAACCTCAAGGAGTTGAGATAAACCCACTGAAACATTGTGTTCATCCTTCACATTATAACAAGTATGGAATCAAGAGACAAAATATACCACTCTATTTATTATAATTATACACCAAACATCATGTTTGAAGTCCTAGTATATCTTTTTGAAACATGAACATACCGAAAAAGTCGATATAGGAGACACTCTTAGAACCTACCCCTTTATTGCCATAGGTACAATTGTTCATCCATTCAAAATGAAGACATAACCCCCCCCCCCCCCCTCTAAAATCTATCAAGATAATGTCCAGTGTATATATAAGTATATAGGTTATTACAGTTGACATACCCATGTTGTGACTCTTGTTCTTGTAATAAAAGATAAGGGGTGACAACCATCAACTTATGGTAAGATTCTCCATCTCTAGCCACAAAGGATAACTATAATGTTGAAACCTGATCTGACACGTCACTCATCATATGTGAACAAGATTTCATACTAAGAGAATCTCATACCATGTTCCTCGTAACATGGGTATAGAAAATTACATATTCATAATCTGATGGTATCTCTATGAATTTCCACAACCCCATGTTAAGTTCCCTTTGATAGAAGATATAATTGATACTCATTTGACCATAATAGATGATAAATTGATCACCCATTATGTATTATCACTAAATATATTTCATGACGAACAATGTTGTTAACACAAGATCATGGGTTGCTATGTTTTTATCATGTGATCTTTAATGATGTGAACCATATGAAACCACTAAATGTCTCTAAATTTAAAAACATAGCCCACTTCCAATGGAATTTTAGAAGACTACATACATGAAACCCTCCTCTAGAAATCTAATGAAGGGTTATCTCATCTAACTCTATCTCAACTACTGAAAATCCAATTTAATCCACTATCTCCAAATTAATTGATTGCATTATCAGGTCAAATATTTCATTAGTGGTGATATCATAGGTAAATCTTGTTTGAGTCTCTACTAATTTCCCACCAACCCAATGAATCTTCACACCATATTCACTCTATTTGGTGAGTACCTTCAAAACAATACCTCATCCTTGGATGGATCCACTTCCACTCCCCCCACAGAGATATCATGTCCCATAATGTGGACCATCAGAATCAAGAACAATATTTTTGAGATATTTTTGTAAAACTATTTTTCTTAGAGTACAGTAAAAACCATCCTTAAGTGTATCATGTGATCCTTAATGGATTACTAGTACATAAGGATGTCATTAATGAAGACTACCATTAATCAATCTAGGAAAGGCTGAAAAATCTAGAGGAATATTTCCATGAATAATTTTGGGGCATCCATAACATCAAACAAAATCACTATTAACTCATTGAAACCATAGAATCATTGGAATGTCTTCTTCGGTATATACTCATCACATACTCGTATCTGGTGATCGCCTAAAATGAGGTCAAATATTTACTACTAGTGAAAACATATAAACTATTCAAAGAGTTAATCATTCCTCTATAGTAAAAATGCTTTCGGCATGATCACTTGGTTCATGTTCCAGTAGTCCACACATGACCCCAATCCTCTTTCCTCATTAATGAATAATAAAACTAAGGCTACACAGGGTGAAACACTAGGTCTAACAAATCAATCCCAATGCATGTCCTCCTAAATCATCATTATATAGTGAAGCTCCATGGGATACATCTGATATGATGGTGTAGATATCAATGTTATCCAAGGGTGAAGATTAATGTAGTAATCTATCTCTCAGCAGGGATGTTAACCCAAAACATTCTTTGGGAAAACATCCTCATACTCTTCCAGAACTACATGAAACCACGAACTCAATACATCCACTTACCTAAGGGTCAGTTTGTCCATATGTTGAGTAATAATATACTCCCTCATATGCATGTGTGAATCCTATGATTCATGGGTTTCCCTTCACTGATAATTAAAAAACGACTCGCATAATTGTGGACTCTATTCACCCTTTTACTGAAATAGTTAATAAGTGGATGAACTATAGATAACCAGACCATACATTAGATAATGATTTATGGACTCATCACTAGTAAAATGAGATCGCACCTGAAACTCTCACCACTAAGATTCCAGTCACAATCTCACAAAAAGTGTTTGATTTCTGATTTATCTCAAGTTGGATTCTTCAAGAATAATGTTTTTTCCAAGGGGTCACTTAGATTCTCCAAGTGTCACAAAGGATATGTTGTAAGAATGGAAATAATAGAACCTATTTTTATTATTACTCCAAATAAGGAAAAAAATAGAGAGTGTACCTCATATCATTCCCTTATCCTCTGAATCATCAGCTTTAACTAATTGCTGCAATAACCACCACAATCCTCTAGTTCCCTAATCTTGGTATGGACCTACTTTGGGTGGGGATGGTAACAATTCAAAGGATAAACCACCTCTTTCTTCTATCCCAACTCCTTTTCCACATCCTTAGCCTTTTGGTCCATCATTCTCCAAATACAACCTAAAACTCGGTAGCCTATTTACTATCACTCTATTATCTATTTGGAAGGTAGAAAATTTTCTGGAAAGATGAACATACCATCACATGAGATATACTACCTCTCTCTAGGAGGATTGGACATATCTTTTGATCCCTAAACATTAGACTTTCTATTCTGGGACCTCCTCCTGAAACGTCTCTCAATTCTAGGTCCATGAGACTGATGTTGGCTCCTAATGTTTAATGTATATCCTCATGTGTTCCGACTAATGAAAATTAGTACTCACATATGCTCATCCAAGAAATACTCAACCATAAGAGTTTTCTCTAGCACCCTGGAATAATTGGGAATGAATATAAGGATAATTATTGATCTGATGTATCTAGGATCCCTTTCTATAAGGTCTGATTGTTGAAGTACATTTTTAGAACTATATTTATCAAGTACCTAGAGAGGTTGGTAAAACATGATGAATAATCATCTATTTATGTGATGTCCTGGTGAACCTGCAAAAACTCATGGACTAGTAAAACTCTTAATTTAGATGGTGAGTACTCCTCTCTCAATATAAGATCAATCATTTTCTGAGAATGAGTTTCCTCAGGTTTTGAATGGGTCACTTACAGCCACCATCCTCCAACTATGTTGTACAGAAGCATCGCTGAGAGGAACACCTTATGAAATTTCAGTGTTTGAACTAAATGGAAAACATATGTCAAATCCACAAGACAATACTCAATCAATTCTGGGTCAGTATCACCTCAAAACATATGGCATCTCTAACATTGAATCTCAAATAGTGTCCTCATCCTATCCACCTCAACCTCTCTTACTTCGGGTGCGATGTGATTCTCCATAGGTGGTGGTATGGATAGTGCACAACATAGAGGTAACACCTCTAGAAATGTTCCCTATATTGACACATCATCACTAAGGGGATCATCCTCAAGGTCACGATGATGAATCATATCTTGGAAATTTCCCATATGAATATCGAAATAAACAATTTTCACAACGTCAATGTTTATATCTAGAGGGATGAATCAATAAGGACATTTAAATGACAACCCATTCTTATATTATGCATGTATCAATGTTTTCCCTACAACTAGTGTTCTCATGTACCATGTCAAAATTTAGGTGATCAAAGTCATGTTTTTTATATATGTCATCCAATGAATAAACAATATATTGACTGGTTTGAAATACAATATCAAAACACATAATAGTATTTCCCTAAGCCAAAATCATATACTCAATTCCAAAGGTATAACCAAGCACTCTAATAGAACACTATCATGACATTTCTCAGTGGGTCCAATTCTTCCACTCACAAAGTCCTCTTACAAGAGTCCCATGGATGGGGACTAGTGACATGTTGGCATATCACTATCATCAGAGGACTTACCCTATGTACCAATCAAAACACACAACTCTTAAAATATATACGATTCTAAAATATAAAAACAATTGACCAACCATGAAAGGATATGTATAAATCCCAAAACATATGTATGATTGGTATTGAAGGAATTATTATAGGTCAAAAGAAAATCCCACTCAAAAGAGTGTGAAAACAAGTCCAACATAATGGTAAAACTGGTACTACTGTCATGATTCTTCCGGAACACACTATAGTATGTCAATTCTCACATAGCACCATCTCATACAGGTCCTTAAAGGACTCAATGAAAATGAAGATCATTTTTACAAGACACAACTTGTGCAGGAAAATCCCTTGCATGGGTGTGTATAAAAACACCCAGTAGGATACCCCAAAACCACAAAAAATACCCATAAATACTTATAGTTATCTTAACATAGCTATATTTCTACATCACATATAACAAGAACGCCCTGATATACTCATCTAGATTCATTTTATAAAATTATGTCAAAACCATTATATATCATGAAGTAATTCTATTTTGAATATTCCATATAGATCATATACAAGATAACACTCTCCAGAGTCTGAAAACCCTTAATACATCTATAAAATAGGTAATTCTCATTAGGCCACATCATATTAGTTACATGTTAATGTTTTGAGGTGATAAGATACATATATGAGGATCAATCCAATGGCCATGGTGTATACCCACAAATTAATATGGATTAACCTAGTATGTTGAGGTCCACAACCTGTGTAGTTTTGGTGATTATGATACCATGAACTCCACATAAAACAAAAATATAAATTGAGGATCTCACTTAGTGACTCATGTATATATTTTAACAACCCTTCCCCAAATGTCCAATTGAAGGTATCGATTTCTAAGGAGTAGGTTTTGATTACATACTAACCAATAATAAATAGATATGGGGATTATACCCTTCCAAATGTTTTCCATGTTATATAAGGAATGGGGTCATAGCCATCTTTTAAAATTTGAACAGCATGTAGATGTCTTAAATGGTGTTTCACTTGATCATAGTTCCTAACCATTTAAAAGGTATGTCAACTGGCCATGTACACTTCATGTGTACCAGTACACATATTGGTCAATGTTCTTATCTATTTCGTGTCTATGTAAGGTAGTACATAGCATACTCTAACCTATGTATGCCAACCCATGTCTGTTTACCCATCATGGAACAGACTATGACACTAGAGAGAGATATGACACCAAATTATGGGGTCACATGCTATGTGATACATAATTTTTTTCTAAATCCCGAAAAACCACTAGGAGGGATCCACGTGCTGTGTAATCCCAAATTACATGATGTAAGGATTTGTTTCTTCAAAAACCATCATTATTCATTTATTCTATTCTCGCACTTCTTAAACCTTCTATCTCAGCTCCAATCATTCCAGAAATCATGGATTTAACATGGTTGAACCTCACCATGGCCATTCTCTTGAAATCGGCATTCCAACCCATTATAAAGTTGGATCCCTTTCATACCAATTTCATTCACACACTCAACTCAAATTGATGGGTTTCAATCTAGTAAGCCCGGTTCACCTCTACCACTGTCACACATCTATTGCATCATGTAACTCCTATATCTACAATATTAGAATGTTGTTCAAATAAACTGGTGTGTAACCATCGACTCATTGTAATATTTCAAACAACAATCACAATGAAAAATGCATGTGACAATTAAATAAATAAGGGAGGAGGCCAAAAAGGTGAAAAATTATAATAAACCTCCTCCATGATTGTTTTTATTTGATTCATTCCCATCATAGAGAAAAACAAATAAAAATAATAAAAATGTACTTCCCAAATAAGGATACCCACAATATACCCATCTCTCAAGACGACCGAAAGGATGATCAATCTGTTGGTATATTAGTCCATATTCATTGTAGAAATTAATAATATGAATGGAAGCGAAGTCAAGAAAACATCCTACCAATATTTGGATCATTCTCTATAAAAGAACTATGTTGTTCCGCATTCATTAGTGAGATCATTATATTATGTTTCAAATAGATCTAAGATCCAGGATCCAGTAAAAGTTTATCTAAGAGAGAACTTCAAAATATCTCTCTAGAAGCTCCAGGGTTATGTGGATAAAAATATATTTATATCATAATAGTCTACGTGAGGACTCTCCTATCAACATTTCAATAGATAAGAAATAAAATAACTTTTAATGTATTTATATGCTAGTGATGAATTTTCTAGAAACACCTCACATCGACCAAGGTTATGACATGCCTTGGGTAAAACATGATTAATGAACTCAATTCTGCTTCAAATTTATGATATGGATCCTCTTTAAAAAGTTATAAAACTTTTTTTATAATACTAAATGGTTTTTATAAATTATCCAAGAAAATAATACATGTATTGTACAAGAAAATAAATGTTTCGCATCTTGGTCGGTCCAAGGTGGAATTTTTTCAACCAATTTATCAAAAACAAAAAGACTGGTAGAGATTTCCTATTTCATAATAGAAGAAATATGTCCCAAGATGGTTCCTAGAATGAACATCTTGTTAGGATGTCTTTAATATGAGAATGAATTTCACTTTTCAATGGCAAGGCATTGAGCATGATTGGAATTTTTTTCCCAAGTGACTCTCGATTGGAGGGATTTCTAATTACTAAATCTACTAGGGGCTTGTGAGGTAGTGAAACACTACTGTGGATAGAACATTCACAATGAATACCATCATTGTTATGACTACCACGGTCAATCAGAAAATAGGTAATACCCCCTCGATCATTGATCTTTTATCCATTCCTAGGGATGTATGGACTTTATTAAGGAGATAGGATCTCGATATTTATAATATTACAATCATGAAGCAATTATTCAAGGTGAATTGTTTGAAGAGGAAAATTGGAATTACTATTAAAACCCTTGTAAATTTGTAATGGGATGGTAAGATCTTGATCTTCAATAGGTAAGAGTCTATGAGATTCATAAAATCCAACATTATGTATAGTGCGATCACATATCAGCTCTTCATTTTATAGTTTTACTTGGAGAAAGTTTTATTGTATGTATTATTTTAAAATACTGGGGCCACTTTCCAAGGATGTAGTTTTTTCATATAGAAGCATAGTTGAATGGCTCATGTGTTGCGGGCGAAATTTCCTGCAAGGCACCTGGAAAATTTGTAGGGGTTTGTTCCATCCATGGAGTGTATATGGGAATGGGTCTATAACCACTTATTAAAGAAGTGTATATTATCAATTTATTTTTATTTATATCATATGGGAATTTTCCCCATGACCCTCTGGGATGGGAGAAGTGGTGTGTGTATGATTTGAGGTTACATAAGATTGAGCCACACCATTTTCATGGATGAATCTATGTTTCTATCTCTAAAAAACTATTGTTCTTTAAATTATGATTTTCAAGAAGTTGTTTAAGATGTGTAATATGATTTAGGACTATTGTTTCACCATTTTAAGGATATTCATGGTGACAGCAGTGAATTGAATAGGGATATATGGTTATTCCATATCAGGAGATAGGGTGTGATCCTACTTTTATCCACCATTTCCTTCTAGTGGATATTGTTAATAATCTTGTGTGTGGATAATGGTTTGGGTCTTCCCTATATTCATCATTAGTAAATTTTGTATGATCTCCCTAGATGCTTCTATATGAATGTATTGGAAGGTTCAATGAATGTCAAAAGGTGTGCACACCGACTTTTAGTTTACTACCATACATATATTGAAATATCTTTTGAAATCTTCCAAGAGAGGTTACTGTAATGTTCAATGAATGTGGGTAGGTTTTTGGGCCTGCTCACATATGGTCTCTATAATTGATTGGAAGACTACATTGAGTGCTAATAGAAGAATCTACTCCAATTAATGATTAGTAGGGGATGATGTAGGTTCCCTCTCATGGTGTGCTACCATATTTGAACTATAACCTTCCTCAATTTCTTCTAGGCGAGTCAGTTGTCTAGCGAAATTAGGGTGGGTGGTATTATGTTCCCACTTGAAATTTTCAACCAGATTTTATTGGTGGTATTATTCGGAGTGGATAGATCTGTGGACCTTCTCTCTCTTACCCAGTTTGCTCCCTCATAGCTTCTTCATTGATGCCTAGTTCTAGATGACCTATGCTCGATTTCTACAGAAGGTAGCCACATCATGTTGGCAGTTCACTACCACGTGGCTTTTACAAGGGTGGCTACTGACAACATCCATTTTGATGGACACATCTATCTTTGGGATGAGGTTTTATGTTTCCTCTAGATCCACCTATCTATAAAATGGGAGGAACTAGTTATTGTGTTCTTGGGATAAACAACCTAAATGGTTGAAGATAGAGATTGCTGGAATTTTTTTCTAGACAATTGGAAATTTCATACCAGAAGATAGATGGGGTCTATAAACTAGAGGTCTCATCAGGTAGCCTCCAAAGTTGGGATTATACCATTCTGGAAATACTCCCAGACCATTTACATCTAGAGTTAGCATTACAGATTTTGGGTTGGTGATAATGTATTCTATTTGAATGATGACCCTGTATGTATAGTAGAACGGTAATGAGTTTGCAGGTGTTGGAAGGAATCCATTAGAAATATGAAATTTATGAGATAAGTTTCATGAATATATATGAGAAACACAATCTATAAAAACCTTCCTAAGATGTGTCTCCCAAAAATGAATACATAAATGATTTAATTTCTTATTTTCCCCTCTTTTACCTTGAAAGTGAAATGGTCTAGATTTGTGGATGACACTACCATCTTAGATAATGATTCGCATGGGGTTCACTACGTTTTTTTTTTATGGAAAATCATTTTTCAAGATGTTTGATTATAGGTGTTGAATTATGTGCTAACATAAATAATGGGTTTACTATTTTTGAAATCATTCCAATATATTTTATTCATGGAACTAGAAACACCCAATGGTTTTATACCAATGAGGGACCTATATCGCAAATTCCTGTACTCATTGGAGAGTTTTTCCAATGATAAATAAGAACTCACATTGGTTGATATTAGGAGAAGTCGGGATCCTCACACCCATTTGGGTGGAATTGTTGAATATATTAGGACTCTATTATAGATTTCTATTATGTTCTGGAATCCTTCACTAATCCCCAAGTATGACATGGTTCACCCATTGATTAAATGTTAATAATTAGAATGTATTGAATTTTTAATCTTCATTACATATTCTAGGTTCCTCATGAATAGAGATATCTATATGTATCCAAGGTTCTATATTAATAGTGACCACATACATTGTTATTATATATTTTTTGCGTAATTATTATGTTGGAACTAGTTTTCATCTATACAATGGAAAATTATGGAGTTCATAACCATCTATGTATATTTGGGTTGTTTTGATGTCAGGATCAAACCCATGTGATGGGATTTATATATATCTTTGTCAAATGATTCAGAACCACTGATGTTTGGTGATTTTTAATGGGGTACAATATACCATTTATGGTCATGTGATAATGACCAAACTAGATTGTTTAGAATCTAGTGACAAATACATATAGGATTAAGGTTCCTAGACAATGTTTAGTCTGTGCTTTATTTTTATGCGGCCTAGGAAAGATGGATGGGATATAGGTTTCCTTTTTGAATAAGAATCCATTAGGAATGTGGCCTACAGAATACTAGGGTTGGTTTGAGGTGCTAGGTTTCGACCATAGGGAGGCTTCATATGTATCCCATTTGAACAGGAATCCAAAACAATTTAGTTTGGAGGTGAGGAGCTACTCCTATGGAGTCTCTCTGAACTATTTTGTTTCATTAGAGTATATTCATTTAGGGGGATTAAGTTGGGTGTTATTCCTTAAAGGTATTACCTTTTTTGTTTGGTAGGTGTTTTTTATAAAAATAATACCCTCTAAAATGGGCCATGATGGATGTCTCAATTCATGGTTATTTTTATCATTTTTCAGTGCATTACACCTATGGAGGAGGCCCGTGAACGAGTATTGTGATATTATTGGGACTTATAACTTGTAGGAGGTGAAAAGGTTTTATTTGAAGGATTATTTCTAAAGAGGATTACCTGGTAATATATTGGTGGTTATACCAAGTAGAAGGTCAAATAATTGGATTGGGATTACACTAAAAATTATTCCCAATGGTTTAAGGATAATGTGGATGTCATGAACACCGTCATCCTATAATCCTAGATGACTCGGGATCAATGTGTGAAATAAGTAGAAATTAATGATTCAGGAGACTACACAATCCTCTTTACCCTTGGATGAATATGGGGACATGGTATTTTGGACCCACATGAATAGAGTCACTATAAGGGAAGGGGAGAAGAAGATCTAAAAAAAGATTTTATGTCAAAACATTAATATGATCATGTAGAAACCATGATCTAGACTAACATCTAATACCACATTAGTCATGATGAGTAATGGTTGAATGTGAGAAATAAGTACAGGTTAATGATATGGAAGTATGTACAATATTTATTCCACATATACAAGAGGCTATGTGTATGTGAGAATAAAAAGGGGATTTGTTGCTCTGATTCCCTCTCCCATTTTGTATCCACGATAGTCACATCAAACTACCCATCTAGAAATATCTTATGAGATTAATTTGAGAAATGTTGAAATCTCCCACAAGAAAGATCAATAATTACTATAGAAAAAATTTTCTTATGAGGCTTGGTTATGGATTATTCCAATGTAGGATTCAGTTATGAGGTTTGGTTTGGCTTTATTCCTAAATAGGATTCACATTTTATGTCTGGATGGGGATTATTCTCATAGAGGATGCTAATTTGAGGTTGGGCTGGGGTTTATTCGTAACTTGGATTCCTACATGAGGTAAAGATGGTGATTATACCAAATAAGTATTCACATGTATTGGTTTGGGATTATTCCTTTGGAGAATGTGCTGGTTTGATGTTGAGGCTTATACCAAGTAGGGGTTCCAATTATTGGATGAGTATTACACATGAAATGATTCACATTTTGTTTGGGGTTGTACAAATTCCATGATCACCACCATATCTCAAATCCCACTGGAGTCATAAACCATTTGATAAACAAGAGGAAGTGATAGATCTGTAATACCACACAATCTAATTTCTCCAATTTTGGAGAATTCTTGAAATTAAATGAGATTATTCCTAATAGGAATACCCTTATGAAGTTAGTTTGGGTCTTATTCTTCTGTAGGATTCACTTTTGAGGATTTTTCGGGGGAATAATCTTAATGAGGATTCCCATTAGATGTTTGGAAGGGGATTATTTCCATGTATCATGCTTATTTGATGTATATTGTTTATTATTCCTATGAAGGGTTCAATTATACTAGTTTGTGTTTATTCTGATGTAGGGTTCCCTAATAATATTTAGGGATTTTTTTCTATGTATGATGACCTTTTACTAGTATGGGTTTATTCATAAGGAGTAATCAATTGTACTGGTTGGGGATTATTCCAAATGAATATTCCCTAGTACTAGATTGGCCTTATTCCCATAAGGGATTTCCTAGTACTAAATGGGGACAATTCTTATTGGGTATTCCCTTTAATTGGATGTGACTAATTCCTACGTAATATTTCCTTGTACTAGTCGAAGATTATTTCAAAGGAGGATTCCTGCATACATGTTGGGGCATATGTTTTTAATAGGATTCACTCATAATGGTATGGGAAATTTACTATGGTGGAAGTCCCTGTACTAGTTTCAGATTATTCATAATGAGGTTTCCCTTGTTCTATTTGCGGCTTCTTCCAATAACCAAAATTCTTATGCTGGTTGGGTGTTATTCCTATGGAGGATTTCAATGTACTAGTTGGGGCTTATTTCTATAGGGGACTCCCTAATTTGGGAACCATGCTGACTGTCTCGAGTCATGGTGATTTGTAATGATAGGTGGAGTTGAGTCTATCACAACCCGAATCATTCTTGTCTCAGAATAAAAAGATACTACTATGACTCCAACTTATTCTGGGTTTAGTTATGGCAGATAAGGGGTTGACCTACAATGTCGGGACCATAACCCATCACTAATCCGGAGTGGGTGAATAGGGGGCACAACTCCTGTGGTTGGACAAATGAGTCCACCCAAGTGTGGTACCCAGGTATTGAACTTTCAAGTGTTGTCCACACAGGTATATGTCTCCCAATAATGGGTTTTTTATGTTTGGGTCACCCAAGTGTTGGACAACTAGATGGGTCTCGCCCAGGTATAGGTGGCCCATGTTTGGGTCGCACAAGTATGGGTCACCCTTGTGTGGGTCGCCTCAGTATAGTCCACCCTTTTGTGGGATCCCTATGTTTGGGTCTCTCAGGTGGATTCGTCCCATGTTTGGTTTGCTGAATTTGTGGGATATAGGCCTTTCCCTATTGAGGTTGAGCCATGGTAGGTCACCCATGAAATGGCGGATAACATGGGTGAAGGATCTATGTGACCAGAGCCCTCTCATGGATTTTTCATATGGGATTTCATATTTCCCTTGGAAATTCATAGTGGTGGGGTCTATTTGTAGACATACATGTGGACCTCTGATAGTGTTCCTATGAAAGGGAGCCTACATGAGTTCCATTATTGAATGACCTACATGCTGATGAAAATCCATTTATAACATTTTTACACCTTCCAATTGCCATAACTATTGATCTGTATTTCTGTTTGGGCTTCATGACTATTAAAATCATGAATTTTGAAGATATCTATGCTTATTCATATAGTGAGTAAACTAAACGTTATAGAATAAAAATTTAAATTTATGTTAATACATTATTTACTTTTTACCATCAATATTGGAAATCCATGACCTATTCTTGGAGAGGTGTTCTTTCAACTTATGCCTCATTGTGGAGTAGTATTTTGGAACATTAATATTCTACTATAATATTATTCATGAATAGAGATACATATATACTAATACTCTATTTTTTTGACTAATGTATGACAACATCATGAAATCTAATTAAAATTCAAGAATGAAATTTTTGAGGTGTGAGAAATCTAAATGGTATATTTTCATTATAACAACAGTTTTTACTTTTATATAAAATAAATAAATATAAATCAAGGATAAATGGATAAAATTCAAGGATTCATATTCCCATAGAAATTTAAAACCCTATAAAATAAATATATAAATAAATAAAATTATTACGAATATGAAAGATGTTTTGTGAAAGAAATTATGTTCTGATTATTTTTTACTTATGTATGTGAGAAAACATATTGTAATGATGGTAACATGACAATAATAGAGTCACTGGGCATGTATATGGTTTCTATTATCTATATACTATTGATAAAGATGTATGAGTTGCTAAAAATGACATATAATCTGTATCATGAGGCTAATAGTTTATTTATTAACAACTAATGGTTATATATTACTTAAATATATTCAAAATTAATTAAATTTTCTATAATAATAGAAATAAAATTTTATTTATTTGTCAATAAAAAATTTATGTTTTAAAAAAATATATTTCAGTGTATGATTTGAATTATTTTGAATATTAAAATCATTATAGTATAAATAGATTTAAAAAAAGGGATTCAATATGTCAAATAAAATTGGGGAACTTAGGTTTCATGTCATACATGTATAGTTGGTGAACTCCATAATCCCACCTCCATCAGGACAAGGGCTACCAACTAGAACCGATGTTTCCACAAAATCATGGATTTTTTTAATTGAAAAAAACATGAAACATACTGTCATAACAAAATATAAACCATAATATGCAAGGAATATAAATAGAAAAATATAATAGATTCATATATAGAATAAAATATTATGGATTCATTATGATCTCATAGAAAATTAATCACCAGGTTCCACCGTCACATATCATAAAGATTATTTAATGAGATCAGTAACATGAGGGTGATGATCATAACAACAACCATAATCCATTGGTTTTCCATATCAACTATCTATATCCAAGTTCCACTCTCCTCCACCATTCACTTATATTGATCTATATGGACACCAGGTGAAAAATTTTCATGTGCATATATAGGGTTTAAAATAAAAATACATAGTATATTTATGATAAGTGGTGTTTCAATCATATAAACATCTATTGTATATTCACATTAATAGTAAGTAATTTTTAGACACATAAACATAAATTTATATTATTATAAGTAATAATAATATTGATCTATGTTGATCAACTATTCGGTTATCACTATAAATATTCTAACAAAATAAAAAAACCTTTTGGTAATAGTGTAAAACAATTATACATCCCCTTTGAGTATTCATACTCTCTAATTTATCAATGATTCACCATCCATGAGATTCTGGAGGAAATATATCATTCAATATATATTTAGGGTTCTATATGAAATATCCAACCCCCACGATAAGAACTATTTATGTGCCCTGACGCTAGAAGAACTACAATACTCTAGGTCTAAAACTACACACAAATGTGTGTGAGTTAAAACAGAAATAGAGAACTAAATCTATATGTATATATATATTAAACCTAAATCTAAGATTATTTTTGTATGAGAAAATATATTATCTGGTATATCTCGCTACACTAAAATCATAGGGATATGAGGGATTAAGAGTGTCACAACTATAATGAATTATTATTTCTTTTATTTTTATTTTAATGGATGTTTTCGGATATATGCATCAAACCCCATATCAAACTATATACTATAGATTAATTACACATATCCACTAATCTCTAAATACATAGTAGGTATATTTCATTCTAGAGTAGTGGGTGATTAATGTAAGATACATGTCTAATTTATCACAAGTCCCTACTATGATTAATAGAAATGAAATTTAAATAATAATTAATCCAACTATATCCTTATTCAGAGGGTGAGTGTAAATGACATCCAATAATATATCCCATCAAAATCTACTTCAATTATTCATATTATACAAAATATGTCACGAATCTATGTTCATAATTTAAATCACTTCAATCTTAATATTGAATCCTCCTGTATGTCACAAAATAAATCATGTGCGAAAATATAAGTACTGCATCAGCCTAAATTGATAACCACTTTCAATGATCCATGAATGAAATTGATAATTTGATAAATGAAAAGGATTATATTTTGATTTATTAATATATAATCACTATAAAATATTACCTATCACATTCATATTTGTAATTCATGTTTATTAAATCAAAGGTATCCCTTGGAAGTTACATTGGGTTTCCCAATCAATGTCATTCCATCTTAATAATTTTCAAAAAAAAATTACCGCGTTTTATTTTTTGTACATGAACCATTCCCTATTATCTATCCATTATCCCTATAAATTATATTATGGAATTATCAACCATTAATGATTATTACTCATCATTATGGGGGATTGTTTATCAATATTAAAATTCCATTAATAAATTTATCCTAATGGACTACAAATGTAGTTATCACAACCTATAAATATTATTTAACAAACTTATCTATAAATATTGGATTCAATAAATATATCATTTTTAATTCAACAAAACATATTTATACTATATATTTAACACCACATAGTATATGTTTAAATTTTTTTTAAAGAGATGACCATTTCATTTAATCACAACATTTTATCCATGTAATTAGCACATATCATTCATAATCTGTTTAACATACTGATAATCATCCTCCATTTCAATTAATATACATGTTTTCCAACTCAAGAATTATCCAAATATATTATATTTACATAAATTAATAAATTTTTGTTAATTTTTCTAAAATGGTTAATATTAAAAAATTTGGCGTTGTAAAATTATTTTAAGAATTATCATTATATGGTTAAATGACTTTTATGTACTTTTTTGTAATAGCATATAAAACCTCTAAGTTGTTGATATAGATTTATCACCACCATAGATATGGAAGAATCTCATTGAAGTCATTTATTCAAGAATCTATATTATATATTTCAACAAATCACTAAAAATATGTATCTTCAAATAAAAATATTTTACATGATAACCTCTCGATAATTAAAACATTCTAGTTATTAATTTCTTATTCTATAAATTTCCTCTAACTCATCAATTTATTTTCAGGGTGATAAGTGGTACTAAAACATGTATCTAATTTATCATCAATATTTCATAATAATAATTATTTTATATAAAATATTTTCTTTTTTATTTTAACCTCAGTAGTTTAGTTTTACATAAAATGTTTTAACAATGACTCAAACATGGTTTTTTTGGGTTTCATATATTTAGAGAAGTGCAGTGTAAATTTATGTACTCTATTTTCTACTCTCCACACACCCTAATGTTTATTGAGTGTTTCAATCCAATCAATCATTTCCCAATAGAACCCATACATTTTATTAATACACACACATCACAAACTTTCATTTTATGTACTATTTGTGATATGGGACCATCTAATCAAAAATTAGACATTAACTAATCCTCATCTTGGTTTATTCAATCTAAAACCCATATGAGGAAATGTGGACATAGAAGTAGTGTTCTCTCATATGTGATTAGATGACCTACATTGATATAGGAAAATACGATCCTCATTGTTCCACAAGTTCATTGATCATTTTTTGGTCTGCATGACCAAATAGTTGTTCATTCCCACAATTTTTTATGTCACAAATTGTAAGATAGAGCTTAAATAAAATTCGATATAATGTCTGATTAAATTATCATAAGACCCATTTATCAAATTACCTTATATACTAACATATAACTACATGAATTGGTCATGGTAGAGATGGTATTCTCTCATCCATTGAATGAAAAATCTTAAAAACTAAATCTCCGAAACCAAATACCTTTTAAGTTATAATAATACAGAGAAATCTATATGGGGGTCGGAATTTTGTTTTTTCAATCATATAGAATGATTAAAACTTTTATCCTTCTTTATGATTTATGCAGATATGTAGTTATTACTTCTATAAGTTATTTAAACAACATAATAATATATAATAAGAACATACCAATTTTTATACAGGATCAGGGCACAAAGATCCCCTAGTACAGTCCAAAAACACAATCTTAACATGTTTGGTGATCTTTACTAGATATGTCCCAATATCACATGAGCTGAAAAAATATGTATAGGGAGTTGACAATTTTAAAATAAATATTTTATAGGTACATCTACTTCTTTTATAAGGAACTAAAAATCCACAACACAGTATGTGAAGATGATACTCCACCACAATTGATTGGGATCATTCGATACTCTAATAAGTCAATAGAGATTTATTTTAATGAATAAATATATTCTTTTTCATAATGATAGTATAATCTAATAGAAAATATATCATCTTGTTAAAAGATAAATTTAACCTAGAAAAAAATCATTTAGGAGATCCTGATTAAAAATTATCTTCAATAAAAGTAAAAAAAATATAAATATTATCATTAACAATTAATCAGTAGGTTACACAACCTATGATTTAAACATAAATTTCTAATTGAGTTTCTCTTTCCAAATAATGGATATTTTTGATCATTTTTCTCATATATCAGTTCAATATTATAAACAATAACAAAAAATCTTAGAAAATGGAAATTAAATTATAATTTAAGAAGAGAAACATGTTATTCATTCAATTATAAGATATCCTAGAATATCATTTGTCAAATTGTGATAATTTGAATTTAAAACCATTAATCGATAATAATATTTTTCATTATAAATTATTAAAATTTATTTAGTTTGATAAAATTCTATGAATCATTCATAAAAACTATTTAATGATACATTTACTTCAAATGAGATCTGTAAAGAAAACATGACTAATCTCTTAAAATTAAAACTATATCATTGACAAAATAAAAGATAGGGTTACATTACATAATTAAAAATAGAAAAATTACGGATGAATTAATATGATAGATTAAAAAATAAGGGTTGATGAACTATGTGTTTGTTTGATATATATCAGTTTTCTTCCAATCATAGTTTTTTTATTTATAAATTTCCAACAACATAGCATTCATGATTAATATATATTATTCTAAATGTAGGATTTTGAAGCAATCGATTGTTCTTTAAAACATATGGTTTAAAAATTTCATCAAGAATACTTTTAGACAAATCATGAATACTTAATCAAATAATTTAATCCATATATAAGATAATAGTTATATTCATGAAAAATATTTAATTTAAAATCAATAGTAACACAAAAAAAGGTATTTATGATCATCAAAATCAATAAGATTCATAGAGTATAGTTTATACAATAATTTTCATGCAATCTCCCCCATGTTGATGACAAAAAACCATTATAATGCATCTTATATAGAATATAATAAATGTAAACACATGATAATATATGTTATCTAATCTAAAAAAGAAATAATGTTTTAAAGAGACATAATAACATAATAATTTACATAAAAAATACAATTTTAAATTCTCATTATCATCAATAATAGAAAACTGTTAATAATATTGTTTTTTCAAAAATTGTTTCGAATTATTTTGGTATCAAAAAGAAATTAATAGACAATGGTTTATAAGACAATCAATTTAACACATAACTCTGAATTAATGTTATGTTATTTCAAGAAAAAAAATGTTAGATGAGTAGAAATGGATAGAAATAATGAGATATAATATAAAAAAATTTAAATTTTTAAATTAGATAATCTTTTTATCTAAATACACATTTCAAAGGGAAATTTCAAATGGTTAGACTAGCTGACGGTGAGGGTTCTTATTTAGATGAGGTTTTAGAAGCCTCAGAAGCTTGAAAATTATTATGAACATCCTTTATCTCTACCATAATTTCTATTAAATTATTTTTAAGAATAACATTCTATTATCTCAGAAAATTATTGAATCTTTGACCACTGTCAAACATTCGACTATAGTTACTTTAGAAAACCATTTACCATTTTCATATAACAAAAGAATACTTGAGAGCATTTCAAATATTTGATTAAGAAGATGTGTTATACTAGGATAATTGATGTTAACATATCAATATATTCTCTTTGATTGTCTAAATAAATATTGGGATGTTAACTATGTACATATAGATATGAAGCTGGTAAGTCAAATCATATAAAACTCCAATAATCAAATCTACCCTTATTATTAATTATGGAGTAGTTTTGGGAGAGTAAGTGGATGATCTAGATTGACTAGATATACTTCATAACAATTCAAACTAATTTTCAATATATTTCATTAATTCTAGAGAATCTATATTTGAAAAAACTACCTTATTCTTCATTACAATCTGTTATTCATTTTCTCATTTAAAGGAATCAAAATCTCATCTGAAAAATAAATTTTATCTTGGAGTTTTTATATGTACTTGTACTAATTCATGTTATTATATTTGAAAAGTAGAGTTATTTTAATCTAAAAAATATTTGTTAGTATACTCTCTATCTCACTTTACAATGTTTAATTCTCATCCATCATCATTTTAATCTTGATGTCTAACTCTTCTATTTGACAAGAAAGAGAATTAGAGGATTATTATTAATTTTTCATGATCGTTAACTTATTTGATGAACAACTATAGAGATTCCTTTGTCATTCTTCTTGTAAGAGGAAGATAAATTTTCTATAACATCAGTAATTTCCATAGAAATATAAATAAACATTTACAATGATTCCATATAATAAAAGGTTATTAAATTTTAAATTATTTCAGTATCTTCTTGTATTGATTGTTGAACATTATCATTACAGTTAAATTTTTTCTCAATCAATTCATCTACAAAATCATATTTATATTTTGTCATTCAGGTTGTTCCTCTATATGAGTAGTTGATAATCCTAAAAATAATGGTTAATAGGCTACCTTATTTATAGAAACCTTTAATTCTAGGTCATGGTCTATTTATTCGTCCTTTTATCGAGTCCATGTGATAAGGGAGACATTGTGTTCTTATTTTGATTAATATTCAAGAGATTTATCAACATCTCTTATAGCATCTAGATGAGATACATAATACCTGGGTATTCAACATGGTGTGTGAAAGAAATCATGTATTCTATTTTATCCATCTTCTTCAACAAAAATATGTTTTGATCTAGTGGATTTTAAATTTTCATTCCCCCAGAGAAATAGTACCAAATTCACATTGGTAATCAACACCAACATGAATTAAAATTTAATTGGTAGTTATCCAAAAGAAAATTATATTTATTAATGTTCCTCAATTAATAATATTTATATTATTACACCATATTCTTAACTCTACATATTACATCATATTCATTTTATAGAACAGAAAACCAAAAATACCATTATAATATAAAAAATGACATATTTTCTTCTTTTTTACAATAACGATTAATATATTTATCATATATATATATACTGAAATTAAACATGATATAACTCTTTATCAAAAAAATTATATACATATTTGGATAAATAAGTTTCCCAATCAAAGAAATTATTGGAAGTATAACTGATAGAATTAATTTGACCATTACATTCTTGTCAAATACAAGACCCTTCAAAAATATATTCTTAATCAGAGGTGAGACAAAAAGAAATTAAATAATATCAACATATTTAAGTTCATTTTCTATAATGTACATAATATCAAAGTAAAAAACCACTTCACAGGGACACTGAAATATATTTTCAATGTTGAATGATGAAATGAAAAATTCCATATCATTTTCCCTATAAGTGATGGAATCCTCTATATCTCTGAATATAAACTAGAAATTTTCGTAGAACTCATTTACTCATTTATCATACACATACTTCATATTTTCTTCATTAAAAATGAATTACATCCCTTGAATGGATAGATATTGTTGTAATAGAACATTCCTCAGATAGATATATTTGATATCAAAAACAATTCCATTGGAGAATGTTTCTGAAAGTTACTATACTACATTGAAACTTTGATTCACTTAGTTCTAATTCTTATTTAATCTTGGAATTTGACATTTATGGGGTTATAATGTTTTTATTTTCATAAAATAGGGGTTTAATGGGAAAACAAGATATCTAGATGTCAAAATGGCTCTAAATTTGGGGTAAGAGTGAAATAGAGATCGTTTTTCATAGTTTTTAGTGACATTTGTATTGTTTTATCAAGCCATATACTCAGAGTAATCAATAATTTGTTTCTCAAAAGGAATACATTTAAAATGTATAATAAATTCTTGGTTTGTTACAAACTATTTAATATATATTATTATAAAAAAATTATTAAAACAATTTATACAAAATCATATGAAACAAAAAAATATAAATTTATTTAAAATTAAATTTTCCTTACCACATACCCACCATCTTATTAAATTCAAAACAAGTAGTGGGAGGTGGTTTTTTTTAAAATATCATCATGTTAGTATGGAGTTTTTAAAAATTCATAATATATGGCCTTTTTCTGATGATAATGTATTTGAAAATTATGTATAATAAAATATCATTAGTTCTTGATTGACATGTATGATTTTTTTTAATAATGGTAAGACATGTATTCATATATAAAATAAAAATATTATTAAATTATGTCTAAACTCAAATAAAATGTGTTTCATCTACAATACTTGTGCACCACCCCAATCAGTCGCCCTATATTTTTCTAAAACTATTGACAGAGATAATTAATATTGTTTCTAACTAGACCATAAAAGTTAAGACATCACTAAGAAGTGATAGGTTCCTAATCATTATTTTTTACGAAATACAAAACCTCAAAAATCAAGATCGGAAAATAGATAAAATAAAAATTAAATGTTTTTTGGAAATCTAATTATTGATAAAAAGTTTATTTTAAATATCAACAAATACTTCTAATAATATTAACACAGGATAGTTTTGGATTTTATTGGAATATATCACATAGAATAATAGAAAACATAATTTATTTTCACCTATTAGTAATATATAATAACATTATATTCATACCTTTGTATAATATGTTGTCAACAGGTTTTCCGAATTCACTCAAATCCAGTTTTATATTTGTAAACGTTGAAGATTCAGAAGTAGTATTGTTTTTTTGTTAATTTATTTCTAATAAATCAATATTTTATTTTATTTTATTTTAAAAATTTCTATAACCCTTTGGAGATATTTGAAAAAAAGAATGGAATTTAATTCTCCCATAAAAATCATTTCTATTTCATCATTCATAATATTAGTAAAAAAATTATCATGTTTATTAATAGTCGAAAAAAAATAAAATATTTTACATAAATAGGTACTAATAATATATTTGAAAAAAAAATATTAACTAGAGTTGGATCTAGTAACCATATAATAAATTAATTTTATAATATAAACGAATATAAAATTTCTGACAAAGCTCTAGGTTCATATTCAATTCTATAATTTGATTTAGTATGTCTGAAAACTGAATTTGGTACGTGAGGATTTTTAAAACCAAGTGGTTGTTCATTTTATATTTCCACTAATAAATATATATATATAAATTATATAATTTTAAATACTTTATATATAATTTAGAATAAATATAAGATGCATATTCTATAATTAATATAATAGATTCTAATATTGTAACTCTAGTAATGGTTTCATAATTATATGTTTCCTTTTCCTAATTTTTTTCTTTATATAATAATCAATATTTATTTCTAGTAATTATAAAATTTTAATCTTGATTAATTAAAATAACCCATTTTTCCCAACTAATAGATAATTGGTTATTCTATCAACTAATTCCATAACATTGTTCTTACTAAAATGGTTGTGTTCTTGAATTTACATTATCTAAAATTTAACTTCTAATGCATCCTCTATATTCATTGGTCCTAATTATGATTTGAACTCAAAAAATTCATCCAGGATTCCATCATTACTTCTAGTTCATACTGAGGTTTCTGGATCTCATATCAAAGTTTCTAATGGGTGGCCCAGTAATGTTCTAGGTTATCTCGATAAGGCACTTTTTGGTTTATCAATTTCATTTTCTTCTACAGTGGAGTAAATTTTTTTTAGTTTATTTCTAAAATCATATTTATGTGATAAATGTTTCATTTTGTCTAATAAATTAGAAACTTCACCTCTTTCCGGTTTTTTATTATCAAATGAATCACATTCATCAAACTTCACATGAATAGATTTTTCTAAAATCCTTGTCATTTTATTATACACCATAAAATACATAGAGTTATCTAAATATCAAAAAATATTCTATTATTATAAATTCAATAACATTTTCAAAGGATATCCATATTATTAATGATATTCAACAATGATCCAAACACGTTAAAATACATACCATAGGTTTTCTGTTATTCCATAGTTCATTGGGTGTCTTTTTAGGAAGGGGTATTATTAAAACTATATTGATTTTATTATAAGATGTGTTTACATATTTTTCCCAAATGATGGTATTAAGACTATATCCAATTAACCTAGTTTATTCTATTTTTTGAATTTATCTATATTCTTCTTATAATTTCTTTTGTTTGATATTATCATAGGGTATAGTATATGTGTTTAATAACTATACATCTAAGAAAAAAACTATAAAACTATTTATTCCCAAATTCCCACCCCAATAAATTTTTAATTTTATTTTTTTAAAATCATTTTCATTTTGAAAAGTTTTACCAAAAAATAATAAATACAAACATAACATTATTTTATGTTTTTGAAAATAAGCCCATATAAATTCTAAAATGTTATAAAATATAACAACTAAATATGATCTTCCAACCATAAGTTAAACAATATATTGATCAATCAAGTCCATGTGGATATTTTCTAGTGGATTGGATTAGAAACTTTGTAATTACATTATAACAAAAGATTTTTTTTCATAAAAATTTATCTTGTATCATAGAATCAATCTTATCTAATTTAATATAATTGAAATAAAAAAAAAGTTTTTACTAAAAAAAATATAATTTTAAAACATTTTAGCATCCATGTATCATATTCTAGATCCAAGATTCATTTGTCTCATCAATTAAATTATCCATTTTTTTTATCCAAGAAAATAAAATCCACAGAATAAACATTTTTAGTTTTGGGTGGTCAAATTTTTGGGAACATATTTTCAAATAAATTTAATGAATTATTAGATAAATCAAAAAAAAAATAAACCATCACATAGTTAAGAGATACTTATCAGATTGTGCTTCAATCAATGGGCTTATAACACTTTGTTAATCAAAATCTATTTGGGATCTCCAATAGATCCAAATCCAACTATTTTCCAATTAAAATTATATCTAAAGGTAGTTATTCCTCAATCCAATATTTTTAAAGTATAGATATTAGTAGAGTCTCAAATCATATGTCTTGAGAAACCACAATCCAAATAATATATAATATTTTTCTCCTATGAAATTTTTAATAAAAAGTAATTAATAAATTGAACTCATGCTCATATTTTCTTTGGATCATCCATGTTTTTATGAAAATATCTTTGAAACCAATTTATTTTTTCTAAAAACATTTGTCAGTACATATTCATGTAATTTTAAACTACATTTCTATATATTTAATTCTAAAAAATAATTTAGCATTATATTTTTAATGAATTTGAAACAATCATATAATGTAAACCCATAAATTACATATATACTCTTATCCTCATTATCCAATTATTATCTAATGGAATCCATTATAAAATAAAACATGTTTTCTCTTCATGAAAAATCTTTACATTTTTCCTATTGTACTCATCTTTGACTCTATAATCACATAAATCCCATGAAAAAACATTTTAAACTTGGTTTGAGAACAAAATATTAGTAATGGAAAAAGATAAAGGAAAATGATAGTACATTTAAAATAAAAAATCACTTTTTTGTAAAAACAATCGTTTTTATTTAGAAAAATGAACAATCGTTTTTGAAAGATCAATATCTGACATTTAGGAAATCATACATTTTGAAAATAAACTAATGTTCATCAAACATAATTTCAATGGATATAAAAGATAATTATGTAACATGGGAAATAAATTTTCATGTCACTAAATAGAGTAATCAAATAGTAATCTTACAACTCCAGAGTACCAACGCATTGTTTTTGACATGTAATCACACACTCTTGATTTAACACAAAAAACCCATCATTTGATTACCACATAACCACATTCCAATGGTTATCATGTAACCACAGATAATTGGTTTATCACATAACCCAATATTATTAGAAAAAATTACCTATTGAAATAACATAATCAAATATAATGAATTCTTTCGTCATAAATTTTTTTGGTTGAAAATGATATTTTTAATTTTGAAATCATGTATTTTGAAAAATTGTGCATGCACAATGAAAAATATTTTATTTGAAATTGAAAATATAAACATGTAATGTATGATTAAAAATTTTATATAAAAGTTAGAGCATGAAATACCGTTCATGTGATATATGTAATAGAAAAAATATTTTTTATAAGGAATAGCAATGATGATTTTAAAATAAAATCCTACTACATAAAACATTAATAGATCAATTTTTTAAAATATATGATATAAATTAGAAAATTGATTTTATAAAAATTTCATTCCCATATTCATAAATTCATAAAAATATTTTTATTAAAAATTTATGAAATATAAATATTTATAAAAGAAATCATTAAAACATTTAAAATGGGGCATTTTAGTTAAAGTGTCTGTTTTAAATATAAAAAACCTCAATGTTAGCATTAATAAAATAAATAAAATATATTTATACTCTATAAATCCACACAAATAAATTCTAAATACATTTTATGATATTAAAAATTTATCTAACATATAATATTATAATTTCATTATCTATAAGTATAAGTACAAGACAAAGAATTGAAATTTTGATATGTAAACCCTTACCTCATGTTGAACTTCAATAAAAATTTATTTAACCTCATGTATAATGATTTAATAACTATTAATAACTCATTAAAATTCTATATTAAACATTATAATTCTTTAATGTCTTATTTTATAAAATATTATGGCCAATATTTTTATAATATTTCACTGATTTCATGGTTTTAGGTGTGTTGGTTTCTTAGTTTGATGATCGGTTCATTGGGGTGTAATTATAGATATTCTTATAAAATGGGATTAAAACTCTATAATTGGAATAAAATATTATTAATAATAAATAAATAAATATTATTAGTCCCATAAATCACTTTTATATCTTACATGAGGATTATTTTTTATATAAAATGTTAATGAAAAATATTAAGTTTATATTGGATGTTTTTTCGATCATAATGAACTAGTTTCATCTTAATTAATATTATTTTGTTAATATTTGATCTAGAACATGAAATTGGATAAAATATATATATTATAATATTATTTAACAATAATTATACTTTTATTATCATCCATGATTGAGGTATTGGAAAAATAATAATCAATATTCAATAAGACATTAAAACGCCAATATATGAATAATAGTTTTATGGAATGAATATTTAGACATGAGAAATGAAATTGATATGAGATATTATATTAGAAAAAAATAATGTATATGAATTATTTATTATTTATTAGTAATTTATTGATGAGGTAGGTTAGGATAAAAGAATGAAAATAAATTATGAGTGGTACTTTGAGAAAATATCCATTTGAATATCACCTCTTTGAGAGACACTTGAGGACCCTGGATTTGGAATTTTGTAGATAAAAGTAGAACTATGAAGTTTTAGAGTGTGGACTATAGGTTTTGGAAGATATTATCAGATATTAAATTCTTTTGGGATCAAATTGGGTTGTGTGGGTGGTATTTTTATTTTCGGATAGGTGAGATTAAGTTATTAAAATAGTGATTATTTTATATTTAAATCCAACCACATTTAGGTGGAATTAATTTCAATAAAATTGAATTAATTATATATATATATATATATATATATATATTATTCTATTTAGTGTCTATAAATAACTCAAACAACAATTAAATTTTTTATTTCTTAGTTATTTTAATCCTATACATGTTAAACATTAACTTTTTACATTTTTTACATATACCATATTAAACAGTTTTTTTACAATGGTAAATTTTTTATTAATAAATATTTAATTCACATTAATACATAAATTTTACATTCTGATTCCAAATATTGAGTCCATATTATATAATTAAATTCATACTATTAGAAAAAATTAGATTAAAAATTAACCCTATTGACAAAATGAAAAATGCAGGTTTTTAATGTGAAATATTCTTTATGTTTGAAATTTTTTTAAATACAATTTAAATATGAAATTGATTAAAATAAAAAAAAATTGTTTTATTGATTTATTATTGTCCTAATTATACATTTAAACATATTTATAATATTATTTATCCGGTCTTGCATCTGAGGATTCGATTCTTGCTTTTGAGAGGGAACAAGATGTTTTTTATGGTATGTATGATGATGATTTTTGGGTGTAACTTGCGGTTCTCACCCAAACATGTGCTTTTTGAGTTTGTTTTGTCTCATGTCTGCAATGGTGGATCCCCTTTGGAATGCTCTTGTTTGGTTCTCACTCAACCATAAAGTGATATATTTGAAAATAATAACAAAATTGTTTGGTGGCTGTATTTTTCAATATTTGTCAACTAATGATATTTATATGGAAAAATAAAAAATTCTCCTTATATTAATTTTGATAATTTAATTTCATAAAAAAAATTATTTAGTGAACTAAAATTTAAAAAAGTGTAAATATTTAGTTACAACCCAAGTTCTCCATCAAAAGTCGGGAACATTACGTTTTAAAAAAAATATAGTTTTTACGCATAAAATATTATTTATTATTATCTTAAGCCTATAAATCTAATAAGATGAAATTTAAAAAATGTATTTCAAATATAAAATGCATAATTCCTTTTTATTATTTACTAATACTGATTAATTTATATTATTAGGATCAAATATCAATATGTGAATAAAATAGTATTTTATGAAAACACTTATTTTATATTCAATTTAATTTTATTTTCATTACTATTTTGTTGGAAAAAATTAAATTTATCTTAAAATCATATTTAAAATATATTTAGATTATTATATTAATAAATTCATTCCCTTCAGTCCAATGTATGGGTGATAAAAATCACATTTAAATCATAATATTTAGTCATTTGTTTAAGATCAATGTGATGTATCTTAAATTATATTGATCATAGTGTATCTTTTAAAAATATCAAGATGTAACTTTCTACACCCCCCCTCTTGAATAAATACATTCCTTCCTATTTGAACTTCGGATTAGAAAACCTAGTGGGTAGATTTTTTCAAAATACCTATTTTGAAATCCCACATTGTAAAAAGGTTCAATAAAACATCCACTTGAAAAGTTTGAATAGAAAGTAAAAAGGTCACTAGGGATACAAATACTATATTTCCTTATTAGAAAAAATGGAAATGGAATAGAATTATACCTTTCAAATTATAATACATATTTATAATGACCATGGTGACAAGAATGATAACCATCACAAAACCATAAATCTATGATATGATACAATTCCATTGAATTCTCGTTATGAAATGAATTCAGATAACAATATTTCATTCAATATATTTTTACCTATATATGATGAATTACTCTACTACCCAAAAAACCATAATTATATATACATTCCTCAAACTTAGATTCTCATTTTTATATTTTTTCCTGATGATGTGTATTAAAGATGAGTTTTCATACTTGATGCATCCGAATCAAATATTACTAATCAAAATTACCAAACAATTTAATGTCTGATTCCTCCAATAATTAAAAATTAACTAATATCAAAATGGGGTTTACAATATAATGTAATTATCCTAAATTAATAACCAATTCTATTATGAAAAAATAAATTTCTCATTAAATTCAATAGTGACACCCATAGTTCTACATAGAAAAATAAAAATCCATTCTATTCCCTTAAATATTATTAAATAAATCCAATACCCACAAAACATTAAGATTTTATCAAATAATATAAAAAGTTAGATTTAATATTTATTCGAAATTTATATCAATTTATCTTATAATATCATATAAAAATCTAATTTCTCTAATCACATAATCACTAGGATATAGTTGTCATTTCCCTAAATAGCATGAATCAACATAAATCATATTATATTCAGAATTATAATTAAATCATTAATTATAAAATATAATGTCATAGTATATATTTTTCCATTATCATATAAGGTTCCCATAATAGTGAACATATAATAAAATAACATTAATCTTTTAATCCCAAAATCATTTTCAAATCCTGCTGTAATAAATATGTTATTTTTTCCCAAAATGGACTTAATATTTATCATTCAAATAGTTTCATAATGAATAACTATTTAATACTAAATATGAAATCCTGTAGTCCAGTGGTTGGTGTATCAGCCTTGTTTCCCTTCGTTGAATGGTTTGATTCCCATGGCCTTTCTCGATGTAATGGGTTGTAACCATCTTATAGGTTGTAATATTTCTAAAACAATATGATTAAAATCCTTATAAAATTATACAAATGTCAAAAACAACCTCAAAAATATCCTTAACATATTTTAACATCAATGAATACCTTGTAACATTCATTATTCCTCAGGTAATTACCTCAAATTTTGAGATCATATAATTCAAAAATGATGCCAATGCCTTTAATCATATATTTATAAAAAGTGAAAGAATTGTTCCTCAAATAAATTTTTCATGTAATAGTATTATGAGTTACATTTACCTTTAAAAATATTACCTTTTCACCACTTTTCAAATATTTCTACTCCACTGTGAAAATATTTACAAATTTATGAAAACAAAACCTACTATAGAAAAATACTTGTTTCCAAGTTCACATTAAATTTATAAAATACCACTATATCATAAATTTGAGAATTCAATAAATTTACACATCATTCACTATACATCCTTATTAAATCATGAACTATGATTTTTAATCTAATTTTGTAATCCTTAATTTCTATAATCCAATATTTTAATGATATCTTCATAACTCATGATATCAATCAAACCATATTTTGTACCTTATGGAAAACAAAATAATCCATACCATAAATACATATTTCATTATCATCTTGATATTGAATTTATCATTCCACATGTTTTCCAACTTTGAAAACGTAGTTATCAATTCCACTTTTGGTATTTCATTTTTCAGATGATTTGGAAGAGTTGAGGGCCTTTATTTAAATGAAAAATATAATGTAGACCATATTATTTTAAAATGAATAAGTGTTGGATGGCTCAAACAGTTTCATGATGGTTATTTGAGTACAAAAAACAATTTAAAAATCCTGGTCAATAATAGTGGTAATTAAATAATCTATAAGGGATATGAAGTTAGTGAAAGAGCGCTTTACTTCTATCCTAATAAATGATCATTAATATATAGAAATTAATATAATTTAAACATGAAATGTGAAAATAAAATGGTAATTTTATTGATAATACCAATGGAAAATCTATAATTCATTAAACCTGAAATCCATTATAACATAATTGAATTCCTTTGTAAATATAATCTCCAAAAATATCATTAATCTCAAAGAAATTAGTCACATTAAACCACTACTGTTGTATATAAGACATTGAGATTAAAATAATTAATTAAAATTTTATGTCCATGGTGATATTTATAACTCTTAATAAATGCTTACAAAGAAACATCCTAATCTCTAATATTTTCTAAACTATGTTCTGATACTAACATTATGTTTTTGACCTTAAAGTAAATATATTCAAGTTATTTTAAACTAGATTTCTATTAATTTCATTCCCAAAGATCATTTTAGTTTATTGATTTAGTGAAATATAACAACTCTTAAAAAGTAAACCTAAAAATTAATAGGGGCCTCTTATACTCAGTATCAATTTTTTCCACTAATGGAAACACTTTTAATATAAAACATTTTTTATTTTCATGTAATGTCTTCATAATTTTTTCCCATTTTATTTTCCTCGTCTCTATTATCTATTAAATACAATGATTTTTTTAATCATAAGATGATAAAAAAGAATAGTAAGTGACCTAAATAAATAAAATTTTTATTCATGTGAAAATAGTTAAATATATTTTCCTAAACACAATCACTGTTATTTGGAAAAAATATTAATCATTTTCAAAAAGGTTAATTTGTTATATTTTGAAAATTATCTATTATTCCTGATGAATAAATAGAAATAATATAAAATATATGTAGGAAACATGGGAAATAATTTTAAATTTCACAATATGTAGTAATCAAAATTTCTAACCTCCAACTCTAAAGTACTTAATGCATTATAGCTTTTTATTTAACCACCCATATTTGGTTTATCAAGAAACCAACCATTATTGGTTTATCATGTAACTAGAAGATATTGTTCAATCATGTCACCTACCGTAATTGGTTTATCACGTAACCACACAAAATTATATATAATTACTATGCAAATATCATAAATATAAATCATTAGTTGTTTAATAACATAAACCCTATCTGTAGAAAATAAAATTTTCAACATGAAATCAATCATTTTGAAAAACGTACATGTACAATAGATAAAATTGTATTTTATGTAAACCATAAATAATTGAATGTTAAGATTGAAAATATTATATTGAAATTAATGTGGGATATTCCATTATTTCCATATATATGATAAAAACATTATTTTTGAAAAAAAGTAATTTAGAGAGAATTTTTAAAAGAAATACAATTACATAAAATATTAAAAAGACCCCTTTTTGAATATTATTGAAAGAAATTCCGAAATTAATTTTTTTTAAATCATTCTTGAACATATAAATTAATTTATAATTTTTTTAAAAACATGGAGTTGATATATAAATATTTGTAAAATAAATCTTTAAAACATTTAAAACGTGGATTTTTTTAGTTAAACAGTCCATTATAAGTATCATATTGATAATGTGAGAACAAATAAAATAGATAATTTATATGCACCCATAGTAAATCTATATAAAAAATGTTTAATAAATATTATGATTTTAAAATTTCATTTAAAACATTTTATTATCCTGAAATAGCTAATAAGTAATATTCTAACTGAGAATGTAGAAATTGGGTTATGAAATACTTTACATCACATTCAGTGTAATAGTTTTAAAAATGATATTAACTGATTATAGAAATATATTAATATTTATAATACCATTTTTGATTATTTTGAAACAAATTATGACATATTCATTTATAATCATTCATTATTTTAATTGTTTTGGGTGTAGTATTTTCATGATTTCATGATCGATTCATATGTGTATAATTAATAATGTTCATGTAAAGTTGGAATAAACCTATATAATTGGAATGGTATAGTAATAATTATATTACACTTTAATTAATTCTATCAAATATCATTTTTATTTTCTAAAGGAGGAAGATTCATTAGATAAAACATTAACGAGAATGGTTTATTTTCTTTTAGCAGTTTTTTGAACATCAATAATTTGTTTCATATTATTTAATATTATTATTTTATATTTTTTTCTATAACATTAAAAATGTTATCATATACCTATATAAATCTCATTTAACTAGAATTATACTATTTTGACCAGCCATGAAGGTGGTATTGGAAAATGAGTAATCATTATTCCCCCATACATTAATGAACAATAATTTGGACACTAGTTAGGCATCATTGAATTATATGATATTAGAAATTAGTTTGATATGAGATATTATATTAGAAAAACAAAAACATAGTATATATACATTTGATTCTAGGGTTATCTTACCAGGATGGATGAAGGACGTGTGGAGAAAATAGAAGAAAAAAATAAATTAAGAGATGAACATTGAGAAAATTACATTTTCAATCTCCCCTCTTTGAGGGATCCTTGATGACCTCGGATTTATCCTTTAGGAAATTACGATAAAAATATTATGTTGGTAGATTGATAATGAGATATTTTTATGATATTTTGGTAGAATCAAGCATTTTTAATTGAAATGGGGTAGTGAGTGGTGGAAGTTATAATTGAGGAGAGGTTGGTTAAAGTGATCAAAATAATGATTATTTTATATTTAAAAAAAATATTGAGGTTTGATAAATACCTCAAGAAACCAATAAATGTTGTAGTTTTGGTTATTTTAATCCTTTGCCTTTTTATCATTAACCTATTTCATTATTAACTATACTGTGGTAAATAATTTTTATTCCATGATCACTTTTTTGTACACGGAAAAATAAAAATGACAAAACAACACAATTTGAAACTTTTGAATAAAAATATATAATCCATTTTACCTTATTTTTTTCATACAATGGGAAAATTTTTTATTTTAAATCAATCCCATGGACAAAATGACAAAGTAGGTTTTTAAAGTATAATACTCAAAAGTTAGAACCCAATTTATATCTAATTTAAATTTGAAAATGATTCCAAGGACCTAAATTTGATTTATTGTTGTATTATTGATGTAATTATAAATTTTTTAAAAGCTAAACTATATTCTAAATTTAAAAATATGTTATACAAAAGGTGTTCTTAATTAAAAAACTGTATTTTCACAATTCGTCAAAAAATGATACTTATGAGGAAACAAATATTTACCATATTGAAATTTTCTTATTTTTTATTAATAAATGAGATTTTTAACATTATTTATAAAACTGTTAATATTTAGTTTTAATCCAACTACACCATCAAAAAAAATGCTAAATTACCTTTTAGTGAAATATAACTTTTTGAGGCATTAAATGAAATTTATTATAATCTAAATCCTATCATAATTAATTTATGAATTTGAAAATAGTTTATTGAATATATGACATATAAATATTAAAACTGGTATACAAATAGTTATTAATTTAATTTATTAAGAATAAATATCATTATTTTAATAAAATAATTTTTAATAACAAATACAATCCTTTATATTCAATTGGGATTTACTATGATTTCTAATTAATTAGTAACAATTTAATATATTTTATAAAAATTTATAAACTCTTTCTTTATAATTTTGTTAATATCATTCATTCCCACCATTCCAATAGCCATGTGATAATTATAACATTTAAATAATTATATTTAGATCATTTTTTATGATTGTTTTGTCATGTCTTTTATGGTATAGAACATACTATTTCGTTTTATATATTGGGATATTATATTTCTATAAATAATTCCTATAATACTTCTAGAAATGAATTCCTTTTTTATTCCACTAAAATTAGGATTTCAGAAACAAAATTAATTATAATAATGTCTCTTCACTCAATAAATAAATTGAATCTTAATTTTTTATTTTTAGAACTAAGTAAGAAGTAATTTATTAATAATTTGGATTTATCACCATTGTGTCCTATTCCATGTTTTTTCATTTTGATTCAATTATTTAGAAGAATATGATTTATGTATTCTTCTCCATTAATAATAAAATTACATAACTTTTAAATGAATCTACATCATCGTGTAATTATTTTATTATGTTTTCATCCTTTGTATAGTTTGAAGTGTATTTGCTCAATTTTTATTTTATTTATTAATATTTATATAACATAGAAAATATTTTCACATAAATAGATATATTAATATTTTTTTTGGTTGGATATTTTCTGCAAAATATTTATATATTTCTTTATGTATGGTGTAATTATCAGCTAATGTTTTTTAATAAAGCACATTTCCGGATCAAATATAGAAGAATATTAGGTTTATACCTCATCTCCAAACATATCAATGAAAGAAATATTTTCTAATAGATTTGTTGGCTCTTTATGAGTTAGATATATATGAACTGTTAGAGTCTTCAAACACACTCCATGTATCCTTTACATATTTATATACCTTTCTATCATATTAAATTCTCATATGATTTTTCTATTATTTCCCCACAATCATTTTATTTTCATTAGATAATACTGTAAAATCCGGTCTGATATGTAATATCTATTTACGTTTATAGTATAAAAATTAATTATAACATATTTTATCTTTCTTTATGGTGTTACTAAATCTTTTCATTTCTTATAAAATTTAACAAATTTACTCTCACACATAAATAGCTCCACTTCAATATCTAAGCATTCTAAATCGTTTTACAATGTATCATCTTCTTTTCTTATATTATCATACTTATAAAGAGTAACGTTAAGGTGGTTATTTTCTCTATTTAAAATGTTGTGCCCTTTTCCTCATCTTGTATTTCTTACTTCATACATCATCATGGTTCCAATTTATTCTTTCATTTTCAAAACATTAATCGGTGTTTTTTTCTTATAGTATAATATATTCCATTCCATTACAAGGTAAAACTATATGTACATTAAACACCTGGTATGTTGTGAATTTAGGTTCATAAGGAATAAATTCCATTAGATATCTCTTTATATATCCCATTTATCTGGGGAGATGTTTTTTCCATCATACATTCTAAAAGAGTCGAATATCATCATTTCAGTGTTGTACATAAATTATGTAACATAGTCAATTTCATCATTTTAAACTGTAATATTTTTCCATATTTCTTAGGTAGTTGAACATTGAATTAGTAAGTTGAATTCATCTACACTAATTCCACATATAACAACATTCATTTCTTATGAATTGATATCTGAATTAGCTTTTATGGTGGCATCCCATGTATTTATTTTTGCATATATTACATACAGAATGTCATTATTTTGGTATACATTGAATCCAATAATTTTCAAATATATTATCTTGAATTATTTCCTACATCCATAATTATCATATTTAATATAATGAAAAAAGATCATTGAAATGCCTTCTTTTAGTTCTTCCATTGATATTTTCCTTCAAATAGACATTTCACATTTATCTTGCAAGATCTTATCTTTTTTCTTCAAAAAGAACTTCATTGATACCAATTATTAGGTTAGATTAATTCAAAGATACACAAAAGGGTTTGAACTATTTATTTTCAATAATCTCGAAAAATTCATGCTTTTTTACTTCACCATGATTTATGTAGTTAAGAACCGTTCATTTTATTATATATGTCAATTATTGAAAAATTATAGAGGAATAAGACATAAATTTTTATAATCATTAAGAGAAAAAAGATAACATTTTCCACTCTACCAACACTCTCTTAGTGAGCATGATGATTTTCAATAGATATTCCCCCTAATCACAAGGAACTCAACAACTAAGTACAAGTAGTTGACACCATTACAATGACATCTTTATAATGCCTTTTGGTCCTATTACAGTGAACCAAAAATCCAAAGCATAGTCTGGGACGCTGATACTCCACCACGAATATGTTTGAATAGAATATACTCCAATAAATCAATAGACACTGATTTGAATTATTAAAGAGAATCTTGGTCATAGTAGATGTATTAAATATCCTAAAATGTATCCTCTCCATCAAGGAAAAATTTATTAATGAATGATAGGATTAAAATATTTCCTAAATGATAATGATACAAAAAAACTACAATAAGAAAATGGAAGTAGTAACTGTTAATTTGTAGATTACACTAAAAAATATTTAAACATGTGTAGCATTAAATTTTAGCTCATTCAGAATAACAACAATGTTTTATCTATTTTTTCCTATAGTATTTTATTCAAAATTATATCACACTCTCTCAAAAAATGAAAATACTCTTTCTATTTTTCAATAAAACATTTTCATTCTTTCAGAATTAATATATCCAAGAATATCACCTGACAAATCACAATCATATGAATATAAAACCATCCAATGAGAATCATATCTTCCCTCAGAAATAGATATTATTTAATCCTTTTAATAAAATCCTTTTAAGCAGTTATAAAATAACATAAAAGATATATTAACTTCCGAATAGACCATTATTTGAATTATGTAAAAAATATTTAATTTAATAAATTATCATTGACATAGTAATAAATTGTTTTTCATTATTCACTGAAAAATATAAAAACATATTATTGATAATGTATGATAGATTATAAAAGTAATGTTGATGAACCATATGTTTTTTCCTTTAACATTGTGTTTCATCCAAATGTAGGGTTACTGATTCATTCTTTTCCAATTGCATGGGGTTCATGATCTGTATGTTTTATTAGAAATTTGGGGTTCAAAAACCTTATGATATCGTTAAAACATTCTAAATGAATAGTGATTCCAAATAGTATATAATGCGTTATCAAATACTTGAAGCCATAAATAAGATAAGAAATATACGCCTAAAAATAATTAAATTAATTACCTTAGTTAAATAATAAAGTGGATTTTTGAGCATCAATATCAATTTGATTCATTGAATAATGTTGAGACAATTCATGACTAACAACTTCATAACTCAAAAAACATACACCACCACCACGATACCACCCATGTTGGTTTGACTATAATTAACAAACGATAATTAACACTATAGTTCTGGTGGTTGTATATTGTGACAACATTTTTCAGTATATATCCTCCAATATTCTTAACTTATAATCTCAGTTCCTCAAAAACATTGATAGATATGTGAATTTTAAAAAACATCTTTTTAATAATTCTCATAGAAAATAACTCCACTTTGACTAATTTTAATGGGGTTAGATTCAACTAATTGATATTTTTCTAACAACATATTCTAGGTTTACCGACTCATTAATTTTTTTGATCAATTTGTTTTTGAAAAAGGATACCTAAATCTAATCTCTTAGAAATCTATAAATTTATTTATTTTAATTCAACAAACTAAACAAATGTGGATTGGGTATAAAACATTAATAATCCAAAAAAATCATGTATGGATTTTTCAGGTATATTTTTGAATATTGAATAGAGATGTTTATGCTCAAATTGAATTTTTCAAATCAATGAAACATATCTTATTTTCAATTATTCATTGATTTTTAGGAAAAAGATCCTTTTATGGAATCTCTTCTATAGCATACCCATAATCTCAAGAACCCTAGCTTCCACACTTTTTCTCTAATGTTTGAAGATAATGAGTGGAATATATGATAACCCTAATTTATTAATTCTTATTTTCATTAAATAAATCGCTTAAAATCATCATCATCATTGTATAATAAATTATCATCCCATAGAAATTATAAAAAAATTAGCCCGGATTAACACCCCATAAAATAATAATTGTTGAATTATACGTCTAAATATGAAACCACTAAAAATGTGAATTTCCATTATTCCCATTTTAATCAAATAAAGATTATTTGCACTAAGAATATACCATTGAGATCATTCAAGCCTCTAAGGAACATAATTTAAATCAAAATATTTTCTAACAATTCTAATAACATAAAAAATAAGAAATAAATTATAAATATAAAAAATTAATTACCATGATTAAACTCATATGATTACATCCACCCTACATAAAAACATATCATCCTCTAAACAAATATAAAAAATATATGAAATTTTCTATACATTCTTCAAACATCAATCCCACGATAAGGATCTATATTTTAAATAATATCTAATAGTCATCAAATAACAATATTCCAAGTAGTTAATTAGAAATACCACAAATTTACCCAAACATTTGAGAGAAAATGATCATAATACATCTCTCTACACCCAGTTTACTAGATAAATTATTTCCTTCATGATGTAATCAACTATCTAACTGATCATGAGTCTATCGTCATATTTTAGTAAACTTCTATTTCAAATATAGAACATCCTTCGTGATACCCATTAATTTCTGATCCCATAAATGAATGAGAAATACCCACTCACACAACTGTATAACCTAAAAAATGATGATAATTTTGTTGTTATAATTTGAGTGTGTCAGTGTCACTAGAAAAATAATTTTATTTGAGGATGAAAATTATTGTCCATCCCAATAAAAATTGTCAATATATTTAACTGTAATTAATTTTTCTATTATTATAAGAATATACAACTAATAAAAACCAAACTCATCATTTAATACATGTCATGACATAACTATAGAACTCTAGATCAACAATACATTGTTTTTACTAACATGATTTATCTTAATAATATTAATAATATTCCAAAACTATCTTGTATTACATTCAAAATACTAATTTAAACATTCACTCCCATTTAAACCTGACACCAATGGTGTCTAAGGGTTCCTCTATGGGTTCCTCTAAGCGTTGAAACATATATAAACAAGGGTATAACACAAAAGTGAAATAAACCCATTATAATATAAATATAAATCAATATAAAAATATAATTCTTAGTGTTGTTTCTTTAAAATATAATCACATATAGAAAAATCATGTAATTCATTGACACCATTTTATGTTATCTAAATAACTCCCTATAAAAGGGATAATCATTTATACCAATGGAAACATTGACTCATATATAGGTTATAACCATGTAATATCCCCCAAGTATATGAAATATTATAATAAATCATTAATACATTGTGTCTTTAGAAATTACGATCAATTACTAATTACCATTTAAGGATACAATGTATATGAATTTTCAGATAATGAAATATCATATTTTTAAATACACATATCGATATACAACAGGGAAATATGGTATATCACAAATCCATATATCCTCTAATTTGAAAATAATTCCCTCCTCTCTTCTCTATGGATATCACAATGACACCTAATGATTAAAATCTCTGAATCACATTGCCTGTTTAGATTTCTATAAAAATTAACACCCAAAAACATAATCCATTCTTCATTTTCTAAATACCTAAAGGATGGTTTGGTCAACTCATTATCACTCCATAGAGTAATCTACTACCGGGGGTCTCACACTAAAATCATGATTCCCTAAAAAATTGACTATAATTTATTATACTTTTTTCGGTTCTATGTTAAAATATTTGATTCAATGGCCCTATCAAATATAATAGTAACCCTATATGATCTAGTTGGTATACCATCATAAATCATGACTAGGAAATATTAAAATTGACGATTATATAAAAATACACTTCATTGAACTTCAATAAAATAAACTAATCCTCAAGGTGAACTTCTACTATATAAAAATAACCAAAATAAACAAAATCCACATTCTAAATGAGAATAATAATAGTACATCCCGAGAAATCATAATATCATATAAAACCGAGAATAATGTAATATTTTACATACCTTTAAATAATTTCTCATGGATTTTAACTGTAAGAAATAATATTATAAAAAATCGTTAAAAGGAAAACCATCACTATAAAAGACTACTAGATCCCACAATACATCCTCTATTCAAAATAGATAAAAAATATAAATATTCTAAAAACATCCATTGGTAAAACTATAAATAGGGAAATTATATTGTTTAAATTCTATAATTCACAAAAATGTATATGGATTATCAAATATAAAACAAAGAATTGCATTAGGATTCATTCATATCAAAGACAAAATGTGAAAAATTTGACGGATGTTAACTAATTCCTTTTGCATACCATAAGGAATCAATACCACTATATTATAGTACATTTATATGAGTTAAACATCGTTCTATAATAGAATTTTCAAATAAATATTAATATAGAATGATTAGTTTTCAGAATACCCACTTATCATCATAGCTTCCAATTCACTATGTAATATCACATTCCCTTAAATCCATATATATTCTCTATTAAATTTCATCCAAATATCAAAAACATTGAAAAATACGAAGATATCAATCGATATATTATATGTTTATCTCTCATTAACTATCAGATGATGTAATATTTTAAATATTAAAATCAAAAAATCAATACATAGATTAATATCACTAATGACCCTTAATATAAATATTTTATTTCCATTTTTATATTATATTTATGGATCTTCTAGTATAGTGATTCTCAGTTATATGATTATCATGTTTTCTTTTTAAATGTCCTTTTATATGACAATATGATCTAAATTCACTTAGAAAATATAACTCTCACTTTCATAACATTTCCCCACACGTTTTCCACTAAAACATGCATCCTATCACATTGATTCCAACCTATCATGTCAATTATTTCATATATATAAACACCAAATTCATGAATCTACTAGTCCAGGTGCTGGTATCCAACACTGAGTTATCCACGAAATCATGCGAGGAATTTCTTCTTAAAACCCCATCCAAATACTGTCATAATTCCACACACTATATGATAGAAATAAAATATATACAAAATAATATAGTATATACATATATATAATAAATATACTCATGATACAATGTGATAGAGTAAAAAATGAATCACCACGTACAAAAATTGAATCATAAGTAGATTCTTTCCAAAGACATAATATATGAGGGAGAACCACATAAAAATATATCTAATCCTTTAAATATAAAACCATTCCACCCCACACTAGGATCCCTTATCATCCATAATAAACATATATCAGTATGAATGGAAAATATCCAAACAAGATACTTGTACTCATGCAAGGGTTATCATAACAATACTCGTTACTATTGTCCTAAGAAATGAGCTAACACAATAAGAATTTTGAACTAATGAGTATCAAAGATTAGTTATGTTTAAGAAAAACAACATTTCCAAACATCATCATCAAATTTAATATGATAATTCAACCATGAGATTCTTGATAAAGATAGAGTCCTCATCTATCTCTAAAGTGAAAGATTAATTACACTTTTAAAAATCATGAAAATTTATTCATATGTGAATATCATTGGAAAAACTCATATTTTGAGATAAATTTATATAAATGTGTACCATTAGAAGTACACAACTCTGTGACTGTATTTTTCTCTCTAGTACCATTAAATCAAATTATTCTGGGTAGGAGATGATATAGTATCAGGTTCATCATCATCTACCCCAATCCTAGAGATGTGGATGAGAAACATTGTTCTCACTCAAGTTAATTATTTTACACTTCATTCACACATCATGGATACTAAAGAGCCTCTACATAACAATATATCCTAATATAGATATTATAGAGGTATTACACATCTCCACCTATATTAATGAAAATATTTTAATTATCATATCCTGGTGTGGTTGTTGAGTAAAGGATGATATTTCATTAAGTAATCAAATTTCAACATCTATATCAGTGTGTGTTGAAGTTAATAAATATTCACCATCCACTATGTTTAGTTATATGAAAAGTATAATGGAAACCCATTTTTGTATCTTATCTCCATAAATACCCATCAATATTAACCTAAATAACAAATAAATAATGTATCTACACATAATCAGTAACCCAAATTGAAATAAATGATCCATCATTATATCTCACAAGACATCCCTTGTATCAATATGGATATCTTGTCTGATTCAATGGATTCATTTTTTTGGGAACATATAAATATAATTATAATTTAAAAATGGACACGGGTTGCTTATCAAACTATTAAGCTAGCCATACCATAAAAATTTATAGACCATTTTCCACTTTCTTATTTTCATTCATACAATCGATGTATCATTAGGTTATTCAGTTATGCTACACAGCCAATGATAAACCATCTAAATCATTATATCATAGATTAAATTACATTTTATTTTTTATTCCTAATCATCATTATCCATTCGCATCCACTAATTTTTTAAAACTTCATTGGGGAAATCTCATCCTTTAATAATAATTACTCATAATAATGGGAAATACTTTTGGAAATATAATATGGAAATATTTTAATTCACTTAATGAATTATAATACTATTTATCCTAAATTTTTTTTATTGGCAATATATTTTTCTACAATTATTGGTTTCATTAAAAATCACATATTTTTATATTTGATATCACTTTTACTATTTATTTATATCTATAACATTAATTTTCTAAAACAATATTAATGAAATTAAATTTTAATAATAGCATTTCATTTTTATCTAGGTAATTATCTTACATAATCCATAATAAATTTAACATAATGATAATATTAATTAATTTTATTAAATAATTATTATGTTTACCTTATATATTTTCTATATTGGTAGTAGTTTGATCTGTTCATTCTAAAGGACCTATTTATCCAAAATTATTATGAATTCCTCATTTGGATTTTCCAATATATTTCTAGAAGAAACATCACGAGGTTAAATAATTTCATTAAATTTCTATAATAACTTATCACAACCACTGGATTTTCTTTTTAGAAAAGTCATTACCTATTATTATTCTATAACTCAAGAAAGTGATTATTTCAAGATCGTCTCTTTGGTTTGACAACCACACTTACAAATAATATTGAAATAAAATAATAATATTTTATTGTATTAATTCAGAGAAATTTTGAAATCCAAAAAAATATATTCAAGTCTATAGATATCCCCTCATTCATTAATTTAGTATTTGTGTTCCTAATGGATTAGAAACAAGCATCATCATTATGTTTATCAATTTTAAGTCATTAATATTTTTTATAATAATTTTCTCATTTATATCATAAAAATATTTATATAATCTATTAAATATTCTCAATAATATCCAAACATGGTTTTAATGGGACCGATATTACAATAAGTGTCATAAAAAAATTTTATGGTTAATTTACACCTCATTGTTCCCAACATACCGAAGAAGTGCCCATTTAATTTGGGTGTCATGTGGAACCAAACCATTTTATTGGTATTATTATAAGTCTGATCCCTCATTTTATTTTATTGGATCCCCAGGATTATGGGATTTATGATTCAATGTTAATATAGAATTATTTTTTCATAGCCGAGTTCTACACCTAATGTGAGGATGTTACCATATAGGTTTATATGTGATTTGTGGACTGTAAGAACCTGATTGATCTAGGATCATTCCATCAATATAGTGATGTCTCTATATATATCATTATTTAATATGTCTGATCAAATGGATCGCCATGTCTCATGAGAAAATTTCACTATAAATCAATATTAGATTATGTTAATTTTAAAATACATTATAGTTTTACGTTCAGATGACCTAGAAAATACAGTACTTTAAATTTAAAGTCATTCCCAAATCCCTTGGTAACTAAAAAATTTATAAATTTTTGTTATCAAATATTGGAAAACTCAGATCTCTCCAACCATCCAACTACATGCTCTGTTAATCTTTTTTCATCATCTTTACCAAGCCATAAACCATGGTGTTGAAATGTTAAAACCACCAATAATTATTTTGAATATTTAGGGGTGTTACTTTTCAACACAATTAATCTCAATAATTTTATGAGTCTTGGTGATTCATAATATGAGTTCCTTAAGTCATTGAGATAATGTTGAATTAAAAAAAACATTCTCTCTTGTTTTCTCTGAAAAATATTTCTTTAATTGGATTGATTTCAAAGGGGATATATTTATCTTGTTGATGTCTTAATAATAATGTAAAGTGGTTTGGAATTTTTTTCCAATATAAAATTTTATTAATAATTTTGAAAAGATATCCTTTGAAATTGTCAATAGGTTATCTCAAAATACATACATTTGATTTTAAAAATATAATTTCAAAGAATTTAATGTGAAACAATGAATAAATTGTTAAAATTATATGGAATGATTTAAATTTTTTATATTATATTTCAATGAATTCTTTAGGCTCAAAATAAAAAATTTGGGTAAAACAATACTATATTATTTGTGACAATCCATTGATTCTTTAGAATGAATTCTTTCCTGTTATAGTTCATCCAATGATTCCCCATCCTCCCAAGATCCAAAGTCTCTTTACTCTCCTTCTAATTTATGAAAATAAAAAAGGTGGACAGGCTAACCCAATGTTGAATAATTTGATATTTAAATTTAATAATTCAATAAATAAATACCTAAAAACATTCATATAATAAACACCACATTCCAAAAAAATATGATTTTTTCCAATTAAATCATCTAAACCGCATATTTATGTTTTTCCATTATTATTCCAAAAATTATTATTCCCATTGAATACTAACAATAGTAATCAATCAATCTAGGGTAGTAATTAAATACAATTCAAATAGGTTATAAAAAAAATTAAACTAAAATGAGTATCGTATAAAAATGAATTCATGGGTTAAAACAAATACATCTTTTAGGTAATAGGATGAGTGTAATTTTTTTATGAAAGTAAATTACATAGGTATGTAATAAATTATTTAAGTGAATAGGTATTATCCACTAAAACTACATAATCTTCATTAAATATTATTTGTTTATTATTTTCATCATTTTTCTTAAACCAATAGTTTAATTTGTTTTACAATTTGATCTTAATTTTCATTATATATTAATTTATTATTTATAATGTTTAAATATAACCCATTTTAAATTTATGGATAAAAAATCTCTATTAATGATTTTGATTTTAAATATTATGATTGTATTACTCAATTTTTTGGGAATGCTATGTTTTTTTGACTGATATATGACTCACAATGTAATATAGACATATTGGGAATCAAATATATATTTTTTTGAAATGTGATATTGGATATATGGACATGAAAACAAATGTTAGGCCGAAAATAATATATGAGGATTTTAAAATATACATATAGATAGAGAAATACATGTGGAACATTCCATTAAACTATAGTCATTGATAACTATATATATTATGTGACCAATGTATGCTAATTTGATGTATAAATTATATTTAATATTTATAGTCCCAATATACAATCCAACCTATTTGATCATAACATAAAAATGGATGATTCAATTTGGATCATGTTTCTATAGATAATAGAGTACATGTACAAATATAGTTTAGTACTATACCACATAACAATATTATCTTAGTAGTATGGTCATCCCAGTGCATCAATTAGAATTATGAAAACTGGATATGCATTATTTTTAATCTTTTAGATGTTAGAATTCAATATTTTTACCACCCACGTTTTCCAATAGTAATTAATTAGTATTTATTTGAATGATTGGGGGTCAAACCAAGAATCCAATAATTAATAATATTTTTAGTCTTGTGGAATGAATATGGAATTTTTTTTTCAATTTTTATATTATGTTGATGTATTTACTATACATGTTATATTTTCAATTTTGTGTTATTTTAATAAACCTAAATTTTTAATAGCTGTTACTCATTTTGAAATAGTATGTATTATGTAACACCCTAGGTAAATAAAGAATATTACATTGTTATATTTATTAATATTTATGAAAAAAATATTAATATCACTTTAATGGGAATTCTATGTTCAATGGAGTCCCCAATACACAACAATGAGTTTCTTTGAAATCTTACGTTGCACACTAATAATATAATAATATTATTTTAAATGGTAGTTAACACGTAGCTGTTGTATTGGAGGGAATGAATAAGAAATAACTAAAATATTATTATTTATGTTTGTTAAATGTTTTTATATTTATCCAATAAAAAATAAAAGCGTAAAATAAAAAAATAATTCAATCTTAAGCATAATTACTCTAATATTCACTAAAAGGCCGATTTATCGCCTTTTGATGGCGAACACTCTATAAAAATAGTTTTTGTCACTTTTATACATTCTCTTGGACCAAATAAAATCTTTCGTCATAATCGGGACATCAAAATTTACTTTGTGTAAATTTTTGGTATTTTTCTGATAAAGTTCAATTTTAATGAATAGTGAAAAATGATGTATTTTAATTCATAACCTCTTTTTAATCTAATTTATTTATATGATTATAATATCTTTTTAATTGGTTTTAAAGTGAAATTATAATTCATTTTGACCATTTAATCCAATGGTGGTCATTAGAAATAATTTCACTTTGAAATTGGACTTAAACTAGTGTCAATCTTTTGGTATATATTATTTCATACAAACACGCTATTTGTTTTGACTGCGGGAATTAATTATTAAATTAATTAATTAAACTTATATGTTTTTAATTTTATAAAATGGTCATCATTTTTGGATTCATAATATCAAATATATCTTTGGGTGAATTTTTGGTATTTTTCTGAAAAACTTCAATTTTTGATGTATAGTGAAACCACTAAGTGGTAGTTAAAAATTTGATTTTTTGTTTAAATAAAACATTACCACTACTGTGATTTGAATTTAAAAAATCCAACATACATGGTTTTCCTTCGGATTTCAAATGTGGTTCAATGGGATTAAAATAATTTTTGGTGAATAGTAACTTTATGATTTATTAATCACGATTAATGGTAATTAGTGTAATTTAAGGTAATGATAATGTTATAATAATATTAAATGGCCTTGACACATGTTCTACTCTTATTTGATGAGTCATGGCCAACCAAGATAATCCATGGGTCATCTTAGGGACCCTATGGAGCCACTTTGGTTGGAAAATGATTTTGATAACTTTTTATTTGAAGTTAAAATTAAAATGTCACAAACATGTATTGTTATACTAAACCAATATTTATGTGGGGTTATATAAGTCATATTTTTTAATATAAATATTCATCAGAAAGTTAAAATGATTTCCTATATCATGATAGTTTTTTATAATTTTTATACTTTAAATAAATTTATTTATTTATGACACTGTGATGATGTAGTGATTACCTCATAAATAAACGATTAATATAAAATGAGAATATAGGGTAAAATCTAATTCTTACACTTGTAAAAAACCTATTGGATGTGTGTATATATAAACCTTATCCCCTTAACCTCGAAATATATCCTTTTTGTACCTTTAAAATCCTAAAATCATTTTAAAACAATGTAATATTTTTTAACTTTCCAAGAGTGCCACTCCTCTTATCTTATAAAAGGCCCCCAACTCTACCACCATACACACACCTCTCAAGCCTTTGGATCAGACAACCCCTGCCCATTTCATCTGTCCACTTCCCTCTCTTCCTCATTGAAGCCTCACCTTTGGAAGAATTCTCTTCAAGAAACCCATTAGGTTCAAACCAAAGGGAGTTACCCGATTTAAAGGTATTGTCTTAACTTATGTTCTTTTGCTTTATTTTGCTTCTCCAACCCACTAAAATCTTTTTATTCCATTATTTTTTAACAAAAAAAAGTGTCTTAAATATACTAGGATTTTTTAATAAGAATTATTCGAGCTACACTTGCACACACATCCGTCTAATGGTTAAAGAACCTACAGTTTCTGGGGATGGCGAATTACTGCCTCACGAAACGATGATTGTTCAATATTCTATTTACACTTTTAAAGGTGGCCATTATGATGTTACTGTATTTTATATATGATATATATGGTATTAATTTTTTATATATGCTTCTTTATTTTACATTTAATATATACCTTTATGGTTTTCATGTTGTGAAAATTTGATAATTTCCTTTGAGGAAGTGTGCACTACCGCCCCCTCAAGTGATGTGACTCGTTCATGCAACTCATGGAATGTTTAAAAAATGTAATTAATGAACTTATGTGACCTATATAACATATATATTATAACTTAATTATAATATATATATATCTCATTTATTTTAAATTCTATTAAATACGAAATAGAAATGAAAGTAGCTTTCATGTGTACCTACGGCTTACCAACTCCATGAACGGTATATTCCATTTCTTACCTTCAAATGTTATTTAATAATATAAATGAAATTATATAATGGATATATATGATATTTATTATATCTAGATTAGGAATATAATTCTATATATAATGGATATTTTACCACATGAACAACTTGTAATTATAAGAAGTTTATTTTGGAATCAAGTACCAATGATCAACAAAATGACCGTTATTGACATTAATTATTACATAATGTTCATAACATGGTAATAAGTGATATAAAAGGAATAATTAACATGATAAAGATTCATAAGCAAGTATAAATTAAGTTTAGTTTATTATTCAAGAATATAAATAAATGAACAAGACAAGTTGGACTTGAGTTATGGGATCCTACCTCTCTCTTTCTTTTTAAGTACTCTCTTTTATGTAATTTCTTTTAAGATCATATTTCGTATTTTGGGGGATGTAATTTTATATTCCTCTTAATGTAAATTTTATTTTTAAATTATGTGAGACCCTATTTCATCTAATCAACCCATTTTTGGATGTTTTAAGTGGTGCTGTTAGGCTGACGAATTTTCATAAGGGATTTCTTATCTCACTTTTAATTATGTGAGATTTATATTGTTCACCACTTATTTATTTCATGTGGTGTATTGTGTGGTTCCCATTAAAATATATTATCATTATTATATTTATATTCATGGTATTATGTGAATCATTTGGTGTTTATTATCTTTTGGTCATACGACTCGATTGATCACAACAAGGTAAGGGGTTTTTATCTCACTTTTTCTTCCAGTGAGATTCATCCTAAATTACCCACTATTTCCTTTTGTGTGGTGTATGTAATGCACATGATTTTATTCTTTTTGTAATATAATTTAATTTATGGGTATTTATATCTTTAATGTATGGCCCTTCTTTCATGGGGTGTACATTTCTAAAGTTACCCAAATCGGTAAGGGAAGCTTTCACCCTCCTCTTTTTAAAATACTTATTTTTGATGGGTCTTTTAATTCACATATTGTTATGTTGGGATATGTTCTTCTATATCCTTATTGATGCAATAAAATTTTCCAAGTGATGATATACCATTTTCTCTCTCATCAACTAATTTTCTGAATTTTAATGTGATGTCGTTAGCCTTTTGAATTTTTGCAAGGGAGCTTCTTAACTCAATTTCAATTATTTGGGTTAAACCTCTAATTCTTAAGTATGTCATACTATGAATATGTGTGGATGACCTCTGATTGTTTTACACTTAATATCCTCTTATATTGGGTGTATTTATATTTTTCACCCACAATTATGTAATTGATTTATCCTTAACCTAAGGATATCGTCGTTGTAAGGGACTTCATCTCAATATCCTTTCATTGAGGCATATTTTTATTTATACACACCGTTATTTTATATGGTGTACAAAACCCTTTGACTATTACTTTTATTCAAAAGGATTCTTTTTTAAACGAATCATTTTACTAAATGAAAAAAATTATGTTTCTTTTTAACGTACGCGGTGACAACGACCTTTCTGCCGCTGTGAGTATTATTTTATCTTTGGCTTCCTCAACAGGCAGTAATGTTTTTAAAAGTAAATAAATACCATATACTATTTTATTAATTTTGGTATTGAAAATGGTTTTAATAATGGATTTTTTATGTCAATATATTTATGTGATATATTGTAATAGAAATGTGGAAATGTTTTATTTCCATTAAAATTGTTTTATGTTTTGTGATTCAATGATGGTACTTGGACATTTGACGGGTTGTTACATGATAAAACATATGAAGGGTGGATTCCTGAACACCAAGAAGGTTGGTTATGTTATAACCTCCAATGCATTGGGTATGGATGTCGGCCATTTGGCTATTCCATTAAGTGATATGTGTGGAAGTCGACCGTATGGTTATTCCATTTAAGTATTTTTATGTCCCAAGTTACATTTATATGTTATGTGTTATTTATATGGGTTTTATGGTAATTTGTTGGTTACAAAATGGTAGGTAATGATATTTGATTCAGTGAAGAGTTTTTACTACTTCATACAGGTGAAAAGTATTATTTTGATAAAGTATTCATGGTTTACTTGTTGATTTGAAAAACTAACAGTTTTACTTTAATGTGCATCCCTTACTGAGCTTTTTATTCTCATCCCAAGTTTTTTTAAAATGTTTTTCACATGACATAATGTTGAATAGGGTCATGTATGGGATCACGGAAAAGTCATGCTGTCTTAAACATGGAATTAGACATGACTTTTTTTTCAAGAGTTCATGATTTGTAAAAAAAGGGAAACTATCTAGAAGTGACTACTTTGTAAACTTTTTGAGATGTAATAGTTATGTCTTAATTCTCTAAAAAACTAAACCTGAAAAGATCCTCAATATGAATTATTCATTTAATTCAATACTAATTAATATTTAATTTCGGGTCCTTATAGTTGGTATGAGAGATCGGTTTAGAAGAATTTAGATGTTAGAGTGTTGTTTAAGAATAAGTGACAAGTTGTGTATAACCACAATGGTTATTATATTAGATAGAGTCAATGTTATTTATGAAAGTTGGAATGAGTTTTAGATAACTTGGATAATTATATCTTAGTGTTTATCTTCCTCTTTAGTACATGATGATTTTTTTGATATACTCACACTGACCTTTTTGGTTTTACTAAATGGATGCATCTAGCAGGAACCAAAGTGACAATGGTTTTGAAAGAAACTGTGGTGGTTCTCTGATTAAGAGACTGAATGAAATGGGGGATTCAATGAGAAATCTCATGGTTATTCTAAACCAACTATCTGGAGTCATTATTATCAACTTGAACCTTGGTGATTTCTCTAATGCATCATTTACGAGAAGACCAACTCGATGTGGATGTTCAGGTAATAATTATAAAGTTAACCATTAGGGTTTATATGATCCTAATTTTTGAGGTAATTATGGGTTACTATATGTTATGATGGAAGATGAAAGGCATGAGGTAAAATTGAGGTTAAATTATGTTACGGTTATTTTTGAATATTTTATCTCTTTTTTGGGGAATGTTTTAAGAATTAAATAGTTTTGGAAAAAGGGACAACACGCAAACCGTGTGACAACCCGTGGCGTCGGACCAAGCTACAGGAGTCAAACCCACAACCAAAGTGTGACTGGTATTTATCTCTTACCACTGGACTACGTGATGTCACTGGTTAGTTTGACTAATTCTTTTTAGTTAGATGATCTTATGAATCATGAATAAGTTGATTTTGGGTTATATAAGAAATAATTGGGTTTTCATGGAGGATATATGATTGGGTTAATTACATTTCAATATGAGACTTTAAGAGCAACTGTTGTTATTTAGAGATAAATGTTAATTTTAACTTGGAAGACTATGTGATTAAATCCTTCAAATATTTGGGTTTCAATCTTAGTTTGGTTTACTTTGATTAATTTTATGGATAGCTCATTATTGAATGGTCATTTTTTAACTTTGGGTTTCATTGGAAAAATTTTGGAGATTACGAACAGATTTTATTTTTATAATGGTTTATCCTTTTGGGGATTATCTGATCTTCTACTAACCTTTTTGGTTTTGGTTTTGGTTAAGGTTTAAAGACATGGGAAATATGTAGTTCTATTTTTTGGATTAGGTGATTCTCTAGAAGATGATTATAGTGCTCTTAATGTGAGCAAGTAATCCTAAATACTCGTTTTTTGGAGGAAAAAATGATTTTGTGTAAGAAATCTAGTAAGGGATGAGAGTCTACAAAATAAGTATGTGTGTTTACTTACAATTTAGTTAAGCTCATAAATAAATTCTTCAATGAAAAGTAACATTAAAAAAATTGTATGTTAACGTTTCCTACTGGGGAATCAAATACCGTTTAACCCATCACCAGTTTGTGATTTTCTAGAGGTCAACTTTCTCCTAAACATGTTTTCTATCACTCTCCATCAGAACATGACCCTTTGTTCTCTCATGCATGTCCATGTTTTCCTACGTGGAATCCTATTATGGGTTAACTCGGGCGATCATTTTACTTACCTTTCTTTCTTTTAATGTGATAGTTTAATTGACTCCTTTTCCGATGTGGGGCTTTCAATGAAGTTTCCAAGCCTGATTTTAATATTGTGAGGACGCAATTCCCAAAAGGGGGAAGGATGTAACACCCCAGGTAAATAAATAATATGACATTTTCATATTTATTAATATTTATGAATAAAATATTAATATCACTTTAAAGGGAATTCTATGTTCAATGTAGTAACCAATACACAACAATGAGTTTCTTTGAAATATTACATTGCACATTAATAATATGATAATATTATTTTAAATGGTAGTTAACACGTAGCCATTGGATTGGCCTAAATGAATAAGAAATAACTAATATATGATTATTTATGTTTGTTAAATGTTTTTACATTTATCCAATATAAGATAAAGGATTAAAATAAGAAAAGAATTTAATCATAAGCATAATTACTCTAATATTCACTAAAAGGTGGATTTATCACCTTTTGATGGAGAACCCTCATTAAAAATAGTTTTGGTCACGCTTATACATTATCTTGGAACAAATAAAATATTTCTTTATAATCGGGACATCAAAATTTACTTTGGGAAATTTTTGGTATTTTTCTGATAATGTTTAATTATTAATGAATAGTGAAAAATGTTGTATTTTAATTCAACACCTCTTTTTAATCAAATTTATTAATATGATTATATTAACTTTTGAATTGGTTTAATAGTGAAATTATAATATATTTTTACCATTTAATCCAATGGTGGTCATTGGAATTAATTTCACTTTTATATATGACTTAAACTAGTGTCAATCTTTTAGTATATATTGTTTCATAAAAACACGCTATTTGTTTTGACCGTGGGAATTAATTATTAAATTAATTTATGAAACTTATATGTTTTGAATTTTTTAAAATGGTCATCATTTTTGATTTTGTAATATCAAATATATCTTGGGGTGAATTTTTGGAATTTTTCTGAAAAACATCAATTTTTTATGAATAGTGAAACCACTAAGTGGTAGTTAAAAAACTGATTTTTCTTTTAAACGAATCTTTAACACTTCAATGATTTGAATTTCAAAAATCCGACCTACATGGTTGTCATTAGGATGTAAAATGTGGTTCAAAGAGATTAAAATAATTTTTGGTGAATAGAAAATTTTAAGTTTTATTAATCACGATTAAAGGTAATTAGTGTAATTTAAGGTAAAGATAATGTTATAATAATATGAAATGACCATGACACATGTACTACTCTAAATGGATGAGTCATGGCCGACCAAGAGAATCCATGGGTCAACTTTGGTGCCCCATGCAACCAATTTGGTTGGAAAATGACATTAGTAACTTCTGATTTGAAGTTAAAATTAAAATGTAACAAACATGTATTATTTTACTAAAACAATTTTTACATGGGGTTACACAAGTCATATTTTTTACTATAAATATTAATTAAAAATATAACAATATTCCCTACATCATGATATTTTTTTTCTAATTTTAATACTTTAAATAAATTAATTTATTTATGACACCGTGATGACGTAGTGATTACCTTATAAATGGACGATTTAAATAAAATGAAAATATAGGGTAAAATCTAAGTCTTACACTTGTCACAAACCTATTGTATGTGTGTATTTCTAAACCAATCACCTTATCCTAGACATATATCCTTTTGGGACCTTTAAAATCCAAAAATCATTTTATAATAATGTAATATTTTATAACTTTCCAATAGTGCCTCTCCTCTTCTCTTTTAAATGGCCCCGCCTCTACCACCTTACACACACCTCTCAAGCCATTGGCTCGGAGAACCCATGCCCATTTCATCACTAAAAATCCCTCTCTTAATCATTAAATCCTCATCTTAAGCAAAAATATCTTCAAGAACCCCATTTGGTTCAAACCAAATGGAGTTATCCGATTTAATGGTAATGTCTTCTCTTTTGTTCTTTTGTTTTATTTTGCTTCTCCAACCCTGTAAACTCTTTTTATTACTTTATTTTTTAACAACAAAAGTATTTTAAATATACTAGGATGTTTTAATAATATGGATTCTAGCTACACTTGTACACACATTTGTCTAATGGTAAAGAACATATTGTTTCTCTGGATGGTGAATTACTGCCTCACGAAACGATGATTGTTCAATATTCTTTTAACACCATTAAAGGTGGACATTATGATGTCACTTTATTTTATATATGATATATATGGTATTTATTTTTTCTATATTCTTTTTTATTTTACATTTAAAACATACCTTTATGCTTTGCGTGTTGTGGAAATGCGATAATTTCATTTAGGGAAGTGTGGACTACCACCCCCTCAAGTGATGTGACTCGTTCATACAATACATGGAATCTATAAATAATTTAATTAATGAAATTTTGTGACCTATATAACATATATATTATACTGGAATTATAATATATATATATATATCTCATTTAGTTTTAATTCCATTAAATACAAAATAGAAATCAAAGTAGCGTTCATGCGTACGTACGGCGTACCGTCTCCACGAATGGTTCATTCCATTTCTTACCTTCAAATGTTATGTAATATAATATATGAAAGTATATAATGGATATATATGATATTTATGATATCTAAATCATGAATATAATCATGGATATAATGGATATTTTACCACATGAACAACTTGTAATTAAAGAAGTTTATTTTGGACTCAAGTACCAATGATCGACAAAACAACTGTTATTAACATAAATAATTACATAATGTTCATAACATGGTAATAAGTGATATAAAAGGAATAATGAACTTGAAAAATATTATTAATCATGTAGAAATAAACTCTACTTTATTATTCAAGAATATAAAGAAATGAACAAGACAATTCGGACTTGAGGTATGGGATCTTACTTCTCTATTTCTTTATAAGTAGTCTCTTTTATGTAATTTATTTTAATATCATCTTTCTGCTGTTAGGGAATGTTCGTTTATATTCCTCTTACTGTACTTTTTCTGTTAATATGATGAGAGACCCTATTTGATCTCATCAACCCATTTTTGGATGTTTTAAGTGGCGTCGATAGGCTGTTGAATTTTCATAAGGGATTTCTTATCTCACTTTTAATTCTGTGAGATTTCCATTGTTCACCACTTATTTATTTCATGTGGTGTATTGTGTGCTTCCCATTCATATATATTATCATGTGTATATTTATATTCATGGTATTATGTGATTCATTTGGAGTTTATTATCTTTTAGTCATATGACTCGATTGATCACAACAAGGTAAGGTGTTTTAATCTCACTTTTTGTTCCTGTGAGATTCATCCTACATTACCCACTATTTCCTTTTGTCTGGTGTATGTACTGACCATGATTTTATTCTTTGTGTAATATAATTTAATTTATGGATATGTATATCTTCACTGTATGGCCCTTCTTTCATGGGGTGTACATTTCAAAAGTAACCCAAATCGGTAAAGGAACCATTCACCCTCCTCTTTTTAAAAGACTTCTTTTTGTTGGGTCTTTTAATTCACATATTTTTATGTTGGGATAAGTACTTCTATATCATTATTGATGTAAATTTTATGTCCAGGTGATGAGAAACCATTTTCTCTCTCATCAACTCATTTTCTGAATTTTAATGTGATGTCGTTAGGCTGTCGAATTTTTCCAAGGGAACTTCTTAACTCAATTTAAATTCTTTGGGTTAAACCTCTAATTCTTGATTATGTCATACTATGAATATGTGTGGATGACCTCTGATTGTTTTAAACTTAATATCCTCTTATATTGGGTGTATTTATATTTTTCACACCCAATTATGTAATTTATTTTTCCTTAACCTAAGGATATCGTCGTTGTAAGGGACTTCGTCTCAATCTCCTTTCATTGAGGCATATTTTTCTTTATACACAACTTTCTTTTATATGGGGTATAATCCCCTTTGAATTTTACTTTTATTCAAAATGATTCTTTTTTATACGAAGAATATTACTAAATGACAAAAATTATGTTTTTTTAACGTACATGGTGACAACGACCTTTCGGCCGCCATGAGTATTATTTGATATTTGTCTTCCTCAAAAAGACATAATTTTTTTAAAAGTAAATAAATACCATATACTATTTTATGTATTTTGGTATTGAAAGTGGTTTTAATAATGGATTTGTTATGTCAATATATTTAAGTCGTATATTGTGATTGAAATGTGGATATTTTTTCTTTCATTTAAAATTGTTTTTTGTGTTATCATTCTATAATGGTACTTGGACATTTGACGGGTGGTTACGTGATAAACCATATGGCAGGTGGTGTCGTGAATACCAAGATGAGTGGTTACGTTATATACTCCGATACATTGGGTATGGAAGTCTGCCGTATGGCTATTCCATTAAGTGATATGTTTGGAAGTCGACCGTATGGTTATTCCATTTAAGTATGTGTATGTCCCAAGTTACCATTATATGTTATGTTTTATTTATATGGGTTTTATGGTAATCCTTTGGTTACAAAAGGGTAAGTAATTATCTTTTATTATGTGAAGAGTTTTTACGACTTCATAAAGGTGAAAAGTATTACTTTGATAAAGTATTCATGGTTTACTTGTTCTTTTGAAAATATAACAGTTTTCCTTCAATGTGTAACCCCTAATGAGCTTTTTATGCTCATCCCACGTTTTTTTGAAATTTTTTTCACATGACATAATGTGTAATAGGTTCAAGGATGGGATCAAGGAAAAGTCATGTTGTCTTAAACATGGAACTAAACATGACTTTTTTTTGGAAGAGTTCATGTTTTGTAAAAAAAGGGTAACTATATTGAAGTGACTACTATGTAAACTTTTTAGAAGTAATAGTTACGTCCTAATTCTCTAATACTTTAAACCTGAAAAGATTCTGAATGTGAATTATTCATTTAATTCAATATTAATTAATGTTTAAGGCTGAGGCCTTATATATTATATACATAAAAATGAAATGTATGTATAATTATGATAATTCATTCATAATAAAAAAAATTATCTTATTTTCACAATAATGGAGTGATCGCTAATTAATTAGTTTCTCTTATTCAATCCCACTTCTATTAGTCAAATTCCCATCCTCAGGTGAGAGTATTACATCAATTTATTGATAAAATTATTGTAGGTTGAAATTAATGTGTTTTGAATGGATGTATTATATTTTATTTTATGTGATTTAATCTTACATAATATTTCTTTAATATGGGAGTTCTCTTTGTGGTGTTATTTCATACATATTATTTAAGGATTTTAAAAAATAAATATTTTTTTCTAGTATGATCCAATTCCTGAGAGTTGTCATAGATGTGACTATCTATGTTCTATGGGTATTATACATGGAATGTGTTGGGATTAAATATTTGAATTATGGGAATCATTTTAATTTTATTATTTTTAAATTTTAGGAATAGATGTGATGATGTATTCTAATAACACAAATCCATCCACTATACCCATAACATTAAACGAAGGTCGACCCAAGTTTATTTATCACATTAATTATAATATTGTAATTTTGATTCTTCAAATATAGACACCCAAAATATATGGACACTTTTTATTGAATATAAACCTCAAAACAGAGTGTCTCAAGGTTTATGTTTTTGTATATATAGATTCAACACCTAACATATTTTTATTAGAGACTACATCTTCCAAAACAGTAAATTTTGGAAGCATCAAATTTTTAAATCGTTATCAGGGACACATCTAAGTAACCAAAAAATCACATTATTTTATAAATAATCGTGAAAATTTGGGATATAAAATATATTTTATGATATTACCAATAATTTATTAAATTTTGGAAAAACATACTGGGTTTGATTGAAATTTATAAATTAGTATATAAATTTCAGTCGGCCAAAGCTCAAATTCATGTTTCTACAATGTCAGTCTTGTATTTATGTACAGGGGATAAACAAGACCTTCCTATTCACATTTATTAATCTTTATAATATAGGAAATAATAAATAAACCTCATTGTATTCAATATTTTTATGAAATGAATTGGATCAACAAATTTCCATATAACTTACATTATCCAACTCATTGGGGCATATATGATTGAAAGAATATTATTCAAAACAATGGTTAAATATTAATATAATGAATGATGTGAAAATAAAATCTTTATGATGTTTAAATATAGTATTAGTAATGTTTTGGGGATCGACAACATGCTAATGACATCAAAACTAATTTCTTTTTAGTAGAAAACCTTAATTTTTCATTCATTTTGTTATTATTTTATTTTTATATTCATTATTTTTCGTTAGTCAAGGGAATATCTTGAGATTCCTTGGTATCTTATTATAATTCTGTATAAAATTTTTTCATGTAAAAGTAATAATTATTTATCTCCAATATAACAATTATATCATATTCACATCAAGGGTCTGCAAGTGACATTGAGATCGAATGATTAGTTTGTTGTGACAATGTATTAATCTTAAAAAATTTCAATTTTGTTCCCATAATTCATTTAGAAACTCATATTTTAAACCTTTAATTGTAGTTATTACTATTCTATAACATATCTTATATTTTTTATAAAAACTAATGATAGTGAAATTTTACATTGTGGGGTGTGAAAATCATACCATTTAAGAAATATTAGTTTTTTTAGAAAAACTAATTTTATTATCCATTCATATTGTAAAGTAATTTTTGAAACCCTAATAAAGGGTGTAAAATTATTTTGAATTCCATTATTTTAATATATATTCATATTTAGGTTCCCATGAGTAATTTTGGGATGTACGGGTTTCTATGGTGATATTTCACCTTCTTCAATTTCTTCCAGTTAGTAAAAATGTCCCAATGTTTGTACATGGACCATTGGGTTTGGGTTGGAGTTGTTTTTATAAATTGTTTCAGTGAATTAGTGTTATAAAATAATTTAATTTTAATTTATGTGTTCAAAAAGTTTAAAAATAATAAAGAAACTATTGTATATAACACTATTTTGACCTTATGAATTGTATTGGGATCATTGGGATAATGAATCTATTATTTTATTTTCCATATTTAGGATTTTATCACCTTTTAGAGTATAATATTGACATAATATATTAAATATGATAATTTGGGATTATGATTACATATTTTTATTTCTCAAATTTAGTCTTTTAATATCTATTCTGGTAAAAAATAATAAAAAATCATAAAAAATGAAAATAATCTAAAGAATTGGATTCGTGTGTCAAATTTAAAATGTGGAATCCACCCAGCACATCCATTCCGACCCTCCACCCATATATGGAAATGAACCCCTATGTATTTTGTGTTACACAATTCCTCATCATATTTAATATGAATAATATGAAGTGAAAATAAGCATTTGAGAAATGATGGGGTAATGGAATTAGATATAATTTATAATTTAGATTTTTTTAAATATTTTTTATGGTATTCATAATTATTAGATGGGAAGTTATTTTTGGGAACCATTAAATGTTAAAATTTATTTAGATATGAGAATTTAATTTTTATATTTGAGAGATGTAATCCTCTATGTACATTAGAATCTTAATTTTTAGGATTTATTATCGAATACATTTTTATAAGTTTACTTAAATTTTTATGATCATTCACGAGGATAATTATATATGAAATACTAGGTTAATGGATTTTTAAATTTAACATCTTTTCTTATTAGATGTATAACTACGTTTTAAAATGTCATAATATTATCCCATTTAATAATCACCTAGTGGAACCCAATCTATTTATTATTTAAATTTAAAAATTATAAATTATAGTACTCATTTATTGATTTTTTTAAATTTTTGAATGACTAATCATTTACAATGAAGGTACAAATATTGGAATTCAATTAAAGAACTTTTTAAATTTTAATATTGGGCATCAAAAAACTAAATTGTATTTGAATACCATATTTTAAAGACATTAAACAGAAATATTAATTTTAAATATAAAATTTTATGAGGAATATTTCATGAGACTATGTTCAAGGAAAATTCTGTCATATTTAAGGTGATCCTGGTGGCCCAATTTGAGGTTTGAATTTTGGGATAGATTTTAATGCATGAAAGGTAATGAAACTGCATTGACCATTTCATCAAAATAAATGATGAAATTTCCATAGATGGTTCATATATATTATATGAAATATATAAAATTTTATTTTTCTTCTACAATCTATCCAAATTATTTTAACATCAAGGAATGATGGACAAACAATGTAGATGAATTAAACCACGATCTGATTTTATTTATTTGAATGATAAAATGTTGATGTTCATTTTTTTTCCACCATTCAATGCCTAGAATAATTATTTTGGATGATTTTTTTTAAGGTTTAAGTTCCTTTTTATATGTTTCTCAATATATTTTAATGATATAGAATGTATTGTAAATGAAATGAAATGAATATATAAATTATACATATATTTTTGATAAAAATTTAATAAAAATATTTCTTCCCCAGGTTGTACTATATAATGTATTTGGGAAACTTTTTATTCATTAAATATTTAATGAATCTAATTTATCCAATAAAAGCCGTATCCAATGTAGTGGAAAAAAACATGACTACTAAATATTTCATGTTGTATATTTCCTGGTGCAAAATAATTTTTCAAATATCAAAAAATTATGTGTTATTTTCATCCAATGAAGAATGAATTTACTATAATAATATGGAAGAAATGAAATCCATTTCATGATATATGAATACGAATACAATATATGGATACCTATGATGATAAGAACATGTTTATTATTTTTGGTGGATATTGAATAGATTGGTTAATTAAGTAAATTTGATATGAATGTATGGTATATTAACATTTTAATATCATGATAGGTATTGTGGGATATATTTTATTATTATTATTTTATTACTTATATATAGTGATATTTACATTAAAATTAACTATTAATGAAACATGATTATATTATAAAACATAGAGATCATGATAAAAATTATAAAATTCAAAATCAAACCGATTTGTATAGAAAAAGAGTAACTATTATAATCAATAATTTTGATTATATTTAACCAATTTTTTTACTAAGACATTTTTTAATAAATAGTTTCTTTTCTCAAGAACTAAAAACATTACCTCATGTATAAAATTATTTTCAAATTTTATATCTGGATATATTTTGGGGAAAAATAGTATCCATATTTTCAATTTGTAATTTTTTAATTTTAAATAATTTATAGTCGATATTTAGAATAATAGACATTTCATAGTGATTTGAGTAATTTATGATTTTTTGGATTTAATAAAAACCATAATAATATATATTTATTATTTATAATGATGGTTTCTGTCATTTGATTCAAACTCAAATTATAAAAAATGTTATGTTTAATCATTTAATATTATTATAAATATTTACCAAATTATATATCAAAAAAACGAAATTAAAAAATCCTACATAAAACAATTTAATTAATATAGTGATGTTGTTTTGAATATAAATTAATCACTTCATGGAACTATAAATCTTTCAAAAAGAGTAATATATCTTTTTTGTAGATAAAAAACAAATTAAAAAATTATAATGTATATTTATATCAAAATCAATCAATTATTCTACAGAGATCTAAATTTTAAATTCATTTATAATTTTTGAAAACTCGTTATCTATTGTATATTTGGTGTATGGTTTTTCAAATAGGGTTAAAGGTAATTAGAGTATGACAAGTCCAAAACATACTTCTAGAATAACTAGATCAAATTTCTTCTAGATTTCTGAAACTGGATTATATTTTAATATAACAATAGGATCATCCATAATAGAAATTCAATATCAAATATTTTAAATAATCAAATTCCATTTGAATAATTTATTTAAATAATTTTTAGTTGGCATCTTGAGAAAGATGTCTACTATAATTAAAGTCACAATTTCTTCCTAAAAAATTTCTTTGATCCTAATGTTTCCAAATAAAAAAGTTAATCTTGGATGTTAGTTATTCATCAATAAAACATTAAGAAAAATAATCCATAAATTAAATAATGTAGTAATTGTAATATATTATTTTCCACGATGTGAAAATAATTTTTTTTGCTATATTAAAATTTTATATCTATGTATAAAGATCACTAAATTAATAATAATTTATATCACATGGAAATCATTATCAATATTTATTAATAAAAAATATATATATATATTAATGTTTATTAATTCTAGCATTATTACCCATTTGATATCTTGCGAAAAAGAACCTGAAATTTTGGAATATTGGGTTTTATTATAGATTTATACAAGAAAGAAAAGAACATTAAATTTTGTGATAATGAATATAGAAAAATTTTGTGAGGAATTAATAATTATAGAAATAAGTATTATGAATTTTTAGTTTCATATAATAAAAATAATAAAGATCAAAAAATATATAAAAAGTTTAATTTCTTGTAAGGAAAAGTATGAATTATCATGAAATATTGAGTATATGGTAGAATAAAATCATCACGATATATCATAATAACTAAAAACTTTTCTAGATAAATCATTTAATTTTTTTATTCAACAATTACAGTAAACCTTATTTTATAACATTATGCTCTCCATGTTTTATTTCAACCATTATTTTATTAAATTTTTTTACATACTCTTATGTTTTCATTTTTAATTTCATCCATTGATCCTTTTTTATCTCATATTAATTTTTTCTCTATAGTGAATGAAACTTTTAAACAGTATTACATTTTATTAAAGTGAATGATGATCTCCCTTCAATATCTCATAGGGTCCCTGAGATTTTTCATTTTTATCAAGACACATATCATATACCTCATTAATAACTGAAAAATAAATATATTTTTTAATAATTTGACCACATGTAGGATAAAAAAATATTAAATATATATTTCATTCTTTAAAAATAAAAATATTGTATCTAATGTAGCCATGTGTTCGGTAATTAAAAAGATCATGACCTCAAATATAGTATTATAAATATGAAATAATTGAAAATTGGATTACTAGATTTCATTAATTTATTTATTATAATGTTTTATAAATAAATGAACTCATGATGTTTTGGTTTATGGATATTTAAACTAAATTATAGAACATTCTTAACTAATAAATGAATTTTAAAAAACCCCTTATGTTTTCATTATCGATCTAATGTTTACCAAAATAAATAATTTTCATAAAATTTTTTTTTCTTATAATATATAAAATTATAATAATAATATAAAAGGATTATTATATTTAAAAACATTATAGATTGTCTAAATTATTTAATTATTTATGATAATAAAAAATAGAAAATTAAAATCATGGAAATATAATATAAAAAATAGTTACCATATATATATATATATATATCTACTCAATTCAACACTACTAAAAATCGTAAACTAACAAAATAATGAATTATACCCTTCTCTATACATAAATTTGACATTCAATTTGATATGAACATGGGATATGATATAGGAACATGTAAATGATAAATTAAAATTAGTTATGGGGACCTAAAATTTTGAGGGTAGGGAATAATGTAATGGGTTCAATTATAGACAAGGTTATGTAATAAGAAACCATAAATTAAATATGTAAAAAATAATTCAACGTAATAGTTAAATCAATTACCACTTACTATAATGATATATATTTTTTAGATATTTCATGACCCCTAATACATAATATTGAAATTAGAGTATTAACATAATTCCGTAAAAATTATTATCAAAAAAATTAATTATAGGGGAATAAAAATGGGGTATTATTTGTTTTCTTATATGTACAATGTTAATTGATTTATCACATTCCTATTTGTTTTCTCAATTTTCTATAATAATCATAAAAATGTTGTATTATATGTCTAACCAAGGGAAAATGTACATCAAATGAAAATAAAATATATTTCATGAATCATTAATTAATTTTCTTTTGGATTATTTCTATTTCATTTTATAATCAATAGAAATAATAATATTGACATTACTGAATGATATATAAAATGAACCGAAAAAATATATTCCTTATAGATTAATGATCTTATAGAAAAATAATATTAGTTTTGTCATAATATGTCCCCTATAGATTTTTATATTGTTATATAAAAGTTTAAAACAACTAAAAACACATAAATCTTGGAATAAGATAAGTAAATATAATATATCAGATAAAAAATTATTTTTTTATTACTAATGTGTATATAAAATGATTTTTTTATTAAAATACACAAACATGAGTCAATTTTATAGTAATATATATATAAATATAAATATAAACTAGATAAATGGTTTTATATATATTCTATTCTTATTGATCTTATTTTAGATCATACATGGACCCACACACAAAAATTTTTATTAGGTATTTCATAAAATGAAAAATAATATTTGATTGGATAAATATTTTAACTATAAAAAACACAATGTATGTTTTCTCTAAGGTGATTAAAGTTGCACATTGAGATTTATGTCTCCACTAGGCGCCTTTTGTTGGATTAATATATATAATGATAATATGATCATTCTGAAGTGATATGATTTTATTTTATTTATAAAATTGTTATCTTTGGTCATAATATTTAATTTTTTGGTAAGAAACCACTAATAAATAAATTTTAAAATTGTTTAAAGCTTCATCAATAGGGTTAAATAGGTTTTATATTTGGAGAAAATAACTACATAGAAGCCTAAAAAAATTTCACATAAATTATCTAAATCGTAAATAAAATGAGTAACCTATATTTTATAATTTTAATTTATTATATAGGATAAATAAAATTTCTTGAAGGGATAAGAAATTATATGTGGGTATCCTTCCATGATCATATATAATAATTCTCCAAATATGAATTTAGATGAATCAAATATATTATTGAATATATTTTTCTATAATAGTTGTTATATTATTTGGGGATTAGTAATCCTATTGTTAATCCCCAAAAATCATTCCATATAATATTCATCTCATAAAAAATCAAAACCATTTTAATGATATTAACATAGTATATCAATATTATTAATAAAATCTTTATTTATTTTTTCTTAAAAATATGCATGCCCATGGAATGATAAAATAATTGAAACATGAATAGGATATAGAAATGAAATCATCATAAAATCCTTATATCTATATGATTATTTGTCATGTTTTTCCACTCAATGTTTGGGAAAAATTTATTTATTTACTAGGAAATATAACTATTCATTATTTATATCCATTTTTTCTTAGCACAATTAAACATCACCACCCATCGAATAAACAAAAATATTTCTAAAATAGTTTCTATAATAATTATTATTATAATCTATGAATACAATTTTAAATATCTCAATTAGTTTAAAAAGGAACTATTTTGGAGTTTTAAAAAAGGTGCTTGTGGAATAACAAAAACTCTATGGTATCCTCTAGTAATTAAATATAAGAGATGAGAATGTGAATTTCATAATTTATTGGGAATATATAATTATATATATATATACATAAAATGAATTTATATTCTGTAATATAATCTATTCTCACAAATATGTATTTAAAAAATGATGTGAAATGGTATTTATGTGGGGTCAAATTAAATTTCCAAAAAATTATGAACGCACTCAATTTTTTTACTCTCATTAACATTATATTATCCCCCTAAATATATAAATTATTTAAAATTTTATATTTTTTAGATTATATATGGGTTAAACACATAAATAATTTAATGTGTGATAAGAGATAATATCTTCATGATTTTTATATCTACTATCAAATTTTTTTTTGTAAAAATATGGATTAAGCTACATTTCCTTCTATTAAATAAGTTCAATGTCATCTTATAATAATTTATTTTACATGATAATGTATAGACAAACAAATTTTATTAATGTATAGGTATACACAATATAACTAATTTTCTCCCAGAAAGGATCATGATTTAAAATTTCTTATTCCATTAGAAAATTATTAAAAATTAAAATGGTTGATTAATTTACACTCTCAATGTGTGAATATTTTATATTTTGGAAAAAGGTCTAGTTATATAATGTTTTTTTATGATGTATATATGGGATTTTCACTATTTTACCAATCTATGTAAAATTCATATAAATATAAAAATATGGGAAATAAAGTTTGTAATATTCATCATTAGAATCTAATAATAATAAATTAATTCCACTATAATAATTTATACATATATAGTTTTTATAAATAATATCCCCACAAAAAAATAATTATTATTATGTGAATTTGAATCTAATAATAGTACATATAATCTCTCTAACTCTAAGATAATAATATTTTAAAGATGATTAGAAACAAAATAAAATGGGACTACAACATGTAAAATGATATTATAAAAAATCATTACTGAATAATCTTAAATGGGTAACATCATAGAGAAATATATAAAAAAACTAATAATCTGAAATATGAAATAACATGAATGAAAAACCTTGTGTATGATTGTAATTATTCCATGTAATATAGTCCCTCATAAATATATATATATATATATATATATCCATGGTCATTTTTTATGAGGGTTATATCTAATCTGTAGGTATAATGAGAAAATTACTGATATTCTTCATGTTCGTTAACAATAAAAATATATAAATAAAAAATATTATACTAAAACAAGTATATCATCTATATATCATGGTATAAATCATGTATCATGATTCATCAAATGTACTACCACCCAATATGGCTTCAACATTTAAATATATAATGAATAATAAAATATGCTGAGGAATTACATTAATAAAGGTGACCAAATGATATAAATTATCATTTAAATAAATCTATTTAATGAATAATGGAATGGTGAACATAATGGTATCCATTAATTTTATAAGAATAATTTTATTAGGAGTGATAATCATTGGTAAATGTCTCTTACTATATATCCATTCAACTCCCACCAACCATATTTTTCATAAAATGTGCATTCTAGAATTCGATATACCGTGAAATTGATTTATCCTAATCCAATATTAGTAATTTTTTTCAACCCTTTGAAATATTTTCAGTGATAATTTTATAATTTCATCCTTAACTATATTATTCATCATTACAACACTATCAAAAAAATTAATTTCTATAAGTGGTACTCTATAAAAATTATAATTCTTATTACTGAATCCCACTAGTTGCAATTTTATTTTATATAAAGGGGGGATATTTTTAGTCCTGTTAAATCTAGGTGGGTTAATAGTAACTCATTTCGTTATCATTTATTTCCCATGCCTAAATGTGATAGTACTAATTTCTCCCTTATAGACTATAGTATAATACAATATAAACTTATGGATATTCCACTAACTATATCATGGAGTTTTATGGTAATATATCTTATAAATATCATTAGATACAAAATTTGTATACCCTGATTCTTTAGCTCATTTGACCAATTAATGTAATTTTTTTAAATATCATTTTTAATAGAAGAAACAAATTTTTGTTTATCCAATGATATTTTTATCTATTTAATATTTAGAAGTAAAATATCTATTATGGTTTTTAAAATAATTTTCAATATGAATGTGGATAATATATTTTTTACATAAAGGAAGATATTTTTTTGGATCCCCTATATTATGTTATAGATTCATAAGTTCACAGAAATTTGTATTTTAATATAGTAAAATGGATGATAATTCTTATAACTATGTGGTTAATGTTACTGTAGTATGTTCTCCATTGGATAATGTGATCAAAATAAAATATATCATAATATTGTTGGTAACATATTGTGGGATGCTCTATGATCAAAAAATGTGGAAATTATATATTTGAGTAAATTATTATTACACATGATGAAAGGATATATTTATACCATTAAGGAATAGTATTCTAAATAATTACTATAAAAATTTTTTCTTCATAGTATGTTTATACATGTACCACTTCAATACATTTCCTTGTTGATATAACTCAAATGGGATATTGGTTATATTTTTGTGTCAAATTACCAATATGCATCCAAGATATTGTATGGGTTTATTTGATCAATTCTCAATGTGAAATCGTATCCATCACATTCATGCCTATATATATACGACACATTCATCAAAATACTGAATAAAAAGTTTCTAATTGTCATTTTTTAAAATATTACGTACTACTAGTTAATCCTATAGATTTCATTGTAAATGTTTTTGTCCCCATATTCTATGTTAAAACCCTATAAATATTTTTTTATTCCAACATGTTATGTTCTATTGTTAGAACAAATATTTTATACATAATATCTCCATAAGTTGAGAATTTATAACACATAGTGTGATTTTATCTCCATGAATATATCCTAGATTTATGGTGGGGAAGATGACTATAAATTATTTTATATTATTATTTAGATAATTGATTTATTGAAATTAATCATCAATTCATTTAAAATCAAAAATGTTGTTTGGATTGGATTTTTTGAAAATATGATTTTTTTGTAATTATGGATAGATAAAAATATTAGTGTTGTGGTATAATGTTATTTTATATGATCAAGGACTTATTACTACATAAGGGCAAGTAATCGTTTACACACCATTTATAAAAGAAAATATTATAAAATAAATATAAATAAACATTCACATGCATATATGATGGTGAATATTTACATCTATTAACGTACTATTATGTGCTACATGAGGGTATATGAAATCATGTAAGGTTATAGAATCTTTCAGAATGGTTTTTATAGATATGGGTATAGGTAACCCACATTTTATTCTACTAACCTAACGATAAAATATTATTCAATAGGATAGATGATATGTTGTGTAAGGGTAGATTTTAATTATTATGTGTACTGTAATGTTATATGAAACCAATGTAAGGGTATATTAATACCCATATAACGGTATATAAAACAATTGTATGGGTATATGGAGGCTGGTATTAAGGTTTATATAGAGTTGTGAAGTATGTGTAAGTGTAATTAGACCTTTTTTAATAGTATCCAAATAAGGAATCATGGTAAGAAGATCACTTCTGTGTAACAGGATGGCTATGTAAACGTATATGAATTGTTTTTTAAATATTTGAAGGATTTTATATGAGTATATGTGATGTTATGTAAAGGTTCATATTTTTGGGATATGTAATAGGGAATATTGAATCCCTAAAGTCCCATGAAAACAAAGATTCACATGACTCAACATTCTCTACACATAATGGAATGTTAGTATTTACCAGAATCAATTAATGTCGTGATCTTATAGGCTAAAGGAATAGAATAATAAACCATAGAACCTAATCACTACACCATACACGATCGTTAATAATTTATTTTTATTTTTATAATTGATAAATGTTTATGTTGTAGTATATGATATTATGCCACATCAGTGGATATATCTAGATATTTTATAGTATCTCTATTCTGGAAAAATTAATTGTGTTTTAGTCATATTTCTGGTTATATCATAGATCTAACGGTAGTAAAATATAGATATTATTTATTATGTTTTATCCATTCATGTGTACTGAAACATATTTAATGATTATTACTTAGAGGGTAGAAAAATTTGGATGAATGTTTTATAATAAAGATCAATAAAAATATTAAGAGGTTTAACAGTATGATAATGGCATTTCATATTTACCTATTTCAAAATATAAATATATTTAATTCATATTAATTGAGGGATTGATTCTCTAAGGCAGTAATATCCTTAAGATATTGAAATATTTCAGGTAGTTACTACCCAGGACACTTGGAGAAATAATTTTCCATTGATGATTATTAAAGTTTAATTGAAATTAAATGTTATAATTAAATCATAACAAAATAACATTTGTCTAATTATAAATATCTCTTATAAGAGGAATGGTATAGTGAGATACACATATGTTTATTTCTATAAGGTGATCCGTATCTCATATATGAGTTTGAAGGCAAAATAATGTCTTATTATAGGATTTCATTTCTCATTGGAAGTTGAAATTGAATATGATGAAAATAAACACCATCATAGTTGTATAAATCATTACCATATAAATATGTACGAAATAAAAATAAACACTAGTGAGTTTTGTATTGAAGTGGGGAGGTGAGGTTTCTAATTGTTCATAATATTAAACCATTAGGTTTAGAGATACTACATGAAATTGTACATAATGTAGTTGTCATTTAGTGAATTTCATGAGTAGTTACGTTCACTTGCATATTCCATGGGCGTAGCTCGGTGCTGGTGAACCATGTTAAATCCCTAAAATTGTTTACTACATTCGTTGCTCCTTGATTGGAAAAGTATAGATAAATCAACTTATTACAGAATGTGAGAGAAAATTATCTTAAATCAATGAATAATTATTATAAACAACAATATCATGATTCATCACAGATCTCCTCTTATAATGTTATCCTCTACAAGAATCTATAAAGTGGTATCGAAGTGGTGTTTGATATTTTTCACTTATACATCCAATGAAATAGTTTTCCACAATAAATATATCACAATATTGAGATTAATTAATATCAACTTATTGGAAATCAAATTGAAACGTTAATTCATATCATTAGGAGTGAAATTTGTTTATAGTGTCCATTAATAGATCCTCTACTAATATTTAAATTAAATCCTTGAAAGATTGAGATATTTATAAATTTGAAACATATTCAAAATCTATAAATGTTTTATGTTGTGCACATTCTAATCACATATTCAAAATTTTAATATACAATAAATACTCTCCTATTATTTGTGAAATTCATCGAAGCATTTAAGATATAGTTTTGAAGGACTATGAGGCAAATCTGGAAGTTCTGAAAAACAAATATATTTATTTTAAAATAATCAAAAAAAGATATTGCTGATTCATTTTTTTGATTATTTAAATGGTGTCATTTAAGATATATAAGGCCTTTTAAAATATATCCATGGTGATAATATCGTGAAGATGGTGGTAGATGAATCAATCCTTATTTGAAGAAATTTTTCTCGGTTCGATAAGAAAAATATCTTTAATGGGTTTATCATGATGTTTTATATAGTACAATTTTGTTATATGAGATGATAAACGAAGATAATGTGTCAAGTCCATAGGAAATTCTAAAAGAGTTGGCCATTAATTCCATGAATATATTATCAATCCATGTGAATCAAGAAGTTTTTGAAGACGATGTAGTTATGTTATTTTTTTCGTATAATATAAAGAGAGAAAGATGAATATTTATGGGTAACCCTCCACTTTCTAGCATCAAATTTAGTATAGTGGGATAGCATGTTGATAAATATAAAAAATAAAAAAAATAAAAAAATTTATAATATCCTTAGAATATGAAAAACAATGTACAATCAATTATCAATGGAGGTCATTTTAAAAGTAAAATATTATTGCAAAGGAAGATGATATATCTAGATAAATTAAATTAGAAGAATTTGTAAATTGTATCGATAGTGGAGTGTTGATGGAAATTTAAAATAATCCAAGAGATAATGATATTCTTGATGAGAATGGTGGAATTATAGGATAAATTTATTTATAGATATTATATATGGTATCCCATAATGTATATTATGTAACACCCCAAACCTCCACGGTACGTTTCCCTTTGAATAATACTATAGCTTGCATTGTACGCAACATCAAGATTCTAACACACCGCGACAAATCAAACTAACCGTTATGAATAGTAATTCCCACTTTTTGAAATTTTTTGAATTTATCATTCAAAATGGACTTCATTTTTTTATTCGGAATATCGAAATTATATTAGAGTGAAATTTTGTTTCTTTTCTGAAAACATTTAGTTTTCGATGAATAGTGAAAAAACACTGAGTTATAGTTTAAAGACGGATTTTTATTTAAATAAATATTTATTTAAATTTATTTTAGGTCAAAATAGATATGTAATACATATATAAGTTCAATGTAATTCATTGGAGTCGGTTTATAATAATTTTATGCATATAAACATTTTATTGAACTTTTCACCGTCTTTTACCCATCTCTTAGGAGAATTTGGATATTCACATAAAACATAATTTTACCACTTCTGTGTGTGGAATTTTGAAAATCCGAGAGACACATTTAATGTCAAGGAGAAAAATGTGGTTCAATGAGATTAAAATAATTATTGGTGAATAGTAACTTTTTACTTTTATTTATCACAGTTAAAAGTAAATCGGGTAATTAAGGGTAAAAATAATATTAATATTACCCTAACACATGTCCTAATTCTATTGGAAAAGTGTATATCTACCATAAACAATCTTAGGAATAAAATATTATCATTTAGGTCGACTTATATTAGATTTGGACATTAATTATTTTTTAATTCAAAGAAGAGTTAAAATAAAATCAATGTTTAATTGATAAAACACTTTTAATATAGGGTTATACATAAGATAAATTATATTATAAATATTAATTGTAAAACTAACAATATTTACTATATAATGGTATTTTATTTATAATTTTTAGAAATTAAATTATTTAATTTATTTATGACACAATGATGAAAGGGTAATTACCAAATTAATGAAATATTATAATATTTGATATTTTAACTATCCAAATAAATTTAATTTGAGACTTTTTATGAATTTAACCAATTTTATAGGATTATATGACATTTTTGTATTGATTTAACTATTTTTTCGAAGTAATCATGCTGTTATGATTTTAACAAAAATCAAACACCAATAGTGTCAAAATTAACATAAAAGAGTTTTGAAAACAAATGTTATATTATTAATTGATATTATATTCATAAAAATATAAGGATCATCCAAAAGACATATATAATTATAGGTGTATCATTAATGGACCAATTGGGGGATGCATGGATGTATATAGTATGTTTATTAACTATATAATATAAAAATACAAAGTGACATGGTAAATGTCAAACTAATTAACTAAGAGTTAAAACTAAAAGATAAGGTTAATATAATGACCCAAAACTATCTAAAATATATTGGTTGAAAGGATTTTGACCCATAATCACCATTGACTTTTAATAATCCACATTAGGACCATTATAAGCCGAATATGAATTTATTATAAAGTAATACATTATGTTTTTTCTAAAGAGCCATTCCTCCCCCTTATAAAATGACACCACTTCTAACAAATTTTTCACACCTTCAATGCTTTTTTGTTCGGCCAAACCCCGCAATGTTATTCTCTAAACTTCCCTAAATTCAACCTATATGCCTTAGTTTGATCAAAAAGCCAACCTAAGGATTCATTTTGATCAAATCAAAAGGAAGAACCCGAAGAAGAGGTAATGTTTTCACCACCCATTTTCAAGTTCCTTTCTTCTTCAACATCTTCTTTATTTGTTATTTCCATTCTAAAATAATAAATCCAGTATCTCCTATATACTGTGATTTTATTATAAAAATTGTATGACCATATTCAGCATTCTATCCATCCTTTGAATGACATGTCACCATACGTGCGTACGTACAGCCTACCGTCTCCATGTCGTGGTATAATTCTTATTAAATACATTATTATTTGGATGGGTATAATAATGATGTGTAATTCATGTAAATAATAAATATAACATTATAATTATTTTTTATATATGATATACCATACAATTATATATTATTTTATTATTAAAAATTGATATAATTGCTCGTGCGTACATAAGGACTACCGTCTCCACCAACGCGATAAGATTCATTCTGCATCGTATCCATTCAAGTATAATTATTATTTGATGGTTAAAAATAATGTTAAAGGACTTGATATAATTCTGGATATGAATAAGATACAACCTATTCATAACAAACATGGATTATTTATCAAAACATATTAAATAAAACGAGTAAGTTAACACCTGAAATGACGATAATACTAAGATATTATTAACAAGGCAATGTTAAAAGTTCATATATGATATCATATTAATGTATACGATTAATGATTAATTTAATAATAATTATTTAACCATTATACATGAGGTTAACCTACCCCCAACCAAGGAAACATACATGGTAAGGGTTTATTTCACAATCTTTTCATTATCCGAGGTTTTTTATATGTAATTATCTACTAGGACCTCGTTATCATCCACATCCACGATTCTTAAAAATGTTTTTCAAAACATTATTACTATTTTATAGAATATGAGTTAAACTAATTTATACCCTTTTTTGACTTATTATAATATTTTTATAAATGAATCTTTCCGTCGTTTTCCAAACAAGGTAATTTTTAACCTTTTCGAAAAAAATTATATTAAAAATGTATTTTTTTAACTTATATGGTGGGTGTGGCTATTTTACATCGTTGTAAAATCTTAAAAACTTCTCTTAAAATCTTATAAGAATATTTTCATAATAAATGTTTTCTTTTAAAATATTGTGACTTTTAAATGTTTTACAGATTTATCTTTGTAAATATTTTTAATTAATGTCTATTTTTTTAAAATTATTTTAAGGAGTTATTTATATGGACATGAATGTTTTTAAATGATAATAATTTCCAAAAGTATCAAAGTGGAATGGGACACATTGATTCAAAAATCTATTTTAAATTACATCGTTTGTTAATGTGTGACATTTCAATGATTTCAAAAAAGAGATATTTATCTCAAATAGTTTTGATTTCATCTATGTCAACATTATTTGATGGATTTTAAGGTTATTTAGTGTTTATTTATTATGATAAAAAAACATCCATATTATATTGATGGTTTTTTGATATGCTTGACAGAATCTTATTTGCAGATGGAGCCCGTTATAGCTCCTTGATTCATCAGTAGGTCTCATGAGACAAAATAGTGTCATGGCAAAAGGACTTGACAGAATCTTATTTGCAGTCTTTGCACGAGTCCATGGCTACATGGTTATGATAGTCTGGAATTATGCATTAAATCATTATGAAAGTGGTTATTGGTATTCAATGTGGTTATTCGACTAGAAGAATTTCCATGTGAATAAGTAAATTGAATTATTTCATTTTTTTTCCTTATTATTTTGAAGTTCAAGTTTTAAAGGCTTTTGTTTTAGTTATACATTGACTTAAATGTTTATGCTTATTTATGAAAGATTCCGCTATATTGTTATACTTAATGGGAATTTGAGCTCACCCCTTTCTATGTTTTATTTTTCCCAGGATGTGAATAATTATTTTATGAATGACCTGCAACAATAGTATAATTGAATATGAGTGTGCATACAATATGTTGTTTTATTTTTCACTTTATGATTTAATGTAACCTTTATTAATGTATCTAGTTATTCCAAGGCTACTAAATTAATCGGTCTTTCGAGACAAGATATTTTGTGATCATGCCAATGTTTTGTAAAAATTCACTGACTTTTCGTAACAAGGGTTGAGGTGTTATAGTTTGTATCAGGGGAATTTTAGTACAAACCTTGGAAGCTAGATTTAGAAAAACTCTGATTAGATCACATATACCTAAGATGGAATTTGAGGACTAGTATATAAGAACTTCCTAGAATTTTGGTATTGTAGAGATTTTTTGTGTTTTCTGAGGAATACATCCCTATCTGGATACGAGCAGACAGAGGCGGATCTAGCACAGATTTACCAAGGGGTAAAACTCGAAAACCCTGCTTTGAGCTAGACTCGAACAGGAACTGGTGCACAACAACGGGCCTTGATGCACTCTTGGTTATGAAACTACCGGGGGATATTCACAGGATAATTCTCATTTTCTTTACAAACCAATATAAATGGTTTATGAGTATATACATCCTCAAAGAAAACATTTTTATTTTTATGGATTATATCCTTAATCTGCTTAATTTATGTTAAGTGTTTTATAAGTTTGGGATTAGATATTTCTATTCATAAAATTATGTAGTTTATGTTGTTGTTTAGAAATGGCACCCAGTAAAAGTAGTGAGAACTCCAACAATATGTATGATCCCAATAGTAAGAAGGATCATATATTTCATGGTCTTAAGAAAGAATTTAGAAGAGAAATAGTCTCCCATGTATTATCATCATGTGATGAAATAGTATCATGTGTTGATAAGATATGTAAAGAATTCTCAGAATCCTATTTCTTTGATGAGAAGCAAGATAAGGAAAGGATGGTAGAGAGAAGAACAGATAATGGGAAGAAGGTAAAGAAAGATTTTCTCATATGTGATAACTGTGGAAAGAATCACCTTGGAAAATGCTTGAAGGGAATGTGAGTAATTTATATGTATGGAGAAAAAGGACACCAAGAACGTGACTGTAAGGGTAAGAAAAATGATTACAATGTACAATGATTCATCTATAAGGATTGTGGACACTATGAGAACCAATGTCCCTATCATTAGACTATACCGCAAATGATGCGATTTGATAATAATAATGTTATGATACTACCATAGATGAATAAGAATGACTAGTGTTCTTATGTTGTTATTTTGGAATTATTTCGTTGAAGTGTTGTATCAATTATGTACTGAAAATAAATAGGGATTCTACTATAGTACTATTTCATTGATGATTTGAGATTTTATTATACTAAGAAATGTGACTCTACAGCAAGTTAAACTTTGTTAAATTACATGGTTGAAGGAAATTTAAATCTTTATATGGTCCTAATATTGAGGTACTGATTTTGGAATATGATATGGTTGATTTGGTAAATTATAATGGATATTCTTGACTGCCTTGAAACTGATTAACGATTTGTATATTCCATCATTGTTGGAGTTTACAACATTTTTGGATGGATGAAGTATATCTAGTATTCTATAAGAAATTAGGGAGAATGAATGTAGTCAATAAGGTTTTACGGTAATTCAAGATGTTTTCGTATTTAAAAAGAATACATGATAAATATATTCACATGCTATTACGGGTTAAAAAAGATCTTCATTTTGTTTACCTTCCTTATAAATTTTGGACAGAGATTTTGGAGAGAAGAATTTTGGAAAATTCTAGTTTGATATTATTTTTGGATTACCAATAAAGAACAACTCGGAGGTCGGGCGTCAACCTGTCACGTCCAGCATGGCCGTGAGACTTGAACCCGCAACAGAAGGGCGACAAGGGTATATCACCTACCACTAACTCACATGATGTCCAGGATTGGATAATGTAGTCTTTTTTAAAAAAAATCAAGTAGATGAATTATAAAATCATTTTTTTGAACACTATACGAATATGATAAATTGAATATTATTATTACGTTCTATTATCATTTAGAGTGAAATATGAGTTTGTGGTAGAAATCAGTTAAAGGATGGGACTCTAGGTGTCCAGTATATATTTTTCATCTTCTATTATTCTATGAAGAAATTAATTATTATACTTTTGTGAAGGTATCATAAAACAAAAAAATGTGTTATCCTAATACCAAATATTTTGTTGAACCGTTGGTATTTTGAATCATCATAGATTGATGGCTTTGAGGCCCTGAATTCTAAAATTGTTTGTGACTGATTACCTCAATCAATCCCTATAAATATTTACATTTTTCCTCCGATTATGTGTCTTTAATTTCCACCATTGTTCTCCAAATGGAGAACATAATTTGGTGGTGACCGATTCATTTCTCTTTTCCTCTTATTAAGACTAAATTTTATAAACCCAATTTCTGATATGGGTTTTCCCACGAAGATATTTTCTATTTGCAACCTTTTATTTTCGAAGAACAATTCCAAATTGTAAGGATGAAATTTATTGGAGGAGGGGAGACTGTAACACCCCATGATTCCATGGTATGTTTCCCTCTGAAAAATGCAATAGCTTGCATTGTACGCAACTTCGAGATTAAAACACACAACGACCAATCAAACAAGCCGTTATGAATAGTAATGCCCACTTTTTAAATTTTTTTAAATTTCATATTTCAAAATGGACTTCATTTTTGGATTCGGAATATCGAAATTAGCTTAGGGTGAAATTTTGGTACTTTTCTGAAAACATTCATTTTTTGATGAACAGTGAAAAAAACATTGAGTTATAGTTTAAAACCGAATTTTTATTTAAATAATTATTTATTTGAGTTTATTTTAGGTCAAAATAGATAATTAATACCTATATTGGTTTAGATTTATTCATTGGAGTCAATTTATAATATTTTTAGGCATATAAAAATTTTATTGAACTTTTCATCATCCTTTACGCATCTCCTAGGAGAATTTGGAAATTCACATAAAACATAATTTTATCGCTTCTGTGAGTGGAATTTCAAAAATCCAAGAGACACTATAAATATCAAGGAGAAAAATGTGGTTCAATGGGATGAAAATAATTTTTTGTGAATAGTAACTTTTTTACATTTAGTTACCACAGTTAAAAGTAAATAGGATAATTAAGGGTAAAAATGATATTAATATTACCCTAACACATGTGATAATTCTATTGGACAATTTTATCTCGACCAAAAACACCCTTAGGAATAAAATCATATCATTTAGGTCCACTTGGATTAGATTAGGACATTATTTATTATTTAATTCAAAGAATAGTTAAAATAGATAAAATCAATGTTTAATTGATAAATAATTTTTAATATTGGGTTATACATAAGATAAATTACAATATAAATATTAATTAGAAAGATAAAAATATTTCCTACGTAATGGTATTTTTATTATAATTTTTAGACATTAAATAATTTATTTTATTTATTACACAATGGTGATGGAGTAATTACCTAATTAATGAAATATTAATATAATTGATATTATAAATATACAAATAAATGTAATTTGAGACTTTTTATGAATTACACTAATTTTATAGTTTAATATGAAATGTTAGTGTTGATTTAATTATGTTTTTTTGAAGTAATCATGTTGTAATGGTTTTCACAAAAATCAAATATAAATAGTGTCAAAATTGACATAAAAGAGTTTTTAAAATAAATATTACATTATTAATTGATATTATATTTTTAAAAATCAAAGGATCGGCCAAAGGAATTATATCATGATAGTTGTATCATTAAGGGACCACTTGGGGGTCCCTTTGATTTATATAATAATTTAGTTAACAATATAATATAAAAATGCAAAGTGACATGGTAAATGTCAAACTAATTAACTAAGAGTTAAAACAAAAATATAAGGTTAATATAATGACCCAAACCTGTCTAAAATATATTGGTTGAAATGATTTATACCTATCCCCACCATAGACTTTGAATAATCCAATTTGGATCCATTAGAAACCGTATATGAATTTATTATAAAATAATACTTTAAGTTTTTCTTAAAGAGCCCCTCCTCCCCCTTATAAAAGGACACCACCTCTAACCAATTCATCACACATTCAAAGCCTTTTAGTTCAACCAACCCATGCCCAAGTATTCTCTAACCTTACTTCAATTCAACCTATAGGCCTTAGTTTGATCAGAAAGCCAACCTAAGGATCCTTTTTCATCAAATCAAAAGGAAGAACCCGAAGAAGAGGTAATGTTTTCACCACCCTCTTTCAAGTTCCATTCTTCTTATACTTATTATTTATTTGTTATTTCAATTCTAAAATAATAAATCCAGTATTTTCTATATACTATGATGTTATTATAAATATGGTGCAACCATATTCAATATTCTATCAATCCTTTGAATGGAAAGTAACCATACGTGCGTACGTACGGCCTACCGTCTCCACGTCGTGGTGTAATTGTTATTCAACACATTATTATTTTTATGGCTATAATAATGATGTGTAATTAATGTAAATAATAAATATAACATTATAATGATTCTGTATATATTATATACGATCAAAGTATATTTTATTTTAATATCAAAAGAATTATATTATCGCTCGTGCGTACATACGGACTACCGTCTCCACGAATGTGATGACATTCATTCTCCATCATATACATTCAAGTATAATTATCATTTAATGATTAAAAATAATGTTAAAGTATTTGATATTATTCTGGATACGAATAGGATACAACCTATTCATAAAAAACACAACTTATGTAATAAAACATATAAAGAAAATGAGTAAGATAACACCTGAAACAATGATAATACAAAGATATTATTAACAAAGAAAAGTTAAAAGATCATATATGATATCATATTAAGTTATATGATTATTGAATAATTTAATAACAATTATTTAACAATTATACATAAGGTTAACCTAGCCCCAACCAAGGAAAAGTATAAGGTAAGGGTTTATTTCACAATCTCTTCATTATCCAAGGTTGTTTATACATAATTATCTACTGGGACCTCTTTATCACCCACATCTATGTTTCCTAAAAATGTATTTCAAAACATTATTAATATTTTATAGAATATGGGATAATTTAATTTATACCCCTGTTTGACTTTTTATAATATTTTCATAAAGGAATCTTTCTGTCGTTTTCCAAACAAGTCCATTTTTATCCTTTTCGACAAAATTAAGGTAAGAATGCCTTTTTTAACTTATACAGTGGGTGTAGCTATTTTCCACTGTTGTAAAATATTCAAACCTTCCCTTACCATCATATAAGAATATTTTCACAGTAAATTTTTTCTTTTACAATTATGTGACTTTTAAAGGTTTTAAATATTTATCTTTCTAAATATTTTTGATTAATTTCCATGTTTTCAAAATGATTTTAAGGATTTATTTACATGGACATGAATGTTTTTAAATGATAATTCTTTTCAAAAGTTTCAATGTGGTATGGTACACATTGATTCAAAACCCTATTTTAAATTACTTACTTTATAAATGTGTGACTTTTCAATGATTTAAAAAAAGAGATATTTCTCTCAAATAGTTTTGATTTCATCTATGTCAACATCCTTTGATGGATTTTAGGATTATTTGATTATGATTTATTTTGATACAAAACATCCACATTTTATTGATGGTTCTGTGATATTTTTGACTTTGGGTGTGTTATTTTTATACCATTCATGGTTTATGGAGAGAGTATTGACATTTCGTATGCTAGTTTTAATACAAATGTTTATGTTATGTTTAAAACTATTCATATGGGGAATGCATTGGACTTAATAAGTGATGGGTGGAGCTCTCTATAGCTCCTCAATGCATCAGTTGGTCTCATGAGACAAACTAGTTTCTTGGCACAAGGCCTTGAAAAAATATTATTTGTAGTCTTGGCACGAGGCCTTGGGTATGTGGTTATGATAGTATGGAATTATGAATTTCATCATTATAAAAGTGGTTATTGATATTACATGTGATTATTCGACTAGTAGAATATCCATGTGAATAGGTAAATGACATTATTTCATTTTTATTTTTTCCATATTATAATGAAGTTCAAGTTTAAAAGTCTTCTGTTTTTGTTATACATTTCCTTAAATGTTTATACTTATTTATGAAAGTTTCCGCTATATTGTTATCATTAATGGAAATTTTAGCTCCCCACTTTCTATGTTGTATTTTTCCTAGGATGTGAAGATATATTTTATGAATGACCTGTAGGAATAATATAAGAGGATATGAGTGTGGAGACAAGATGTTTTTTTTTCACTTTATTATGTAATGTAACCTTTATTAATGTATCTAGTGATTCCAAGGATACTAAACTAATCAGTCTTTTGAGACTTGATCATTTGTGATCATGGAAATTTTATCTAATAATGCACCGACTCTGGGTAACTAGGGTTGAGGTGTTACATATGATGTGTGGATGGAAAAGAAAAAGAAGAAAAATGTTGTAGAGAGTGATTCCAATATCGTTATACAATAACATGTTTAAGAAAAATAATTACTAATGTATGATATTAAAAATACATAATATTTAATTTTAGTTAATCTGACATAAAAGATGAACCGAAACATATTGTTAAATGAAAAATAAATTTCTTCCTTAATTGAATGAATCGGTCAATAATAGAGTAAAGGGATGTGGGAAGATATAAGAATATGTTTTGAATTGGAATAAGATGTTTGAGATCAAGATGTATTATGGAATCTCGGTATGATCACAATAATATCATTTTCAGAATTATCAAGTCATTATAATGATATGTTTTTAGAATAATAAATACCAACTACTCTAGTAATGTGGTTCAAAGATAATTTCAAATAATTAGTGACAAATTTTTGAAGGATGTAAGATATTTATAATCATTTTAAATCCACATAAACCGACTCCTTTGAAGATGGTATATCATCTTGAAATAGTATATATAAAATATTTGGCAGTTATGGAATACTATAATACCTTAAAAGTTAGATGTTTTTGTATGGATTTTTGGGAAATCCTACTTTGTGGAATCCATGGGTAGGAGGTCCTTTTTTTTTGAAATATTATTCCAAAGAGGAATGAAAAAATTCTATGAATTATTTTTATTTTAATGGAAATCGTTTTTGTTATGATGTATTTGGGTATAAGGAAACCACATAATATTCAAGTATTATACGAATTTCATCAACAGTTGAATAAATTAGAAAAAAGAAAAAGACAAAATCATTATCAAAAAAATGATACTCAATACATATTTTTATTCATGTTTGAAGAATATGGATTCATGGATAAAACCATTAAGGTTCCACACTAATCATGTAAATGGTTGATGAAATTAAATTTAGAGAAATTAAATGTTGATGATATTTCCTTGTAGATAGTATTATCTTTAATATCTTGAATATTTGAAGTAGGATGCAATCAAATATGATTGAAAATATAGTCTTCATTTTAAATTTAAAGCACAATAAAAATTATTTCATTTATTTATAGAACAATTATATTCTTAATATTGTTTTTATTAAAAATATATGACTGGGGTAAAAGATATATATCGGATTGATGTTATCTAGGTTGATGGTATTGGCCATAATCATATTTGTGTCATCCAATAGTGTGGTTATGGTTATGTGGTGTATATTAATGAAAATGATTTCAATTCCAATGCTAATGATGGTTCACATATTCTATATGGTAGATTAAAGACGGGAATTCTTTACCTTATTGGAGAATAATTTTTTATGCTATTTAAATAGGAGGAGAATAGGCTATGGAAAAGGTTATTTGGATATTTGAGCTAAGCATAAGAGGGAATGTTGGTGAAGAGTAAATGATAATCAAATATTCCCCCATTAAAATATAATCACACTTAAATTTTTTTCATTTAAAAATGAGAAGGTGTGGAAAGGAATTATGGTATTTGGAAAAGTGTCAACCAATGATTAATAATCTAATATGTTGGCCAATAAACCACAAAATGTTTTATTTAAAAATATTAATTATCTCTTGGTGTACACTTTTATCTGTCCACCTAATTGTCCCAAGTATATAACCCATATCCCTATATGAATTATTATGTATATATATTTTTGTTAAAAGGGTTATAAATAAGGGATAGATATTATACTTGGTGTGTTTACGCTTAAAAATCACATGAATGATTGTTCTATAAATTCACAAGTGGGATGGTGCATAATAGAATCTTGGTCAAGAATAAATAAGCACAAAATAGTGATTTCTGATTTCTTCTGATGCATAACTTATATTTACTTATATATATTTGTATCAAGACAATATTATCCTAATTTTTAAGAATACCTATAATAAAAATACATGGATAGAAGACCTGTATGGTATACAATAATTCTAGGGTCATGTTGTTTGTTCGAATCTTGTCTAAAAAGGGAAAATGATGTTTGTGAAATAGTATAAGTGACAAAAAATGAATTTTATATTAATATATGTGTTTTCATGGAATTATTTTTAGTTTCTTGTATCATATGATGTTTCTAGAGTATATAAATGATTATGGGTTAGAATATTTGTTAAAAAAAATATGGTTTCCTCATTTTGGAAACAAATAAGAAGTATGGATAGATTATTCAATAGACAATGTTTTAAGGGTGTATAGGCTATCTATCAATGGATATTAGGCATAATATTGAGTTTCACAATTAAATAATGATATGAAAGTAATCTTGTTCAAATTACATCATTCGTTAACACCATTCACTCTTATAATATGTTCTTTAAAATGATTATCAAGTAGTATAAATTACTTGATCCCAAATTATATTTCTCAAAACCATATATTTTAATGTTATATATTAATGGTTTGGTGTGAAGTGATGGAGGTCATGAGTTTCTATTAAAATTGGAAAATCCAAATTCATATGGTGTGTTTCATGATATTCATGAGTGAAATAGATGTTTTTGTTGATTTCTATAATGTAAGAACCAGATTTTACATGTGAGGTCCAGATCCAATAATTTTCAGTTTAAATCCTTGGGTTTGAAACAATATGAATTACTAAGGAGGATATAGAGGAAAAAAGGGTTTATGGTTCTTGATTGAAACCCAAAACCCCAACCGATGATTTTACCTTCTTGGCCAATTGGTTAGTAGAAATCATGCCACCCTGTCTACATGGTTTCTCCAAACCGTGCATGGGATTTTCAGTGGGAAGAAGTGGTCACACAGTTAACCCTAATCATACATCCCATGATTCATGATAATATGAATCCTCTTCAATTTTATGAATATGAAAAATAGATAGTTTTAAAATGTTTTCCAAACTGTGTTAATTAACTCGATAGGTCCCCTCCCATGTCATTGTCTAGTTCATGGTTTGAGTATAGTTTGGACCACCCTACAGCCATATTATGCAACCCCAAATTTTTTGGAAAAATTATAATTTTTTTAATAAATCATCCATAACTTAAACCTATTCCTCATTTTCTATTTACATAATGCAGGAGGTATATTACTCTCCCATTGATGATTCACTGTTCCTCTTCCATGTTTTGTGGATAAATCATATATCTAGTGTTAGTATCAATATATGATTATCTAATCAAATATCCATCAGTAAGTGGTTAAGTCATTAGGATCATTTCAACATTTTTATTCCTATCGATAATAAGCATCTGATGCAAGATCATATTTCATATTTTTAGGGAGATCATTAATTTTTCATGTTTTTATTGATACATAGAAAACAAAGAGTGTATAATGGAGTAAGAATCTACTACAGTCATTATATAGGTGATATATGATTAATCCCTCAAGGTTTCATCATCTATAAATAAAATAATTGTGTTTCATGTTGTTCTCAAATGGAATTAATCCTAAAATTCATCTACCTTAATTTAAATCATTATGATTATATTTTATTGACCTGATAATATAACCAAAAATTGTTGGAGGTTGATGCCTCAATTTAATGTTCATCATTTATAGCATTGGTGTACTATTTTGATATTAAATGAGTCATAATTAACTTGTGTTTTACATTTCCTTGATAAGGAAAGTGTTCTATTATTTTAAATATTATATTAAAATTTCAAAATTGAATTTATATTTATAGACATCACATTTCCAAATTAAAATCTTATACATTAAATTGATATCGGTTTCATTTCATTTCTACACCTTGTCATGTTTTGTGAAACTCTGTTGAATAAAACTATTATATGTTTTTTTATGAAGAGTATTGAATGAACAATGATTAAATATGATATAAATAGAATAAGTATTTCATGCCTAGCAAATATGATCATTTTTCATCTTTATAAGTATAGTCACACTTGATCCCTCATTGGAATATTGATGGAATATCATGAGCACTCATACGACTGTATCATGATTTTGTAATCTAAATTTCATGGGGGATAACCACCATGAAATGTGGTCATTTTCATATTACATGAATTATTTGGAATAATAATGACGATTCAAATGACATATTTATTGATATTTGAAAGCTTTGGATACACTCCTTTGTTTCACCATGATGACTTTTTTCATTCGAAACCAATGATTAACCCCATTGGTCACATTCATTCTTAGTCCAAGATTATCTAGGATGAGCTGTGTGGACATGGTTAAATCATTTAACATGGAATTATCTATGTCTTCTCCATGGGAATACACTCATAACCCTTTATATACATACTATATGTGATACTATTATGAGTTTACTCAACCCCTAAGATTAAGTATGCCTTTACTACACCATGGATCCTCTATTATTGTTAAATTCTATTTTGATAATGTTGTTACTTTTTATACATGATCCCATTGTTATAAATTGTAAATTAAGTTAACTAATTAAATCTTAACATGTTCAGAAATTACCAATAGAGTCTAAAGTAGGAATGGGTTGTTATTATTACTTATTTACTCTTATATAAAACTACACACTATTTGATTTTTATTCACAAACAAGATCTGTATAGACTCCATTGGTGGTGGACAACAAAGATTCATCTCACAACCGAACCAGGCCACCATCGATATATAGGTATATTATATGATCACATGTGTGGAAACATAGAATTATCCTTCATTATACACCTCATTTTCTTTATATTTTTATGATTGGGGATTGGTAGTAGATGATCGGGTTAGTTATAATGATTCTTGGATAGTTATTTCTTATTGTTTATTATGTTGAATATCATGTACTTTCTTTCCTTCCTTCTTCCTTTTATCCTTGTTTTCTTATTTATAGAGACAAAAAATTTCATCATCTATTGTATATGATTTTATTCATATATTGAGTTTATTATTATTCTAGTGGGATTTATTAATACATATGCTACCATGTTCATTATTATGATTCTAGTATTTCTTCAATGATTATATCTTTTTTGTTTTCCACTCTAACTATAGTGAATATTCTCTCCACTTTCAGGATATGGACCCTCGCTGCAAGTTGGTAGCCTAGGCATATAGGGAGGAATGCATGAGGACATGTGGATTGCAATGTTTGGTTACTCAGAGTAAAATCGGTCAAGGTTGTCACAAAAATGATCGGATTTGTTTCCTTTATTGTCTTATTATTTTGGAAATTTAGATTTGAGACTAGTAACATGATGGAATTTGTTCATAAGTCATGACAGGTGGTAAATATATGACATTATAGGTAAATACCATGTTTCATATGAATGGGAAATTCATGTACTATTTTTCTCTTATTAAATCTTATATACATTCATCATTAGGTGATGTAAAAGAATTGTGTTATTATTTGTGATCTATAAATATTTTAACATTGCCTAGTATGGAAAAGAGAATTATTACATAAATCATTATAAGAACCTATTATTTTCATGCCACGAATATTCCATCCATATAGGTGCATTTCATTTCATTCATTGCTTGTGTTTATTATGATTATTTATTATACCTTGGTTTCAATATACTCAAATTCCACTAACATCTTCTGATGGGAAAGAAAATTATTTATTCAAAATTTCATCATAAACCTAAATAAATATTTCATGTATAAATTGATAGTGAAATCTTAAATAGATAATTTCAACCCATGTATGATATTTAACCCGGGTTACATGTGTTTTACTATGACTATTATTCGAAGACTACCAATGTCATTTTTTAATTTCTATATTCCCTTATAAATTATAATGTTTAATCCATTATAATCAAGTCATCCTATTTTACCCATTACACCATGAGACAAAATCTAAAATGGGATGGTTAAAATTAAATTGGAATAAATATCATGTTTTAAAGTGTATGGTCCTTTATATATTAGGATTTAAAATAAATTTTAATTCATCAATGTTCAACGTATTAAATAACAATGAAAATTAAATGTAATTTATCTCTTATAAATGAAATGGTTCCCATTAAATTGAGAGATTAAGTTAAATTTAATGTTTACTTTCCCAAATTAAATGGAAATTAAACCTCCATATATTGGTACCAAGGTAAATTAAAACCTGAACACATACCAATAACCTACCCTTGTTAGTGAGAAGTTTAGATGATATACCTTGTGTAGAGAACCCTATTATTCTATTCCACTTTTGTATAATTCTTATGTTTTTTGGAGTATTGTTCGGCCGCATGTGATTTTATACTATAGTGGTATCCCCCTATGACATCCTTGCATCACATTCATGGAGGGTGGAAAAAAACATGATCTATAAATGGTGGGCCCGAAGCCACTAGTCAAACTACCATGTGTTCTACTTGAGGAACTACTAGGCATTCCCAAACTAAAAACAAACACTCAAATTTTATATGGTTTCCAACATATGATGTAGTCTATGATATGTGCTCCATGACACACCTATACGATGTCTGATCATTCTTATGAGCTCATGCAGCAGAATCCTCCCATCATTTGGGGATGGCGGTCTATAGGTAACTGAGTCATATTGGAGGCCATTCCCTCTATCATCTGGTACATGGAGATGCCTCCAATTAGAAGGGTTAGTCTCACCACCAACATGTATCATGATTACTCCAAGAACTAGTGGGATGTTATTACCCTAACTATTCATCCTCATGGTATGGAATGGGAAATATTTCAGATTTACTTCTTCAATAACTGATGATCAAGATATTGATTTTACACACCTAGAAAAGGTCGATATGTGAATGATTTATTATTCAGAATATTTCATCTAGCTTCAACAGTTTTTAGTATATCTTTTCAGTGATAAGATAACATGAATGGTATGATTTATGGTAGTATAAATTATTCATTACTCTTGTAGGTAAATTTCCTTCACTTATATACATTATCACCTATTTTGAACGATGAGCTTATCTCTAAGATCAACCTAAGAGATGATGATATAATCATGCAGAAATGTTCAATTCCATGACAGAATAGTAGTATATTTCATTATAGAAAGCATATAAATGAGTATTATCATTAGAGTAGTGGGATTTAGTCTATTTTAATAGCTTCCCTGTTATATGCCATCATTGTGGGAGAAAGGGGTGTGTGAATCCTTTACGGTATTGTGGATCGATGGAGTGTCATGCGTGCATCCATATGGGACTTCTTTAGAGGTTTTTGTCTACCATTCCACCTATTTCCAACAGAAAAGGTCTCACTCCAATTCTCCTATTATGAGTAGGATTAGTTATGTTAAATGATGAAGGAAGTTTGAGTAATACCATATCAATAGGCCAAGGAGGATGTATTGAACAAGGTGTCTAGATTTAAGATTATCATTATTATTAAAGTGGACACACTCAAGGTAGTCCAACTATAGATCTGAGTCATAGATCAGAATAACTCATTGAATTACAGTGGATTCATGACTATCAAATTGTACGCCCATCTATATTATGACGTATAGTTTTTGCAACCACTATAATCATATATGCTCCATTTTATACACGCGATTCACTCTCCTTTATATATTTATAAATAATTGAAATCCTCAAGATGTAAATTCATTAATTTTGTGTGTTGATCACCTTAGACACACCATTAGTTGTGTTGTTAGACAATATACAAAAATGAAGATATTTTCCCACTTAGGTGGGACATTTTAGTCACGTATTGGTCCCCTTCATTGTCTAGATAATAACTTTTCGATGTCCTTCTTGGGATGGAGTGAATGGTACATTATCATGCCTATGTGGAAAACTACTGTCATAGGGTATCATATTCATCACTAGAGTATGATAGTTATCTTCACAACGGCGAGTTAAATTTCTAGGTAATTAGAGTTCTATAATATTGTCATGAAATTTGATGAGTGAAATCAAATATATCCACCCTTTTATTTGGTTATTGGATGCACTTCTGGAAAATGTGCCTCCCATGAAAGATGATCTATGTGACGTATTTCCTATATAATTACCTAGATGAACTCATATGAGAGGGAAGGAGTTTATGATCTATCTATTTATAGGAGAAGATCAATTATATATTCCTCCATAAAGAATATCTACTTCTGAGCTACATGAGATCATGATATAGTTAGAGGATTTATAATGTAATGGTTTATTTGAAATAACACATATTCTTGGGGTTAACCCTTTCTTTCCTCCAAGAAAGAGGATTAGACCCTAATTTTATGAATATTATACTAAAGGTTTCTCTTATTTATGGTTATTAGCATATATTATTTTCCTCGAATGGTTAATCTCTTCAACAATATTTGGGGTCCTATGATGTTCTTTATAATTGACCTAATATCAAGCTATCATCAAGAGAATAAAACCCTATTAGATATACCATGTATGGGTTTGTAAAGATAGCAAGGTTTATATGAGTTCCTTGTTATTCCTTTTAGTCTTATATACATTACTTTTGTTTTCAAGGCCATGATGAATAGTATTTTTCACCCATATGTGGATTTGATTGTTTTGGTTTTTTTGGATGACATATGGTGATTTCTCATACTCAGATAGACTATTCCCAACATATTGCGATCATTTTGAATACAATAAGAGAGAATCAATTATATGAAAATACCTCAAAGTGAAACTTATAGAGTGACATGGCTCACATATTGGGTGATATTATCTTGTAATAAAAAGATTTTTTGACCCAAATATGGTGACTAATGATGTATCCTTGGATAATCCCAATAACATTTTTTATATACAATGTTTTTTTGTGATATCTAGATGTTAATGTCGTTTCATACATGACTTCTCATGTATTATTTCACCACATAATAGTTTGAATGAGAATGGTCTGAAATTCTTGTGATCTAAAGCATGTGATAAATCCTTTTTACGATTTGAGAGGACCACTTAATTTGGTACAAATTATTATTATTACAGATCTTGGTAGTGGCTATACATTGTGTTGTGATACATCCAGCATTTGGCTTGTAATAGTACAGATGTATAGAGGTATATTCATTCTATATGGGTATAACCAGTTGATACCTCATGAGTACAATAACTAATCCTATGAACTTGATGTAGCATCATATATCCATTCCTTATGCTTCTAGAGACAATATTGGTTGGAAGAGTTCAATTTGTTGTATATGAACCATATGAACATCAAATATATAATTATACAACATGAATTGATAATCCATGAGTGAATATTGTTCAAATACCATAAGTGATTTGAATTTTATATTTCCTATATGACTGTAAAGTGTAATGTAGTAGCTGATGTGATGATCCCTGAAACTCCGGTGAAATCCATTTAGGAATCCAGTGATGAATTCAAATTGATGTCCCTTCATTCTGATATGAATAAGGTATTTCAATATAATCATGAGAAGTATTTTATTTTAGCCTTATTAATTACAAATTTAATCCTTAATATTTTTGAGAGAAGTCTTTTTTCAAACCCCGAAAATTATGTTCAATGGGAAAGTATTTCCGGTGAGAAATCGCCTCCAGATTGGTCTGTCAATAGAGAGAACATCATATGTACACATGGCTATATCTGGGATCATACTAACACAAGAGAGGAAATAATGTGAGGGTCACATTCTTCTTAGTGGGTAGTTCTCTATGTATATTCACTATGCATCATGCAATGTAAGATATTTATAAATACCTTGAAATTCCATATAATTGTATTATTATATGGAATTATTACGAGAATAAAAAACTTACAGTATGCGATTATGAGGACTAGGGAGCCTAAAAAGAAAATTAGATCTTTTTAAAGATGGGTTCATTAAATGTGTGAGCGGGTTTTTCTATATTTTGAACTGGTGATTAGATTGGAAATATGAGGGCATAGTTGAATTCGCAACACCTTTATTTTCATAGGTGAATCTTATCTTTGACTGGAAAAGGGCGGAAGAAAAAGTAAATATTTTGATATTTTGGAAAAAATAATAACATTATTACATTTTATTTATTTTTCTTTATTTAAAACCATTGAGTGATGGTTTTTGTACCCACGGAGTTAATATGTCATTATATGAACTCATTTAATAACATGTTACACTTGGTTGTGGAATTTCACCTTCTGGTAATTACTGGATTAATTAATTATCCATATTAATGATCTCAATGTGTTGCACCTTATTTAATTAAATCAAACCATTTTAATGGGTATTGGGAGGCCATAAGGGAAACCTCTAATGAAATGCCAACATCATTCCTCACCAACTAAGAATGGTGGAAAATAATCACCTTTGGGGGAAATCGATCTTGAGATCGACGAACATCTTCGAAGGAATTTTTCTTCCCTCATCAAAAACAGTTTCCACTAAACCATGGTTGGGGGATCATTTGATTTACAAGTTTAATAAACATCTATTCACATTATTGAATAATATGAAGAATGCAAATCAACTGACCAATGGGTTGATCTTCGTTTCATTCTTTATAATGGGAGGTTGATGTGGGGTTAAATTATGGGGTTTTTATGATAAATATTCTCCCCCATGTTTAAGAGATAACGTTGAAGGTGCGGGCCAATCAAAACAAAACCAGGACCATATGATGTAATTTGTTTAGGTTTGTTATTATTTTTGAACTTGGAAACATGGAGGAATGACAAAACTAAGGACACCACACCAAAGGCGGTGTCTCGGGAGGCCCGTTGGCGCATACAGTATAGAAAATAGACCACTAGAGCATCTACAGTGGCCCCTAGAAGCAACCACTGAGGCAGTGGTGGCCGACCATGATAGACGCATGGAGGATTAGTGCACATAGTCACAATGGTCAGCTGGGACACTATGGTAGAATGGCGAGGTACCGATGCACTATATGGGGAGAGGGGCTGCCCGCTCGGGCTGCTCACCCAGACCAATGGTCGGTGCGAGCATTTCGAAAAAAGGGGTGGTGCCCTGCTGGCGCCGCCAGCATGACGCACTAGATGCATTTTTTATAGTCAGCATGACTGGCCCACACAGATGCGGTCTGAGTACTTTGTGGTGGGCCAGACCCACATGCTGGGTTGAACCCCTACCGGACCCAGGCACAACATGTCCCATTTTACTAAATTTGATGTATCATTCAAACCTTGTGTCCGATTGAAGTTTTTTCTGCAGCGTGAGAACCATCGTGATGATTCAGACATTTTATGATACTCCACATGGGATTTGGATAATGATTCAGAATGACTAGGTTGGATCTAACATGAATCCAACAGGGCCCTTGGTACTAAAATGAAAACAACATATAGACTGCGAATCCGATTGACGCGCCGTCTGTCACATAGGAACCCTTATGACAAAACAGTCCATCAGGTTCCTTCTTCATGAGTCATCATGGAGGTTGAAATACAATCAATGAATTGAGGAGTGGTTTCTCAGGAACTCAAGTGCAGAAAGTGCAGGAATCATGTGGTTGGTCTCCAATTGAAGAGTGACCCTTTTTCGATCGATTTCAAAGTGACCCTGTGTTGATCGACAACTTATGGATATATCCGGATCACCAGAAGGATGACTTGATGAGGACTAGTCTTAGATTGGCCCACATCGGATCATCAAATTATGACCCTATATGGATCGATGACTTACGACACTGTGTGGATTGAAAACTTACCAACCTGTGTTGATCGACGACACACAACATTGTGTGGATCGACAACATACGCCCCTATGTGTATCGCTGACTTATTATCCACTATGGACCCGGGAATCATGAATTTATTCTGATCGACAATAGAACATATTTTTTGTTCAACTATGTAACTTCTCAATGGAATTAAAAACATATCATTACAACTAATCATCATTATTCATGTTCTTTAAGTTATATACCATGTGTGAGTTTTCATTTACATAGTAGTCAGTGATTGAGATCATGCTTTGGGGTATCTTCTTTCAGGAATTCTAGGAGACATTCAGGGGTCTCAGGGTCCCTATTGGGTATCTTTATACTCACACATGAATGGGAATCACCGAAACCTTTATGTGTCTTGTGCAGATGGTGGTAATTTTTTACTAAGAATTGGGAGCCCGGACTAGAGGGTGTATGAAGGTTACCGGTGGTCATGGAGAGCCATAGTGATGACATGTACCTACCCTTCATGTGGAATCCTTGGTGTATGACCTCATGAGATTTTTTCCCATTTTTTATACATTCTTTTAGATAGGTTTGTATATTGGCCCATTCTGCATCAGTTCACACATTTACATTTTGTAGTTCTACTATGTGGTTTTCTCTTACTCTGTACTTGGTTTGGGTGTTTTTAATTATAAAGGAAATGTCATCCCATTTTAAGGACATTCCTTCACAGTTCTAGTCTCTATCCTTAGGCTTCTGGAAGGCGGTCTTGGGGTAGTCACGGAAAGGGCCCTAGGGGATGGGTCGTGACAAAGTGGTATCATTGGAGTCGGTTCTACTAATGAACTAGGACCCTAATCATTTTAATGGAGAAACAATGTTAAGAATTTTGAGTATGGTTTTTTAGGGAGACCAGTGTTGGAGTTGGGGCTGACAAATCCATACACCAGGGCCATTAATTCGAATTTCCAACTCAGTACACAAAAACACTGATCAAATGTGTTTTTGAAATGTTTTTCTTTTGATTTTTTTGAGTCAGCTCAAAAGTTTGGACATATTGACTTTGGAATATCTGTTTCATTAGAAAATGTCGCCACATAGACATCCATCCATGATTCTTGAGAGAGTTTGCGATGATGGCCCACTGGGAGATTAAGGGTCGGTGTAGGGCCTTCATACAATGAAGGTAACATTGGGTGGTGTGCTATTAGCACCACTTCCTGTAGGGAAGAAGTTTCCACTAGCCCCATGAGAAGATACTACATGATGACATAGCAGGAAGCATGACTTACAGTCGTCGGGGCCTCTATGGTTTCAACGTGAGACGGATCTGCCGGAGGCTGTGGACTGGATGGAGGAAATGGCTAGAGTTTTTCACCTAGTTGGGACTACAATAGACTAGATGGTGATCTTAGCTATATCCACTTATAGGGAACATCAAGGAGATGGTGGATCCTGATTCTCCAGTTATATTATGAGGCGACCCTCAACTGGTTGGACTTTGAGGGCCTCTTCAGGGCAGAGTTCATTCTAGTGACGCTACGATCTCTGCGTATTTTTGAGCTCTTGCACTATTGTAGGGCAGCCTGACAGTAGCCTGGTACTCAATGACATTCCCTAACCACTCCCTCTACTCCCATAACATGTTACGATACCCTTTCATCAGGGCTCAGACCATTTATTATTGTCTTTGATAGGATATTAATGTGACGATGATATCTCTCAATATACTTCCATTGGTTGTAGTTCAAGAACGAGAACATCTAGTGGAGAGATTCATAGCTGAGAATACACCGATAGCGAGAGACACCACTATAAGACATGTAGCTGAGTCATCTACAGCAGGACGTAGGTGGATAACACCTAATTCTAAGTGTTCTTGACCATTTGGTGGGTGACCCTCAGATATAGGTTTAGAGGGGTGGATCTCATTTGGTAGAGGAGTTCAACAGTGGAGTAGACTGTACTACTTATGTGGAAGGTATGGTCATATGGCTTGCGAATTATCAAAACATTGCACTAACAATTTTTAAATGGTCGAGGGAACATAGAGGCAGAGATAGAAATTTTAGTTGGGAGGTCCATAGTGTTGCAGACGTGGCAGAGGAGCCGGTCGTGTAACCGGCGGTGGGTGGCGATTTGAGGTTCAACTATCACTACCTCTAGGTGGACCACCCTAACGTCAGGGATCATGTGGACATGGAAGAGCATAGCTTCAGGAATCTTATTCATATGACCATGATGCTACTGATATTATTCAATGTAATATCAGGGCCAAATCAACCCTATCTATAGTTCTTATGGACACAGGTTCAATTCAATATTTTATTTCCATGACTCTCGTTTGGATCTCGGAGATTCTGGTGGACCCTTTGGTTCGATCCTTATATACATATACATTTTTGGGATGGGATTCAACGATAACAAACTAGTGACGGTAGAGTGAACATGCTCTAGGTGGCGACAACATCTATTGCGATTTCATAGAAGCAGCTTCGAGGCCTATTGATTCTATCTTGGGTTTGGACAGACTATCCATAGTCCATGATCAGATCGGCTATTTTAGGCAGGAAGTGTGGTGTTTCTGTGAGGATGGGACTGGATTTTCCTTCACTAGTTAAAAGGGAACCATTGCAGATTATGATGGACTTTCTCAGAGGAGTGTTCAACCAATCACACATCATTTGGATAGACATACCATCAGAGCAGTTGACGAAAGGAGTTCGAGTTATCCTATAGTATTGGTCCAATATGATTATGTCTTTCATGAGTATCATCTGGAATACCTCATATCTGATTAAAATACTTCTACATCAACATGTACCCCTGGACGACACTGCTATCTTCACCAGCATATCTGATGTCACTTGTGGAGGTCTGTGAGTTGAGGATACAACTAGGGGACTTTTAGAGGAATGGGTTCCAAAGGCCTAGTGTTTCCACATGGGCATCCCTAATGTTGTTCTCTACAAAGGCATATTAGAGTATCAGGCCTTGTGTGGACTATCGATGCTTGAACTAGGTGACCGTGAAGAACAAGTACAAACTCCTAGGGAATGATGATCTCTTCGATCAGGTGATGGGAGCTCTGTGGTTTTCAGAGATAGACCTTAGATCATGATATCATTAGCTTGCAGTATGAGATGAGGATGCACAGAAGAAGACCATCAGATTCCAATATGGCTACATTATAATCATGGTGATGCCTTGTGGAATGACCAATGCCCCAGTATGGTTTATCAAACTCATGAACATGATATTCTATCCTTTCTTTGATCACTTCATGGTGGTCTTCATTGAATATATCTTGGTCTACTCAACATTGGTAGATGAGCACGCCACTAATCTGTAGATAATTCTAGATACAATCCTATATCGGAAAAAATATGTGAATTTCTCAAAGTTCCAATTCTGGATACGGGTGGTCCACATTATAGGACATGTTATCTCAGAGTCTGGAGTGGCACTAGATCTGGTGAGGATATAAGAATTTATTCATTGGGATCAACCCAAGAGTGTGACCTATGTGTCCAGTTTATTGGGGTAGGATGGGCACTTGTGGAGATTCGTACCTGACGTTTCTGGAGTAGCATCACCCTTCACAACAATGAAAAAGAAGGGATAACCATTCATTGGAACATAAGGATACCATATAAGTTTCTAGGAGTTGTGGAGGAGACTAACAATTTCACCCATATTGAGGATACCAGAAGGTGGTGTTGGCTATGTAGTCTACTACGACTCTTCATAGACTGGACTAGGTTGTTTCCTAATGGTGGTGAGAGATGTGATCTACTAAATCACTCGATAGTAGAGACATCACGAGTATAACTATGATACCCATGACCTAGAGATAGTGGTAGTGGTAATTGACTTGAAGATGTGGTGGCCCTACTTGATGGTTGAATGGTTTTCTATCTTCTATGATAACAAAAGTCTCAAGTATATCTTCTCACAGAAGGTCCTGATCCTCTAACATCAGTGATGGCTAGAGTTCCTCTATGACTATGACGTTGAGATAATTTACAATCCTAGGAAGGGGAACATGGTGGGATACACACATTGTATCAATTATGGTTTATTGTTTTTGAGTGAGGCAACAGAGCAGCTAGTCGCGTTGTAGTTATCTTTCATGAATAGTGATGGAAAAACATACCTCCATTCTATGATAGTCACTTCCCCACTCCTTTAGCGGGTCAGGGAGGCACAACTTGGAGATGTTGATTGCAAGACTCGACATGCACAGATACCCTCAGGACATACTCTTGAAGGATTATTTGAAGGTGGGGAGTATGTAATCCTTTTAAGAGGATGAACCATAGAACCAAGGACTCTATGAAGGGTGGTGTTGATGGTGTTTCACACATGCCATTTGGCAGTACATCTTGGTGTTGAGAAGATGTATCAAGACCTCTGGTGTCATTTTTGGTGAATTCAGATGAAGAATGCAGTTTTATAATTTGTTTCATGATGCCACAGTTGTCTACAAGTGGTGGTTGAACATCATGTTCCATCGGCTTTTGAACAACCACATGAGGTTCCAAAATGGAAGTGGAAGGAAATCCTCATGTACTTCGTGATAGTGCATCCATGTACTTCCAAGGCACATGATTCAATCAAGGTGATCCTTCACCGACTCACCAAGTCGGCCCACTTACTAACAATCAGAGAGTAGGGATTAGTAGAGGGCATTGGATGCCTCTACAAAAAAAAAGATGTCGTAGGGCTTCACGGGGTGACATCAATGATCGTCTCAGATCTCGACACGTGTTTTACATTCCATTTTTTTGAGGGACAACATGATGTGTTTAAGACTCAGCTACATCAAAAAAAATATTTTCATTCTCAAAAAGATGGTCATATGGAGCAGACCATATAGATGCTTGAAAATATGCTCTGTGCTTGCATCCTTGATTTTGACTATAGTTGGTAGGATCATTTTCCTTGGTGGAGTTCTCATAAAACAACAAAAATCACTCCACCATCAACATGGAACCATTTGAGAACTTTTACGAGTGACCATACAGATTACCTCGATGTTGGACAGAGGTAGGGGTTTCAAAACATATTCGTCCTGAGTAGGTACCGGATAACACTGAGAAGGTTCAGATCATCCAGGAGAGGATGAAGACTACACAGACATGTATATGTCTTATTCCTATAGGTGACGAAGACCCATGGAGAGAAAGGGGTAAGACCATACCTTCTTATATTCCTCACCTTTATGTGGATTACAGAGGTTTGGAAGTGGAGGACAGCTATCTCCGGGTTTCATCAGACAATTCCTAATTCGCGTTAGAGTTTGTGAGGTGGCGTACTGCCTAGCTCTTCCCCCACAATGCATCTGGTGCATGATGTTTTCCATTTGTCATAGATGACGAGATACATGAATTATCCATCGTCAGTCATCGACTGCGGCGAGCTCGACATTGACAATGGGGACACATTCTTGATGATCCTAATGGAGATATACAATTGATACGAGTGGGTCATATGGGGGAAGTTGATTCCTCTAGAGTGTGATCAGTGGCAATATAAGATTCCCTATGAGAGGAAATGGAAGTGGTAGACATATTTTTGTGATCAATACACATATTTTTTCCTTTGTTTCTGATGTGGCTTTTAGGGACATAAATCTCTAAGGATGGGAAAATGTAAAGACCTAGAAATTTTTTATAATATTTTTATTTATATGGAATTATTACGCAACTGTGAAAACTAAGTTCACATGATTCCGAGTCCTAGAGATCCAAGACGGAAATTTTGAACTTTTTAAATGGCACATTCATTAAACATGCGAACATTTATTTTGGTAATTTGATCCTATGATTGGGTTAAAAATTTGAGGGAACCATTGAATTTATAGCATCGAGATTCTCTTAGGCAAAGCATATCATTGACCGAAAAGGGATGGAAGAAAAATTTAATTTTTCAATCTTCTAGGGAAAAATAATAATATAAAAAAATGTTATTTTCTTCATTATTTAAAACTATTGAGCGATTATGGTAGGACTACAGAGTTAATAGGTTATTAAATGAGTTAATTTAATAACCGGTTACACTTGGTTGTGTAACCATACCAATATGTAAATAATGGATTCAATAATAAACCATATTAATAAATGAAAAATGTTATTAAATCCTTAATTTAATCAAAACCTAGGCATGGTAATTGGAAAACCACTGGAGGGACCTAGGATAAAATGCTGACGACTTCTCTCTCCAATAACGAATGGCAGATGATTGGAAACCGCTTGGGGAAATCAATCTATAGATTGACGAATGATATCGGGAACATTTTTCTTCCCTCGAACACAATGGTTTCCACTGAACCTAGGTAGGGGGTTTAATTGAATTATGTGTCTAATATCCCTCTTTCCCTATTCTTGAATAAAATGATGAATTCTATTAAATCAACTAACATGTTGATATGTGCTTCATTATTTATTGTAGGAGATTGATGGAAGGTTACATTATGCGGTTTTAGTGATTATTATTAATCCCCAAGTCTAATCTCTAATGCGGAGGGCATGGGTTAATACTAACAATTCCCAGACCCTCTTTCATTATTTTATTATGTGTGTTCTTTGGGAACAACTAGTAAATGTGGTGGTAAGTTAAAACTAAGGGCCACATAGTGAAGGGGGAACCTAGGAGGCCCGTAGGTGCAGAAATGAAAGAAAACAGACCACCGGAGCATCTCTATTGTCCTGTGGATGCAATCTCCCATGCGACACGGCCAGAAATCGGAGTCAGGGGCCATCCAAGATAGCCACATAGAGGAGCGGTGCTAGTAGGATCCAGAGCAGTAGAAGCCACAATGGTGGAATGGCATGGCAAAGACATGCCATGCAGCGAGAGGAGCGACCTGCCAGGGATGCTTGGCTAGACAAACGGTCAGCTCTAGCTGGCTGTTCTGGAAGAAAGGGTGACGCCCCACTGGCACTACTTGCTGGCCCCAACATATGAACCGTGTTCAATCAGTGTGACCAGATCGCGTGGATGCAGGCGGGGTTCATCCATGAGGGTCGGACCCACCAGCTAGGCTGGGTTCGCCAACAGGGCTGGAACTGGAAGCCCAGCCGGACCCAGACCCAAACTATCCCATTTCTCGAAATTGGGTGTATCATGCAAATCATGCATTCGAGTTACATGATTCAAGCGGGGTGAGAACCCTCGTGATGATACGGTCCCTTGGAGATACACCACTTGGGTTTTGAAGAAAGTTGGAGTACGACCAGATTTGATCAAACTCGAATCCAACTTGTCCCTTGATACTAAAATGCTAATAAATTAAAGAGTGTGCATCTGATTAACAAGACTTCTGTCACATTGGAAAACTTATGACAATTTGTTCCATTGATTTACATATTTGTGAGACTTTTTGGTGGTAAAAAAATATGATCAGTGGTTTGAGGATCGGTTTATCAAAAACTCAAGTTCACCAAGTGTTGGAATCCTGTGGTGGTTGTCAAGTGAAGAGAGACCCTTCGTGGGTCTGGATCAGAGTGACCCTGAGTTGATCGACAACATATGAACCAGTCTGGACTAGAAATAGTGCAACCCAATGAGGACCAGCTTTAGAGCCACCGATCATGGATCAATGACTTATGAGCTTTAATGGACCAAGGACTTAAAAACCTGTGTCGATCGATGACTTAGGACCCTTTGTAGATCGATGAATTATGACCCTGTGTGGATCGACTAATTACAACCCTATGTGGATCGAAGACATAAGACCTTGTGTGGATTAGTGACATAAAAACCTATGAGGATCGGCAATAGAATTACTTCATCCTGGTCTTCCAGTGGAACTTCTTAACAGAATAAAATTATTTATCATTATGAATAATGATCATTATTCATGATCTTCTTGTTATATATCTGGTTTGAGATATCTTTTTCTTAGGGTTTTTTGATTGATATCATACATTGTGTTTTTACCCATCTGGAATTCTGGGAGACCATCAGGGGTATCGGGGTCCCTACTGTATATTGATACACTCACCCATACACGGGCCTTGCCCGCACTATGATGTGTCTTCTACAGACAACAAACCTCTTTGAGTGATATTTGGGATATAGAAATAGATGGTGTACAGAGGTGACATGTTGTTGTGGAGATCCACAATGATGAGTTATACCTACCTTAAGGTTTGATCCTTGGTGGATGAACTCAAGAGATGTTTTTTCTTTTTTTTGTACTTTCTTTTAGTTTGGTTTGTATTCTGTCCCATTCTTCTTCTGTTCACACATTTACTTTTATTAGTTATAGTACGTTGTTTTGTATTTTTGTGTATGAGGTCTATGTGTTGGTAGGTTTAAAGGAAATGCCTTTCCATATCAGGGATATGCCTTTCTAGTAAAATTCAACATTCTCTATCCTATAGAAGGACGGGTCATGACACCATTATTGGTGGTTATGGATGAAATTTTACATATCAAGATTTATCCTAAGGGGGGTACCTTTCAGTGGGTAATGATAAATAACCATCAGACTTCTAAACATTTATAACCAATACATGTTCTAAAATAGTAATTGGAAGAACATGTGATAGAGTTTTTGTTTTTATTAATAAGGTCTTCCTAAGGTAACAATGAGGTTTGGGTAGTTTTTGATCGACTGACAGCGCTATCCCACTTCCTTTATATATAGAAGACAATACTAGTTTATGTGATAGGAATAGAATATAGTTATAATATTATAAGATAATATGGTGTCCTTGTTACTAACAATATAGATAGGTATTATCATTTAACATCAATTTTCTACCATTTATAATACAATAATCTTAGGATACAGGAGATTCTAAGCACATCTTTTCACCCTCAGGCCGATGGCCTATTGTGAGAAAATATATAGGTAGATGAGGACTTGTTCCAAGAAATAATCCTTGATTTTAGACATTCATGGGAAATAATATCCCTATCAAAAAAATTCTATTATTATAACTACTATCAGGTGATAATTTAAAAGTATCTATATGATCCCTTATACGGTAGGCCACGTTATTCACTACTATGTTGGTTATAATATGGAGAGGCATAACTAATATGTCCTAGTCTCATGTAAGAGACTTTGATGTTGGCTTAGTTGATCATAAATTTTATATCTAATACCTAGTCTAGAAATAAATCATAATTTAATATTCATTGATGACTAATGGAGTTTGATGTTGTAGATTGGGTTTTCTTTTGGGTATCACCATGACATGTGCATAGAAAAATATGGAGGAAAGGGAATATGGTTCCACAATTTTCAAAAAAAAAATTGATCATGGATAGAGTCGGGATACTAGCCTATCAGTTACGATTAACTCATAGGTACCATACAATATAATATTCCTTCCACATTTCACAGCATCACCATTATCATGTCGACCAGTCAGATAATTTGATCCTGAGGATGTTCATTTGGATGTTGATGCTTCTTTTGAGGATTATCCCTTATGTATCCTTGATTGGAGAAAACATAACATTGAGGTAGGTATATACATTTATTAAGGTTGATATAGAGGCTTGGGTGTGTAAAATATGAGATGTGGGGGTGGGAGGATGATATACAAACTCTATGGATATAGTTATTCTCATAGGATTGTCAACAATTGAAGGGTAACTCTGGGATGAGTTTTTTTTGTTGGGAGTTCTGTAACAATGAAATTCTCTTTACATGGTGTGGGTCTATTAATATTCATATTATGTTCTTTTTTGACATAATATTATTTCATAGTGAGGATATTAAGGAAACCATGGTGTCTAGGGCATGTTCGAAGCCCAGAACACTGGGAGGTGGACGAACCAAGTGTGAAAGATAATTATTAGAAATAAATCCTCCCGATCCAGATGGGTTCTCTAAACCATGTAAGTTTTTTATTGAGTATAATATGTCATACATTTAGGCCTAACCGGGTGAAATAGGGTTTACGACCATGAAATACCTCTATAATTTTTAATATATTAAAAACACATGGTTCATGAATAGTTTTCCAAAATGTGCCCATAAACTATGTGTCTCGCCACCAAAGGTAGTGTTTGGGGGATTATTGGTTAATTTTTTTTTGCCAATGATGCATCCAAACCAAGAGAATACTAATTTTTGGGTAATATGACAATTTTTCATTAAAATTCTTATATCCCAGAACTATTCCTCCTTTTTTATTTCCAATGTGACGGATGAAAATTTCCCTTACAATAACAATCCAATGTTCATCCTACTATGATCATTTATAATTACATCATCTGACCTCAAAATCTGGATGTGGTCATATTATTCTATATCCATCTATATGTGCTTCAATCCATAATCTCGTTTTATTGTCTGTCTTTCTTTCGACGATGCTATGTTGATGTAGGTTCGTGTTCTCTATTTTATAATAATGCATCCATTCATTCATTTCATCCAATGTTTTCCATAATTAGTTCCAATAAACTATGAGGCATCTACTACATTGATAATGTATATTTTCATGACTTATCCCTCAATTTTTTCATATATAAATTGTATCCATTTTGCCGCACACTGGACTCAACAGACATTGCTCTAGAAATCCTTTTTCCATGATATTAATCTTATAGACTATATTCATTTGACCTAATAGTATCACATGACAATATTTGGGGTTTTGACCACAATTTGGTCCACCCAATTAGGGATTTTATCCATTTAATCTTTTGATGACATATTTTGAGAGAAATGAGACACTTTTCGGAATTGTTCTACTTTCCCATTATATGGTAAGTGTTCTATCATAGATAAATGCTTCTAAAAAAGGAAAAATGAAATTTATATTTGTACATATCAAATGGAAAAATTAAATGATTCTACATTGGATTAATATTTGTTTCATGGCATTAATATGCCTTTCGTGATTGATGAATGGTAATGTAATGTTCATATTAACTATTAATATAGAATGAGTATTGTATGGCCTATAATCACATATGATATCAATGTGATGAGTATAAAAATCCTATAATAATTTGAACATTTTCAACATTATATATATAATAATAAAGGATCTATCCTTCTATTTACGAGGGAATTACATGAGCCCTTAGTTGACTCCATTCAAATTCCTTATCCCTATTTTAATGGGACATTCCCACAATGGAATAATGTATTTTTCTTATTACATGAATCCTCATAATAGTACTAATGATTAACATGAAATCATTTCTAGTTATGAGAATGACATGGAAACACCATTTTCATTCATCTTTATGTCTTTGGACATTCAATGGTATCAATTCACCCCACTAGGATCAGATATTCCTAGCTCATGATTACCATCGATGAGATCCATGGACATCATTAAAACCATTTTTATTGGAATTCCAAGAGTTTTTCCCTAGTGATTATACGCATACTTGATAATATATAGACTACATTTGATGTAATTATGTGTCAGGTAAACCCTTATGGTCAAGGATTTATAGGTTGTACTATAGACCATCTATTATATTAATTTCTATTATAGTAATAATGTTACCTATTATACATGATATCCTTATTATAAATTTAATTGTAAATTAATTAACTAAATGATGACATGTTTAGATATTACTATATGAGACTGAAGCATGTATGATTTGTTATTAGTACTGAATTACTTTTATATATACCTGAATACTATTAATTTTATATTCGCATACTGTATTTTTATAGGCACCATTGGTTTTGGCCTCTATAGATTTCTCAAACAACTTATGTGGTTTGTTATTGGTTCCTAGTATGATAATGTTATGTCAGGTGTGTAGAAGGGAAAGAATCATAATTTATACAGGTGAATTTATTTTTTACTTCAGTATGGGATATTTATAAAATTTGACTTAGTGAAGTCTAGATATGGTTGGATATTTATTTCTAATTTTAAATTACTTTTTACAACATTTATTGTAATTCCTTACATATTCCAGGAAGGAATTTTTTCCCTTTTTATAGACATGAAATTACATCATCATTTGTATATGATTCTATTTATCTATTGAGTTGATAATTATTCCATTGATGTTTGTGCATACTTCCACTTCCATGTTCATTATTATGATTTTACTATTAATTCATCTATTATATTTGTACTGTTATCCACTCAGAATATGGGTCATAGTCTCCCCAAAATCAAACTTAGTCCCTCACTTCACGCACTGCCACAAAACTGAGCAAGGCAGGTGCCTCCCTTTATCATCTCTAACATAAAAGCACTGATAAAGGGGAAGGCCTTTATCAGCACTTTAAATATCCCTTTATCAGCGATTTTCTTTAGCGGAGATAAATGTTACATTTATCAGTACTTTACATAGCGGTGATAATATTTATTGTATACATTAAAAAAACATGTCATAAATAAATATATATATATAATTAGATAATTATAAGACTAATAATAAATATATTTATTAGATTTATAAGATTTATAAGATTTATTAATTCATTATATATTTATTATATTTATTTATTTATTAGATTTATTAGATTTATTAATTCAATATATTTAATATATATTTATTATATTTATTTATATTTAATGTATTTTTTTATTTATAAATATATAATATGTTTTAATATATACTTATAATTAAAATTATTGAATATATATGTGTTTCCAATGAATTGTGGTCAATGAATATATCATACATGCGTATATATATTTCTTTTCCAATGAAATGGGGTCAATGAATATATCATACATGCGTATATATATGTTCATATTGAATAATGTTCATTTATATATTATAATTCATTATGTTACTCATGTAATATATATTTTATAAAAAATGTACACTTATAATTAAAATTAAATTATATTTTAAAAATAAATATATATTTTATTATATATTAAATGATATATATATATAAATATACGTTTCAATTAAATTTATAAGTATTAATAGAGATATATATATATTTAGAGTTAAATAAAAATATAATAAAATAAAGAAATTCTTACAGTTATACATTTATCAGTGATTTTATTAGCACTGATAAACTACGTATTTATCAGTGCTACAAAAGTGCTGATAAAGAGTGTCTTGATAAGTGCTAAAATAATAAGCACTGATAATTCCACTCATTATTAGTGCTAAAAAAGCACAGATAAAATCCAATATTTTCAGCGCTAAAAAAGCAATGATAAAGGTGGTATTTATCAGCACATTTCCTTTTAGCGCTGATAAATACCCCCTTTATCAGCGCTTTTTAATATCACTGAAAAAGGTTCACACTAGATTCATAAAATCTACCGGGTCCTCGTCCTCCTCCCCGCACCCTGTAAAGCTTTTGCGGAAACCCTACTCTGTGTTGCTGCCTCCTCTATGCCGCTACAGCCGCTGTTGCCGCCCCCTTCTCCTCCTCCTCCTCCGCGGCTGCCTCCTCCTCCTACTCCTCTGGCACATACTTCTCCTCCTCCTCCTCCTCCTCCACCACGGCTCCTCCTCTTCCTCCTCCTCCTACGTTGTGGCCTCCTCTCTGCCGCTTCTCATCCCCCTCCTCCTCTGCCTACTTCGCTACCTTCTCTCTACCGCGGCTCCTCCTGCTCCTCCTCCTCTTCCACCACGGACTCCTCCTCCTTTTCCTCCATCTCCTCATCCTCCTCCTTCTCCTCCTCCTTCCCCTCCTCGTCCTCCTCCTCCTCCGCTGCATCCGTTGCCTTCGAGCTGCCTTCGCTGCTTATGCTTCCTCTGCTGCCTCCGCATTGCCTCTATTGCCTCCGTTGTTGATGCATCCTTCTCCTCCGCCACCTGGTCCTCCTCCTTAAGGTGAGTAAAATTGAATTTTCCTGAATTAATTATGTTTACATTTATTGTAAATATTGAGATTAATTATAATTTGGCGTGATTCTTGTGTGTGATGCTTGTGTGTGTGACACATGTATATGTGGTTGGTTACTTGTTTGCTCTTGATTATCTCTCCCCACTTACGGTTTTTTTACTTGTGAATTGATCTTTTGGAGTGGTTTTTTGTGATTGTATTCTTTGGTTCATTGTGTGAGCCCTTGTTTTTAATTATAATTCCCATTGTGTTTATTTAATTATAATTTTTTGTATTATTTTGGCCTTCATAAGTGAACTATTCAATGTAGGCATATTCATATGTTCACAGGGTGGAAATATGGATTGGTTGGAAAATGATAATGGCTTTATAAAATGATGGTCACTATAAACCCTGGATTTAGAAACATATTCCCCCTTTTCCTCATTATTTTCCATATCCCTCATCCTTTCACATGGTTCTTATAAAACCCCAATGTTTCAAAAATGGATCGTTGGTTCCCAAATTTTAAATTTAGTTTCAAATGTGTTCCCTAAATCTTGGTATGTTTGGCTTCATGAGATGTGGTTTGGTTTCTAAATGGTATAAAGGCCCATTTGGAATCTTCAAAGATTACATGGTATTTTCCACTATGTTTTGAAAATTGAATTTGATTTTTAAATTTTAAAAATCTATTGGTATTTTGTGGTGTTTTGGAAATTGGTTTTGAAACTCTTGTGATGTATAGGCCCATTTGGAACTTGTGTGTGACTTGTTATGTGATTGGAACCTCTATGGTTGTCCATTTGTGGTGAGGTTATCCACATATTTGGTGTTGGATCTTGAGAAATACATTCATAGAGTCATCTTTGTGTTATTGGTTAATATCGTGCAAGTGATGGGCTCTTCGTTCTCTGGTATAATACTTTAATAGAGCATCAATGATGGTTGTTTACTATGGGGGTACACTATATGTCAGCAGGTGAGTCTGAACCTAGTAAGTCTAGGGATTTGTTCTAGGTATGTTTAGTTAATTCTAATTATTACCTATCTATATATTCTTATTTATTTTTCTGTATTTTGGTTATCTACTTTTTCAGTATTTTTGTACTTTTATTGTTTCAATTAATTTTATCATGGCTCTGTGATCACCTTGTATGGATACTTATATTAAATTTTGATTTCATTTTTTAAACTAGATATCTATTTAAAAATGGGAAGTCATGACTTGTTTTGAACATCGATTTTCTAAAAAATATGTGTTGGTTCTGTAAATGGTAAAAACCTATTTTATAAACGTATTTCAAATTAGTGTTTTTGTATTATTTCAGAAAATTTAATGTTTGGATTCTTTGGTGCATACTTACTAATTTGTTTTATGCTCACACCCTACATGTGACACTCATCATCAGTAGACCCAAGTTAATTTTAGGTTTGGGTTTCTTGTTTAGGTTTCTTTTAAAGTAGGTTGGTATTATAGTTAGTGGTCACCCAAAGGTCACGAGGATATCTGGTCAGGTTCTGATTTATTCTATCTCTGTTTTTAGTTTCTATTTTGTTCAGTTGATGTTGTATATGGATCATGTTTAAGTATTCTTTATGTTCTATGCTTATGGATCCCCATGGTTTTATTTTGTGCTCTATTTGTTAATATATATATCCCCATTTCTATAGCTCACATCATATTATCACACCATGAATATTTTATATCCTTAAGAGGGTGTTCCTCATTATAGGTGAGATATAAAACTATATAATACATCTTCTTTAGGCCTAAGACTCTAATACCTACTCAAATAGTCTTAGAAAACAAAACTAGGCTATATAATTATCATACCAAACCCGATCTCTCATAAACACAACTACTCCATGGAGACATAATCTCTCGATGATCATAAAATCACAAACATTCAATAGAACCCATACTCTACCACTTGGTGGATCAAAAAACACCATATTTATTTACCTTGATTGCACTTGATTTCTATCACATTGACTGGAACACATATAGCCATGCATGGATGCACAATCATGCATAAATTGGATCATGGTTTTGTATTATAGGGTCCACCTACCTCAAAATATGGAGTAACCCCTTCACCATGATCAACTCAACCACAAACAAGACTATACATGCCTTATATAATATGGTACCAATGACTGAGACCCAATCTCAAGGCATAATTCCCAAATAATTAATTATAGAAACTTATAATTAATTATTCACCTTAATATAATTAGGAATAATATTTTAAATACTCACTGGGAAACACAACACCACCAGAACCACACAAAACAAGGTGTGTTCGTCATACGAGGATAACCACTAGAAAATACATTCAAAATCTACTTCATCTGAAATGATTTGAAGATGATATTGTGAAATCATCACAAAAATCCTATTTAAAATCATCTGAAATCATAGGAAAATAAAGGATAATTGTAATGGAGGAAGTATGATGGACGAACTCACTAACACACAATAAAAAACACCCAAGAACCACCACTCATTAGGGGGGATTGAAGAGAAGATGATATTGGATGAATCCCAAGAACCCCCAATGATTTACTATTAATGAGCACACCACCCACCATTTTGGATGTATCTAGTTTTTATCTAAACTATACTCATATTAGTTCTCCCATAACATATATACCCATCCCATGGACTTCAAATAGGATGAATATAAATAAATAATGGATGAATGCCAATCGGTTGACAAAAGAGTATGAAGAAGGAGTGAAAGAGATTATCATGTTTTCAAAAGATCATGCATGTGACCCTTCTCATATCTTTTTTCTATGTTTATGTTGTTGTTATTCAAAAAAACATAGTCCAGAGGAGTTGGAAGAAAACTTGATCTGTCATGGAATAGATTAGATTTATACATGTTGGAATTAACACGGGGAAACAACGAATGTAGGTGGTGGGTGGGATGAAACTGTGGTTTATGGATCATCTGATATGATTACAAACATGAAAAATGAAGATGACTGTATGGAGGATGTGATTACAGTTTTGAATGATGATGAAGGTCGTATTGAGGAAATGACAAGGACCATCGAATATAAACTTCGTGATTTCCCAAAATTGTTTGAGAAGTTAAAAAGTTGTGCAAAGACACCATTGTATGCTGGTTGCACTAAATATACAGCATTGTCAGCCATACTGAAACTATATAATTTGAAAGCAGACAATGGGTGGAGTGACGCCAGTTTTACAAAAGTACTTTCCCTCATGAATGACATGCTCCCAGATGACAATGAGCTCTCGAGCCAAACATACATTTCCAAATGAATGCTACGCTCAATGGGTATGATCTCTGAGAGAATACACACCTTACCAAATGACTTCATACTATTTCTCAAGGACCACAAATTATTTAAATAATTCCCAAAGTGTGATTCTTCTCGATAAAAGAAAGATGAATCCCATCCTACTAAAGTTGTATGGTACTTTCCAATAATTCCATGGTTTAGGCGCCTATATGGAAGTGAGGAGACTATAGAACAATTAACATGGCATGTAGATAAAAGAATTAAATATTGGATACTACGTCACCCGGTAGACTATCCTCAGTGGATGAGAATTGATCATGAGTATCCTGAATTTGGAAATGAGTTGAGAAACCATTGTCTTGCGTTATCTACAAATGGAGTGAATACTTTTGGTTTTCAATGAAACAGTCACAGTACAAGGACGGTTAGGTTGATAAATTATAACTTACCACCATGGTTATGCATGAAATGAAAATACATCATGTAATCTATTTTTATATCAGGACCAAAACAACCCGTTAATGATATTGTTGTTTATTTAGCTCTATTTATAGAAGATTTGAAATTATTGTGTGATTCGGGTGTTACATTGTTTGATGATTATAGAAAGAAAGATTTCACATTGAGATCCATATTGTACGGGATGATAAATGACTTCCCTGATTATAGAAATTTATCAGGATACAGAATTAAATGAACTGAATGGTATCCCAATTGTGAACAAGGTACACAATCAATTAGGTTGAAACATTGTATGAAAACTGTGTTTCTAAGACATCACAAATTTCTACCACAACGACATAAGTACCGTTCTTGGATGACATCATTTGATGGAAGTCCAGAAGAACGTACAACATCGTCTCCACTAACATACGATCAATTGTTTGAGAAAGTTAAACATGTGGAAATTACTTTTGGTAAATCAGCTTTGAAAAACCTTACAAAAATCGGTTGGAAAAAGAGACTAGTTTTCCTGAAATCACAATACTAGAATTGTCTGTATGTCAGACATTTTCTTGATTTTATGCATGTAGAAAAAAATTTATTTGATAGTGTCATCGACACATTTCTAAATACATCTTGCAAAACAAAATATGGAATTAAGGCTAGGATATACATGGTTTAGATGGGAAAACGAGAAGATTTGGCACCAGTTGTAACGACCCAATGTTTCATTAATGGAAAATCCCTCTTGATACAGTTAAATGTCTCTTTATAAAAAAATGTTTTTATAAGATGTCAACTTCTTTGGTTTCATGTTATGAATTTTTATCGTTGTTAATATGGCCGTTGAATAGTGATCACATGATTAGTATAAATATAAGGCTTTAACGAACCCAATTTTACTCAGACAAAGGAAGCGACGGCCTCATACAGTAGAATTGCCCCATACGAAGCCCATTTGTCGGAGCTCGGAAAAGAGGTAGCATCCTTGGGCTTTGCCCAGGACCAAGCCCAAGTTGAGCTTCATTATTTCAAGCTCAAACGTGACCGTCTACGGGAAAAGTGGAAGTTGATTGAAATTACCACTCGAGCGATGTTATCCGAGCCGCCCCAAGAGTCTGTCACCATTGCACACCTTACCCTTAGGTCTTATGCACCAGTTTTAAGGGGTCATGTAACAAATAGGTAGTACTATGTTCATGTACATTATTTTTGTATATAATAATGAATATAATTTCTAGTCATTTCCGATACATTGTAAATAGTTTTTAAAATACAAATGGTGTTTTTAATTATTATTTAATTAAGAAATATATTTTATTAAATTATGAGATTTTTGAATTAAATAATATTTTAATAAAATATTATTATTAATATTAAATAAATTTTTATTAAATATAAATGATCTTATAAATTTATGAATGCAATTAAATTTTTTATTAAGTTTTGAAATCCATTTCTGTCAAAACCCATGAGTTTTCGATAAATGTTGGTTTTTTATTTTAAAAGTGAAAATTAACATATTTATAATTTTTTTATATAAAATAAATGTCATTTCTGGAATCATGATGTCGAAATTATCCAACGGTGAATTTGTCATAATTTTCTGAGACAGTCAATTTTTTGGGTAAAAATTAAATACCATTTAATTATATAATGTGTTTTATGACATCATAATGACCCAATTGTGATGTAATAAAATACCATAATCCTTATGTTCGGCCAATATATGTTTTATCAATAAAATAATGTGATTTTGGGTTTGTTTGACTTACATTTCAAAGCATTAATGAACCCATCAAGACTTATTCAACACTTTGCCTTTTAAAATTAATTTCCATGGGAGTGTGACTCACCTCCACATAAGCAACTATAATTTTTTAATACGTTCCAACCTTGGACTTGTAAAATATTGTTTTCCTCTTTCCTTTTCCAGAAGCCATGGTCAAATACCTTGGGATGGTTTTTGGTTTGGATTATTTTAATATAAGGGGTCCCAAATCTAAATAATAAAGAATTCTCTCACCTTTCCTATATATACACACCCAAACTCCCACTTAATCCTCACTAAAATACCTTGTATTTCGTCCAACCTCTTTCCAACTCTCTCTATAATCCTACCAAGGTGCCCCATGCTCCCACGAAGCCTCTCACAAGCCACTCTCTAGCCTTTGGAAGCACACTTCCATGTAAGGGTTTTTTCTTCCTTTCTCATTTTTGTTAATTTTCATTAAGTTGTTTTTCCCTTTTAATTGAAATTATGAATGTTGGGGTCTGGTTTCTCACCTCCCCCATACTTCCCTCTTATTGTTTGAATGATGGGATACCCCTTTCTCTCTCATTAAATGCCTCCCAGGTACACCCGTTACTATGCCGAAATTCCAAATGGAACTTCTCTCTCTTCTTTTACATTCAAGCAATACATTTGTATCATGAATCTAAATTCCATTAAGATTGTTTAGACATGTATATATATGACCCCCCTTATTGTCCATTTCATGTAAATATGATGAGACACCCTTTCTCTCTCATCAAACCATTTTTATGAATTCTTATGTCACGCCGTTACGCTGCCGAAATCGCACCGATTTTCTAAGCCAATGCCATTGTGTAGTGAATACCATGACCATTTCTCCATCAAGGGTTTTCACCTTTATGCACATTTACTTATTTTTTATAAAGTTTCATGTATGAAATCCACATTTCTTTATCGTGGAAGAAATGATTATGTTTTATGAATCCATGTTTTATGATCCATGTGGCACACTTCTGCATGAAATGAAATGTTTAAGAAGGGTGCACCCTTATAACGCTCAAATGAATTGGGTAAAGCATAGTATCATGATACGTTCAGTGCAATGAGTGTTGACTCATGATAATTCAAGTGCAAAGAGGGATTACTCAAGCTTCATGTGCAATGAGGGTTTACTCATGCTTTATGTGCAATGAGCCTTGGCTCATGCTAAATCCATGTTAAGTGTTGTTTCCACATTTACATGTTATGATTATCATGCTTTATCATGCATTTATGTTCATGTTTCTATTATTATCTATTGACATTCCTATTTCCTAACATGTATTGAACTCCTCATGTTATTCCATGTGTACTCCCTTACTGGGCTTTATAGCTCACACATTTCTTATACATGTCCTCAGGTTATCTCATGCAATGCTAAGTACAAGGGAATGTAGTGGTCATGTAAAAGAAGTTTTCAATAATGATGTTGTATTTCATGTTTTAAGTTTTTATGAAATGATCCTAAGCCCCAAATACACTAAACCACTCGATCTTTTTTGTTGTATCAAGTGAAGTTTTATGTAATAAATCATGTTTAAGTTGTAATAAAAAACAGGGTTGTCATAGTTGGTATCCGAGGATAGGTTTAGTTATTTTTGGGATTAGGAAACCCTGGTAAAGCCTTGGATACAAGATTAAGTATAATAAAAACATCCCTATGTTATGGTAAATACTAATTAAGTGGTTTATCAAACAAATAAATCCCTATCTGGATACGAGCAGGTAGAGGCGGCTCTGGCACATATGTATCCTAGGGGTAAAACCCGAAAACACCACATTGAGCTAGACTCGAATGGGAACTGCTGCACGACAACGGGCCTTGCTGCACTCTTGGTTACGACACTCTCGGGGGATATGTTTTGATAAATTCACAATCTTGGTATGAACCCTTATTAAGGGAAAATGCCCCTAAGAATATATGTTAGAAAGTAGATCATGAAAAGCCTAGATTGAATCCTATAGACTCATGAGTTAAGGAAATAATAGTTTATTTATAAGTCATCAACTTTTGTCTTTGGATTAACCTTTATGTGTTACCCCTAACTTTCCTTTTATTCCAGCTAATGGCCAGTAATAGGAGGACTCAGGCTAACAACCATTGTGAAGATTAGTGTGATGATTTTACTAATGAGATGCCCAATCCTATGGGAGTGGGAATCGCGAACTTTGTCACGCTTCTCTCTTAGATAACTCAAGTTTTGAATAGAAACACTGGTCAATTGGAACGTCCAAACCCCCCTAAGAAGGAACAAGTCGCAATTGAGAGCTACATGAGGGAAAGGCCTCCAAATTTTAGTGGATCATCCGATCCCACGATCTCTGAACAATGGATCAACTCTATTGAAAAGATATTCTCCATCCTCCAATGTTCTGAACAACAGAAGGTTCTCTTCGAGGATTATCATATGGAGGGTGAAGCTGATCAATGGTGGACATTGATCAAAAATATGAAGCCTGAGGAGGAGATCGAGGCTTTGTAATGGAAGGAATTCCGAAAGATGTTTTTCGATAAATATTTTTTGCACACCCTCCATATTAGGATGGAAAGGGACTTCCTTTCCCACAAGAAGAAAGATGAAGAATCTGTGGGAGCGTACGAGGCAAACTTCAAAAGGATTTCACGATACACTTCCGGCTTTGTCGTTACCCCCAAATGCAAGGTTGACCGCTTCTTTGGTGGGCTGAAGCCTAGCTTGCGGAAATCATTAGCGATCCGTGACTTCGACAGCTATGAAGAAATTGTCTGATGTGCCCTCAAGGTTGAAATGGATATCGAAGAATCACAAGGGTATCATGGGGACATGAAGCGTAAGGTGGACTTCAATGCTGGTGGTCTGATGGATAAATCCAACGACGCTAAGATGTTCCAGCACCCCACTTTCCAAAAGTGCGGAAAGAAGCACCCTGAAAATTGCCTTAAGGGGACGAGAAAATGCTTTAGGTGTGGAAGATAAGGGCACCTAGCTTTTATCTGTCGGAAAGAAGGGCCCGCGGCTACGACAGAGCAGAGGAATGCTCCGTTAGAATCTCAACGCATTGTTCAGTGCTATAAATGCAAACAACTGGGTCATTTTTTAAATCAGTGCCCCAATCCAAGGGTTATTGGAGGCAACCAACAACCTCCAAGACAGCAAGGAAGAGCTTTTTCCATCACTTCTGCCGAAGTGAACCCCGACAACGAAGTGATGATAGGTACGCTAGTTATTCATTCAAGAATAGCGAACATACTTTTTGATTCAGGTTTTACGAATTCTTTTATATCTCGAAAGTTTAATAGAACAATCCCAGCACCACCACAAATCATGGAAGTAAAGATGTTGGTGAGTACGGCAAATGGGGAAATCATTGCATCCCATGAATATAAATCCTCCCCATTTATAATCCGTGGATTGAATTTACCAGTTAACCTCATCATACTCCCTTTGGTGGAATTTGATTCAATTCTTGGCATGGATTTTCATTCCTTATACAGAGCCAACATAAATTGTCGGGAGAGGGAAATCACACTCCATATGGAGAATCGACCCCCGATTCTTTACAAGTGTCAGGAGGAAGATGAATCTCCTTTAGCTCCATCATCTAAAGCATGGATATTACTGCCCTATGAGCATGCGTATCTAGCTCTGATGATTGAGTCCAAAGAAGAAACCATCCTTGATGAAATGCCTATTGTGAGGGAATTTGCGGAAGTGTTTCCCGTGGATCTACCGGGTCTTCCTCCTAGAAGAAATGTTGAGTTCTCAATTGAACTTATACCTGGGGCATTACCAATATCCAAGACTCCATATAGAATGGCTGTTGTTGAGCTTGAAGAGCTGAAGAAACAACTACAAGAGAATCTGGATAAAGGGTGTATACGCCCAAGTGCTTCACCATGGGGTGCACCAGTCCTCTTCGTCAAGAAGAAGGATGGGTCAATGAGGCTTTGCATCGATTATTGTGAACTTTACAAAATCACGATATAGAACAAGTATCCACTCCTACGAATTGATGACTTGTTCGATCAGCTGCGTGGAGAACAATACTTCTCCAAGGTGGACTTGCGGTCAGGGTATTATCAAGTAAGGGTGAAGAAGGAAGATATCCCCAGGACTGCTTTTCATACAAGATATGAGAACTATGAATTCATATTAATTCCTTTAGGACTCAACAATGCTCCAGAAATATTCATGGACTTGATGAATAGAGTCTTTAGAGATTACCTTGACAAATTTGTGGTAGTCTTTATAGATGATATTCTAATATCCTCCAAAACCAAGGAGGACCATGAGGAGCATTTAAGAACTGTACTATAGACTTTTCGCAAGGAGAAGCTCTATGAAAAGTACAGGAAGTGTGAGTTCCGGTTGAAGGAAGTCTCATTCTTGGGCCATATCATCACAAGCAATGGGATATCTGTGGACCCCTCCAAAATAGATGCAATTCAGGGATGGTCGAGGCCAACATCGGTAACGGATATCCATAGTTTCTTGGGATTAGCAGGATATTATCGACGATTTATGAGGAATTTCTCACGATTGTCCAACCCTCTTACCAAGATAACTCGAAATGGAGTAAAATTTGCTTGGAGTGATGAATGTGAAGAATGCTTCAAAGAGTTGAAAAGGAGGCTTATCATTGTGCACGTGCTCACTTTACCCACAAGTGGGGAACTATTTGTGGTATTCAGTGATGCCTCAAAGAAGGGCTTAGGCTGTGTGCTGATGCAGAATGATAAAGTGATATACTATGCCTCAAGGTAGTTGAAAATCCATGATCGAAACTATCCATTGCATGATCTAGAGTTCACGGCAGTGATCTTTGCCTTGAAAATCTGGTGGCATTATCTCTATAGAGAGAAATGTGAGATATATACTAACCACAAGAGCCTTAAATATATATTCACAGAGAAAGAGCTTAATATGCGCCATAGAAGATGGATAGATCTCATCAAGGATTATGACTGTTCAATACATTACCACCTTGGGAAAGCGAACAAGGTGGTGGATGCCCTAAGTAGAAAGGATCCAGCGATTCTATCAATGATGAGAATTGAGAAGGATCCATTCTTCTTATACTTGATGAAGATGGATGTAGGAATCATAAATAAGGGAACATCATCAATCCTTTCACAAATGATTGCTCAACCATATCATTTGTAAAGGTTAAAGAATGCCCAAAAGAATGATGTGAGAATTCAAGAAAAAGTGTAAGATATCAAAAATGGTAAATCCTCGAAGTTTAATGTTAATGAAGAATGAATTGTGCAGTTTAGGAAAAGACTATGTGTTCCATTATGTCTGGAGCTGAAGAAAGAACTTCTGGATGATTCACATAGTTCAAATTTCTCTATTCACCTAGGGAGCACAAAGATGTATTGAGATCTCCGAGAATACTTTTGGTGGGATAATATGAAGAAGGAGATCGACAAATATACATCAATGTGCCTGGTGTGTCAGCAAGTGAAGGCAGAGAGGCAGAAGTCTAAGGGGATGATGCAACCATTACCCATACCAGAATGGAAATGTGAGAACATCACCATGGACTTTGTCACCAGACTTCCGAGGACATCCAAAGGCAACTATGCAATCTGGGTTGTTGTGGATCGTCTTACAAAGACTGCACACTTCATTTATATTGGAGAGGATTTGTCACTAGATCAACTGGCATAGATATATATTAGGGAAGTGGTAAGGTTTCATGGAGTACCACTATCTATTGTGTACGACCGAGATCCAAGATTCACCTCTATGTTTTGGATGAGTCTTCAACATTCTCTGAATACTGAACTGAACTTCAGTATGGCATATCATCCTCAAACTGATGGCCAATCAGAGAGGACTATCCAAACACTTGAGGATATGTTGAGAGAATGCTCAATGGACTTTAAAGGAGGACGGGATCGACATCATCCTCTGCTTGAGTTATCATATAACAACAGTTTCCACTCGAGCATCCAAATGGCACCATATGAATCCCTTCATAGGAAAAGGTGCAGAACACCGGCATGTTGGGATGTGGTCGGTGAACGTAAGCTTCTACGACTAGAAATGGTTGATGAAATGGTGGAGAAGGTGAAAACCATTCAGCAGCATATCAAGGCAGCCTAGAGTCGACAAAAGAGTTATACAGATAATCGATGACGATACCTTGAGTTTAATGTGGGAGACATGGTGTTTTTACGCATATCTCCATGGAAGAAGGTCATGTGGTTTGGAATGAAAGGGAATTTAAGTCCAAGGTACATCATCCCGTTCGAGATTCTTGATTGTGTTGGGGCTGTGGCCTATCGACTAGAACTTCCACCTACTATGGCCAAGTTGCATGATGTCTTTCATGTATCCCTCTTAAGGAAGTACATAATGGACCCCTCACATGTACTCTCTTCTGAGGTGGTACAATTGGAAGATGATATTTCTTATGAGAAGCAACCAGTTAAGATCTTAGATCGTAGAGAAAAAGTTCTACGAAATAAGACAATGCCCCTCGTCACGGTGTTATGGAGAAACCAAAATTTTGAAGAAGAGACTTGGGAATCGGAGGATATGATGAAGCTGAGTTACCCACATTTGTTTTAGTGTGGGAAAACGAAAATTTCAATGGTGAAATTTCTTAAGGGGGAATATTGTAAAGACCCAAAGTTTCATTAATGGAAAATCCCTCTTGATCCAGTTAAATGTCTCTTTATGAAAAATGTTTTTATAAGATGTAAACTTCTTTGGTTTCTTGTTAAGAATTTTAACCGTTGTTAATATATCCGTTGAACAGTGATCACATGATTAGTATAAATATAAGGCTTTAACGAACCCAATTTTACTCAGACAAAGAAAGCGATGGCCTCATCCAGTAGAATTACCCCATATGAATCCCATTTGTCGAAGCTCGGAAAAGAGGTATCATCCTTAGGCTTCACCCTTGACCAACCCCAAGCTGAGCTTCATTATGTCAAGCTCGAACGTGATCGTCTATGGGAAAAGCAGAAGTTGATTGAAATTACCACTCGAGCGATGTTATCCAAGCCACCCCAAGAGTCTGTCACCATTGAACACCTTACCCTTAGGTCTTATTTGGCTGTTTTAAGGGGTTATGTAACAAAAAAGTAGTACTATGTTCATGTACATTATTTTTGTATATAATAATGAATATAATTTCTAGCCATTTTTGATTCATTGTAAATAGTTTTTAAAGTACAAATGGTGTTTTTCGTTATTATTTAATTAAGAAATCTATTTTATTATATTAAGTGATTTTTGATTTAAATAATATTTTAATAAAATATTATAATTAATATTAAATTAATTTTTATTAAATATAAATTATCTTATAAATTTATGAATGCAATTAAAATTTTTATTAAGGTTTGAAATCCATTTATGTCAAAACCCGTGATTTTTCAATAAATGTTGGTTTTTTATTTTAAAAGTGAAAATTAACATATTTAGAATTTTTTTAGGTAAAATAAATTTCATTTTTGGAATCAGGACGTCGAAATTATCCAACGGTGAATTTTTCATAATTTTCTGAGACAGTCAAATTTTTGGGTAAAAATTAAATACCATTTAATTATATAATGTGTTTTATGACATCATTATGACCCAATGGTGATGTAATAAAATACCATAATCCTTATGTTCAGACAATATATGTTTTCTCATTAAAATAATGTGATTTTGGGTTTTTTTGACTTACTTTTCAAAGAATTAATGAACCCCTCCAGACTTATCCAACACTTTGCCTTTTTAAATTAATTTCCATGAGAGTGTGACTCACCTCCACATAAGCAACCCTAATTTTTTAATAAGTTCGGACCTTAGCCATGTAAAATATTGTTTTCCTCTTTTCTTTTCTAGAAACCATGGGCAAATACCAAGGGATGGTTTGTGGTTTGGATTATTTTAATATAAGGGGTCCCAAACCTAAATAATAAAGAATTTTCTCACCTTTCCTATATAAAATCACACAAGATCCCACTTCTTCCTCACTAAAATCCCTTGGAGTTCGTCCAACATCTGCCCTACTCTCTCTAGAATCCTCCCAAGGTGCGCCAATCTTCCAAGAATCCTCTCATAGGCCTCTCTCTAGCCTTTGGAAGCACACTTCCATGTAAGGGTTTTTTCTTCCTTTTTCATTTTTATCAATTTTCTTTAAGTTGTTTTTCCATTTTAATTTCAATTATGAATGTTGGGGTATGGTTTCGCACCTACCCCATACTTACCTATTATTTTTTGAATGATTGGAGACACCTTTCTCTCTCATTAAATGCCTCCCACGTACACCCGTTACTATGCCGAAATTCCGAAAGGAACTTCTCTCTCTTCTTTTACATTCAAGCAATACTTTTGTATCATGAATCTAAATTCCATTACGATTGTTTGGAAATGTATCTATATGACCCCCCTTACTTTCCAATTCATGTATATATGATTAGACACCCTTTCTCTCTCATCAAACCATTTTTATGAATTCTTATGTCACGCCGTTATGCTACCGAAATCGCACCGATTTTCTAAGCCAATGCCATTGTGTAGTGAATACCATGCCCATTTCTCCATCAAAGGTATTCGCCATTATGCACATTTCCTTATTGTTTATAAAGATTCATGTATGAATTCCACATTTCTTTATCGTGGAATAAATTATTATGTTTTAGGAATCCATGTTTTATGATCCATGTGGCACACTTATGCATGAAATGAAATGTTTAAGAAGGGTACACCCTTATAGCACTCCAATGCATTGGGTAAAGTATAGTATCATGATACGTCATGTGTAATGAGTGTTGACTCATGCTAATTCATGTGCAACAAGGGTTTACTCGTGCTTCATGTGCAATGAGGGTTTACTCATGCTTTATGTGCAATGAGGCTTGGCTCATGCTAAATCCATGTTAAGTGTTGTTGCCACATTTCCATGTTATGACTATCATGCTTTATCATGCCATTATGTTCATGTTTCTCTTATGCTCTATTGACATGCCTATTTCCTAACATGTATTTTACTCCTCATGTTATTCCATGTGTACTCCCGTACTAGGCTTTATAGATCACCCTTTTCTTATGCATGTCCTCAGGTTATCCCATGCAATGCTAAGTACGAGGGAATGTAGTGGTCATGTAAAGGATGTGTTCAATAAAGATGTTTTATTTAATGTTTTAAGTTTTTATGTAATGATCCTAATCCCCAAATACACTAAACCTCTCGATCTTATTTGTTGTATCAAGTAAAGTTTTATGTAATAAAGCATGTTTAAGTTGTAATAAAAAGCAGGGTTGTCATACCGGTGAAGGGTGAAAAATGAACCTTTCTTCCTCCTACTGCTTACACTCTTTCCAGGTAGGCGAGATATCTATTTTGAAACTTCTTGAATGACGTAAAGTTTCCAGATGGGTATTGTCAAAAATAAGTAACCTCTTTTCAATGATCGACTTGAAGTTAAAAGGTCTGAAATCACATGAATGTCATCCTTTGATGCAAGATCTCATTCCAATAGCTTTATGTTGCATTTTTTCCAAGAATGTCCACCATACATTAACAAAACTGTGTTTCTTCTTCAAAGCTAGGTGCAGCAAAGTTATAGACCCGGCGAAATTGCCAACTATGGAAAGAGAAATTGTTTTCATATTAAGTGAATTAGAAATGTTATTCATGCCTTCATTTTTTGATATGATGGTTCATTTGAAGGTCCAATTGGTGGGAGAGATTCGACTATGTGGTCCTATACATTACAGATGGATGTACCCCATTGAACGGTATATGATGATTTTGAAAGGGTATGTCAAAAATCAAAGTCTCCCAGAGGTTTGTATTGCAAAGAGATATATTGTTGAGGAAGCTGTTGAATTATGTACCAAATACGTGTCCGGTGTGGAAATCATTGGCCTACCGAAATCTCGTCACACTGGGCGGCTTGAGGGTGAAAGAATTTCTGGATGACAGGTTGTCAGAATCAATATTATAGACCAAGAGCAGGCCCACCGTTATGTTTTTTATAACAGTTTCAACTTTGACCCATATGTTGAAATCCACAAAGAAATTATTAGGCAATTGAATCCATCTAGGGCTGAAAAATGGATATCAGATACACATAATAGATAGTTTATAGGATGGTTCCGAGATCATATTTTTACGAACTCAGATAAAAATCCAGAGTCAATTTCAGAACGACTTTGATGGATAGCCAGAGGACCAAGTTTGTATGCATTATCTTATTATTCTTATGTAGTTAATGGTTATACATTTTATACTAATGAACATGATGAAAACAATACCATGAAGAATAGTGGGTTTACACTTGTGGATGTGGTGATGCATGTTTCCGTTGCTAAGGACAGAAATCCAATTTATGTGAATATGTCATACATTGGAATCATCAAAAAAATATGGGAGTTAGATTATACTGAATTTCAAATTCTGATATTTCAATTCAAGTGGGTTGATAATAGGAGTGTTGTTAAAATAGATGGTTTGAGTTTCGTGAAAGTTGATTTTAGTAAGGAAGGGGAAAAAGATGAACCGTTTATAATGACATCACAGGCAGTGCATGTATTTCATGTTTCAGATCTCGTAAACCAAAACTGGTCAATCGTTTTGTTATCGAGAAAAACAGCTAAACGGTCAGATAAAAATTGAATGGAATATGACCCTTTCATTGGGACTTCACAATCATTTCGTAGTGGTCCCAATGTAGATGACATTTTTTATGTTAGAGGAGACCATAATTAAGAAATGTGGATATTTTATAGTGGGGTTATATCCCTTCAGCAATTAAAAAAAAGAGATTTCAATAATCAGGGTTTTTTTTAATATAGATTGTGTTACGTTATGATATTATCTTTTCGTTGCTGCATTAATGTGATCTAAATTAAATGTTAAACCAGTTCTACAGATAATGAATTCTGCACCTACTGATGCACCCAATCCTGAGAAAAAACTGGTCACTCAACCTACTGCAGCTGGTCCCACTGCTGAGGAATAATAGGTCTCTCAACCTGTTGCAGCTGGTCCCACCGCTAAGGTACAAGAGGTTTCACAACCTGTTGCTGCTGGTCCCAGTGCCGATGCTAGCGCTTCGGAGAAACAGAATGATGATGCTGAAATATAGGAAATGGTAGGGGATGAAACCTTGTCGACACAAAAAAAACTGGAGCATCGTAGTTTGATATTTTTTTCCAAAATCCTTAAGGTAAAATGAAAAGGCATCAAATATGAGGCGGTGTAGAAGAAACGAGGACAGCATTTAACCCCAACAAAACCATTTTTAGTAGCTACATTGGAATCGTCAAATGGAAACGCGTGCCAATTGATGTAGAGTCAGGGAACAATGTTGTAAGAGGGCTAAAAACATTAATGTGGGAAGTGATTATGGTAACATTATGATATCATTTATTTAATTTATTAAAATAAAATAAAATAAGATACTAAAATATTGAAAAACTCTTCATCATCCCTTGCAGAGTGCATTTATAGTAGATGTTTCGCACAAAGAATATATATTAAGACTGGCAAGAATGGTACATAGAGGCTTTCACATAATTTTTACAAAACATCATCTGAATGATGCAGAAGGGAAAATCAAGCCACACCCACCTCCTCATTATGCACACTTGATATCCCAAGGAACATGGGATCCGTTTTGAAACTGTCATGCAGAATAGAATTTTCAGGTACATTGTGTTTGGTTACACGTTGTTTAATGTTTCTAGTAATCATCACATTGATTGAACATTTTTTACTTATGAAACAGCAACTGAGTGATGAAAATAATGAACGGGCAGCAAAACCAGTGTACCCCTACCATAAAGCAAGGCTGGGGTACACTTCATTTGAAAAAAATTGGTACGTATTTTAAAAGTATTGTAATAGTTTTATGTCTCATAAAACAACACTGTAACCATGTTTCCTATTTATATGTAGATTGATGAATCGAAATCCCAAGCCACTTCCATTCCACGCCATGTTGTATGGAAGGAGGCTCGTGTTAATATAGAGGGGAAACTTGTAGATGAAACCACAGAAAAAGTGTGGGAAACATGTATAAGTATGACATAATATAAACTTGGTTTTCATTAAATCACTATTACATAAATATTATTACTTATTTTTCCATATTTTCAATTTGGCATAGTCAAAAAAATCAACAACACCCCCACCAGATACATACATTCTTTCAGCGACCTTGAAATAGCCCGAACAGTATGGCTGCGTCATAGGTGTGGGTTTTGGGGTGACACCCCAGGAATATTTTTAGAAAAAAGAAAGAGGATGAAAAAAATAAAGAATTCCAAGTAATGAGATATAGAGTATCTAACCATGAAGAAAAATTCCAAAGTAAGGGAGAGATTCTAGAAACATGGATGGTGGAAAGGCGAAGAGAACAAACAACTCATGAATAACTCGCGCGAGAAGATCCCACCCCACCCCCACCAGCTGTGTGGTGATCCATACCCCTCAAAGACCTGACTTAACTGAGGTACTCAATGTTCTAATATTCATTTCTGTGAAATGTGAATCACATATACAGTGATACATTTCTTGTAATGAAATTCTACAGGGTGAAAATTACTGTGATTTATATCTGTCAACACCAACAAATTACCTTATATTGAGGGATACAGTGTTCAATATGTAGAATGACATGCTACACTCCAGAACACGTCCAACAGGTCATGTCAAAGTGTTGATTAACATAGCTCATGAGCCAAGCGTCGATCTACCCATGCCAAATGATGATGACGACATTCATAAGGTGGAAAAAGCTATTGGAACATTCATTGCATGGTCATCGATTCTTGTAAAAAAACATGTCGACCAGGAGGTATTTATATCCAATTCATTTTTCAAGAAGAACCTTTAACATTAAATTAGAAAATGGCTGATATGATGAATGTTATTACAGAAGGACAAAATTGGGAATCTAAAACAAAAGAGTGTCTCAAAAGGATCAACCAACTGAGCAAAATGATCTACTGAGTGAGCGTTCACCCCGCCCATTCTATATCCACATTTAATATCATTACAAGCTCATGTGGACACAAAAGTGATAAGCAGAATGAGTCACACAATTGTTTGCGAAAAATATATGTATGGAGAGGAAACATTAGATTTCATTAGAGCAGACGTTGTTGTTGAAATCATCAAATACTATTCGCTAGGCGCCTCAATTATAAATGTATACATGAGGTATGTTTTCATGATTTGATTTTACAGAAGCTGGTATACTATGATAATTATGGCTAAATAGTTTTCATATTTTTCACAGGCGTATATAAGAAAAAAAATTGAGGGGATTTTCCCATGTATACAAATTTGGACTCATTAGTCCTCACACCATTTCTACACAATGAGAAAAAATATATTGTGATTTTCAGGCTGAATTAATTTCAAATCCGCTCAGAACGTTTCAAAGCAGAATTACAACTAACAGACTATTTTAAATAACAACATTTCTGGGGTAAAACTCTACATTTTATTCATATCAATTATATTTTCATTTCTATCTGTACTTATTCTTTTATGTGTTTTTAGGGAACATTGGATGCTCATTGTAGTCAATTTGGATTCTCCAAATATTTATTTTTTGGATTCACAACATGGATATCCCACAATCCAACCACCCATGATGGTGATTTTAAATTAGTGATACAAAATATCCATCATTTTAGAACTAATTATCTTGTTATGTAATTTATATTATCTTTTAATTAGGATTTAGTTTTGATAGGGTGGTGTATGAATACCGTCTAAAGGCTGGAATGAATCTAGGGCCTAAGGATGACAATGCGAACATGATCTACAAATAGAGAAGTATCTTTGTATATATAATTATATTTCTCTATCCAAATACATATAAAAAATTTTACTTATTTTTCTCGATGTTTCTGCAGAGTTTGAAACAATCAAACTGCAAGGACTGCAGTTATTATGTTTGTAAATTTATAAAAGAGATCATATTTCATGAAAAAACTAGCATCCCTGGAGAGTTATTTTTTAAAATAGTTACTAATTCATTTAAAATAATTATTAATACTTTGTGAATTTATATTTTTTCAGTACTACTATGATTTTCGCAAAAACTCATATTCAGAAGATGATATAAATGTGTTTATAAACGAATGGGCATCATACCTGAAGGAAGAATGTAAACAAATAAGACAATGAAGGTGAATTCAGTAATACTTATGTTACCATTATATGGTCATTGATATCTTCATATTTTAAACTTATTGGGAATCTATGATCACCCTTTATTCTGTTTCAAATCCTTGTATTAGTGAATTCCTACTACTCATTTTGAAATTGAAATTAACTTTAGAAAACAACACAAGTGACATAATGAAAACTAAGAAAACACTTTCTGATTTTTTTGATATATTAGTAAAACGATACATTAGTCATTTTTGACATGTACGAATTGACCACAACTAAATCTGACGCACGTTGTGACTGGAATGGCTAAAAGAGTCTGATACTAGTTTGAAATTGACATTAACTTTAGAAAACAACCCAAATGACATACAGAATACCATGAAAACGCATTTGGATTGTTTTGATACTTTAAGAAAATGATCCATGAGTCATTTGTGATGTGTACAAATTGACCTCATCTCAATCCTATGCATAGTTTTACCAGTATTGCTAAAATTGTCTGATATCAGTCTGAAATTGACATAAACTTTAGGAAACAACACTACTGTCAAACCAAATTCTGAGCAAAAGTGTTTATAATGTTTTGATACTTTAGGACAACGACTCATGAGTCATTTTTGAAGTGTATGAAATGACCTCACCTAAATATGATGCACGGTGTGGCCAGTATGGATAAAAGTGGTTAATATGAGTTTCAAATGGACATAATCTTTAGAAAACAAAACATGTGACAGACAGAAAACTGAGCAAAAATGTTCAGATTGTTTTGATTCTTTAGGACAACGATCCATGAATCATTTGTGATGTGTAAGAATTGACCACACCTCAATCTGATGCACAATGTGACCAGTGTGACTTAAAGTGTCTGATATTAGTTTCAAATTGAACTTAACTTTTGAAAACAACACAAGAGACATACGGAAAACCGAGAAAATGCATTCATATTGTTTTGGTACTTTATTACAATCATCCATGAGTCATTTGTGAAATGTAAGAATCAACCGCAGTTCAATCCATTACATGGTGTGACCGGCATGGCTAAAAGTGACTGATATTAGTTTGAAACTGACATTAACTTTAGAAAACAACACAAATGAAATACAGAATACCATGAAAACGGATTTGGATTTTTTTTATACTTTAGGACAACGATCCATAAGTCATTTTTGACATGTTCACATCGACCAAACCTCAATCAGATGCATGGTGTGAGTGGTATGGCTAAAAGTGTCTGATATTAGTTTCAAATTGACATATTCATTAGGAAACAACACATGTGACATATAGAAAACCAAGAAAACACATTTGTATTGTTTGGAAACATTTGGAGATTGATCCATGAGTCATTTTTGATGTGTATGAATTGACCACACCTCAATCTGACGTATGGTGTCACAGGTATGACTAAAAGTGTCTGATATTAGTTTCAAATTGACATTAACTTTAGAAAACAACACAAGTGACATACAGAAAACTGGGCAAACACATTAGGATTGTTTGGATACTTTAGTAAAACTATACATGAGTCATTTGTGACGTGTACGAATCAACTGCACCTCAATATGACACACGGTGTGACCGATATGGCTAAAAGAGTCTGATATCAGTTTGAAATTTACATTAACTATAGAAAACAACACAAGTAACATATCGAAAACTAAGCAAAAGCATTCGGAATGTTTTGATACTTTATTATAACGATCCATGTGTCATTTGTGATGTGTAAAAATTGACTACACGTCAATCCAACTCACGTTGTGACTGGTATGACTAAAAGTGTCTAATATCAGTTTAAAATTGACATAAACTTTAGAAAACAACAGAAGCAACATACGGAAAACTGATCCAACATGTTTGGATTGTTTTGATACTTTAGGACAACGATACATGAGTAATTTGTGATGTGTAAGAATCGACGACACCACATTCCGACCCACGGTGTGACCGACATGGCTAAAAGTTTCTAATATCAGTTTGAAATTGACATTAACTTTAGAAAACAATAAAAATGACATATGGAATACCAAGAAAATGCATTCAGATTGTTTTGATACATTAAGAAAACGATCCATGAGTCATTTGTGACATGTAAAAATCAACCGCAACTCAATCCGACGCACGGTGTGTCCGCTATGGCTAAAAGTGTCTGATATTATTTTTAAATTGACATAAACTTTAGAAAACAACAATACTGAAATACAGAATATTGAGAAAATGTGTTCAGATCATTTTGATACTTTCGGAAAATGATCCATGAGTCATTTTTGACATGTAAGAATTGACTACACTTAAATTCGATGCATGGTGTGACTATTATGGCTAAAAGTGTCTGATATCAGATTCAAATTGACATAAACATTAGAAAATAACACAAGTGTCATATGGAAAACTGATAAAACGCATTCGTATTGTTTTTATACATTATGAAAAGGATCCATTAGTCAATTGTGATGTGTATGAATCGACTTCACCTCAATCTGATGCACGGTGTGACCAGTATAGATAAAAGTGTATGATATCAGTTTCAAATCGACATAAACATTAAAAAACTACACAAGTGACATAGGGAAAACCGAGAAAATGCATTCAGAATGTTTTGATAAATTAGGAAAACGATACATTTGTCATTTATAACATGTACGAATTGACCGCGCCTCAATCCGACACACAGTGTGACATGCATGGATAAAAGTGTCTGATATCTGTTTGAAATTGACATTAACTTTAGAAAACAACACAAGTGACATACATAAAACTGAGACAATTCATTTGGATTGTTTTTATACTTCAGTAAAACTATAAATGAGTCATTTGTGACATGTATGAATTGAACACACCTCAATCCGACGCACGGTGTGACCAGTATGACTAAAGGTGTCTGATATCAGTTTCAAAATGATGTTATCTTTAGAAAACAACACAAGAGACATACATAAAACCAATATAACACGTTCATATTGTTTTGAAACATTATTAATATGATCCCTGGATCATATTTGATGTGAAGGAATCAACCACACCTCAATCCGACACACGGTGTGACCGGTATGGCTCAATGTGTCTGATATCTGTTTGAAATTGACATTAACTTTATAAAAAAACACAAATGACATACGTAATACCGAGAAAATGAGTTTGGATTGTTTTGATACTTTAGGAAAATTATCTATGAGTCATTTGTGATGTGAAGGAATCAACCGCACCTTAATCTGATGCACGGTGCAACCAGTATGGCTAGAAGTTTCTGATATCAGTTTTTAGTTGACATAAACATTATAAAACAACACAAGTGACATACAGAAAATGGAGAAAATGCATTTGGATTATTTTGATACTTTAGGAAAACAATCCATTAGTCATTTTTGATGTGCATGAATCGACCACACCACAATCTGATGCACGGTGTGACTGTAAGACATTTCATTAGATAAAGAATCAGTATTTATTAAATGAGATAAATCATCCAAAATCATTTGAGTTTAAAATTTAATATTTTAGTTTCACATTTCTATATTAATTTATTTTTTCTTATTAATGTATTAATTTATTTAATTATTTTATTACTAACATAATATTTGTTTTCTTATATAGATGATTTTTTTCCTTTTGTTCGGATGCTTTGTTCGGCAACAAATACCGTGGACAACAACTTTTGAGAGCAGATCACAGATATCATAGGATTAAACATGAATGTTTATAAATGTTGTTGAATAATTGTAATTGTAACCATGTAAAACAATGTTTGAAATGTATATAGCAGTGTGTTTTTTATTCATAATGTTATGTAAATGTATATACCATTTTCTGTCAAAATATTGTGTGTGGGTGCTATTTTGTGAAGGTGTGCATGTGCTATTTAGTGCTTGTATTCTGGTTTATGCAGGTGTGCAGGTGTACAGGTTCTGTTTTGTAGGTGTTGGGGAAGGTGCCTTTATGAGTGATTTTTTGAGCGCTGATAAAGGACTCCTTTAATAGCGCTGATAAAGGACCCCCTTTATCTACGCCGGCATTACCAGTGCTTTTCTAGCGCTGTTAATGTCAGTTTTTAGGGCTGAAAAAAGGCCAAGTTATAGTAGTGAGGTATGTATTCTTAGGAATATTATATGGTGCAGTTGAGGCCGTGTGGATGACTACGTTCGATTAATCAGAGTGAACTGGTTCTGGGATGTCACATATAAAAAATCGTCTCTTATCCATAGCTCTAGATTATTAATCTTATTGGGCCTATTAATATCTCATGTTGAATCGGATAAATTCACTTAGTCAATCTCATTAAAAAATATATTAGGGAATGAATTTTCATACAACATCTATTATCAATTGGATTGGATAATCGACATGTTTCTGATGCCAAATAATGAAGTTATTTTGAATAAAGTGGAGATGATATCCCAAACAGGGGGTGATGAATATATCCCAATTGTGTAGATATTGTAAATATGATTTTCTATTCAAAAAGAATGAGTAGGAACAAAAGTACATCCCTATTTATGAGTACTTGGGAAAAAATGTTTGTATTGTTTTAACAAATGGTGTGAACTTTCTCCCAAAAATTGATATTTTCATATGTAATTCGAATATCCAAGGGAATTAGAAATAGATGGGAAAACAAAAAATTCTATGTTTAATATAATGGGGATAATTGAAAGATTATATTGGAGAACCTGGATTCATGGTGATATTGTCTGGTGGATATTGTCAACTAAAACCAAATATAAGACCGTTAATCCCCAAATGAAGTTCAGAGTGTACATTTTGAATGTTTATTAATCAAAAATATGAGTTTATTTTGGTGGAATAATTATTTTTTATAGTGTAAATTTTATGGAATAATGTAAATATATATGTTGAAGGAAGTAGAGTTCTGTAAGGGTGGTTTTTGTTGTCAAACCAAGTGTAAGAGTATTTATGATCAGGTGTAATGAAAAATAAACATGTATTAGGTTATATACTTGGTGATATGAAGATTCATAATTATAATATTATTTGTTTATTGAGATAAAAAACATGAATAAGTTTATGAATGTTTACATAAGGTTAATAGTAATTCTATTTAAGGGTAACACACCCATGTTCCTCATATCTCATAAAGTTATAACAGGTTGTGTAAGGGAACATGATAGCTGTATAAGGGTATTTTTGAGTTCAGCAATAAACAAAAAATTATAATGAGACCTATATAAGGATTTATTCATGCTTTTGGAAGGGTAAAACAACTAGTATAAGGTTATATAGTGGATCGTTTAATGGAATAGGTAGAGTCACGAAAGAAACATATAGGGAGAGGGAATCACATATTTTGGTTTCCAACAACATCAAAATATTAAGAAGCTCATGTAAGTGAAAATAGAATACTATGTAATGATATATGCATCATTTCATTTCGGTATACTGATATTCATAATGGTAAAAGCACAATTTCATATGTTTTTTGGATTTCCTTCTACAACACATGGGATATCGCATCCCCATAGTCCCATAAAAATTGAGATTCACATGCCCTAGCATTCAACCAGTATCATGGAAGGTCTGCATTTACCAAAAGCAATGAATATTGGGATTTGGTTTGATATGATTCAGTATATAATATAAAACTACAGAAGATGATAGCATGACTACAAATGTAGGTGGATATTATACTTTAATTCTTTCATTTGATAAATATATACACCATAGTATAAGATATTATTCCATAGTGGTGGATGGATCTAAAGCTTTTGGATTCTTTTCCCTACGGGAGGTAAACTATCCCGCATTCATATTCTCATATATATCATGGATATAATTCCTACATCGTGGATATATTACATGAATAATAGTATGCATGAATTTAAATTGGAATTTCAATTGGTAGTATTACATATAAGATCAACCATTTTGCATTAGGGATTATGATAGTGGACTTTATTGTGATAAATGATGAGGACTATGTAACACCCCAAGGATTTGAAAATAAATATAGAATGAAATTGTATAATCTATCCATTAAACAAAAAATTTCCTCTTCTTTGTTTTTAATTCCGATAAATGGTAATCTAGGGTTTCATTCCGTAAATCATTTTGAGTCTGATAGAACAAACATGATTTTTGGTGAATAGTAACATACCCTTATGAATAGTAATATGAATAGTAATAAAACCCTTATGAATAGTAACTAATATTATTAATTTATTTTCTTAAGGTAATATGTTAATGGGATATTAATTAATTTTTCAATGTAACATAAAACTAATTGCACTTCAAGATTTCTATTTTTCCAATTAACTATGACCTTAATTTTAAATTAAATTGATAATAATATAAAAATTAATTTCGAAAAATGGATTTCACTTTTGAATTCTACACATTGGAAAATGGTATGTGTGAATTTTTGGGATTTTTCTGAAATTCTAGAATTTTTTATCAATAGTGAAATACGATAAAATACCGTGCATACAAATTATCAGTTAAATATAGTATTCATGACATAAAAATATATGCAAGGCCACTTGGTTCAAAATCCCATGCACTTATTACTATTATGGGTCACATGAAACAACACTATTGGTTGTCTTGTGGGAAATAATAAAATAATGAATTAAATATTCAAAATTTACTCCTCTCCTCCACTACAAAAACCCATCACCACTCCCTCTTCTATTCACTCATCTAAGACTTGAAGCTCCTCAAAGATCTGCCCAATTAGCCTTCCCTAGTGTCTCCAAACGTCCAAGAATCTTCTGGTCTTTCCAAAAGACCAAAACCCCATCCCTTAAACAGATTCTCAATGAGGTTATACAACGAGGTAAAGGACCCTTTTTTTATTTGGTTTCATTTCAATTTATCATCATTTGCTATCCTATCCTCACCTCCTCTGACCAAATGATAATGAAAAATCCAGTATCATCTATATACTGTAATTATATCATGTGAATGGATGAACCATCATAAATATTCTAGCTCCCTTCCTTTAATTTTTATAAACAAAATCCATGTCCACGAGGTTACAATTTATAGCCTTCGTGGACGAAAAATTTTGTTCTTCAATTTCTTCTTCATTACTGGTCATGAAACAAAATTTATGGTTGAAACATACTATAACCAATTTATTATAACATAATTAGTATTCAGGAACCAAACTATGTACATTTAATTTTGTTATATGACAAAACTAGGTCATAAAAATCCAAATATCGTCGAATAATCGAAGTGGTTGTCATCTAATGATTCTCCCTCATTCCATGTATCCAAATGATATAAATTACCATTACCAATTATTTATGTTCATATATAATATATAATTCCAGTACTATATATTTATAACCATTCCACAAGAATATCATTACCTAAAAACAAGTGAACTAATTATGACAATAAAGGGAACAAACACTCCAGAATGATGAAATTGAATACAATAATTTATCAATAAAGACATAAATGAACTAACCAGAATTATGGTTAAAAAATAAATATCTAATAGGTTCTTAATTTTTTTATTAAAAAGTATAATTTCATTTTCTAGGATCTAAAGTACAAGTGTGGTACACGTTTGGAGTTAAGTTAATGGTTTTTCCACCTGAACATCCATTTTAATTCTGGTTACTTTCATTGTCTGATTACCACAATTAAAATCTTATGTATTGTTATGTACTAATCATATATTCTATGTGAGTATTATATATATGTTTAAAAACCATATCCCTTCCTTATTTTCTAGATTGTTACACGTTTTAAAGGGAACAATCAAAATTGTTTCAAAAATACGAGCTCGATTCAACAGAATTTCTCAAATTCTAACCTATATTCAAGGGCACTCTATAATCTATTTTTGGAAACCATTATCTTTATAAAATGAGTAATTTTATTAATAAAATAATATCTTACTTCACTTCTGGTTTTATACAAATATTTTTTCAAAATAACTCTTCCTTTCAAAATAAAAGAGTATTTATCTCCAGAATTTCCTAAAGATTTAATAAGAATGTTTTCATATAATTCAACACACTTGTTGATTCCATGGTATTATTGGGTTTAATCATTTATGAAGTCTTATACCATATTTTATTCAATGGTTTATGACTAACTCTATTTTGGATGATCTATCATAAAACCATTGACCATATTACTCATAATTGTTAGTGTTTTATGTTTAATGATTGGGGAAAGACAGTTACATTTCATATGATAGTTTCAATATGAATTTATATTTTGTTTATGTTGATCCCTTGTCATTTGAGGAATTAATTGTACATATTATGTGATGGGTGGGGCCCGCTATATCCTCTCGATGCATCGGTAGGTCTCATGAGACAAACAATGGTCTTGGCACGAGGCCTTGACAAACTAATTATTTTATGGTCCTAGCACAAGGCTTGGACGGTAAGGTTATGATGTTCAGAATATGAACATACCACATTATGATGCTAGTATTTGAATGTTCATGTGGTTATTCGACTTGTAGAATACATATGATTATGTTTTATTAGGGAATTATTTACTTAGCTCATATTCCTGCAATAATGCGTTTCATGTTTATTATTAAAGGCATGTGTTTTCAATTATTCCCCTTGTCTAATGTTTATACTATCATCTGCTATATTGGTTACTCTTACTGAGTGTTTGAGCTCACCCCTTTCTTATGTTTCATTTGTCCCAGGATATGAAGAAGTAATTTATGAAGGAATTGAAAGCATAATCTAGGAGGTATGGATGTTTCTAATGGAATAAATTAGTGTTGTATTTCCTTTCCATAAGTAACGATGAACACGTGTATGTATTTGTTTTCCAATAATACTAAACTACTCAGTCCTTCGGGATTTGTATTCCTTGTATGTAGGCAAACATAATCAAATAAGGAAATGAATCCGGGCAACTGGGGTTAGGTCCTTACATTTGGTATCAGAGGAAGTTTAGTAGAATACTTGGAAACTATATTTTGAAAACACATAATTAGAGAAGAGTCCCAAATTTATTCTTTGATGATATACATAAAATAACGTACTGGTATTCTGGAATGGAATAGATTATGTGGTTCTTTCAAGCAATACATCCCTGTGTGGATATAAGCAGGTAGAGGCAGCTCTGGCACATATGTATCTAGGGGTAAAACCTGAAAAAAATGATTTGAACTAGACTCTAACGGGAACTGGTGGATGACAATGGGCATTTCTACACTCTTGGTTACGACAATCTCAGGGGATATGCATAAGATAATTCACATTTTCATTACAAGCCATTATGAAGGATTGAAATGTAAAATATTTCTCAAAGAAACCATATTTGTGAATATGGTATTAGCCATGTGTAGGATCTCAATTTTTCAGTGTTTTTATAAGTTATGATTATTCATTATCTTTCATAACCTAATCTAGTGTATGCCATTATGTAGATATGATACCTAGTGGAAGAAATGGAAATCGCACGAATGCGAGTGTCACCTGTAGAGATTTTCCTCCGACGCAACATAATGATGTTGGATCTGGTGTTGTGACTGGTGCTGTGAAACACATAACTATACTGGGACAACTTACTCAGGTTATGAATAATAACCTTACCTGTATGGAGCATCCAGATCCACCACATGTAGGAGCCAAGCTAGATCGCATTATGATACAACATCCTCCATCATTCAACGGGACTACAAACCTATTTTTAGAAGAGTATAGGATATGTTCTCTTGAGAATATATTTCTCGTTTTGGGATGTAATGATCAAGTGAAGGTTTTCATGGAAGTATTCCATCTATCGGGAGATGTGGATCAGTGGTGGTCATTAATCCAAAACAATAAGGAGGAGGAAGAGATAGAAGAGATGGAATGGAGGGATTTTGAGGAAATATTCTTAGAGATATATTTCCCTTGTGAGCATCGAGCAGATATGTAGAGACAATTCCTCAATTAGAGGAAGAAGGAATATTCAAATGTTTCAAGGTACGTAGCTAACATCACAACATTAGAAGGACATGTTGTAAACTACATACAATATCCAAGGAGAAAAATCGATCAATTATTTTATGGCCTAAAGCCTTTCCTCTGGAGGGAACTGGTCTCCCAAATTTTTACATCATATGATGATATTATTTCATGTGTCATTAGATAGAAATAGAGTTCTCTAAGTCTTATGACTTTAAGGAAAATCCAATCAAGAAGAGGGCTACTGAAAACCTAGGGAAAAAATTAGGAAAATAGGATGAAGGTAAGAGTTTAATTTCAACCATGTGAAAATTTTGGAAAGAAACACCCTAGTGAATTATTAAAAGGAAAAGGAGTATGCTACAAATGTGGTCAGAAAGGCCATCTTGCTGGTGATTGCAAGGGAAGAAGGAAGCCAATGATGTTCAATTCTATAGTAGTCGAGATATGGGACACTATTCTAATGATTGACCAAAATTTCAATGTAATATGCAATAGAAAAGTCCAAGAGATCAGGGACATGCTTATGCAATCAACACTTCAGAGGTTGAAGTTCCTAATGAAGTGGTGGCAGGTAATTTAATTGTATCCTCTAGCTTTTCCAGTGAATTATTTGATTCTAGATCATCACATTGTTTCATATCTTACCAATTTTTTAAGAAAATCAGATATTTCCAATTTGATTTAACAATGGAGTTGTCAGTCAAAACTCTTTAGGAATGTAACATTTCTACAGAGTTCTGTGAATTATTTCCCATTAGGGTATATAAATGTTCTTTATCTACTGATCACATCATTATACCCATGATTTATTATGATATAATCCGTTGTATGGATTGTCTTTTAGATAATTATGCAAAAAATTATTGTAAGAGTAAGGTGGTTACAATTTTTTATGATGAAAATAAAGAACACCTTATCTTTAGAGCAGAATCATCAACACCTGATTCTTATCTAGATCAACCCCCAATAGCTCAACTAAATTCAATTATTGGAGAGGAAGAGATTGAAATAACTATGGGTGAGGAAAGGAATGTTAAAATTTTGGATGTACCTATTATGAGATAATATTTGGATGTGCTTGCAGAAGATTTACCTGGACATCCTCCAGAACAAGAAATTGGGTTTTCCATTGATTTAATTCCTGGTTCAAGGCCCATATCGAAGAACCCTTATAGAATGACCACTATAAAATTAGTGGAACTAAAAAACAACTGGTGGAAATGAGTAATAAGGGATTTATTCGCCCTAATGTTTCTCCATGGGGAGCCCCTGATATTTTTGTTTAGAAGAAACATGAATCTATGTGGTTATGTATCGAATACTGGGAGATCAATGATATAAAAATAAAGAACAAGTATCCCCTACCTCAGATTGAAGATTTATTTGACCAAATGCATGGAGATCAACAATTTTCAAAGATTGAACTTCAATCTGGATATCATCAGTTCTGTGTGATGAAGGAAGACATTCCAAAAACAGCATTTCGAACTAGGTACGAGCATTACAAGCTTACATTGATGCCTTTTGGATTGACTAATGTCCCTATGTCTTCATGGATCTAATTAACAGAGTTTTCAAGGAATATCTTGATGATTTTGAAGTGGTATTTATTGATGATATCTTGGTATACTCAAAAATCTGTGAAGATCATGAAAATCCCTTTTGAATTATCTTGAAGACTCTTAGAAGACATGAATTATATGGAATGTTTAGCAAGTGTGAATTCTGGATTCAAGAGATTTCATTTCGTTGACATATTTTCTATAAGTATGGAATCCTAGTTTATCCTATGATGAAAAAGGCAATAACAAATTTTCCTACTACAACAAACATAACTGTGGTACACATTTTTATTGGCTTAATAGGTTATTATCGGCGTATCATTCAGAATTTTTCCCAACTGTCTAACCCACTAATGAAGCTCACTCATAAAGGGGATAAGTTTGTGTGGACAAAAGAATATTCAAAATTCTTCGATGAATTGAAAATAATATTGGTAAATGCTCAAATTTTTACTCTTCCATCAGGAAGTGAGGTATTTTTAATATAAAGTGATGCATCAAATAAAGGAATTGGTTGTGTCATTATGAAAAATGATAGGGTTATTTCTTATGCATCACGACAACTAAAAATTCATGAGAATAACTATCCTACTCATGATCTTGATTTAGCTACTGTAATCATTGCTTTGAAGATATGGAGAAATTATATCTATCATGAAAAATGTGATATTTATACTGATCAAATGATTTTGAAGTATATTTTCTGACAGAAATAAATCAACATGTGGAAAAAGAGATGGATTGAACTATTCAAGGATTATGATTGAATGATACACTACCACCCGGAGAAGGAAAATAAGGTGGCAGATTCCTTGAGCATAAAGGATCATGGAGTTTTGAACAAGATAAGTGTTGAAAGGGATCCTATTTTCATGGATCTAGTAATGATAGAAAAGGGAATAACCATGGATGTTGAAACATCAATGCTTTTTCAAATGGATTCTAAACCATCTTTACAAAAAAGATATAAAAAGTTCTCAGTCTGATGATGAGGAGTTTCAAAAGAAGAATAAATATGAAAATGTTGGGAGATTGAATGACTTCGCATATGAATATGGAATTTTGAAATTTAGGAAGAGACTTTGTGTTCCCGATATACCTGATCTAAAAAGGGAATTATTGGATGATGCTCATAGTTCCAATTTTTATACACACCCTAGTAGAACTAATATGTATAGAGATTTGAAGGAACATTTTTGGTGCGACCTGATAAAGAGGGAGATTTCATATTTTTTATCAAGATGTGTGGTTTGTCAACAAGTGAAGGTTGGAAGGAAAAAACCTAGAGGAGTACTGAAACTACTTCCCATACCATAGTGGAAATGGGATATTATCACAATGGACATTGTCATGGGACTACCAAAGACTCCTAGAAGGAATGATGTAATATAAGTCATTGTTGATTGTCTTACCAAGTCCGCACATCTTCCTGTAATAAGAGAAGATCTACCACTTGAATGTCTAGAAAGATTATATATTAAGGATGTTTTGAGACTTCATGGAGTACCCCTATTGATTGTTTTGGATCCTGATCCACATTTTACATAAATATTCATGAAAAGTCATTAGGAGTACCTAAATATTGATATTTGTTTGAGCACTGCCTACCACCCACAAACTGATGGACAATCAGAACGGACTATTAAAACATTGGAAGTCATGTTGAGGTCTTGTTCACTTGATTTTCAATGAATGAGGGATCAAAATTTACAACTTTTAGTATTTTCCTACAACAATAGCTTCCATTCAAGTATTCAGATGGCACCCTATAAAGCACTATATGGGAGTATATGTTGTACACCAACTTGCTGGGATGATGTTGGTGAAAGAATGCCCGTTGGCCCAAAACATGTTGAAGAAACAACAGAGAAGGTGAAAATAATCCAGAACCATATCAAGATAGCTCATAGTAGGCAAAAGAACTATGCAGATAACTAAAGGAAGGATTTGGAGATACAAGAAGGTGATCAAGTTTTCTTAAAGGTATCTCCATGGAAGGCTATTATAAAATTCATTAAGAAGGGAAAATTAAGTCCTAGGTATATCAGACAATTTGAAATTCTGGACCGAATTGGAGCCGTAGATTACCGTTTGGCAATTCCGCCAAGTCTCTCCAAGGATCAAATTGTGTTCCAAGTATTATTGTTAAAGAAGTACATGCCATACCCAACACATGTACTAACTTATGAAGAAGTAGAACTTGAGCCTGATCTATCTTATTCTGAAGATCTTATCATGATTCTTGATACTAGAGAACAAGTATTGAGAAATCGGATGATTCGACTAGTAAAGTTTCTATTGAGGAACCATAAGATGGAGGTAGCAACAAGGGAGCCTGAGGAGCATATATCAAGAACATACCCAAATCGTTTTAGGTATTATTCTATTAATTTTGAGGAAAAAATTATTATAAGGAGGGGAGAATGTAACACTCCTTGGTTTTGAAAATAAATATAGAATTCAATTTTATAATCCATCCATTAAACACAACATTGCCTCTTCTATGTTTTGAATTTCAAAAAATGGTCTTCTAGAGTTGTGTTCAGTATGTAATTTTGAGTCTGATAGAACAAAATTGATTTTTGGTGAAGATTAACAAACCCTTATGAATAGTAATATGACCCATATTAATAGTAAATAATATTATTATTTTATTATCTTATGGTAATATGATAATGGGATCTTAATTATTTTTTCAATGTCACATAAACCTAATTGCACTTCAAGATTGTTCTTTTTCAAATTAACTATGACCTTATTTAATAATTAAATTAATAGTATTTAGAAAAATATTCTTGAAAATGGATTTCACTTTTAATTATACAAGTTGAAAAATGGTAGGCATAAATTTTTGGGATTTTTTTTAAATTCTACAATGTTTTATGAATTATGAAATACGATAAAATACAGTACATAAAAATTATCAGTCAGATACTCTATACATGACATGAAAAGTGATGCAAGGCCACTTGGTTCAAACTAAAATGCACTTATTAATATTATGGGTCACATGAAACAACTCTATTGGTTATCTTGAGGGAAATAATTAAATTATGAATTAAATATTCAAAATTTACTCCTCTCCTCCACTATAAAACCCCTTCACCACTCCATCTTCTCTTAACTCCTCTATGCCTTGAGGATCCTCAATGTTATACCTAATTACCCTTCCCTAGTCTCTACCCACGTCCAAGAAGCTTCTAGATTTTCAAAAAGACCAAAACCCCTTCCCTTATATAGATTCTCAAGTAGGTTATTTCAAGAGGTAAAGCACCATTTTTTTTGTTTCATTTCAATTTATCTTCTTTTTTCATCCACTCCTCACCTCCCCCATATAAATTATCAATATAACTCCAGTATCATCTACATAATAGAATTATATCATTTTAATGGAAGACCCATCATAAATATTCTTACTCCCTCCCTTTTATTTTTATAAACAAAATCAAGGTCCATGAGGTTCCAATTTATAGCCTTCATGGGTGTCAATGTTTCGTTCTTAAATTTATTATTAACTAATTGTCATAAAACCCTATTTATGGGGGAACCAGACTATAACATATGTATTATAAGAATATTAATATCCAGGAACCATAATATGTACATACAATTATGTTATATGACAGAACTAGTTCATAATAATCCAAACACCACCAAATAATCGAAGTGGTTATCATCTAATGATTCTCCCTCATTAAATTTAACCAAATAATATAAATGAAAATTACCAATTATATATGTTCATAAGTATTATATAATTCCAATATTGGAGATTTATAATAATTATACTCGAATTTCATTATTTAAAAACAAGTGAACTGTATATGAAATGAAAGGGAAGGAACACTCCAGAATGATGAAATTCAATACAATAACTTATCAATAAAGAAATAAATAAACTAACCCAAATTATTGTAAACAAAATACATGTCTAATAGGTTCTGAAATAAGTTACTAACAAGTATAATTTTATATTCCAGGAGCTTAATTACAATATTGGAACACGTTTGGAGTTATAGTAAGGGTTTTTCCACCCGAACATCCATTTTCATTCGGGTTACCTTCATTGCCAGATTACCACAATGAAATTCTTATGTATTATTATTTACTCACAATATATTCTATGTGAGTATTTTATATATGTATAAAAAAAAGAAACCTTCTTTATTTTAAGGATTTTTACACGTTTTAAAAGGAACTTTCAAAATTGTTTAAAAAATATGAGCCCGATTCCAGGAAATTTCTCAAATTATTACATATTTTCAAGGGAACTATATTATCTTCTTTTGGAATCCATTATCATTATAAAAAAATTTATTTTATTATTAAAATACTATATTACTTCACTTTGGATTTTATTCAAAGATTTTTCCAAAAGAACTCTTCTTTTCAAAATAAAAGAGTATTTATCTCCAGAATTGCTTAATGATTTTATAAAACTATTTTCATCTAATTTAACACTCATATTGATTCCATTTTATTATTGGGTTTAATAATTTATGAAGTCATCTACTATATTTAATAAAAAAAATTATTAATGACTCTATTGTGGAAGATCTATCCTAAAATGATTCACAATATTACTCAGCAAGGTTAGTGTATTATGTTTAATGATTAGGGAATGCTAGGTACATTTCATATGATAGATTCAATATGAATAAATAAATTGTTTATGTTGATCCCCCCAAATATGAGGAATTAATTGGGATTATTATGTGATGGGTGGGGCTCGCTATAGCCCCTCGATGCATCGGTAGGTCTCATGAGACAAACAATGGTATTGGCACGAGGCCTTGACAAAATGATTATTTTATTGTCCTAGCACGAGGCTTGGACGGTATGGTTATGATATCCGACATATGCACGTCCATAATTATGATGCTAGTATTTGAAATTTCATGTGGTTATTAAACTAGTAGAATACCCATGATTATGTTTTATTATGACATTATTTACTTCAGTCATATTCCTGCCATAATGTGTTTCATGTTTATTTTTAAAGGAATGTGTTTTCAACTATACACCATGTCTAATGTTTATATTATCTTCTGGTATATTTCATACTCTTACTAAGCGTTTGAGCTCACCCCCTTATTATGTTTAATTTTGACCAGGATATGAAGGAGTAATTTATGAATTACATTCAAGCATAATCTAGGAGGCATTGATGTTTCTAATGGAATAAATTATTATTGAATTTCTTTTCCATATGTAAAGTTGAACTTATGTATGTATTTTGTTTCCAATAATACTAAACTACTCGGTCCTTCTAGATTCGTATTCTTTTTATGTACACCAACATAATCAAATAATTCACCGACTCCGGACAACTAGGGTCGGGTCTTTAAAGGCCATGATTGTGGTGAGATACATTTTTTTGTTTTCAATATATATAGATCTGGAATTCATGATATTTTTTGGAGAGGTTACCTTAAAGAGTTGCATCCTTGGAATATAGAGAATTTCCATGTAGGTACAACATGATAATCATTGACAATATAATATTCATTTGGGAGCCATATATTTAAAGTTGTACAACATGTGATAATACATATATAAGAGAAGAATATCAATTTAATAGATAATTTCTCTTAGAAAATGGTTGGGGGATAAAGGGTCACACAAGGAGAATTACAGGATTTTATTCTAGATATTATATGGATGGATGAAGGTAAATGAAGGTGTTATTATATGATTCCATTTCTCATTGTATGTCGATATCATATGTCTTGATGGGAAATCTCATCATTTGTGTATGGATAATCTTCATGTAATGAAATTAAGTTCTGAGTTCCATGTCAAATGATAGTTTTGAGTTCATCAATAGTTTATGATAGGGAATTAGGAATGTGATTGAGTCCTCTATAAATATTATATAAATAAATAATATTTTAGTTAATATATTTTTTAGGAACATTTCTATGCCAGCTTTGTGGATGCATCTAGGTATGGGTGTACCATATAATTTATGTTGTCCTATTTAATAATTTTGTCACCCATTGAGGGGAAAGGGAGAGAGAAATCAAAGTGTCGTCAATGTGAATGAATAAGAACCCAAATAAAGGAAGAGTTATTGTAAAATTAAATACATGGATTCATCCCACCCCTATATATGGGTGTATTACTATATAAGGATCTAGTAATTCTAGATATATAATTTCTAAATTTCCAGAACCCAAAAAGATTATATTTGAAAAAAATGTCAATAAAAGTGAATTAAATAATGTTATTTTCATTAAGTCTGATTTATATATCTATAGAATAGAAAAACATGGAAGGAGATTAGAATACTCAGGAATACTAATGAGAATAATTTTTATCTTACCATGAAAGTATGTCAACATATGTTAGAGTTGATTAGATTGGAGAAATCTATAAAAATAATGGGCTGAACATACCTAAAATTTAATTTGGGAAATATTTTTTCAATAAAATAAGAGAATTAAATAGCATAGTTTTATAGGGTATTATATTGATATCCATTATCATGGAATATACGATTGAAAGGTGGTGTATGATAAAGGTAAATTATAGATATAGTGTAAAATACATTGAAAGGATCCAAATAGTATTTAATGATCTATAATATTTATAATTATTCTGAAAATGTTTGAAGAATATTTTCATGATATTCCAATGTGAATTCAAGTGTTTCAGATGCCGTGATATGGTTTGATGAATTTTTCAGTTGAGATAATGCTATGAATTTATTAGTGACTTATGAAGGGATACATAATATATTCCTATGAATAAAAAAATTGGAAATCTGATTATGAAAATTGAGTTAAAAAATATTAATAGAATGATGCATAAGAGATTATAATGAAGTGAAAATATTATTAGAAGATTTAACCAATATACATAAAAAATTCATTTCATGTGTAAAATATTATCATTAATATGTGTTATATTATAGTACATAGAGATAATATTCTAGATCTCACATTGAAATATTTGAATTGAATAGGGTACACTTTGATATATAATATAATTTAATCAATAAGAACGATTCTCCTTATGAGTGTAAATTGGAAAATTATCACAGCTCAAAGTGATAGGTATTTTATTTTCATGATATATGAAATTATTTATACCATTAATGATAATTTAAATTTGACACGTAACATTTTTTTGTATTTAGAATTTTTTTTGATTTAAAAAATTAATTGACATAATTGATATGTAAGATATTACAGTCCAAAAATATTTTCTTACATATAGTATATATGATATTTAGAATAGAAATTTCATAATGTAAAAGGGATAGGCACTACATATATATGATATAACATCAGATAAATAAGGGTTTCTGGTGTGTAAATTATGGTCAAAATGATTTTCATTACATTGTATGGGGTTAAACATAGTTTACTAAATGATACATAATAGTTTCCATTATTGAAAAATGAAATATATGTAAGGGTAAATTCAATAGTGAAGCATATAAATAAGAGTTAAAATGGCTTAATGTAAATGATATGTATATTATTCTAGAATATTTATATATGTACTATTTTGGAATTTATCATGGAGTTCATAACATCAATAAAGAATTAATGATGATTAATTTCAAGATGTAAAATTACTAAGAGGAAATAATTGTGAAAATTTTGTGCTGATCTACAAGAAATAAGTATCATGATACTATTAGAATTCGGGATTCAATAAATCATCAAAGAAGAGGAGGAATTATATTTAAGGAAAACTATGAGGGAAAAAATTTCATGATTTATTATAAGTGGAATGCGAAAGCTATAAAAATTATTAAAAATTATTCTATAGATATATTTGAAAATTTGAAGTCTTATTAATATGAATAATCCTTGGAGGAAGGTATATGAAATTAATCATGATCCACGGATGGTGGTAATAAAATCATGTAGGATATTTTATATATGAAAATCTTTATAACCACAATTTTCATGATTTAATTATCATATACATTTTTAAATTATATAATTTATCGATTCTAGGGGATAATAATATAATACTAAGAATAATGAGAAAAATATGTTTTCTATGATAGATATGGATCTCCAAATACTAAAAATATATAATTTATCGAAGAAAATGAATGAACCAACCTTGAAACTATTAAGAGTTCTCTATTGAAATGTAAAATAGAGGTGAATATCAACATAATATGAATCTATTATGATTGAATATCTCAATAATTGATAAATAGTTATAAAAAACATATAATATCACTAATTCATAAGGATTAATGAAGATATAGGTTTTTGTTTGGGATTTTTCAAATTTAGATATATTTACACAACCATGTTGATTGATTTCCATTGTATATTAAATAATTCTTCATTAAAAATGAAGGATGATAGATTTTTTGTGTCATGTGAGACATTTGATACATTATTGAGAAAACATCATGGAGGATCTATTTGAATCCAGTATCCGATGATAAATACCTTGTTGGATCCAGAGTCAGGTGAAGGGTAATTTACGGATCATATGTATCTTGTTTAGTTCGAGTAATGGTTCATTGATATACTATTTCGAAATATTAATCTTTTTAATAAATAAGAAGTTGTATGTGAGTGGGAAAACAACAACCATAAAATTAGGATATAGTCTTCTTAATTGTACAAAAACCCCATTATCAAGTATATGTGTTGGTTGATGTATATATTTTTTATTTATCAGCACATGAATACATAGAATATTGGATAAGAAGATAATGAGAGTTATAGAATGTATACACAAATTTGTATTGATGGGGTATGTTTTAATTTTTAAAAATTAAACAACACTCTTTCATATCCCTCCCTAAAATGGTTACATAAATCTTAGTGGATGATTTATCTTACTACTAAAACGTATTACTAGTTCCTTAATGTTTTATCTACAAACAATAATTTATAAAAAATTCTCATTCATTGGTTCTCACTTAATTTTATGTTATTTTAAATACAATGTTAAAAATGGGAAAGGAATCTATGGTTTTGTGGTTAAAATCTGTATAAGAGATTGAAGTGAGTTAACACACACAAATTATTAAGGGAAAATAATTAAACCAATGTAAAAACTATAGAAATTCCTTTTATTTATTTTTTATTAAAATATATTCAATTAGAAGAATCAACATAATTCAGTAGTCATATTAACTTATTTATGATTTGGTAACACAATTGTCATCAAATATATCCATATACATCAGTTCTTATACTTCTAAAAAAAATAATGACATCATTACTATATATGATTTTTGATACAAAACTCAACTTAGTTATTCTATATTTTGTTCACCACCTCATCCATCCATGTCCATAATTTGAAGGATGATCTATGATAAGGAAGGAAAAAAGATTGGTCGGTGGAAGAATTTGTCTAAAATGATATTAAATGGGAATAAATCACTAACCTACAACTCATCATCATCTACTGTCCATTATGAAAATCTGTGAAAAAAAATATATGATGTCATTTATTTAATGAACACCTAATCCATCCCCAAGACCATGTCCTCGAAAAGAGTAACTATTGATAAAATATAAAAAAATTGATGGATAAAAAAAGAATAGTATATTATGAAATATAATTACTATAAATAAAATTATCTAAATTCAACAAAACATGTGATACATAAATCATAGGTTGAAAGGAATATATTGAAACCCCTAAAACTAATTGATATAAAAAAATTATTATTAATAGTGTTGAGTAACTATATATGAATGAATATATCATAAACACAAAAGTTTCCATTAGGATTTCCCTACATAATGAAAATATGGGTTATTTCTTCATTCATTTACTCCCACATAGTTCACCTCAATCCCTTTACAACCACTTCCAACTAGTTGAGTGTATATAGTAATGTACCATTGGAATTTATCAATTTGATATTTCAAGGATACTTAATGATGTATTTCTATATGCATTTTTTTCATATGGACTTTTGATTTGATCAATAGTGTAAACATAACTTTCGAAATGTCCTAGGTTGAACAAAATAGCTTTTGAATACATCCAAGTGAAAAAAGATCTATATTGTGAACATCTAAATCCATTTTTAACTAATGGTTCATTAATTTCAGTTAAATATAATATTTAATGGTGTATGAATATTGTGCTTCCACCCATCATAATTCATTGTATCCAATTAGTTGTTTCGTTAGGGATTTATAGTGAATTGGGTGTGAATAGATGTGATGCTATCATGAGGCGTGGATAACACACAAACATGTCCTCAAAACATAGATCACATTATAAGGATTTCATAATAATATTTTTGGATCCATATGTTTATCTTATGAAATATTTAAGATAATATGTTCGAGGAATAAATTATATTGGGGGATTAGTGTTTTATTACTTAATGTATGAAGAATCTCTGGGCATGAATATATCTATACTCTCGATTGTGGGAAAACATTAGTGATTTGACACATCATGATGGGATTGTGTGGGATTACATTGGAGGAAATCATTACCTCGGGAGTTTTTATAAGATAATATTAGTGATAGAAACCATTATTTTGAGCTAAATCTGGTTGTAGTAGAATGTATACATAAACTATTTTTAAAAAATATCACTCCAAATAAAATATGAATATGAATTCCCCCATGAATTGTATCATCCTCTATAACACCCAATGATTTTTCTATCAGTTTTTCATTAAATAAATATTATTTAAAATGGAATTTTACACATGAAACACTAAATTATAATAAATTTATATACATTTTATTGAAATAAAATTTGATAATAAAAGATAAACAATAATATATTATTATAATACAATATAAAACATCATTATGAAAAGAAAAAGTGCACTAAATATGCATGTAAATAATACTACCATGAATATAAAATCATTATCCTCATAGTTATCATAAGGATCGTCACCCAAATTTAAATAAATGAAATAATGTACAGAACTATAAAAATAAAAGACATGTTAAAAGAGATGTGAATGATTAATATTTATGATTCTGACAATTTATGTAGGAAAATATATAATAATAATATTTTAATGATATATATGTGGTCATTGGAAAATTTTAGATGAAAATATGGTAATTGGAAATATGGTCAATGAGTATGTATGTATCCAATAGGTATATAGATTACGTGTACTTTTTACTATGAAATGTAAAATAATATGATAATAGAATGAAATAAAAAAATATATAATTAAAATATATTATTATAAAAATATACTCTTATGCTTTATATATTATTTTTATTTTTATTAATGTATGATATTAAATATTTATAAAATTCATGGAAATATTTTAATACAAATGGATTGATAAATTTCAATACATAGAAGTTAAATGATTTGATTTAATCAGTTGTGCTTAAAATTATTTGAAGATAAAATTGTTATTTTTCATAAAACAATTTTTTATGAAATCATATTTTAAAATTAATAAATTAAATTTATCACCTTTTAATGATGAGAAAAATGAAATTTCATTAATAAATAAACTAATATATTAAAACATTTTAAATTATTACTTGATACGATATTATATTAAGAACATTTACTATTTAAAAATTCATTTTTATACAAAAATAGTTTTTGTTTATATCTTATGTTTTGTTTTAAAACATAATTTTATTATAAATATTTATTAAATTATTTTAAATATATTATAAATTGATAATAAAATAATATAAATTATCAAAAAACTTCCGTCTTATTATTTATTAAATAAATAATTACTATAGTTAGTAATTAAACATTGTAGTGGGTATAAAAATAGAGAAATGTCATGGATCACATTTTTTAATAATATGATATATATTCATTATAAATGTTATTTTATTAGTTTTGTAGTGAATAAAAAATATATTAGGTCATTTTCTTATCTTACTCACAAGTGATTCCATCGTTACCCTTTAGAAAAATAAATTTTCTATCGAAATGTCGCTTACTCAGAATAATAAAAAGTGTTCATCTACATCCCATCCAAAATAGAAATATACTTCGTATTTTGGCTGAATTTAAGGATATTATTACTCTACTTGAGTCCAATATCATATTTGTAATGATATAGTCCGTTTAAGTTAACCTATTCCCTTTATCTCCAGGGAAGTCATTGTGATAAGGAGAGATTTCATCAATGTATATAAAGGGTTTTCCATCATTATATTCATTTACTTTATTATCTACACTCTTCAAAATTTAAATTTTATAATATATTTATATTATATTAACAAAATTCATATATAAAATTGATAATATCATAATGTAATAATACCTTCATATTCATTCATTTTTTATAACACATTGTCGTTTGGGACGGATTTTCGAGTTACAAGAACATTGTCATAATATTTACATAATGAATTCTTAGAAAAAATATGTCACGACCCGTCCTCGGGGCCCATGCCGTGACTACCCCAAGCCCGCCTTCCATAGGCCAGGGGCTGGCGACTAGCACCAAAGGCGTAAAATCCCGATAACTGGGACGGCATTGCCTTTATAAAAGAAAACAAGCACCACAGAGTACAAGCGGAAGAAGTAAACACTAAGTAAAAACTGAGTACAACAGTAAGTGTGGAATGTAAAAAGGGGCCGGAAATACAATCCCAACTGTAAAGTACAACTCGAAAGGGAAAACAACAACTGAAAAGTAAAGCTGCTACGCCGAGCTGTCCACTGGAAATCCCACCTGAAGGGTGGGTACAGATAGCTCCTCTGCTCCTCAGGTCCCACCGTCCGCTCCGAGTATGTCTCGCCCAGTGGTCCACCTCCGGGTACCGCCTCGTCGTCACGTCCACCTCTGGGTACCGCCTCGTCATGAGGTCCTCCTCCGGGTACCATCTCTTCGTATAGTCCACCTCCAGGTACTGTCCAGTCCTCGAACACTCGGCTTCTGTCAGCACTTCCCGTCGTCTGCAACCAACACAATGAGGTGCGGGCATAGCCCGTGCAGGGGTGAGTATAACGATACTCAGTAGGGACCCCGAGACCCTCAAGATCTCACTAAACCAACAAGGATAACCACAAAGAGGATCTCAACAGATAACCTCTACTTAGATATATGCCCATACATATACCTAAGTTATCAAGTAACCCATCTCCATCATGAGGAAACACTAGGATTGTGAAATCAACGGATAACCACTACCCGGGTATATTCCCATACATATACCTAAGTTAGCAAGTGACCCATCTCAATCATGAGGTTAACACAAGGTCAAAAGTCTCAGCTCAAACCAGGATTTTCATTATCGAAACCATAACTACTGAAGAGATCCGTCTCTGGAGTGTACAATGGTCCTGTCACGACTACGAGGTACTGCTCACTAACCTAAGACTGCTGAAGAACTCCACCCATCGAGTACTGCGGGCCAGCTGCTACAACCAAGCGCTCACATGTGCCGCTACAACCAAGCGCACCTCTGTCGTGGGTCTGCCGCTACAACCAAGCGCTCCCATGTGCCGCTACAACCAAGCGCACCTCTGTCGTGGGTATGCCGCTACAACCAAGCGCTCCCATGTGCCGTTACAACCAAGCGCAACTCTGTCGTGGGTCTGCCGCTACAACCGAGCGCTCCCATGTGCCGCTACAACCAAGCGCACCTCTGTCGTGGGTATGCCGCTACAACCAAGCGCTCCCATGTGCCGCTACAACCAAGCGCAACTCTGTCGTGCGTCTGCCGCTACAACCAAGCGCTCCCATGTGCCGCTACAACCAAACGCACCTCTGTAACACTCTGAGTCGTTCGATCAGCAGTCGTCGGGTCTCAGCCAGCTACATGGTCTCCGTACTCCGCACGCTCATCTCTGGGAGGGTCCGCTCCACAAGCTACATGTCGATACTCCAAGTATCTCAAAGTCCCATGAAGAAGTATCTCAAAGAACCGCCACGTCATAGGGGTCTCAACGCAACAGACGGCGCGTCAATCGGACGCCCGGTCTGTGAGTTATTAGCCTTTTCGTCCCAGGGGCCCAGTTGGTTTCGTGAGCAAACCAAACCCGGCTGTATCTCAAATGTACCACGAACTCTCATAGGGTAAACTCATAGGGACCGTTTCTCAACGCGATCACCAACGCCGCTGACGGTTCGTCAAACGGACGTTCTGTCAGAAAGATATCAGCTTTTCCGTACCAGGGGCCCGGTTGGATTTCGGTGCGATCCAACCCGGCCACTATCCATCTGCATCCAAAACTCGGGCGGAGGATGCCAAAAGTTCCGTATCGTCAACAGGAACTCAACGCAACAGACGGCGCGTCAATCGGACGCCCGATCTGAGAGTTATTGGCCTTTTCGTCTCACACTGACCTTGGGAAACTTCCCAGGAGGTCACCCATCATGATCACTACTCTAGGCCAAGCACGCTTAACTACGGAGTTTTTACCACGTAGGCTCCCGAAAAGGAAGGTGCACTTTGAGTATAGTATACCGAAACGACTGTCTCGATCCAAGGATCGTGTTGCCGCTAACGACGAGTCGTTTGGAGGCCCGTAGCCCACGATACGGGCATTTGACCAAACCGCTCGGTAATGGGGGTTTCGGGCCCGGGCCGTCCCGGCCCGAGACCCCCCGGATGGCCCGAACCGGGTCGACCCACCCCGGACGGGGTCGACCTGGCCCGACACAGCCCGGCACGGCCCGGCGTGGCCCAGCGCGGCGAACCGGCCAGGCGCGCCGGTTCGGCGCAAGGCAGCGCGCTGGGCGCGCTTCCAGCTAGGCCGAAGGCCGAGCTTCCTGGAAACGGGGGGCCGCCTGCCCCCCCCCCCCTTTTGTGAAACCGGCCCCCCTCATAATGGGGGTCCAAATAACTGCCCGGGGGAATTAAATTCCCCTGGTTTCCACCAACCCGGCCGGCCCGACCTGGCCGGCCGACTTCTTGTCAACAGGACCGGCAAGGGCCGGTCCTCTTCCGTCTTCCGGCACCGGCGGCCCGGCTGGCCGCCGGTCATCACGATCCGCCGCGGCCCGGAACCGGCTGCGGCCTTCGTCATCCGGCGCGGTGCGACGGCACCGCGCCCCTCCGCCGCGGCCCCGCTCCGGCCGTGGCGTCTTCGGTTTCCTTCGACGCGGCGCGACAGCGTCGTGTTCATGATAATTCTTTCCACGGCACGGCGCGACGGCGCCGCGCAATAATTTCTGTGTGATTCCCGCGTGGTGCGACGGCACCACGCTATCTCGTTTCATCCGCAAGAAACATTCAAGAACAAAGGAGGGGGTTTCGGCCGTGTTTGTGCGGTCCGGTCCCCCTCTCGTTAGACGATAACACTTAAACGTTCATCCTCAAGTTTGTCATGCTAGAACCAAGAACGGAAAATAATTAAATAAAGCAACAACAAACCCCTACCTCTCTTTTCGTTATGTGTTGACGAAGTCGCGGAAAGGCGGCGGCGATTCGTCGACATCAGAAAAGAGAAGTCGTTGACGACGTCGGCGTTCTTCGTGAAAGGCGCTCCCTTCTTTATTCCGGAAGGAGTGGGAAGGAGGCATCCCAGAAGGGATCGACGTTGGAAACTTCAAGTTCTTCATTGGAAAAAGCATTCTTCATCGAGGAGACATTGTTTCATGTTTGGAGATGTCCTTCGTGTTCTTCGTCGAGGGTGGAATTCTCTTCAATCCATCCATGACTCTATCACAAAGATTTAGCCAACCCCAAACAATAAAACAACACACCTTATTATAGTGTTAGCTTAATGAATTCAAAATAATTCAGATTCATTAAGTTACATCCTTCATTAATGGGTGGAGAGGCTCCAAAATTAATGAAGGTGGAAGTGAAGAGTCACATTTAATTGGGGGGGGGGTCAAGGAAGTTAAGGAGTTTAAGGAGTAAGGAATTTGAGGGGTTTTGGCACATTAAGTTCAAGGGAGTTTAAAGGGGGTAGAAGAGAGTTAAGGGGAAGTTGAAGGGTTGGGGCTCATGTGGGCCCCACCTCACCTTAATCCTCACTTGGTTAGTTAGGAACTTGTGATTCCACCCCAACTTCCACACTTAGGATATAACCACTTAAGAAGATAAATAAAATTTTTAACACAAATTTTATTTTTCTTTACACTTAAACCACAACCTTAATAAACAACTGCTCCCAAGCAAACACAACTCCAGGAAAGGCATTCCTAAGCAAAAACCGGTGCTACGGTTCCATCGGTGCCCTTGGAATTTGATTTCGGGCACCGGTTCAAAAGTTAGAAATTCCCGCTCGTTCGTTCACTGAACGTACCCGAGCCAAACTTCGGAAATTTATTCTGGGCACACCGGGCCTCGGAATCAGGCGCTGTCAGAAACTGTGTTCTTGTAAAATTCCAAAGAAAATTAAGAAAAAAAATTTCCTTGAAATTTCCGGGTCTTTACATTACTCCCACCTCAGGGCTTTACGTCCCCGTAAAGCTTCATCACAAACTAGGGTCACAAAAGCGGTACAGAGCACGCATCTGAGCCTTCTGCTCCCATGTGCTCACCTGTAGGTTCCCGTACTGTCAAAGGAAGTGCACCCAAGGAATCGATCCTCCTCGTAGGATCTGCTCCTGTCTATTCTTGATCCCCACTGGAACCTCCGTGAATGTTGCTCTATCATCGACATCCAACTCCCTGAGGTCGATGATGTGTGAAGGATCAAGCACGTATCTCCTCAATTGAGTTACGTGAAAGTCATCGTACACCTGGTGCAACTGAGGTGGATGGGTCAAGCGATAAACCACCTCGCCTACCCTACTGGAGACCTAGAAAGGTCTATTGAACCTCGGAGATCTCTTGCCGCCTCGGCTACATCTCTGTAAACCTCGTCGAGGTGAGACCTGTATAAGAACGTGGTCGCCATCCTCAAACTCTAAAGGTATCCCTTTTTAGGTTAGAACTGAAACTCAAAACTCCTGTTGCCATGAGGGTAAGGTTGGCCGACCCAAGAATGATCGGCTACACCCTCCCATGCACGAGTTTATCATGTGCTGCCCAGGGTTTCCTTTTCGCCGACCAAGGAAAACCCATCCCAACGTTTGCCTAATACCGTCAATTTGAGTATGAACAGTGATTGCCAAATACATACTCAAACTAACGTCGTAAGGCCTCGACGCTGCCACCAAGAGGTCCTAACCGAGACTCTCGCCTCAAGGGTCAGATCACACCGTCGACGTAAGTGTGACTATCGAGTCTCCTCCCAAAGGTATCTCCAGACGTGAGGGTCAAGTCAACGGCTTAACCGGAATATCTAGGTCTGGGACTAGATTCATGGAAGGAAGGGATGATTCGTTTCGATGCCTGTGGCTACGGCAGCTAGTAGAAGATAAATTCCGCACTTCGAATCATCCTTAGAGCCCCTTTTTGGTCGCACTCCATGACCGCAAGCAGCTACCCTCTTTCCCTGCTCTCCAACTCCCTGAGTCTAGCGGGGACTAAAAAGGCGGGTGATGGTAACATGTTGAAATGTACACCACCACGAGCTGCTCTCCAAGCTCTGCCTCCATCTCTGCTGCTCTGCATATTCATCTGTCCTTAACATTTCCTCTTCTTAAAACATTTTACATGCCCAAGTCTCCGAGACTGGTGTCAGTTTCCTGCTTTCCAAACTTCTAACATTCTCTGGCTATATTCGATCAGCAAAGAATTCTCAACCACAAAGGTTCCTTATAGCACTCTAGCCTAAGTAGAAATGCATAGAGAAAAGGTGCTGGCTCGGAAGCCCTTAAACATACCATGCTCAGAGGTCCGACCTCTATTGCACTGATTGAAACGCTTCCATCGAGTACCCAATATGTTCGGTACGCCTCGATGAATTCTCAGCTAGGTGGAAAACTCTAGAAATCGCCTCCATCCACTGCTCTGCTGTCTGGAAATCTGCCTCGCCTCGTATCTTCTGAGGCCTCTACTGCTGGAGCTCGTGCAATGCGCTCCGCCAGCATGCACAGTTTGCTAGTATAGCCGTTGGCATCTGCTGCCCAACAGGCGGTGATGTACTGGTACACCACCCGAGGGTGCCAACATAGTAAAAAGGGCCCTGCACTAGAGCCTCATCGCTCGGTGAGCCGTCATCGAGTACTCTCTCGGAACTCCAACTGACTGTCTGCGTGGAGACATCCTGAACAGATGCGACACGGTCAACGTCTTATACCTGGTGAGCTGACCTGGTTTGAGCTGACTTTAAAACTTTGGAAACACACATGCAATCAGTGTTTTTGTGTACAATGTCGGAAATCAGTAGTCAGGGTCCTGGTGTACGGATACGTCGGCCGCCGCACCAACACTGGACTCCCTGAACTGAAAACCACACTCGGTACACTTAACAATATTGCTTCACAGAAAGAAACATCAGAGTTATAAGTTCTGCGGTAGAACCGAACTCCTTTGATACCAATTTGTCACGACCCATCCTCGGGGCCCGTGTCGTGACTACCCCAAGCCCGCCTTCCATAGGTCAGGGGCTGGAGACTAGCACCAAATGCGTAAAATCCCGAAAACTGGGAAGGAATTGCCTTTATAAAAGAAAACAAGCACCACAGAGTACAAGCGGAAGAAGTAAACACTAAGTAAAAACTGAGTACAACAGTAAGTGCGGAAAGTAAAAAGGGGCCGGAAATACAATCCCAACTGTAAAGTACAACTCGAAAGGGAAAACAACAACTGAAAAGTAAAGCTGCTATGCCGAGCTGTCCACTGGAAATCCCACCTGAAGGGTGGGTACAGATAGCTCCTCTGCTCCTCAGGTCCCACCGTCCGCTCCGAGTATGTCTCGCCCAGTGGTCCACCTCCGGGTACCGCCTCGTCGTCACGTCCACCTCTGGGTACCACCTCGTCGTGAGGTCCTCCTCCGGGTACCATCTCTTCGTATAGTCCACCTCCAGGTACTGTCCAGTCCTCGAACACTCGGCTTCTGTCAGCACTGCCTGTCGTCTGCAACCAACACAACGAGGTACGGGCATAGCCCGTGCAGGGGTGAGTATAACGATACTTAGTAGGGACCCCGAGACCCTCAAGGTCTCACTAAACCAACAAGGATAACCACAAAGAAGATCTCAACAGATAACCTCTACTTAGATATATGCCCATACATATACCTAAGTTATCAAGTAACCCATCTCAATCATGAGGAAACACAAGGATTGTGAAATCAACGGATAACCACTACCTGGGTATATGCCCATACATATACCTAAGTTAGCAAGTGACCCATCTCAATCATGAGGTAAACACAAGGTCAGAAGTCTCAGCTCAAACCAGGATTTTCATTATCGAAACCGTAACTGCTGAAGAGCTCCGTCTCTGGAGTGTACAGTGGTCCTGTCACGACTCCGAGGTACTGCTCACTAACCTAAGACTGCTGAGGAACTCCACCCATCGAGTACTGCAGGCCAGCTGCTACAACCAAGCGCTCCCATGTGCCGCTAAAACCAAGCGCACCTCTGTCGTGGGTCTGCCGCTACAACCAAGCGCTCCCATGTGCCGCTACAACCAAGCGCACCTCTGTCGTGGGTATGCCACTACAACCAAGCGCTCCCATGTGCCGCTACAACCAAGCGCAACTCTGTCATGGGTCTGCGGCTACAACCGAGCGCTCCCATGTGCCGCTACAACCAAGCGCACCTCTGTCGTGGGTATGCCGCTACAACCAATAGCTCCCATGTGCCGCTACAACCATGCGCAACTCTGTCGTGGGTCTGCCGCTACAACCAAGCGCTCCCATGTGCCGCTACAACCATGCGCAACTCTGTCGTGGGTCTTCCGCTACAACCAAGTGCTCCCATGTTCCGCAACAACCAAGCTCACCTCTGTAACACTCTGAGTCGTTCGATTAGCAGTCGTCGGGTCTCAGCCAGCTACACGGTCTCCGTACTCTGCACGCTCGTCACTGGGAGGGTCCGCTCCACAAGCTACAGGTCGATACTCCAAGTATCTCAAAGTCCCATGAAGAAGTATCTCAAAGGACCGCCACGTCATAGGGGTCTCAACGCAACAGACAGCGCGCCAATCGGACGCCCGGTCTGTGAGTTATTAGCCTTTTCGTCCGAGGGGCCCTGTTGGTTTCGTGAGCAAACCAAACCCGGCCGTATCTCAAATGTACCCCGAACTCTCATAGGGTAAACTCATAGGGACCATTTCTCAATGCGATCACCAACGCCGCTGACGGTTCGTCAAACGGACATTCGGTCAGAAAGATATCAGCTTTTCCGTTCCAGGGGTCCGGTTGGATTTCGGTGCGATCCAACCCGGCCACTATCCATATGCATCCAAAACTCGGCCGAAGGATGCCAAAAGTTCCGAATCGTCAACCGGAACTCAACGCAACAGACGGCGCGTCAATCGGACGCCCGGTCTGAGAGTTATTGGCTTTTTCGTCTCACACTCACCTTGGGAAACTTCCCAGGAGGTCACCCATCCTGATCACTACTCTAGGCCAAGCACGCTTAACTACGGCGTTTTAACCACGTAGGCTCCCGAAAAGGAAGGTGCACCTTGAGTATAGTATACCGAAATGACTGTCTCGATCCAAGGATCGCGTTGCCGCTAACGACAAGTCGTTTGGAGGCCCGTAGCCCAAGATACAGGCATTTGACCAAACCGCTCGGTAACGGGGGTTTCGGGCCCGGGCCGTCCCGGCCCGAGACCCCCCGGATGGCCCGAACTGGGTCGACCCGCCCCGAACGGGGTCGACCCGGCCCGACACAGCCCGGCCCGGCCCGGCCCGGCGTGGCCCGGCGCGGCGAACCGGCCAGGCGCGCCGGTTCGGCGGCGCGCTGCCAGCTTGGCCGAAGGCCGAGCTTGCTGGAAACGGGGGGCCGCCTGCCCCCCCCCCCCCCCTTTTGTGAAACCGGCCCCCCTCATAATGGGGGGCCAAATAACTTCCCGGGGGAATTAAATTCCCCCGGTTTCCACCAACCCGGCCGGCCCGACCTGGCCGGCCGGCTTCATGTCAACAGGACCGGCAAGGGCCGGTCCTCTTCCGTCTTCCGGCACCGGCAGCCCGGCTGGCCGCCGGTCATCACGATCCGCCGCGGCCCGGAACCGGCTGCGGCCTTCGTCATCCGGCGCGGTGCGACGGCACCGCGCCCCTCCGCCGCGGCCCCGCTCCGGCCATGGCGTCTTTGGTTTCCTTCGACGCGGCGCGACTGCGCCGTGTTCATGATAATTCTTTCCACGGCGCGGCGCGACGGCGCCGCGCAATAATTTCCGTGTGATTCCCGCGTGGTGCGACGGCACCACGCTATCTCGTTTCATCCGCAAGAAACATTCAAGAACAAAGGAGGGGGTTTCGGCCGTGTTTGTGCGGTCCGGTCCCCCTCTCGTTAGACGATAACACTTAAATGTTCATCCTCAAGTTTGTCATGCTAGAACCAAGAACGGAAAATAATTAAATAAAGCAACAACAAACCCATACCTCGCTTTTCGTTAAGTGTTGACTAAGTCGCGGAAAGGCGGCGGTGATTCGTCGACATCGGAAAAGAGAAGCCGTTGACGACGTCGGCGTTCTTCGTGAAAGGCGCTCCCTTCTTTATTCCGGAAGGAGTGGGAAGGAGGCATCCCAGAAGGGATCGACGTTGGAAACTTCACGTTCTTCTTTGGAAAAGGCATTCTTCGTCGAGGAGACGTTGTTTCATGTTTGGAGATGTCCTTGGTGTTCTTCGTCGAGGGTGTAATTCTCTTCAATCCTTCCATGACTCTATCACAAAGATTTAGCCAACCCCAAACAATAAAACAACACACTTTATTATAGTGTTAGCTTAATGAATTCAAAATAATTCAAATTCATTAAGTTACATCCTTCATTAATGGGTGGAGAGGCTCCAAAATTAATGAAGGTGGAAGTGAAGAGTCACATTTAATTGGGGGGGGGGGTTCAAGGAAGTTAAGGAGTTTAAGGAGTTAGGAATTTGAGGGGTTTTGGCACATTAAGTGCAAGGGAGTTTAAAGGGGGTAGAAGAGAGTTAAGGGGAAGGTGAAGGGTTGGGGCTCATGTGGGCCCCACCTCACCTTAATCCTCACTTGGTTAGTTAGGAACTTGTGATTCCACCCCAACTTCCACACTTAGGATATAACCACTTAAGAAGATAGATAAAATTTGTAACACAAATTTTATTTTTCTTTACACTTAAACCACAACCTTAATAAACAACTGCTCCCAAACAAACGCAACTCCAGGAAAGGCATTACTAAGAAAAAACCGGCGCTACGGTTCCATCGGTGCCCTCAGAATTTGATTCCGGGCACCGGTTAATAAGTTAGAAATTCCCACTCGTTCGTTCACTGAACGTACCCGAGCCAAACTTCGGAAATTGATTCTGGGCACACCGGGCCTCGGAATCAGGCGTTGTCAGAAACTGTGTTCTTGTAAAATTCCAAAGAAAATTAAGAAAAAAATTTCCTTGAAATTTCCGGGTCTTTACAAAATATGTTATTGAAATATAATTTTTCATTGAATAATTTTTTTTTCTTATTTATAGAAATTTAATAATATATAGTCTTTCATTTAAGAAAATATTTTTTAATGAAATTTAAAAAAATAGTATTTTAACATTGTTTAACGAATTATCTTCATAAGATCTATAAAAAATTATTGGGATTTATAACTATATGAAAACCCATTTGAATTTAATTACCATTTTATAGATGATAAAAACATAAAAAATTATCATCAAAATTTAAAATAATGACAAAAATATAGCAGATAATAAATTAGACCATTAACACCAAATCATTAATTTTAAAAACATTAATTAAATTCATAATAATAAATTGTTAATGAATTTTATAAACAAAAAAAAACAAACGATGTTATTAAATATATCAATAATAAACCAAAATTTATGATATATGAGTTTATATCACATCTGACTGAGAAAGAGTCAGATGTAAGTTTTCTTCATCTCAATTTTCCTTCTATTATTCTTGATTAATATTATGAACGTATTTTCATTTACATGGATTATCTATTGTAAATTTAAAATATTTTATCATTACTAAATATATATTAAAGTCATTTTACCTAAATATTGGGTAATATAAATTAAGGTTAAAAATATAATTCTTTGATATATTTATTTCTTCGTAAAAAAATTTCATTATTGAGAATAATTCCATACATTAATTTTAATTATTTCTCCAAAATTTCCAAAATATTTATTTTTAAAATAAATTAATATCTTATTATATAATATGAAATTTTATTTTCTTGGGTACTCATTATATATAACATTATATATTTTTAAATTGAAGTTTTTATAACTTTTTACTCGATGTGGTTTTCTCTAAAAAATTGCCTTAATGCATAAAATATAATTTCATTTCATGTTTTCCAAAATTTTATCTTCCTCTCCACATATCATAACTCTTCCATTATTTATTTTCAATTATATTATGTTTCTAATTCTCTAAAAATAATATTTTCCAATCATTTTCATGATATATACTCAAAAATGTTTTCTTGAAATGACTATATCCTAATCTGTCCTTCAATAATGTAAAAAATGTATTATAAAATATCTTTTTTTGATTTCAATTATAATTTCCTTTTTATCTCAAAAATATTTATCTTATATGGTAAATTTTCATAATTTATATCTAAAATATATTAATATATGTTTACTATTAGAGAGATAAATTTTGTATATAAAATATCGAATTCTTGATACTATCTTATTCAGTACCATTAAAAAATGCTAGGTAGAGATTTTTTTCATTGGTTTTCCTAAAGATATTTAGGATTGTTTTCATATGGAACAAATTTTTATGGTTTATAATTATAAGATGATTGGGTCTAATATATGACTAAAATAAATTGGGTAAATCCTTTTATATCATGAGATAATTATAAGAAATAAGTTACGATGCCCATTCCACTATGGAAAATATGTACTGACGCCTGATCTACAGTACTATAGAAAAAAGGATGTGATTTTATAATCCACCACATTTTTATGGAATTTTAATATTACCAAAAAATATGTTATTATTTCTTATTATTATACATGGGATTTATTTCTAATCTACATTCATATTCTATTCAAGATTGATCATGATTATTATCTAATGTTAAAATTCCATGACATGATTGTGATATTTTGAAGACATTTTTGCATCTATCACCCAATATAAAAATCATTTATGAATCAGTGTTCATTTCATTATATATTTATCCAATGTTCATAAATTAAATCATCTCTATGTTCAAACACCTTTTTAACTTGTTGATATTTTTTCACATACATAGAATTTGACCATGACCATTATTATGTTTCTACTTTCCCTTGAAATTTATATATAGGATTGTCATTAGAATTATATATTTTGTGAATAATTTTTGGGGGATGTATTGAAATGCTAGGGGTTGCCCAATGATTCATGAGAGTATTAAAATGAGTTTATTAAAAAATACATTTAATAGAAAAAACCCTCTATGAAAGTGATGTGATTCAATGATTTAATGTAAAAAAAGTATCAAAATTTTATAATAATAGATAATGAGAATAACATAGAAAATGTACAAGGGTTTTAGGAAAAAAATTATTCCCTCGTCCTCTCCAGCAATAACTTTCTCAACAAGCAAGTTTATTATTACAATAAATTTAATTTTATCATTGTCCTAGATATTTGAGTTAAAACAACATCAAATTGTTAAAAAAAGGTGAAAATAGACATTATAAATCAATCTATTTTTTTAAACCTTTCCATGGAAATTCCGAACTCAATATAATGAGTGTGAGATTAATAAATAATTATTTTATAGATAATATAATCATATTTATCACATAGTTTCAATAAATAACATAAGGAATATTATGATGTCATTCATAAAATTTATTTATAATAACTGTTAGGTAGTATGTTATTTACTATTTAATTTCATCCTAAATATATCTCATTTACTTGTTTAGGTATTTTGGAGTTCTCAGGATGGATCAAAAGATAATTTATTGGGAAATATATTGACCTAATACTAATGAATGCTATAAATATACATTCATTTTATGATAGAATGCTTTACTACATTCATAATTTGGATAGAAACTTCTGGGGTTTCACTTTTATAAATTCATGTCCTAAACCACTATTAATCCCATGAAACTCACATATAAATATTTTTAAGGGCTATTCCCATTAGTCTAAATTGGTACCCATTATTATCCTTCTTCCTCCTTTTAATTGACCCTTTCATGACCAGTATGGACCATGGTACTTTTCTATGATGTTTTTATCCCTCAACTCCTCTTCCACTCACTAATTTAATCGTCATTCATCCTGGCTATACTCTCTTAGAAAATATATACCATTATATTCTTTAATATCTATTTATCCTTTTTCCACTTCCATTACCCAAAATATATTATTTTGGGGATGTTGATTTTGATTCCGAATTCTGGTCTTGTTTTGGGTGGATAATTACGCAGATTTACCTTTAAGGTTCTAAAGGTAGGAAGCCCCAAACCATTTTAAATTGTTTTTATAATGTTTTTTTATAGGATGGATAATTTGTAACCTATTATGACTTATCCCAATAGTATAAATTTTTAAAAATTGGGTATGAATAGATGTAGTATACCCCTTAGAGGGGAGATAAATGATTTTTTACTAAGATGATGTTGGATATCCACATGTAATTAAGGATGGTATATGGGTTTTCGTATTGTAATATTTTTGGGATTAAGGAATATATTTAGGATCTATTGAGTCTATAATGGATAGGATAAGTGGTATAAGGGATATGGTGATGGTTTCCCAAATTTATGATATAATAATTCAAGTTTCTTCCATTGTACATCTTTTTATTCAGGAGCATCCTAGACCATATAGGGGTTTGTATGTCTGTATGATATGACCTCAAAAGATTCTATAAGGATAGGTCGTGGTGTGATTTAACCACACTATAATACACAATTATTGGTCGGAATATTGTTGTGACCACCATAGAATCCATAGTTACAGATTAGAGTGTTAATTACTCATCCAAAGAGTCTATAGGGATGGGTTAAGGTATTGATGACATAGTTCCCAATGTGATCAGGAACATGACATGTTTTTATATTTCTATTGAGATTCTGAAAGTCATTTCATACAATATAGAGACGAATCGGGTAGGGTTGGGGTTCACGGTATTCTTGTTGGAAGAATATGAACCGTAAGGTTTCATGGTTTATTATGCATTTATTTTCTAATGATTCATCCTTATTTATATACTATAAAAATTTATAATAATATCACATTAGTTGTGTCCAACTAATTTAATTCCCACACCCTATATGGGAATCTCATTTTACATGAATACATTATGGTTAGTGGTGCCACTAAGGGAAAGGGCCCTAAATTGTTTTGTTGATTTGGAGGAGTTTCATGGATTCAGTTGACTTCGGGACATGCTACACGATCTTTTGTAGAGCTTCTTATATTACTAATTTTACACATTTTATATTATTAAATAGATTCTCCACATTTGGGGTTCTATTTTTGCATCCTTTTACAAATCAAAAACCAATTTTACATAATGTTATATCATTTTATAATGGGGATACTACTTACACAATATTGGTATTTTGTTTTCCTATATTATTTCTTCTGAAAAATTTATTATTTTTATTTTATGTTTTACTTTGATGGGAATATAGAAAAGAGAGAATATTCTCTTCAAAGTTCCTCTTAGTCCCTCACTATATGTTGGAAACATATTATTTATGGGTAGGTAATAATGGTGCTTCAAATTAATAATGTGGAATAAATTTTAGATATAACAAGTAAATAATGCATCATCAAAAAGAATAATAAGACGACTACCCTCAATAAATCATCCCATGACTGAAATAAAATATCTTCCATAATCATAGCTACCACAAAGATCTAACAAATATAAATCTAAATAGTGATAAACTAAAAGGATAAGTACTATAATCATAGGATACACCTAATATCCCACACATTCAAATGAATAAAAGAATATAATTAATAATCATCTGTGAAAACATATATACCGAAGCAGAATATATTGTAGCCTTAATAGGTCAAAATAATTAATCATGATTTACCTTAAAACATTATTTTGTTAAAACATTGAGAGGTAGAAAATATTTACTTCCCCATTTTATGTTTATAAAAGACTAAATAAGTAGAAAAAAATCACTATTCTCAAGGAATGAACCATAATCTAACTGATGAACAACATTGAATTACTCACTCATAACACATGGGAGGTGAAAATTATTTTTTAATGTCATTGAGATCAAATCATATAATCCCAACACAAAAGAAATGTTTAATACTATTTAACATTTCATCATAGAATAAAAAATTTCAAATAGATTTCATAAAAAACCCACTGAATTGGAAGAAACTTATTTCCAAGACTATTTATTTTGAAAGTATTTTATAATTACTTGAAAGTTAGTTTTAGAAACAAGCGGATTCATATATCTTCATCCTCCATTATGTTTTAAAGGTTTTCAATATATAATAATTCTATAATTTATGAATAAAAAAAATGAAACCATACATTATTATCAATAAACATTATTGAACAAGATTCATTATCATCATGAATAAAACATTCAATGATTTACGTTATTTAGAATGAAACCTCTATTCATATAATGAAAAATATTTTTCTCATAAATTCTATAATAAAAACTAAATTTATAATTCATCTTTCAAAAAAATTAATACAGAATCTCCGAAATGTCATATTTGGATATTACATCTTTTTAAAATATCATTCCTTATATTTTTCAAACACACAACCTAGGACCATAATAGTTTAGTGCCATTAGAAACATGGAAACCAATATTCTAATATATCACAACATCTTCAATTTTTCCAAAACACATCGTCTCATTATGTACTCTTCATAGACAAACCATATAAAAACCGTTAATCATAACATGTGGAAAGGAAACATAAGAATATGTAATTTTATATGCTAATTAATGAAGAAAAGGGAGATGCATAAGTATAACCTGAATATACGTGTATCAGGAAATCAAAATTAAATTTAAAAACTGTACATTTCATATCAATGATCATAATCCTGGGTTATTGATAAATGATTGGATTTTCTTATGATATTATTCATAATTGAATAAAAAATACGACTCATGAATGAATAACATTAATATGGAACTAATGGCATATACCCAAGAATAGAAAATAATTTTTATATTGTTTAAGGTTCACTACTAAGATAATCATAGTGTCGAAAGACCCTTATTGCACTAGGTTCACTCACAATTCCATCTAGGACATACAAAAACTAGATCACAGCCTCATCTATCCCAATATCACTAAACATGTTTTACACTCTATTATAGTTATATATCACTAAACTGGATTCATTCCACCTTCTGGGATTGTCTTACTAAATCAAGATCACTCAACCTACCAACACTCTCTGTATCATGATATATATATATATATCTTCACCCATTGTATTGGAGATAGATATAGGTCCTACCCATGACATAATCATAATAATGTCTTTGTGCTCATGTGATCATAAATATACATCATATCATAATCCATGAAATGAAATGGGTATCATAAACATTTTATCATATTATAACAAATAACAAGTTCATGGGTTCATAATCATTTTATTATATAATTTTCTTTCAAATTAATGGAATTTCATAATCATTTCTTTAAGGTATAACTTGTAGAAGAGAATATTTTTCAAAAAACATCACTTTATCAAAACAAAAACAATTCCTGGAACGAATATGAAGGGTATCCGAGGATTAATTCCCCATTATGGAATATGTGACACGAAAATATGAAATTTTATTTGGAAAACAATCTTGAAATATTATTAAAACATTTATAAAGTATAATATTATTTATTCTTTGTAAAAATCGTATAAAAATAATAGATATTTGAAAAACATATTTCATTGAATATAACCATGAAAACATATAATGGATTCTGTGAATATATATTTTAAATATTTTTTCACATAAATTTTTTATTAATATATTTCTTTAAAAAACATTGAAACACATATGTAATCTTTTAAATTTCTTTAAATCACTTTTTAAAACATAAAACATTTCCCAGTCCTTTTTATTAAAAATATACATTAAATCTTATAAAATTAGCATTGAAAGTCACTAAAAATTCTTTTCAAAAGAAAAAATATTTAAAAAAACATGTGACATGAAAAATATCTTAGAATATCATTAAACTATTATTGAAAACCTTTTGAAAAAACTTGTTTTTGAAAAAAAAATATATTTCTTACTGAAGAGAGAAATAGAGTAATATTTTAATATAAAATATTATCTTAATTATCCTTAGTACCATAGTGTTGGAAAATTATACCATTAAATGAATATATCATTAATAAAAAAAGGATAATAATATTAATGATAATTATGGATAATTGAATCATGAGATTTCAATATTAGTGATTTAAACATAAATAATCCTGATAATTGAAGGGATTGTAACATAACATCTTTACCACATTGGTAACATTGAATCATAATACCCATGAATGATTAATTAAAAATGTAACGTAAAATATCATGAGGATGAAGAAATTCATGATATTTATAGCTAACGGGGCTGTATATACACCTCATGAAATAATATAGGTGTATAACATAACATACTTCTCAAATAAGATGAATTGAGATCGAAATACCTTAAAATTACGATAACTTTTGAACTGTAAACCCCATGAAATAGAGATACTAAAATTGATATTAAAATAATAATTATTATTATTATTATGAAAATAAAATACATTAATGGGAGGTATATGCACCACATTAAATAAACAGGTGGTGAACTGGGTATGTGTCTAACGAAAGTTAAATGTTTGGCAGAAATTGATTTTCTTAAGTCTTGACTTCTTTCATACATGATCAGGACACCTCTAAAATAAATATTACTTTATTATAAATCTGTTATAAAAACATATTATTATATATTATACAATATATGGGTTTTTATTCAATTTTTACCAATTTAATAACAATTCTATGTTAAAGTCGTGTTTTGGGAATAATTACTTTGTTTTTCACTTGTTTTGTTAATTATTATTTCTTGGTCCAAAAAATTAGATATTTGTTTAATAACCTAATACTTTTACGCCATAATATAAATATCATACATATTAATTATAAATTTATTGAATTTAATTCAAGAACATTAGTGAAAGAAAATAAAGTACACCATTTGTGGAGATGGTATACTACATTTATGTAGGATGTTGTTTTTAGACATTCATTCCAAATGTATAGAAATAATAGTAAATAATATATATTTTTTCATTATATTATCCCATTTAGGTTATAATTATAATAAATATTCATTAATACAATCATTAATAGATTCAATTTAATGTGTGAATAAATCACATTGCTTCATTAGGTGGTAGTCCACCGTACACACAAATGATGTTATCGTATTCCCACAGAATTGAAAACAAGACTTTATGTGAGGTATAAAAATTATATAATATTAATAACATCATATATGTAATATATTTCATAAATATATTGAAATATATATATATATATATCAATAAAAATATCCTTATGATCAGCCTTGAGAGGTGGTAATGCAAAAAAAACAAACAACACTAGTTCATAAAGTGGTAGTCCTCCATACACTTCAACGATGATTTCATTACCCATTTGTTGGATTTGGAGTTAATAGTAGTTCACAAGCATAACATAACAAAATCTCAATATATGGATGACATTTATTTTGATTTATAATCATGTCAATAAAAAAGTTAAATGAGTTGGAGAAAGAAATAAAATTATGACAGCCATTGAAGAACATTAACTTATTTTCATGCATCCATCATTGTATTGAATTAAATCATTATTATAATGTAATTCATCCTAGAATAAGTCTAATAGGATTAAAGTACATTATTTAGGATTTTTTTGTGGTGTTTGTGGAGAAAACTAATAGGTTTGAAGGTGTGAAGTAGTGAGCAGAGGGGTGTCCTTTTATAGTTGATGATGAGTGGGATTTTTGTTAATACCAAAATCTATACAATATTGGGACAAACATATTGCCATATGATTCTAAAAAATTGATCATTAATGGTGTGGATGGATTATATGGTCTATCAACTACTTAGAAAGACAATTAAAGACAACGTTTAATCATTTTGTTTCTTAACTTCTATGTTTTCTTATTTTTACCATTTTTTTCTTTTGGTAACAAGTTTTCTATCATAATAATTTATTATTTAGGAATAAGAAATGATCCTTACTAGATAATCTAGACCCTAATTTTCTAAATATAATATCTAATTTCAAAAACTAGTGTGTTTTATATGTTAATAGTAACATAATTACATTTAACGTGTATAAAGTAGCTCTTTAACATTGATCGCATTAACAATGATTTTATAATTTGAGGTCAATTTATTAAATATAAAAGATAAATAACTCCATTAATAGAAAATATTTTATATTTATTTTCCTATAATAATATCTTGATAGAATATAGTTTTTTAGTGATTTTATGTCATATAATAAAATATAACATACATTAAATTAACATTAAATGAATTTTTTACATTATTAATTTCAATAGAATTTAAAAAATATAAATAAAATGATGAAATTAAAAAAATATTATATTCACAACTATATTAAATGGTATATTAAATTGGAAAACTAATTGAAAACAAAAAATCCTTATGTTTATGACACTTTTAATATATGTATTATCATTTATATTATATAAATATTAAAAAATAATTAATTTGTTGGCATTCCATTAGCATTTAAAGTAATTATTTCATCCCCAAAAAATACTTTCATAAAAACAAAAATAATTTATATTTTAAAAGTAAATATATTCATGAACATATTTTTCTCCCCTATACCAAGTCTTTAATGATATTAAAACTGATAAAATTATATTCATTGTCTTTTCCTTTACTAAAAATATTATATGGGTCATATGTTAAGTAAAATGGAATGGTATTGAAATATTTTAGAGAATTTGTGGTAAAATAAATAAATAACTCATTCAGTATAATTAATATAATATTTTAGTTCTTTTTCACTCATTTTAATATATTTTAATTATCTGGTAAACCTTTTCACCTTAGTTATGGTTATTTATTATTTTACTCCATTAAAAATTCATTTTCTTAAAAATGATGTTGAAATTATAAAATAATAAAAATTATAATGATTATGAATATGAAGTCAATGTTTCTGAGTTCCAGTCTCATATATAGAAAATTATAATTAATGTCAATCCCACTAACTATACGATAAAGTGGGGTTTTTTATTAAAAATTGATACATGTTTTATAATGTTTCTATATTCAATTGAAATATGAAATATATTCAAGTAATCCAAACTGTCTAATTATATTTATATTTTTAATAATTATAATTAAAATTAAAATTAAAATATAATTTAATTTTTAAATAATTTATGTGAAAATACATTTTTCAATTAAAAATCATTATTTTCACAGTTCATAAAATTATGAAACATTTCCAAAAAATCTAAAAAATTCACCATAAAATAATGTTAAAATTATTAATTCTAAAATTAAATTTACTTATTAAGAATTATTTTTCTAAAATAATTTAAAGTAAATTATATTATCATTCATGAAAAGAAGTAAAAAATATAGTTTTATGGGAATACTATTTTCAAAAGATACAACGTCTTTATGAAAAACAATTAACCATTTTATATAAATGTTTTTGATAAACATATACACACTATTAATAACATTTAAATACATGTTTCTAAAATTCAAACCATATGGTTCAATGGATATGTTATAATGGATGCATTTAAATAATTTTATCAATATATCACTGTTATATTAAAATTCAGTATCATGTGTAGCACAAGCTAACCTTGTTTTACATGTAGCCAAAGCATAACATGGGGCAAGATGTAACACAAAAATAATATAGTTTTCAGTGTAACAAAATATAAAAATAATGATACATGTACCAAAATATATACGCGAATATTAAATTAAATTAAAAAATCTATATTTCCTAAAATCATACTGAGTTGCATTATACCCCCTTAAAATCAATATTTTTCGCTTAATTTTCATTGGTAATCCAATGTTTATAATTTTAAAAAATTTATTCATATAAACCCACATCATAAATCGTGTTAATAAAAAATCCTCATTAAAAAGTGTAAGAAATGTGTGATGTTCTTCTGGAATAAAACATTTTACATTTCCAAATAAGATAACATATTTGGGAAGTGAACAAATGGATATAAAAGAGAAATGTAAATCCCAAATACTGATACAGTGTAATCAAGAACACTAATCACAAGAAAATGGTTGATCTAGATAAATGTAATAACTAAAAAACTATAAATCAAAGATTCAAGAAAAAGGTTATTGATATCATAAAAAATAGTGATAACAGTAAACCATTTTATTTCGATATATTTTTCCTAATTTTTAAAATTTTCAATGTGATGGTATACTTACTAGATTTTAGTCCATTTCATAAGCACAATATCACCCATGAGTTTCATTTGAAAAATTCGAACTGTATATTTTACGCTAAGAAATTATTGTTGGGAATTTGTTCCCCTGAACCACTAATGGATCATAAGATCAATATATACAATTAATAGTCATCCCATTTGTTTTTAGTTATCTTCACACACAAAACCCATTAACACAAGTAAAAATTAAATCGTCAAATATTGAAATAATATGTTTATATCTAAAAACCTATTCAAAGTAAAAAATATTCCATTTTATAAATTTTTAATCTTTTTACACATTTAAAAGATATTATTTAAAAAAAATTAAAGAGGTTCAATAAATTTACCAAAATCATTTAAACATTGAACCCCATTATATCATGATGTAGCTCTTGATTGTCACATACCAATCATGTGAATACGTTAATAATGTATTCATTTGAAATAAGATAATAAAATTAATTACCATATAAATATATTGAAAAAATATATTCTTCATCATTCCATTAAATTAACATTGACTATTTGATATATTCCTTAAATCAAAAAATGCTTTAACCTTAATCCATGATATCATAAAGAACTTTTTTAACAAATTATTAATCTATTACAAGGTAATTTCTAGTAAAAATTTACATTATTCTTAACCAGCATTTATTGGTCCCAACTAAACACCATTTTCTCAACATCGAGAAAATATTAATGGATTCATTCCCTTAATCATGAGTTTTCCTTTAAATATAACCATTCTATTAAACAAATATTCTTATTCATTAGCATCATCATAAATATTCCTTAACAAAAAAATACAGAATAATACATATATATATTATAATTCATGAACCCAAATAAAAATAAAAATTCAGTCATACCAAGTCCTTCTAAAACAATTAACTATGATTCATCACCATATTACTTAATAATTTTTTCCTTCTATATTTCATTTTTATTCTCTTGATCATCATTTTATAACAATTAATCATACAAAATTTCTAATTTTCACCATGATATTTTCCCTTTGGAATATTATTTTCTTAATTTCCTTACTTTCTACATTTTAAGAATTCAACAGTATATTATATATTTGGGATAAAACTGTTATCATCTATTAAGTTATCTAATCTTCTCATTCTCCGGTTTCTGGTAAAATATTTTTTACTTCTTTCTAACTTTCAAAACATCTTCATATTCCTCTGATTCAATCAATTGGGTGTTTTTCCCACATTCTAGAGAAATTAGAGACTACATTTTCATTCCTCCATGGTCTCCACTACCCAATATATTAAAGAACGACTTTCTCCTCTACATTGGTGAGCCGAATGGTTAAATAAGGTATACATTATTAATCATGTTCCATGAATATTGTTTATGATTAATTACAATGTCCATCAATCTAGTCGTCACACCATTTGAATTCTCATTAGAAAATATTACATCATAATCAACATTAACATGGTCCCTTTATGTACTATCGATCTACTAAAAACAAATTCGCAGTATGGGAAACACCAATATTACGGGGTAACCATATAATCCTCAAATATTAATTACAAGAAGTTTAAATAATTTCACACTATTTAATCTAAGATATTTTTTTCATTAAAACTAATCATTTGTTTAAATACCTTAGGATGGTTCCGAAATATTTTAAAAATTTCCAAAGAAAATTCCCTCACAATTCAAAACAAGGTGTGTAGTAAGGCCTATAGTTTTTCACCAATTTCCAATCGAATCTATCATAATACGATGTTTTTATGGTTGTTACCCCTAGGTTTATCTTCTCCAGATCCATATATACTTGTAGTATCCAAGCATTGATTAAATTTCATGGAAAACAGTCACTCTATTTGTTTCTTTAATTCCCGGTCATTTTCGTATACATTAAATCACATGTAGACGTTTTTTAGATATATCCTTAGGAATATCCTTAGAAATGACTCTACGGATATCAATAATGATTTCTCATACTTGTTTATAATGGAAAAATATAACATTCAATTGATAAAAAAATATATAAATATGGTCTTCTCAAACATGCATGTTACATATTTTTATTTTAATATTCATTACATTCAAAAAAACCAACCCAATGAACAATACATTTTAGTACCATTGGAAACAAAGAAGACAATATTATAATATAGTGGAAGATCCTAAATATTTTCCATAACAGATTTTCGATTTATTAATCTTCACCAAAATATCCTAATTAAATTTTTTCTTTCATACCTAGGTAAATATAAGATTATAAAGGGCGATCTCATATATTAATTAAGAGAAAATTAGGATTATGCGTAAGCATAACATAAAAATAATTGTACTAGAACATGAGTATATCATTTTAAAACCATACCATGAGTATTAAAGATCATTATCTTGTATTATATTATAAATAATGGATATTCATAATACATGAATCCTAAGGGAATCAATGAAGATGATACGTAATAGAAAAAAATACCAATAAAATTTTGGAATACACATAAGTATAAAATATAAATTTAATATTATCCAATTTCCACTACTAACACCATCCTTTAAGAGAAATTCCCTTATGATAATATCATCACACCCCATTTCAGCATTGTCTTACTAAACTAGTTTCTCTTTCTAATTCATCCATATCACTCTGAATCAAGTTTGTTCTCTATGCAAATCTCTTCTCACATAACCAAGTTCACTCCCTATTCCATTCATATCTTTTTTAACATGGTTTACTCATAATTATATCTCATTCTATCTACTGAGATATCAATACTAGAAATCAATACAATAGCTTTGGTTTTTTTCCATGTCTATAGACCCCATAAATGTGCCAATAGGCCGTAGAAACAATTTAAAGGTTGTAGATCTTATTAGCATGGAAACAGGGCAAAAGAAACAGTCATGTTTCACAAACATGATAGAACTCAAATTAATATAGTTTACACTATGGGACAAATATAATAGATATTATTTCAACTATGGAACTATTTTTACTACCATGGTTTAAAAATGTGGCTATATCATCCCAATTCTTTAATGAAATACCAACATATGGTCTACTAAAACACATATCCTCCCCAGAATTAACCATATACATGACAAGAAATTTACAGGATGAGTGGACATAAATAATCTGTAGAACATAAAAATCAACTCCCACCAGGATATTATAAAAAAAATGAATTTTTTTGAACAAATCAATATTATCTACTTGATAGACAATAATTCACATTTATAAGTATCATTGAAATTGAAAATCATCGAAGTTATTCTATAATGATTGCTTTTTAGTCTAAAACTTAACTTGCATATATAAGTTCCCCTACATTAGCTCCAACCCATGAAGTAACCCTATATACTTTATGTAAATTTATATTGTTTCATTCTATTTAATTTAAACAGATATATTGAATTGGTTAATTCAAAATTTAACACATCCTTTATACAATTTGAAGAATAAAAAAAATTACCATATGAATTTCAAATTCACCTATAATTGATAAATATAATTTTTTTCCAAATTAATTATCCACATATTGTTTCATTAAATAACTAAAAGAAACAACATTAACAAAAAAAATAGCGACCAAAATTAAAATACAATGTGGATCCAATGGCATAAAATGTATGGAAAAAACATTAAAGGTTATCCAATATGACCAGATTTATTTTTTCACCTTAATTCATAGATATTTTTTATTCCCCATTGTACCTCTCAAAACAAAAATATTGATAGGTCAAAACACCACTCACTTGTAGGTTGCACAGTACATATTATTGTTAATCTCTTGGATTTTATTGTCCAAAACATCCTCTGAGAAATGGTTGTTTGGGATTCCAATGTGATTGTACCAAATTATAAGTAATTTTAACATTTAAGACACTATACATCAATAATTATCACTACCCAATCCAATATATATATATACTCAGACAATAATTAAAATAAAAAACACAATAAAATAAATTCATTAAACTAAATATGTGCATGACTCCATCAAATTAAAAAGTGCACCACTATAGTACCTTCATAACTAATTTGATACATTTTAAATCACTATGAATAAAAATATGAGAAAAATTTTGCGTAGATAAATAAGTACCATATAGTGGACATACATCATTGGTCTTGATAATGAATAAAATTTTCCCTGAACATGATTAATAAGAAACAAACTTTATAGAATTAATCAGAAAATAATAGTGATATAAATATTTATTATATTTATGTGATCAGTGTATCAAAAATACATGTTAAATGATACATTGGCCAATACCCAACAACGAACAGATAATATAGTGAATTGATATGTATAGTTGGTTTAGCCTGTGAACATTCTCTGAGATGTTTATATTTTTTTCTCATAATAAAAAACATATATTAGTTAATATATTTACAGAATAAATATAATAATAATGATCCATATCACTATGTACCATATCAAGGTAAGTAAATATATCATATCACGCAAGGAAATATTGAATAAGAAGCTCTTAAATAACACCCATGAATTTTTTTTCTAACTCTTTTATAGTATGGGTTAACATGGTCATAACGACATGCATTTATTTACCAATATTCCTGATTTCCAAAGGTGGGTGGCCATCACCACCATGTTTTGCTGATGTTATCTCCTTGATCAAGAAAATAATAGGGGATTTCGGTTCCTACTTCCACATATTCCTCCTTGGTGATCATTCCCTAGACCGACCGTCCCCTTAGATTTTAGTATTTTTCATGAAACCCAATACTCATGTCATCACATTGTGGAGACCGGTTAATTATAATTTATTAAAATAATAGTGAAGAATACTTTTAACATAATAGATGGTAATTTCAAGCATGTATGCAAATCTATGGATACTCTGTGTGTTGGGAACCTACATTCTTCCCCTTTGGAGGGAATCTCTTCTGATGAATATTAGGCATAGAACCCAGGGTTTCTTGTTACAATTATGAGGTTTCTAACATTAAGGGAGAATATAATAAAGGATTTGACAATAGTAATGTAATATATTTCATTAGTAGGTCTGTTCATAGGTTCATATCTTCAAAATATTTCACCACAAGAATCCTATGTTTTGAAGGATGTATGTACTTGTTTTTATTTCACTTGATTGAAATATTATAGAGACATAGTTTATTGATTGTGACACCCCATATAGGCATATCAATATAGATCCTCCCTAGGATGGAAGATTTCACACATTTATGTTTACCAAGGGATGGATGAAAACACCCCATGGAGGCATATGAGGGGGTGTACCATAAAGGGAATATGTAACACCAAGAAGGTCGATCAGTGGGCCCCTTAGGGTGGATTAGGGAGGTATATCCCTAGGTGGGAGCACCTTGGATTACAAATGGTCATGATTGAACCACAAAGAGGCATCCCATATCACTTATCTGGATGAATGGGATCAAAACCCATTTATTTCAATGCATCAATTTATATTCAACTAACCGGACTAGACCATATAGTTTAATCTAATGATGTGAGGATGCTCATTGTGTCAAATAAATGTTTAAGAGGGATGGTGTGGGGACTATTCATGGAAGCTACCATTTATAAGTGTAGTTCTCTTAGATGGTGTTGGGAATATGATTACCCATTGATCTTGACAATGGACCTGGAGGAGACGTGGTCTCTTAGTAGGGGCATGATATGCCCAAAGGTGTGACCCATAGAAAATGTGGGGGAATTTGTGTTATGGGTTTGGACCTCTTGGAGAATTTCTATATATCCTTTATTGTGGGGAATCAAATACCATTTTTTCCAGAATGAGTTGGGGTTTACATAGTATATGACACCCATTTTATTTGAGGATGGGGCTTCATTAAAGTGGAAGACTGATGAACTATTATGATCAATGAGGATGTGGTTAGGACTTATTTGTGGGAGCCTCCTAGGTGCCACAATGGAGCAAGAATGATGTGAATGTGTCTTATGCATAGAAACTACCACAATGTCGCTATGTAGACGAAATGATGTGAATGGTGATTACACATGGATTCTTCTTTAGTACCTTTATGGAAGAGAAATTGTGTCAATGGGGCTTATTCATGGAAGATTCATATCTTTTCCTCCTCATGATAGTCCATGAGGGAATCACATGTGAATTTCATGATGCAAGATGACATTTTAATGTATTGTGGAAGGATGGGTTGTGTGAGAATAGGCACTGAGCTTCCCATTCTGGTACCCCAGTATAATATAATTAAGGAATTTCCTATACATTGTATGGATTAAGATTATATTGTAACATCATTTGGAAGGAAAATATGTATGGGGAATATTTATTATGCTTCTCATTCATGTTTTCACTTGTTAGGACATTAAAGAATCTATACATTCTACCAATTAAAGATATATATTTGAGCTTAAATCTAATTAAAAAGCCTTTGGTTATAGATTTTTGGTCATCTATTGATTATAAAATGATGCATTTTGATATAGAAATATAATGAATATCAAGATTTTGTGAGGAGTAATACAATATTTATCATCTAGGGTATGCTATTTTTTATATTCATGTAGTGTTGACTATGGAATGTAATCTCATGATCACTGAGGCATCTTATGTTGAATTCATAAAGTATCGTATCCATGAATGATATGGTATGATTGATTTAGAAGTAATGTAGTGAGGATTATGGAATTTATCCTCATGAACACAACATGAGGCATCCTATTCTTGAAAAACGATATCACATTCGTAAATGATAGGGTGTGATGCATTTTAATGCTATGTAGTGAGGACAATGAAATGAATATATTGGGAAATGGATATTGTTTGAATTTCGCAAATGAGTCCCTTTCTGGTTCCACCCATTATGTGATCCAGGTGATTTGGATTTAGCATAAGATTGGGGAATGGTTCAACTCAATTTACTTGGGGAACAAAAGTGAGAATATCACCTTTTGAAATAAGAAAGGGGCTTGGAATTGTAGGTGGGATCACGGTATTTCATGAGATATTCAGAAGTGTAACTAATATTGGTATTCCATGGATGTATATTAGGGATGAATGAGGGGAACAAATAAAAGTTCATTGATATGTCCCAAACACATTATGGTATCACTTTCTATTTTTAATCGGCGTTATTGATTTAATGGAAGGGACAAGTTTTGAGGGGTGGGACTGCATATAATGCCTCGACCCTATAAGCATTATTCCAGTGTATTATTTTATTAAATATTCATGATTAGAAGGAATCTAATCCAAAGGGACCTGTCTGTTTAGTATTTCTCAAAATTTAGATTTAATATATGATACCCCTAAAAAATTGGTAAATAGGAAATAAATACTTGATATATATAAAATTGATATAAATAGAATCCTTGAAACTCATTGAAAAGGATTTTTCTTCATAACCTAGGGAAATAAAACATAATAAGAATGATCCAAAATTATTAGTAAGGTAATGTAAATCCAAATCAATAATGAACCAATGTGAATTAAATTAACAGGTAAAGGTAAACAAATGACAACACATGGCATTAAATGAATAATGTAAAAATAAAACACATATATTGATATTTAGATGAATGATCTTAGGGATTCATAATCACTGAAGTATCTAGGATGCAAATTTATAACATTGGATATCTATTACATACCATTAAGGTTTCATGCCAATGATCTATTATATTCAAGGATGTATGAAATGAATTTAATAATTTCTAGACATCATAGGAAGAATATAATAATTTCAAGGATTCTAGAAAAGAATATAATATTTTTAAGACTTTAATCCAATAATTTAATAGTTTCAAGGTTTTATTACAATAATCTAATAATTTAAAAGTGAACACCCTATGAAAAATGGTATATGGTGTGCACAATACTCTTTTACAAGTATAATTATTTGGATATTTAAGTAATTTTTCAATGAAAATTATTAAAATCATGTGATTATTTCAAAAGAATTTTAGAAATCAACAAATTAAGTATGACTGAAAATATAACCTTTATGAAAATTACAGAGGATAATATTATTTAATCATTCCATAGTGCCCCACACCACTTTGAAACATTTTTATCATAATCTCATGAAATGTTTGAAATTAAATAAAACATAGAATATCATTAGAATATGAGGATTCATAACATATAATGAAAAAAGTAGTAAATACACTATATAGAATTCAATTGGAAGATAATAAGAAATAATACTAAATGGAGTGTAAATTGGGATGAAAATCCTCTTACCTTAACCGTCCATCTGTTGTGTGGTCCATATCATCCTCTTAATTAGGTATCTCCTTCTGGTCTATAGAAAAAGGATTCTTTGTATTACTTACATCCTAAAAAAGGATTCTACTATAAGGGGAGTGGTGTTGGAGGACTATTTTGTCACATTTTGGATAATCTTATATGTCTTTAGAGGTGTGAGTATGGGGCATAGTGATTTCCTTTTTAAAGTGGCGGGGGAGTGGAACTATTGTAAATACTAAAAGGTATACATTATTGGGTGGTATAACTTATAAAAAGTGACTCTGAAATGGTAAAATACATATGTAATGGATAATATTGGTTGATTAAAAAACTATCACAATAAAATATGTTCATTTTAATAATTTGGTTCCTTAACATCAATGATTACCCAATTTTAGGAAAATGGGTTTTAATGAAACATCTACTTCTCTAATATAATTAATTTATCCATTAATATTAACCTAAACTTAGTGTTACTAAACAATATAGACCCAATCAGTTATTAATATTTTATTTAATTTTGAAAATAAAATCCATATGTGTCTTGAATGTTAACTTTAAAACAATCTCTTGAGAACGGCTAAAACACTAATTAAACCCAGACCATGTTAAGAATGTTTTTTAAAATATATGGATCAATATGTTAATTATAAAAGATAAATTGGTCCCTTAAAACACCATATTTATTATTTATTTACAATTAAAATATTTTTCTTAAAATAAATGTCTTTTATCAATTTTAAATCATTTTTTGAAAAATCATTTATTGTAAAATAACCACAATGTCAAATTTGACAATATTTATTTAATGATAATTTTAAAATATCAATTTAATATTTAAATATAAATATATCATATTTATATATTTTTAAAATGGAAAATAAAACTATAAAATTAAATAAATATAGTAATTAATTAAATTAGATTCACATTTTTATTTATACTATAATTTATTGTTGATATGTATTACTAAATAATCAATACAATTGTAATTCTTTTGCATTTTATCTAAATAAAAAATATCTAAAAATAATGGATAAATTACTATGTTAAAAAATCCAAATATATTTAAAAATGATATATATAAACCATAATATGATACTTTTTACATATCATAATGTTTTATTAATATTAAAGGTGACGAAACCTCCCTTTTTCATTTTTCCTTACTTAACCATTTATATAGGGCCCTTCCATTTAATAGTATCCAAATGTCGCATAAATTTTAAAATTATTGAGGTTATGATAAAATTAGAGGAATTCAATGGCTTTGGAACATGTTTTCTGGTCATTTAGGTCCTCAATATAATGTTTTATTCAAATATTATGCTTAAATTTACCTTAATCAACATATCTAATTTTATTCACTTTCACTAATAATGTTTCTAAAAAATTATTTTTCTCATATTAGACCAAAATTATTGAACTTATTATAAAAAATCTTGCTAATTTTTTCAAATTATAATCATAGAACATTGTAAAATAATATTAATGTTAATCTCATAGGCGGGGCAAGAATGTGGGTTTTTTAAGGTAAAAATTCTCAAAACATCAAACAGTTTTTATACTAATATAATTATAAGGATGAATAAAATGAAAAAATTGGATTAATATATAATTGATTAATCTATTTTTACGTTAAAACTACACATAAAATATAATTTAATAGTTATCCTTATTTAAATGGAAAAGATGCTTTTAACTAAATTAATGTGCTTTTCACTATTTAGAAAAAAATATATTTTCTCAGATAAATCCCAAAAATTCACCATTATAAAATTTAGACATTCTAAATTAAAAATGTATGGATATTTATAAAAATAAAATTTATTAAAATTTTAAAATTTATATTTAAATCAGTTTACCATTAAAAGGTGGTCAAAATCGGTCTTGTGTGTAACACAAGCTATATCGGGGTTATGTGTACAATATGTTTGACATAATGTAGTGTGTGAGGAGAGTAAAAATATTATTTATTCTAACATGAAAATAACATAATTTATTTGGATATTAAATTCTCTACACCTCATTTGAATTATGTCCTCACAATTTAAACATGATCTCTGTAATCAAGGGGTTGGTATTTTTAAATAAACTAATTTTGAAAATCCCACTTCATAAAAATGGTTAATAAAATGGCTAATTATTATGAGTATAAGGAATTGACAATTTTCACTTGTCTAAGTTTCATATTAGTAGAAAATAGTTGGGAATTAGAAACACAGATATAGAATAAAAATCTAAAAATCAAGTTCTTATAAAGTGTATAAGAAAACATGGTTTTGAAAAATTTAATAATAACTAGGCCATAAATCCAAGATGATATAAGAGGCCATTTTATTTTTCAAAATAAAAATTACTAGGTCAAATTTTTTTGTTTCAAGATCATATTTCATGAATGTGAGTAATTATTTCACTTCTCTAAAATAAATTTAAATATACTTATATTGTACATTTCTAGGATCATGATCTTATCCTTTAGTCATTCCATGACCTATGTCTACTTATTGTCCTATAATAATATTCATCATATAATGCCCTAATATATCAATTTATAAATATACATCCAAATTTAATAATAATCCATTTCATAAATGGTCAACGTTTTTTGAATAATTTTATCCAACACTTTAGAAATAAGATTACTATATTTCAAAATTGATATTTTCATTATCCATTAATCAACATGAAGAAGGTAAAAATATTAAAATTCTAATCATATTAATAACTTCATTATGTATCCTCTAGAAATACAATAATAACACGAATCACCATAAAAATATATTTAGAAACATTTGTTCCTCCTTATTCCTTAAGTAAGACACATGTTATTTGATATATAATTTAAATCCAAAAGTGTTTTAAACTCCATAAATGATTGCATAGAACACAAGTCGACATGTCTTAAATAAATTACATGGTTGTTATAAATAATCAAATTAATCATTTATTCATCATTATCATAACATGTGTAATATATTAAGGGTTTTCCCCCTCAATCATGTTTTTTTTAATTTTAAATTTCTACTCAATAACTTTTCTTGGTATTATTCCAAATATGATCTGAAATCCTTATCAAAAAAATATTTTTGTAAAATCCTTAAATATTTATACTTTTTATAATTAGTACATCATTGATAAAATAAATTCAGAACATAACTAAAATATCCAAATACATAGGTACATTCATAGTTTTACATTTGTTTTATCAATAACATAAGCATCACCTTGATCACATGTCATATTCTAAGGTATTTTCCCTAACATTTGAAAAATTAACTTATATAGTTACCAAAACCTTTATAGTGAAAGCATTGCACAATGTAATTTATTATCTTTCCCATAAAATCACACATATAATTTAATTTTTGTCTACACATATAAAAAACACTCATTTTGATCAAGCATGTATTGAGGTGTTTCTTTCCGAAATTTTGACATACAAAAAATCCCTCATTATTTACTACCCCTTATACATTCTTATTCACATTCCTCTTCTTCTCCAGCTTCCCATTGAAGCCATTTTACATATATAATTATTTCTCCATAATCATTACAAATAAAACTATTTCATTATATAAAGGAAATGTTTACGTAACCATTTCCCTTCAGATATTTCTCATATGATCATCCAATAATTAATTTATATTGGACATTTTGTTGCTTAAATAATCTATATAATACCTATATAAACATTTAAATTAATCCTTATAATAAAAAAATATCTTCTTCATTTTTCATTATCTTAGGAAGCATTATCTTCTTCTCAATTTTATGATATTGAGGGAAGTATTTATCTAATAATGTATCCATAAATGATCTCTATCCCTCGATTTAAATTTATTCTTCATTCCTAATATTCTAGAAACATAACCACCATTTATTAGCACTCCCTTAGAGACAATATACCACAAGTGTGAAATTTTCCTTTACATTTCATTCTAAGGAAATAAATATCTTCTCCTGAGACTTTATCTATTGCTTAGAAATAATTGTATTAGTATTCACAATAAACGCTGGGGGAGTATACTATATATTGTGATCTATCGTAATATATTCTCTCAGTGTAATAGGATTATCTATTTGAGAAAGGTTATTTGTTATATCATGAATATGTTACCCTAATATTTTTAAGATATCCTTAGTACTAATACTAGCTATATTGGTTTCCTCAGTAAAGAAATCTCAAAATGTTCCATGAGTACTGATACCATTTTTCCTTCCAGTCACCATTTCTAAACATATCCATATACTAGATTATCTCATAATGTTACGAACATTAAATAACTCTAAATATTATGTAACAAAAATTACAAAATTTATTCAAAGTTAAAATCGTGATTATTAACATGGATTCTCTGGGGTTATCTTCACTTATAATTCCTTCATTATAGTAGGTAAATAAAATGTAAAATATCTTACTATTATACCCTAGGAGTGACAAAATAGGTGTGTAATACGTCCCACTGTCAATTTTGAGGTTGCATCATGTTAGGCCTAAAACACCTTTTCAGAGTTATTACCCTTCGGTATATTTGTTCTAGAACCACGTCTACTTATAGTATATAGATAGTGATGTATTTCTAGGGATACCCACATGATATATACCTTGTAAAAATTCAAGTATATTCTTATATATATCTTAAAATTTTATCACAGGGTTGTGCTCACTAACATAGGTTTTCTAAATCTAGTTTCCAAGGTTTCTGTTAAACTTCATTTGTCACCAACTGTAATCCCTTGACCCTAGAAACCCATTTCATGTTTATTATTTTATTACATTTTAATGATTACAAGTAATCAAATCTCAAAGGAACAATCAATTTATTAGTCATTCAGATCCATATAACATACTTGATTCCCATAATATGTTGGAAAATATGATATAATAAATTGATAGAAAATAAAATAAAATACACAACATCATTTAAAATCATTTAAAGGATTACACTTCATAACCTAGGTAAATAAGATATATTAAGGGACATCTCAAATGCTCAATAGTAGTAATTATAGTATAACAAATAATGAAAACACGAGAATAAATCAACATGGAATGGTAAATAAATTATAACACATTCCATTCAATTAATAAACTAAGAATAGAATATATCCATATATATATTCCAATATAAGATCTCTTGGATTAATAATTACTAAAGATTCTATGAGGTAAATTCATAACAATAGATATTTAAAAAATACCATTGAGGCTTCATTATGAGGATCTATTACTTTCAATGCATCATGAAAAAAATCGAATTCTTTTAAGTCTTAATCGAAATCATATAATACTTTCAAGGATTCATACAAAGAATCTAAAACTATCAATAATTTATTCCATGAATATAATAATATAATGGCTTCATGATAAGAATAAAATACTATCAATGAGTCTTTACAAAAAATCTAACACTTTCAAATCTACATATCATGATTCTAATACATTTTTAGTGAACACTGTATGAAAAATTGTTCATGGTTTAGGTAATAATCATATCCATGAAAAATGATATGGATATTTATGTAGATTTACGGTGAAAAATGATAGAAAATATAGTGATTGTTTCTATATGATGTTACAAATCTCAAAAGGAAGAGTTATTTCAAAGATAACCACATAGAACATTTATTAAGAGAATAATATTTAATCATTACGTAGTGTCCCATACCACATTGAAACATTTGAATCATAATCTATGGAAAGGTATGTCATTAAATGAAACATGAAATATCATGAGAATAATAGAAATCAATATAAAACATGAAAAAGGTTGTATATACACAATATAAATTTTTTTTTCCACATAATGGAATATAATTCTCAATATAATGTACATTGAGATGGAATTCCCTTACTTTAACCTTCCTTCTGTTGTGTGGCCTATATCCTGCTCTTAATAAGGTAACCTTTTGGTTTGTACTAAAAGTATTACAAGAAATGATTCCTACAAAAATGGATTATTATATGTGAATTTGAGTGATTTTGGGAATCTAATTGGGTAGATGATGGATTGTCCAACATTGGATGGGAGGTGTGTGGAAGAGGTATATTGTTATCCTTTTAGAGAAGAGGGGGAGTGGAACTCCTGTAAATACCAAAAAAAATCATTAATGGGTTTTCTAACACAACTAAAGTGCAGCAAAAATTTAAAAAATCTTTGATTAAAGGGGAGGCTTGGTCGATTCTAACCTCCACCACACAATAATATATGATTTTTAATATTTTGGTTCCTTAACATCTATGATTCCCCAATTTTAACATTTTGGTTTTTATTAAATCATATTGTTTTGAAATCATATTGGTTTAAATATGAAGAATAAAATAAATTGATATTTATAAGAAAATATAGAGATAGTGAATTAATAATTTCATATCTAATTTATAAATGAACATCCTTTTGTGTTTTGAAAATTAATTATGAAACCATCGTATGTGACGCGTTAAAACACTGCTTAAACAAGGACTGTGTTTACAATGTTTTTATAGTAAATAGGTCAATATGTTAATTATAAAAGTTCAATTGGACAATTAATAGATCATATTTAATTTTATTAACATTGAAGAATAATTTGGAAGAATATATGAATTTTATTAATTATAAAAAAATTAATAAAATTTCATTTATTGCAAAATAACAATAATGTCATTTTTGACATTATTTATTTTATTTTAATTTAAAAATATCAATATAATATAATAGTTCAAATATATTGTGTATTAATAAGATTAATAAGATATATTTATCTAAAAATACAAATGAAGAAACTAATTTAATCAATTAACTTCATTTTTTATATTTATAGTATCATTTATATTAGTTAATTATTAACAAAATAATATATACATTGGTGTTTCATAATAATTTTATGTAACTAAACCATCTATAAATTTTTTGAAAAACTATTATGATAAAAATAATCCATATAAAATTTAAATTAATATTTATAAATGAAAACATTATTATTTTTACATATCTCAATGTTTTATAGTAGTAAATTTAAAGGAAAGTTCCATTTTTCCCTCTTTCCAAACACAGACATTTATATTGGGTAATTTCATTTAATAATACACCAATAGCTCAGATATTTTAATCTAAGATTTTATATGGGCTATTTATGGGATTTCAATGGAATTTGGGCAACATTCAAGGTCATTTTGTCCATTAATATTAAGATTTAGTCCCTTATTAAGATTAATTTTTCCTTAATCACTGTTATTAATTATAATCACCTTCACTAATAATTTTGGTAAAAAATGAAGTTGATCTAATTCAACCATAATTATTGTTCTATATACAACAATATAGGTTTATTTTTCAAAATTATAATTACAGAAGTGTGAAAATCATGATTTATGCTAATCTCGTAGACATGATGAGAATGTGAGTTTTTTTAAGTAAAAACACTCAAAAGATCAATATGTGTTTATTTCTATTTAAATATTATTAAGATTTCAATAACCGAAATTGGAAAATATGTGAATAATTGATATATGGTGTCATTAAAAAAATTAAATTTACATATAATTTATCATGAATCATTATATAAATGAATAGGGTGTTTTAAACTAAATTGTAGTAATTTTCAATATTAATCAACAACAGTTGTTTCACAAAAAAATGCCAAAAATTCATAATAATCTAATTTTGAAATTCTGAATAAAAAAACAATAGGTTTATTTTTAAAAATAAAATTCATATAAGTCAAAAAATTTAGTATTAAAATAGTTTATCCATAAAAAGGTGGTAATACTCGGTCATTCGTGTAACAAAAGCTAATTCAGTGATGTGTGTAGTGTATTCTTAACTTTTTGTTGCATATTAATAGAGACATAATAATATTTATTCAAACATGAAAATATTTTACTGGATTTTGGTGTAACACTACAGCCTAATGTTGAGCTTGAGAAGGGGTGAGAGGGAACATCGCCTTCAGAATGGACCAGCAGGCACATATTATGATGTTGCTACATAGAATAATTGTAAACTCGAAACTGTTTCATGGAAGAATGGAAATATTTGAATTTTTTATGCATGAATCGTAAAAATGACACTCTTTCACACAATAATGTGTAGCCCAACATTTTTTCACACTACATGGACTTATTTTACCCATAAAGGTAGTTCACATGAGGCATGGCCTACCACCATGATTTTGGAAACCCCTTGTAAAACAACAAAGATAGTGTATTCAAAATGGAGGTATGTGAAATTTTTAAATATTCTAGATATCAATTTCCAAATTTAAATGTTTATGAGGAAATTTATTTGAATAATTTTAACAACTCTTCTTTTTTTTACATAATTAAACATGATTTATTACACAAAATCTTCACATTGTACAACATGGAAGATCGATTGGTCTAGTGTCTTTGGGTATTATGAACATTACATAACTACTTAAAACATAAAACACACAACATCTTTATTGAAAACATCATTTGTATAACCACGACATTCCCTCATACATAGCATTGAATGGGATAACCTGAGTACATATATGAGAAAAGGTTGAGCTATAAATCTATGTAAGGGATTAAAAAGGTATAACATGGATAATAAAATGAATGTTATGAAATAGTAATAACAATGGATCACAAAATAAAATGAACATAAAGGCATGATATTGCATGATTATCATAACATGTAATAGTGGAAACAACTCATTAAATTGAATTAGCATGAGCCAAGGCTCATTGACCATGGAGCATTAGTAAACAATCATTGAAATTGAACTATAATGATTAAATACTAATTGAACATGAATTATTAAGAGTAAATCTTCATTGAACATGACGTATAATGATACAAATCTTTACCCAATTCATTGGAGCGATATTAGGGTGAATCCTTTTAAAACTTTTCATTTCATGCATATGTGTACCACAAGATCATAAAACATAGATTCATTAAACATCATAATTATTTCTATTGTTATAGAATGTGTAATTAATACATGAAACTATTCAATAAATAATTAAATGTTTATAATTTTGAATACCCTTGATAGAGAAATGGGTATAGTATTCACTACATAATGATTTTAGCTTTGAAAAATGCCGGTGCAATTTCAACAATATAACAACATGACCTAAGAATCCATAAAAATGGATGATGAGAGAAAAATGTATGTCTCATAATATGAACATAAAATTAATATTAAGGGTTTCATATAGGTAAATGTACAAAAATATGTAATGGAATTTGGATTCATAATAAAAAATAATTGTTTGAATGTAAATCGGGAGAGAGAATTTCATTATGGAATTCCAGCATTTTAATAGGTGCATATAGGAGGAATTATTTAGGGATGAAAGGTGTACCTCATAATTCAAAAATAAATAGGGAATTATGGGGGAGGTTTGAAATCATACCCCCATGTTTATAATTGAAAATATAAGGGAATCACAATATTATGAAATGTGGATAAAATGTGAAAGGAATCCCATACTTGTATGTATGGCCCCAAATGCATGGGAGGGGCTTGAGAGAGCCTTCATGAGAGCTTGGGGAACCTTGGGAAGATTCTAGATAGAGGAGGGTAGTGGTTGAATGAACACCGAATGCTTTGGGTGAATAAGAAGTGGGATCATGGATGGGTTTATATATGAAAGGATAGATAATTCGTTATTAATTAAGTTTTGGACACCACCCATTAAACTAATCAAAACCACAATCCAGCCCATGGATTTTCCCATGGTGTTTTTAAAGGGGAGTGGAAAATAATAATTTATAAGGCTGATGGATGAACTTCCTTAAATAATATTTTTGCTTATGTGGAGGTGAGTCACACTCTCAAGGAAATCAATTTAAAATGCTAAAATGTTTTATAAGTCTTGGAGGGTCCACAAAGGATTTTTAATATATATAAAACAAAAATAAATCACATTATTTTAATGTTTAATGCTAATATTTGCCAAAATTATGTTTATAGTATTTTATTACATCACTATTGGGTCATTATGATGTCATAAAACAAATTATATATTTAAATGGTATTTATTTTTTACCCAAAAAAATCAATTGTATTAGAAAATTATGAAAAATTTAGCATTGAATAATTTTGACAACCTGATTCTAAAAACAATATTCACTTTATTTAAATAATTTTATAAATATTTTAGTTTTTACTTTTAAAATAAATACTGACATTCATCAAAAAATCAAGGGTTTTGAGAAAAAAACATTCAAAGATTAATAAAAATTACAACTGTATTTATAAAAATTATTAAATCAATAATACATAATAATAATTAATTTAATAATAATAATATTTTATTGAAATATTATTTAATTAAAAAATCCATTAATTTATCAGAATAGATTCTTTAGTTGAATATTAACTAAAAATACAATTAGTGATTTAAATAATATTTACAAAGAAACAATAATAATATGAATGTATGTTATTTATTATATTAAAAAATAATGAACATTATCATAGTGTTAAGAGATTGTTTCAAAACCCCATAAAAGTGTCACATAATACCGAAGGGTATGGTGTACGATCGTGAAAATCTCTTGGGGGTGGATCGAATAAAATTTCTCGGGTGGTAGTCTCTAAGAAGTTCCTCTTCTCCCATAGTTAGTTCCGTTCAAGCATAAAATGTGGAATCTTGGCATGGTCTTGGTCATGAATGAAGCCTAGTGATTCCAACACCTTTCTAAGCTCTGAAAAGTGGAATTCTTATGGGGAAAGTCTACTGGATGAGGCCATCACTTCCTTTTTCTGGGTAAATTGGATTTCTTACAACCCTATTTTTATAATAATCATGTTATCACTGTTCAACAGATATATTAGCGATGGTCATAATTCTTAATGGTATTTTAAATTTCCCAAATCATAAAACCAATGATGAGAATATTTTAAATATCAATTTCACGTTATAATACATTTAAATGGAATTTACATTATTAAAATTTTGGGTCATTACAATCTTACCCCCTTATGAAATTTCACCATCAAAATTTCGTTTTACATTCTATGTCGTATACACGTGCAGTTACATTCTATTCATTGAATCCTCCAGTTCCCGAGTTTCCTCTTCGTACTTACTGATTGGTTATAGTACATTGACTATGTGGGTATTCTGGTTAAATAAAACATTATCTCTATGAACCAAGATCTTAAATTCTTTCTCTTCGTAAGATATATCATCCACTAATTGTACAACCTCTGAAGATAGTACGTGTGAAGAGTCTGCTATGTACATCTTTAAGAGGTATAAGTGAAATACATCATCTACATTGGCTATAGTAGGTGGAAATTCAAGTCGATAGGTCATAGCCTCGACCCGATCAAGAATCTCAAAGTGGATGATTTACCTATAATAAAACATCCATTTCATTCCAAACCTCAGGACCTTATTCCATTGAGATATGTATAGAAATACCTTGCTACTAACTTTGAACACAAGGTCTCATCAACAGTTATCAACATAGCTCGTATATTGAATTTGGGTTGTCTTGTTATTTTGCGGAATGGTTTCCACCACCACCACCATTTCTTCGAAAATTTCAGGTCCTACCAGCTTACATTCACCAACTTCATCCCAACACACTACTGTTCTACACCTTTTCCTCAAATGGGCTTCATATTGTGTCATTCAGAAGCTTGAGTGGAAACTGTTACTGTATGAGAATTCAACCAGTTTAATATGTTGGTCCCATCCACCTTTGAATTCCATAGAACAATTTATTTATACATCTTCTAGTGTCGGAATAGTTCCCTCATATTGGCCATCAGTTTGAGGATGATAGGCGGTATTGAGGTTCAATTCAGTGCTTAGAGCATATTGGAAACGTTTCTGGAAGCATTAGATAAATCTCATATCATGATCGAATGAAATAGATAGTGGTACTCCATGCTAGCTTACAACTTCTTTGATGTAAATATGTGAAATTTGATACAATGAAAAGTCCTCTTGACTCGCGATAATGTGAGACGTCTTTGATAGATGATCCACATAAACCCATATAGCATTGTTTCTTCTAGATGACCTTGAATTTCCTGTGACAAAGTCTGTGGTAATGTTGTCCCACTTCCATGTTGGTATATGTATTGATTGCATCATCCCCTTATACTTTTTCCTCTCACCCTTCAGTTTCTGACATACGAGGTACTTGTATGTATATTTAGCAATATATATTTCTATGGTGTCCCCCCAAATGTTTTTTCAGTTATCTTGATACATCTTGTTGATCCTTGGGTGAATAGAGAAGGTTGATCTATGTGTGTCATCCAGAAGATCCTTCGTAATCTTTAGATCAGATGGTACACATAACCGTCTCCCAGATATCATAATTCCATCCTTATCGACCACGAACTCTAAGGATTTCCCATTTCTGATAGCTTCAACCCTTATCATAATTTCCACATCATTTCTTTGATAATCCTTTACTTTCTCCATGGGGGACTTTTGCGAAATCATTTGAGAAAGGATTGATGATGTTCCTCCCTTAAAAATTCTCATATCCATCCTCTACAAATCTATGAATATTTGATCCTTTTTAATTCTCGTCATTGAAAAAGTTTTAGTATCTTTTATATAGAGATCATTTTCCACATTGTTTGACTTACCAGGATGGCAGTGGATTGATCAACCATAATCCTCGATGAGTTCTACCCATCTTCATTGGCTCTTATTAATCTCTTTTTGTGTGAATATATATTTGAGAATATTTTGATCAGTATACATCTCACACTTCTCCCCATATAAATAATGATACCAGATTTAAAACTCATAGATCACAACTGCCAACTCTATATCATGCATGGTATAGTTTTTCCCATGTATTTTCTGCTACCTTGAGGCATAGGTTATCACTTTATCATTCTACATCAACACACAACACATTCCCTTCTTCTAAGCATCACTAAATACCACAAAAAGTTCTCTACTCATGGGTAATGTGAGAACGGGCGTAGTGATATGCCTACTTTTAAACTTCTTGAAGATTCTTCAACATTCATCACTCCTATATAACATCACTCCCTTCCGAGTTAGCTTCATAAGAGGGTTTGAAAACTGTGAGAAATTTATAAAAAATTAGTGATAATAATAAGAATACTCCACAAAACTGTGAATATTAAATACAGAGTTTGGCATCAACTACCCCTCAATCGTAGCTGTTTTGGAGGGATCCACAGATATCCCATTTCTTGTGATAATATAACCTGTGAATGAGGACTCATTCAACCAAAACTCACACTTTCTATACTTTGCGTAGAGGTTCTTCTTTCACAATGTCTCTAATATAGTTCTTAGATGATCTTCATGATCTTCCTTGGTTTGTGATTTTATTATAATGTCATCTATAATGACTACCATATATTTGTCAAGGTAATCTCTAATGAATCAATTCATCATGTCCATTTAGATTTCTTGAGCAATGGTGAGTCCAAAAGGAATTAATATTAATTCATATTGCCCATACCTTGTACAAAAATCATTCTTGGGGATATCCTCCTTCTTCACCCTTACATAGTAGTATCACGATAGAAAATACAACTTGAACAAGTTTTGTGCTCCATGTAGCAGATTGAACAAGTCATCAATTCGTGGAAGAGGATAACTGTTCATTATCTTGATTTTGTTGAACTCATGGAAAACAATGAAAAGGTGCATTGACCCATCCTTCTTCATGATGAAGAGGAATAGAGCACCTCATAGTGCAGCACATGGGTATATAAACCCTTTATCTAGATTCTACTGTAGTTGTTTCTTTAGCTCCTAATGCTATATAACAACCATCCAATATGGAATCTTGGATATTGGCAATGCCCTAGGTATATAGTAAATTTAGAATTCAACATCCCTTCGAGGAGTAAGACCAGACAATTGATCGGGAAATACTTTTGTAAATTCCCCCACAATAGGCATGTCTTGAAGTATAGTTGCTTCATTAGACTCAATCATATGAGCTAGATACGCATGCTCATAGGGTAGTAATATCCACGCTTGACATGTTGTTGCTAAAGAAGAGTAATCATAATCCTTTCACTTGTATAGAATCGGGGGTCGATTTTCAATATGGAGAGTTATTTCACTCTCATGGAAATTTATTTTGTATCTATTTTAGGAAAGTTAATTCATGCTAGGAATTACATTAGATTCTACCAGAGGTAGTATGATGGGTTTCTTTAAGAAGTTCAATCCATGAATTATAACATGGGATGAGTTATATTCATGAGATGCGATGATTACCCCATTTGACATACTCACCAACATCTTTACATCAACGATTTCTCGGTGGTGTTGGGATTGTTCTACTAAACATTAACGATAAAAAAGAATGTATAGATCTATGGTCGATAACCCAAGCATTCACTTTTTTATACTCATTCTACTCTATCCAATATATACTTTAGGTTGAGTATCATGAATAGTAAAACACAAAGCAGGGAATCCAAATACATTAAATGGATAACATATAAATTACATTTGATTCCTTATGAATTTATAGTATTTGATCTACGTTATCCATGAAGGATATCCAACATAAATTCATAGCGGTGTGTGTATAATTCCATTCATAATGGTTCATACTAAGCCTATGAATTTATGATTGATTATCCCCCATGAGTTTCATAACCAAGAGTGCAGTAGGGCCTATTATTGTGTACCATGATACCCCAGGTCAAGCCGAAAACTCATTATCGGTCTTTTTACTCCTAGTTACATCTGTACAGAATCCGCCTCTACCTTCTCATATCCCGACATGGATGTATGTTCTTGAAAAACCACTTACTCAATACTTACCAAAATTTAGGGATGTTTTGTTTATACTTAGTCTTATCCATAATGCTTTGACTAGGGGGTTCTAATCCTAATTCGAAAAATAACTAAACCTATCCTCTGATACCAACAATAACAACCCTTTTTTTCACACATAAACATGATTTATGACACAAAATCTTCACCTGATACAACATGGATGATCATGATTTCCAGTGTATTTGGGGATTTCGAACATTATATAACAACATAAAATATAAAACACATAGCATATTTATTGATATAATCCTTTATATAACCATGAAATTCCTTCATACATTGCATTGGATCGTATAACCTGAGGATGTACATTTGAAAAGGGTGACCTTTAAAGCCCACTAAGGGATTAAAAATGATATAACATGAAGAATATAATACATGTTAGGAAATAGTCAATCAAAGTTTCCTAAAATTACATGGTCCTAATGTCATGATGTATCATGATTATCATAAAATGGAAATGTGGTAACAACACTAAACATGGAATTAGATTGAGCCAAGGCTCAATGCACATGGAGCGTGAGCAATGCCTCATTGCACATTAATTAGAATGATTAAATCCTCATTTTACTTGAATTTTACTTAGTAATTCATCATTTCACTTGACATTTCATTATATTAATCTTTACCCAGTGCATTTGAGTACTATCAGGGCACACCCTTGTTAAACATTTCATTTTATACATAAGTGTGTGTCAAGACCGTACGAGATAGATTCCATTAAAACTCATAATTTCTTCCATGGTAAAAGAATGTGGAAATAATAAATGAAACCCTTCTATCAATAAGATAATTTGGATAAAGGTGAATACCCTTGAGAGAGAAATAGGCCTGGTATTCACTACACAATGATTTTTCCATGGTAAATGGTTGTGCAATTTTGGTAGAATAACAATGTGTTATAAGACTTCATAAAAAATGTAAATGAGAGAGAAAAGGGTGTCTCATCACATTTACATGAAATGGTCCATACATGGGTCATATAGGTACATGTCCCAACATATGTAATGGAATTTGGATTCATAATACAAAACAATATCTTGAATGTAAATGAGGTGAGATAAATTTCCCAGGGAATTTCAGCATGGTTACGAGTGTAAATTGGAGGAATTAATGAGAGAGAAAAGGGATTGTTTTTCATCATTAAAACATAAATAGTGTATTATGGGTGATGATCAAAATCATACCCTAACATTTATAAGTGAAATTAAAAGGGAATAATAATATTTAAAAACATGGATAAAATGAGAAAGGAAGGAATCCCTTACTTGGATATGTGATCCCAATGGTTTTAGAGGGTCATGAGAGAGGCTTCATAAGATCTTGAGGAACCTTTAGAGGATTCTATGTAGAGGATGGAAGATGTTGGAAAAACTCCAAAGGCATTGGGTTTATATGAAGTGGGAGCTTGGGTGTGTTTATATAGGAAAGGAGAGGGAATTCTTTGTTATTTATGTTTGGGACACCACACATTCAACTAATAGAAACCAAAAATTAGCAAATGTTTTTTCCCAGAGGGAAGTGGAAAAAATATTTTATAAGGCCAATATCAAAAAATCATAAAATAATAGGGTTTCTTATGTGGAGGTGAGTCACATGCTCATGGAAATAAATTTTAAATTGTAAAATGTTTTATAAGTCATTGAGGGTACATTATGGCTATGTAAAATAAATAAAACACACCTAAAATCCCATTATTTTAATGGTAAAACATATATTGGCAGAACATAATGTTTATTTTATTTTATGACATCACTATTGGTTAATTATAATGTCATAAAACACATTATATATTTCAACAGTTTTTAATTTTTAGTCAAAAAATAGATTGTCTCATTTAATTATTATAAATTAACTATTGGAAAATTTTGATGTCCTGATTCCAAAAATAATATTTATTTTATTTAAATAATTTTCAAAATAAGTGAATTTCTTATTTTAAAATAAAAATTGACATTTATAAAAAAATCATGGGTTTTGAAAAAAAAGCTTTCAAACACTAATTAATATTACAATGGTATTCATAAAAATTATACGATCATTTATACATAATAAAAAGAAATTTAAAATATTAATATTTTATTAAAAAATTATTAAATTCAAAAATATATTAATTTATCAAAATAGATTCCTTTGATCAATATTAACTAAAAAGAATATTTTTTATTTAAAAACTATTTAAAAAGTAAGAATAATTAAATGAATATATATTATTTATTATATACAAAAATAATGCACATAATCATAGTGCAAAGGTCTTATTACATAAACCTTTATAACAACCGCATAATCCCAAAGGATAAAGTTTGAGATGGTGACAGACTCTTGGGTTGGCTCGAATAACATTGCTCAGGTGGTAATCATTATCAACTTCCTCTTCTTACGTTGGTGGTTTTGGTCAATCTTAACATGTTGGAGAATGGAATGAGCATTGTCAAGAGAGAATCAGAATTATGCTACCACCTTTCTGAGCTCCTAAAAATCGTCTTTGTACGAGGAAAGTCGACTGGATGAGTCCATTGCTCTGTTTGTCAGAGTAAATTGGATTCGTTAAAGCCCTATATTTATACTAATCATGTGATCACTACTTAATTACAATATTAGCAATAGATATAATTCTTGAATGTATTTTAAAAATGTAAAATCATAAAACTAGAGAAGTAAATATATTAAATAAACATTTCACACAATAATACATTTATGATGAATTTCCATTATTAATTATTTTGTTCGTTACAAGAATCATTCTACTTGATAGGTTTAGCCTACCTAATTGTGTGAAACTTTAGGACTTGGGAGGTACACGTGTTGCATGTAACTTGAGAATGTTCATAAGAGTTCTCAAAATAGAGGACCTTTATTTTATTTCAGAGGGATGCAATATTTATAGTCATCTACACGGTGGCATGAAAGAATTTCTATATAGAACATGTTTTTATTATAAGCATAAGATTTAATTCTAGGGTAAAAATTTATTATGCTTTTCACAAATACATTTTTCCCTATAGCTCAGCTGCCATACCCATGGAACTTCAAAATTTTAGGTATCTTTTAGTGTGGAAAACCGTAGATTCATGAAAGGGTTTCCATTCAATTTTTCGTTCTTGCTTGTAAATCTACATTATTGGATGCATGGGACATTGTCGCGCATTTGGGCTGAGGAAAATCATAGGAAATTTTGGTTTCCTTTTGCACTCAACTAACTTGTATGGCGGTAAATTTATTTTTCACACTTTCTAAAATGTAGTGTGATCTTCAATACTTCATCCCAGAATCATCCCTACAAGGCATTTTCATTTTTTTGACTTCAAACCATAATAAAATTTTATATATAACAAATTTTGGAATCCATGATCCGTAAAATATTAGCCTACAAAACGAGCTACTCTATTAAATCATGTTACTTATCTTTTGTTTCATTCATGGAATCCTTTTTTCAGTTCTAAAACCATTGTAAATGGTATTGAAGCACTTTTTGAGATAATTGTGAAATGAAATTGTTAAATGGAGAGTGAATTTTTGTCAACCCAAACAAAAACCCATATTATGGATTATTTTATGTAAATCACTTCAATTAGTAGAAATGATATTGTTATTATAAATCCACTAGATGGTATTTTTGATTTTTTTTGTATACAAACCTCACTAAAACATTAGGGATAAAGTCATATAAACATGGAAAATGGTTAGTAAATGTTAGTACATTACAACATTATATGAAAATATTTTTAGAAGAAAAACACCTAGAAATTATAATTTTTTTGAAATAATTCATTGAGTAATTGAAATGTGGAAATGAAATTTTTTTTTACATTTTGAACCAACTTATTTTAGATATGTAAATGATGAATGTGGAGTTGAATTTCAATCACTGAAGTAATTAACAAAATATTAATTTCATGAAGGGTTAAAATATAAAAAAAGAGAAATTGGTTGGAATCAGGTGTAAATATTATGAATAAGATGGGATATTTTACACCATTGTATGTATAATTAAATGGAGCTTTAATGTAGATCAATGTTTTCTCACTCAATTGATAAAACAATTTATAGTTAAAAATAGGGCAAAACAGTTGTGAATAATTGGGAAATTAAATCCAACCAAGTGGAATATAAGGATGGGACTCATTACTATAAATTGGAAAATAATAAAAGGTTCAAATAACACTACTTTATACATTAAAATAAATCACAAATCAAAACATCTAGTTATGAATTCATTGAATTTTGGATTTCTAGTGAATATTTCAAAATAAAATATGGTCATATCGGTGAAAAGATAATAAATTAAATAGGATATACATGAGTAACATTTCTAGATGGAAATAAGATAACTATAATCATTAATATACCTGATTAATTATTAATTATATAAATTCTAAATGAAAATATTCATTAATTTTTAAGAGTTACATTGTATTTACAATGATATACCTAAAAATTAGTAAAACCAATAAATATATGTAAATATGTTAATAAAAAAATTATTTATGTTATACATGGTGAATTGAAAAAACGTATTTAATTAAATAGATTCCATGATGAACAAATCTTGTTTTTAAATAATAGGTCAATAATGATTAAGAGTTGCAGTAAATATTTTACTCCATAAATGTAATATACGAAACATAATATGAAGAGCATGGTTGACATGTTAAAAATAAATTATGCTGGTGATTAAAATGTCATTAATCTTCATCACAAATTTAACACTCAAATATCCCCACAAGAAAAAAAATGTCATTAATCAGTAAAACATGATTAACTTGAAAAAAATATTTATAGACAAATATCATGTTGGTTGTTTGTACATAAGTATCTATATTATTCAGTTTATGAATCCTTGCATATTATAAATTTAATTTATATATGAGAAACAATAATATAATAAAACACATGAGAATAGTAATATTTATGGGTGATAAAATTTATATTCAAGTATGTGAATGTATAATAAATTACATGGAAAGGAATAAAAATATATGGAAATGTATATTGTTTCCATATATATTTTTATAAAAAATAGGTAATATTATTGAAAAAAGGAAACATATGTTGTTTAATATATGTTATAATCAATTTTTAAAATAAAGGAATAAAATATAAAGACCAGGTGCATACCAAAGGGGATTCATCAATTCTAAATAAGTGAACTCATGAATTATACAACTCTACTTTTGTAAGACGATGCTCCAATAACATCATTCACCTGGTAAAAATTAATATATATCATAAAACCGATTAATATTTCCATATCAATAAATACATATAAGAAATATTTTTATAAATAAAAATAATTCCTTGATATTAGTTAGTTAGTTTTATATGTAAATGATATATATCAGGAGAAGAATAACAAAAACTAAGAAATTTTATTGAAATAGTTCATGTAATTTTGAAATTAGTTTCCATGAATAAGAAGTTAATTAGGAATAAAAAACACAAATCCTCATATAGTCATCTAAGATAATGAGATGAACCATAAGATATTAATAATATCAAATATATCAGGCTAGGAAATGTAGAGTGGAATAATTTTTCTGATATACTTTTTAAAATCATATATAAAATAAATAATTACAATGGTATTAATTCCAAATTTAATTTCAAATATAGTTAATGTATATCATTATTCTATTGTAAAAAGAATAAATGAAGATAAGACTTCATGTCAACCCTTAATAAATATCAGGGAAATATCTCTTCCATGGAAGTTATATAGATATTAAATTTCATTTATGGAATATTTTTAATGATTTGAAAATGATTACAATGTTATTATGATATTTAAAATGTGAATATATAATATATTATGAAATTAAAAAAGTGAAAATTATTTTTAATATATATTTTGAATATTAAAGTAGACATCCCATGTATTTAATAGACCAAGGTAAGGAACATCATCACACATTCTGGTTTACAATAAATTTGAAATGATTTACCCCCTTAAAATCAATTCAATGTCCCTCTTAACCATTTTTTCATGAATTTTGAAAACAATTTCAAGTATACCAACAATAAACTTTGGTAAAACATGGACCCAATATCCCATATTTTACATAAAGGTTAATTACCCAACAGTATCCCAATTATTCTTCTTAAGTAACCATTTAAGGATTCATTTCATTATTCATTGCATATATATTATTCCTATAACATGGAAATTAAAAAACCTACTTTAGTAACATCATACCTTCTCATTTAACATTCATTGGACATTCTTTCCCCCAAAAATAAATACTGTGTTCCTCTTAAAAAAAATTCCTATAATTTATCACACCATTAATAGCTTACAAATACTACACATCAGTAAAAATGGGTCTCAGTATCCTATATTTCATTTCAAGGATAATTACCCTTACATTACACAACTATTCATCCTATGTATCCATTTAATGATTCTTCTCTAGCTTTACTATATATAATGTCATCATGTAACTCACACCTTAACAAGATCAGTTAAGGAGCATCCCACATTTTGTTTTAACATACATTATACTTTCTTTCCTCCTTATATTGTATTAATAATGAGTTATAAAATTTTCATAATTAATAGTAAACCTATTAAAAACCAAGGGATATGGATTAAACACTAATAAAACACGTGAATATGAGTTATGAAACTATCTTATAATGAAATAGGAGCTTAATTAAAAATATTATTTAAAAAATTTCCCTTAGTTGTTGTAAACAAATTAATTTTGACGAAAAATATAGAATAAAAATAATTTAATGTTAAAATTCTTGAATAAAACGTGTAAAGACCCAGAGTAAAGGAATATGTGATGTTTCAGTAAAAGGTGTATGCAATATTGAATTTGTAGAAGAGTAAACATAAGAATAAGTATAATAAAACTACAAGAACACTAATATGAACTGTAATATTAAAAAAGAATATATATTATAGTGTGTCTATAAACTTAAGGAATATCATAATAATTTGAATTGGAGGGTTTAAATTTATATATTTATTTAAATATTTATGAAAACAAATTAAAGCATGAGCTAATGAAACAACACTTTTCTTGTAATGTATATTACAATGCTTAAAATAATGTATGTAATATAGTATTTTTAAAAGACTAACTATAAGAATCAGTATTGTTATGTGACTAATCATAACCATGCACATATTCACTATCAAATTAGATATGTTAATTTTTTTCATTCCATTACTTGGGCATAGAAATACATAGAAGCATACTCTATGATTCAAGAAACCCATAACAAAATGAATATGTGAGATCATGAATACCCAAAACACAATTGGAAAGGGGATCCTGAAATAAAAAATGAATCACAAATATCCACTATGTAATAAATCATGTTGATATTGAATACATAATAATCTAATTTATTGATATATAATAATAGAATACATGTATATAAATCATTAGTTTATCATTAGTAAGGAAGCATATATTTCATGCCTAAAATTTAATTTTTTTCCCATTTTATAGTCCTTCTATTCTTTATAATGGAGGGGGATGAAAATGGATATTGAATTTTATTCCATTATAAGAAAGAAAAATCTTATTGCATGACTGTATTTTAGGTTGAAGTGGAAAATTATACCTAAAAATATTAATGTAGATTCTTCTACAATAAACAACATATTAATAGATAAAATAGTATTCCATATTGAAATTTAATTTAATTCACACAAGATTCCATATTATGAAAAATAAATTTCCATAAGGGATTCTAGTATAATCCATCATAAAAAACACTTAAATATTTTATATAATGTTGGATTATGAGTATGATGTTTTATTATGAAAAAAATCTCTAAATATATTTTTAAATGAGGTGAATGTCAGTAATATTGAAGGGAATAAAGTAGAAACTACATTTTAATTAGTTTAATTCTATAATTCATGTAAAGGTAGTTTGTAAAAAAATTCAAATACATGCATAATTAAGTTTATATTAAACATATAAACATAACAACATGAGTCGAGTGTCCCTAAGTAAAATATATCATGTTAATAACAAAATACATCCTAATGAAACACATTTTTAGTTTTTATTCTTCAAAATATTGCATACGATCCTTAAACCATTAGTTTTTCATATATTGAATATTGGTTCATAACCTCTCCAAAAATGAAAGAATAATTTTCCATCATGTTTTATGTTTCTCCATCTATAAAATTTCATTAATTCATGTTTTTAAATATTAGTTTATAATTCAACTTAAAAACACAGAAATTCATAGATTTATTAAATAAATACAAATACAACTTATTTTAGAAAAATAATAATCTGTCAAATTAGTCCAATAATGATGAAAATATTTACAAATCCCAAACAAAATATTTTTGGTAATTAATTATTGATAACATAATGGTTTTTAGATAAATAAATGCATAGTTTATATTCCTTTTTTTCTTTTTTAGCATTCACGTACCATTTCAAATTTACCCCTCTGTGTCTATAACTACTATAAATATTGGTAGAAAAACAATTATAATAATTTTAAAAAAATAAAAATAAAAACAACAATTGTGAAAATTAAGTCTTGTCAAAAATTGAAATTTCAATTAAAAATTTATGAGATGGATAAAATATTTTGGAATCTGAGAATTATTACTAACTATCCACCTATATTTCCATTATAATACTTAGAGACAACAACAACATTATCTTAAAACAAAAAAATTCCAACCAAGACCCCAAATCCTTCTATCCTTCGATATAACTTATCATGTGACATTTGGGTCACTTAAATAAATGAACCAATTCATATAATATGAATAATGTTTCACTGAATGAAAATGTTACAATATATATATATATGAAATAATGATTTAGAAAATAATACTTCATTCAATTAATATAAACTTTTTCAACAATTGAAAGATGTATTTCTCACCATCCTCTAGAATATTTATATAGAAAAATCAAGAAGGCCATTTTTGGTATCTTGTAGTTCGATTCCGGTAGAATTAGTCCAAATAGCTATTAATTTATCATTTTAATCAATAACATATAATGAAATTATTTATCTATGTTGGAATAGTTAATATAAATTCACAAAAATTAATGGTTTTCCAAAATAAAATGTCATTTTTAATGAGAACAACCCAGAAATAGAAGATCCAAAAATCCACACCAGCAAGAAAAAAAATCTTCAAGAGTCATGAAGGACCCAATCATAGAAGATGTCAACACCGAAATAGATCATCAAATACCAGATAGCTCTGAAGAAATCATATTAGTTCTACATAATACATATAAGTTATGGTAAAAACATTTTAGTTAAATAACTCATGTATAGTATTCAACAATAGTAACATATCACATATAATGATATATAAAAATAAGAAAATATTTTTTATATAGATGGTAGACACCAAAGTAGAAAATACAATATATTTATTTCTGTTTAAAAAATATTTATATATTTCATTACCATGAAACTATGACTATATAATCCCAATTACTCAATGAAGGAATTTAAAAAAATTATGTATGGATTTTATAGAATGTATATATTGAATAAAATAGTACAAAAATATGCATTTTTAGAATTGTTTCATAATTTGATATTTATGAAAATATAATATATCATATCTGAGAACTGTTAATTGATAAATAATGTAGTTTATAAAAAATTAGTAAATGAAAATAACAATATAAAATGATGAAAGAGAAGTAATTTAAAATAGTTTATCATAGAAAATATTAATATACTGAAATGACAATACCAAAAATGAACTTAATGTCATCATATTAAATACAAAATTCATTTAATTTGAACATATGTAAAAAGTAAATACATAATATTAATGAAAATAACTTATTTTTCATTAAAATATATTTAAAAACATCCCAAAATATGGAACTCTTATTAATGATTCGAAAAATAACTATATTATGTTTTTCTGGAATAAACATACATTTACTAAAAATTGAATATTTTACAAGAAAATATTTAATATTAAATATAATTATATGTAATATTAATGATTCATATTACATTATATGAAACATAATAATATTATCCCGAAATATTGATCAAAAAAAATTTACAACATAAGAATTATTTCTGATTAAAACCAAATCCACGTGTATATTTATTTGATGTCTAATTTTATCATTTTTTTATTCTTTAGTATGTTTTGTATATACATTTATTTAAAAACATGTGTAAAAATTTAAAACCATTATATAATAAAGAATAATTGATTGGATGGTTTATTAATGAAATACCATAAAAATTCATAAGTAACACCAAATCCAATAATATTATTGGAGAATGGGGTTAAATATTGTAATTAAGTCCATGGAAATTTAATTTGAATAAGAATTGTTTATCAAAACTCCAGAAATAAATTAACATACATTGAATAAATTAATTATTATTAAAAATTAAGAAAAATATAGTGTAGAAAATATGCATGAATATTAAGTTTTATTATTACGGAAGATGTATTTACCACTTCATTTTAGTGACTTATTAATTTTCATTATAACCAAATAACAACAATGTGTTAATAAAAAATGTAGAATAACAAATTGTGTCAACATTTTGTAAATGATTGTTTAGATAATTAAAAAATGAATTTTTAATACTAATTATATGGATAATAGACACGATAATAATAAATTTTGTAAACAATAAAGAGTAAATATGAAAAACAATTATGGTGAACAATTTATAGGGTCACCACTATAACAACATATTTTTAACTTATACAGAGGATAAATTTTATACAATGAAACAATTATTTTTTATTCATGAAATAAAAGACACTGAATATATAATCAATCCCATTTAAAATCCTAAAAAATTAAATAAAATCATACCAAACATAATAATTCAAAAAAACACTACCATATCCAAAAAAAATAGGACAATTTAGAAGAAAATAAATCAAAAAAATATTACCCAATGAAAATTAGGGAGGATATGGATCTGAAATACAATAAACACTTCTTAGTGGAATAAATTAAAGGGAATGTAAGGTTGTATAACCATAATAGTTTATATGATCCTAGATTTGAGGTGATTATGTTGATGTATATTGTTGATATTCAGAGTTAATCAAAACTGAAAAAGATGAAATCTAATAGAGATTTGAGTAAATATTACAATAATTATTTAAACATACCATATAACATTCTAATATAAATCATAGATACATATATCAGTGATTAGTAAATTGTGTTGTAGTTCCAAGAATATTCAAATACCTTAGAGAGATTATACAATGGTTTTAGGAAGAGGGTAGACTAAATGTAATTGAAGAGGTGAATGTGTAAGTGATGTTGGAGATGTAGGCTGAGTTATTTTGAGCCATGATTGAGCCGTATCATATCCATGTTGATGGATTCTAATATCTTTATCATATCCTTTCCATAGTAGGTGTATTGTGAGGAGGTAGGGTGGTTGTGTAGGAGGAACATGGGGGTAGGGTGTTTGGAGGCCACCTTAGAGCAGTGTTGGTGGGGAGGTGGGGTGGCCATGATGGAGGAGTAGGCCATCCCAAGGTTGGTTAGACACATCATTAGAGGAATATGGTGGGATTTTTGGTTGTTGGGTCCAATAAGGATTGTCGATGTGATGATAGATCATGAATAGGGAAGAAATTGGGTGGGGGTGTACTTCTATGGTTATTTTTTGACCCAAGGAACTATTTTATGATATAGATAATATTTTTATAAACCATGGATATATAAGTGTTTCTATAACATCAATTTATAGTAGTGTATAAATCATTAACCAATTATTTTATGGAGATATAGGTCCCACCATCACATAATTAAAATTATATTTATTTGTTCCACAAGATCAAAAAAATTCATCATATAATAACATATGAAATGAAATAGGTATCAAACAATTTTCATAATATCATTCATTTTAAAAAAAGGATAGGTTTCACAAATATTTCATTATATTATATATTATGAAAAGAAGTGTATTTCCAAATAATTTCCCCATATTATAACCCTTGGAAGAGAAATGGGTGTCATAAACTTCTAGCCTTAAAAACATAATTTTTTTATAAAGAATTTGAATGGTATCCATTGATCGTATCCCTAGTAAGGAATAGGTAACTCCAACTGATTTCATTATAGATGGAAAATATTTTTTAAGTTTCATTTAAACAATTTTTTATGAAAATATCCTTTCCTCTTTGAAAAATATATTTAAAACATAAAACATTTTTAAAACATTTCACATTGAAATTAACCTTTAAAAAATATAATGTAATATTTGAATATAATTGAAAATAATTTTTAATCATAAAATATATTCCAAATACTTATCTTTGAAAATAACTTGTGAAACATATAATGGAATCTTTGAAAAACAAATTATACACTTTTTAAAATATAACAAAAATTTAAATAGTTTACTCTAGAAACAATATTTGAAAATAATATATGAAGATTGAAAAATAATATAATTTGGTTAACACATAATTTTGTTTTATAAATTATAATACTTGGAAATGATGTCAAATTTCCCTCCAAAAATTTGATAATGTTTTTTGAAAACATGGTTTTGGAAGGAGACAAATTTCAAACTAATGATAAAAACAAATACGATTTTTTTAAAACATTTTCATATTTATTATGTCTACCAATGATTAAAAAAATGTTAACATTAAATGAATATATCATGAATAAACAGAGGGAAAAATATTAATGAAAATTCATAGGGGGTAGATCATTATATTTAAATAGGAATAATAATTAACAATCCCGATAAATGGAGAGATTATAACACAACCTATCTTCCTCTTTGGTACCATTAAATCATAACCCCATTACGGAATTTAATAAAATTAAAATTAAAATATCATGAGAATGAATTAATTAGTGATATTACAAGTCAAGTTGGAATTGTATACACATCATTAATGAATATATGTGTTAATCATAACATACGTCTCAGAGAAGGAAAATTGAGACAAAAACTTACTAAATATTTGTTTACTTTTTAAACATAAACCCCATGAAATTTAGAAACAAAATGGATATTAAAATAACAATAATTATCAATTTTAAAATCATAAAAAATACTCATCATTTTTTTGAACACCACATAAAATATATTAGTGGTGAGCATGCCGTGTGCCTCATATACTTAAATAAGTGAGACAAAAATACATCTCATTATGTCTTGACTTCCATTGTACATGTTCAATCCTCATGTATAAGAAATATAAGTTTACTATACAACTATTAAAGAACCATATTCATATATATAATTCCATATATGTTTTTATTTTTCCTTTTCAGAAAACTTTTATTAACAACACCGTGTTAAATTCATATTTCTGGTTATAACTCATTTGTTTTTTCTCCTAAGTTTTAACTGGTCATTTCATGGTCCTCATAATTTCACCATGTTTTCCTAATATATATAATTATGACACTAATATTAAAATAATATATTTTTCTATAAATTTATTTTTATTAATAATTTAAATTTTGTGATAAAAAATTATATACATCGTTCATATAGATGGTAAGCCATACGTACGCCAAAATGATGTTTTTAATTTTCTTTTCAATTTGAGAGAAATAAAAGTACGTGATATATATATAATCATTATATAATAAATTTTATTTCATACATATCAAATATTTTCATTAAACCTATCTATATTACATTACCTATAATACGTGAATGAATCACATCACTTCATGATGTTGTAGTCCATTGTACCCATGAATGATGTTATTATATTCCCATAAAATTTAATGAATAAAGTTATGAGTGATATAAAATTTCCTTAATCAAAATAACCACATAAATATTATAAATATCATATATATATCCTTCATTATTACCAATAATGGTAGGTTGTAATGGAAAAATTAACAACACCGGTTCATTGAGGTGGTAGTCCACCGTAATCATAAGTGATGAAACTGTAACACGTTTGATGGATGTGGAGATGGTATTATGTAAAAACCATAACATTAAAACAACTCCATTTGTGTTATATTTTTTATTATATATTCATGTTTGAATTATAATTTAAATGGGTGGATAAATAAATAAAATAATGACAATTATTGAAGAACGTGACCTCATCTTCGGGCATCCTTCTTAGATTTTCACTAAATCCATCATAGGAAGTATTTATATCTAAATAAAGTCTTATAAGAAGATGGGATTTAATTTTTTAAGTATATTTTTCTGGTATTTTTATATCCAAATAGGAGTGAATGTATTCATTGTTAGAAGATACTCTTTCCTTTTATAGTTGATGATGAGTGACATTTTTGTAAATACCCAAATGTATTCACTCTTAGGAGATATGTATTACCAAAGGTGGATCCAGAATTGATAATTGATAATTTTGAGGGATGATGTGGCCAATACACACCACAAATTCACAATTAACCATGTATTTTAAAATTTTTCTTCCACAACACTAATGTTTCCTTATTTTTACCATTTTGGGTTTTCAATATGGTTACATGTTTTCTATCTTATGTTTTATTATTAAATCATAAAATAAAATGATCCTTAATGAATATGTTTTACCCAAAATTTATAAATAAAATATTTAATTTAAAAAACAAAATGTCTGGGAAATTAATTTTAGCACATGTGTGGTTAACATCGAAAACACTTCTTTAACATTATCCATGTAAACAGTTTTTTCCTATTTTGGGGAATAATATTTCATTATTATATAAACAATGGTTAATTAATGGAACATATGTGATACTTATTATTCTTTAAAAATTAACAGATAAAATATAATATTTTTTATTAATTTTTAATCATGTAATAAATTATATTTTATCATAAAATTACATTAATGCCAATTTTGACATTATTATTTTTATCTAAATTTTAAAAATATCAAAAAAATAATGGAATTTGAATTTATTATGATCACCCATATGAAAAATGAAATAATTTTATTAAAATTATTCCGACATAATAATTGATTAAATTCACTTCACATTTAATATTATTTTGTATCATTTTTTATATAATTAAAAACTAAATAATTAATATTTTTGTGTTTCTTAAGTAGTTAAATTAATTATTTCATCTCAAAAAAGTTAAAATAGTATGTCATGATAAAAATATTATTTTAAAATGATATATATATAACCAAACAGATGTTTTTTATTTCATATTGAGAGTATTTATATATTTTAAAAGTACAAAAATTTGCTTTTTTTACTTTTTCTTTAGTCAACATATTAAATGTACCATAATCAAAGGAATGTTGTATGGAATGTAAAATTTTTATGGAATTTATTTATAATACATAAATAAACTCATTAAATAATTTATTAAAAAATTTTATCTTATTTTCACTATTATCTTTCTAGGTTAACCCCCAATAAATTAATATCACATTACTAGGTGTAATTACTTTTTTACTACATTCATAATTAATTTTATTGAAAATTCAGTTGGATGTATTAGATTATATAAATTATTCTATTTCTAAATATGGAATTTATTTTTTTAAGATCTATTCAAATTATTTGAATCAGATAATTTAATACCAATCCCTCAGAAGTGAAGAGAAAGAGGGTTTTGAATGAAAAAATGGTCGAAAGATTATAATGTTTTTTTAACCAATTTCTATATAGATTTTACTAAAATGATAAATTTTAAAGTAATATAATTTTAATTTAACTAATTTTAATTAAAAAGAAATTTAAAAAATAATTTTACTTTTTCATGACTCGCCTTCCCCAAGATGAGGGGAGGGATAGCAGATTGTTAGACCCTTCCTTCCATAAGTTGGTAGAGAGATAATGAACCTAGAGACACACCTACAATAGGCCCTGAAGTATCACCTAGCACCAAGGATATAGAATCATCAATAAAATGGATGTAATTACCCTTTTTATTTATTAGTATCGGGAGATAAGAGAGTAAATCCATAGAAAACATCAAAAGTAGATGTAAAAGTAAATCCAAAACAATCCATCCCCATATGCATGTTGTAATAATATTGTGCTACAAGAACAAGAGAACTCGAAAGTGGAGTACCATAAGAATAGAAAAACAGAAAAGTCAATAGTCCCTATGTCCAAGCTAATATGGTCCATTACATTCCTAAAAATCCTCTTTGAATCATGAAAGTAGTTTTATATACGTAGTATAAGTATACAGGTATACCCAGTTGGGAAAACCAAAAGCTCTCGTGAAAAAGTTGGGATCCATTCTAATGCCTCATGAAAAAGGAGATAACAAATGCACCTATCAAGGAAACTATCCCCACAAACCTCACCACGGAACAATCCCCAAATAATGAAATTAAAGTAATGTAATAATAATAAAACATTGATTTTTGGGTACCCTGCACCACTTTCCCACCGGTTATTGATGATATCCTACGCTTCAGACCTCCCCCGCTATTCTCACCATTGTCCCACTGCCATACCCCACCCACAGGCACTTGGGATACCACAACCACACATCCCAATCACACACACTTGGACAACAACAACCACATGTAACCATTACCGTATACACTTGATCCAAAATAACAACCACCATGCCTGAAGGCAACTGGGCTAGAACAACTACCTCCATAGTCGAAGACACTTGGTCCCAATCTAAAATACACTTGGGAAACAACCTACCCACACACAACTAGGAAGACCACAACAACTAACCTTCCTGAAGATTCATTGGCTATATTTTACCTCATATCTTCACAGCCGGCCTGAGGAGTCTTGGGCTACTCGGAAAAGGGATCAGAAATGACGATAATAGCCAGAAACTCATAAGGGTGCTGAAAAAAAACCTTCCCACATGAAATGGGGGTGTTCGACATGAAGTTCTCAACTTGGTTAGGGTGCGAATAAGAAACATAAAAACAAAATTATAAATATAGGTAACCAAGAACTCATCAAAACCTAGGGGGTCCAAACCTAGCCCATACACAAACACCCTCATTTCAATTCATTCATAAAAATAACTACACCCATAACAATGTCACAACACTTTCATGGAAAACAATTCTTCATTGAAACCATTCATATTATCACATTCAAGTTTTTCCATTTAAATCATTATTCACTATCAGGGAACTAACAGGCATAGAAAATTTCCATGGAATGAAATACAATATAGAAAAAATTAATCACTCACACCCGGTTCTCTTGTAGAGTCACGACAGTAAAAGGGATATGTGAGGTCCCTCAATGTACTAGAACCAAACGAAGGCCCACTATACTTCCCCACAAGACCTTAGATCCACAAAGCAATCAAATTCACCATATGTGGGGGTCTTAACACCATCCATTTCACCCCATAATAATCAAGAAGAACAACCACACATATTACCAAGACAAAGTAGGGGAGTTTCTAGATTCAAACACACCATAAAATGAGTTCCTTATTTTCCGTTCGGTTAATAGGGGTGACCACACAAGGATTCTGGTTCACTAGACATCCATTTAATCATATGAGTTTAAGTAATAAACTAATTCCAATGTTACATCCAATCAATCATAAAATAAGACAAATGTTCGTTAGTGTGCAAGGAAATACCACCATCGACCATGATTTTTAGTGGAAACAAGCCCACACAATTCACAACATATGAAAATGTGTAAAAGAGTACAACCAAATCATTGAACTCATCCCTTCATTCATTATTAGACTGTTTATTATCTTAATTAAGGATTGGTTTCATCCATCCCCATAAAAACATTATCATACCCACCCTGTATGACACATAGTAAAGAGAGACAAAGGAAAAACCCTACCTTGATGATAAATGATTGAATATTTTCTCCACGCACTAAGAACTGAAGATGTAGGACTAGCATGAGAGGAGCTCTGGGGATTCCAAGACTTCTCAAGAAATGTTCCAGCACTTGCGCACCACAAGAATCCAGAAGGGGGACTCCAAATTCACCATGGAATGGAAATGAGACTAGCCAAGAAGAAGGAATAATCCCCATGTGATAAAAGGTAATATCATGATGTTACAGAATATGAATCTTGAACGTAATTAAAGGATGATCTTGCATTCACTAAGTGTTTGGATGGTTATACAAGATGGAATTAATTTTTGTTAAATAATTCTCATCAGATAGGTGGCCTTAACAACTGTGAGTAAAAGAGCATCCATAAAACATAGGAAAATGTGTAACAGGGGCGGAATTGGATGTAGGGGAAAATGGTGTGGCATTGAGGAAAAATCCACATTTTTTGGAATGTCAATTGTCGCCTGGCTCTTGGGGGATTTTAGATATCATTTATGGGAATTAAATGTCTTTTAATGGGGTATTTATGCATTTCTATGCAAAACGATATGTTTTAGGAGCGGAACTGACATAAGAAATAATGGTGGGTCACAATTTTGTGAGACGTCGTATGCGGTGCCCACATTTTGGTGTGCGATCGTGTCGGTGCAAACGTTACGGTGCCACCCTCATGGTCCCACCATCACAGTTCCACCATTCACAGGGTCATAATTTTAGTCTGTGGCCATGAAAGTGTGACCGCATTAGTTCCACTGTCACTGTGCCATCTTTTCGGTGGAACACCTAATGCGTGGCCACCGTTTCAGTGTGTGATCATGATTGGGGCCACCATTACGGTGCTTCCATGAGTAGTCACACCATTTTAGTGGAACCATTCTATTGAACTGATTTTTTTTGCAATCACATTAATGATTCAATTCTTGGGCCATTACATCAGATACCTCTCAAACTATTCTTTCCCTTGAGAATCGAAACTAGACTCGATGAAAAGAGAGAGGTTTGAACAAGCACCTCAAAAGATACCTCTCAGAGGGAAAACCTTCGTGACATCTAGGAACACCTCTCTCTAAAGTAACCACACAAACATGAAAAGTATATATCGTCTATTCATGAGGATTAAGGAGTCCCTTCCTCTATGTCATGATATTATCTACTTTCGGTGGTACAAACTCACCTGCACTAGATTAACTACATCTACTATAATGTGTATTAATTAGGGATCATGTCCTCCCCTCCCCATAGTTAGGACTCTTCAAACACATCCAGAGAGAAAGGAAAACAATCAATTTCATGGTTAACAAAGTCAATCACTACATTACAGACAAGTATAACACATAATAGAAAAAAACTCTTAATAGCTTTGGGCACTAGGCACGCATATGTGCCACCCATTTGCAGGTACTCTCTTCGAGGCCACCATGCCCCCAATAGCACACAAACCATGTAAATGTTTCATATACTAAGCACCTTCTCCTCATTATACACGATCCTCACTGGTCTCTCTAAAAACATCACATCATCCTTGATATACAGCCTTCCCCGGTTGAGGAAGTGTGAATCATCATTCAGATACAGATAGAGTTGAGACATGTGGAAGACTTCATGCACCCTCAGTAGTGGTGGTGGTATCACCAGCTAATAAAGCACCTTGCCGACCAACCGCAACACCTCTATGGGTATAAGAAATCATGTAAAAGATTACTCCCCTTGTAGAAGCTCTGTTGTCCACACTGAGGGGAGACCTTCAAGAACACGTGGTCCCCAAAATCGAACTCTACAGGTCCCATTCTATGATCAACATAGGAATTAAACCGGTCATATGCCACCTTTATCCCCTAATGTATAAGCTGAACATTCTCCATTGTGCTCTATAATACATCCCAGCCAAGAACACCTACTTCCCCAACCTCTGCCCAACACAAGGGTTAGTGACACGACCTCCCGTACAATGCTTCAAACGAAGCCATAACAATATTTGAGTGATATCAGTTGTTGTAGGAAAAATCTACCAGAGATAATATTCATACCCACAATCCCCTAGAGGCCGAAACAAACACTTGTAGAATATCCTCTAATGTTTGGATTATGCACTTTGTCTATCCATTTTTCTGGGGGTGGAAAGCATTGTTGAGGCCTAACATGGTGCCAAAAAAATTTTGAAATCATTTTTAGACCCGTGAGGTAAATCGGGTATCAAAACATGAGACTGTGGAACTTGGAACTCCATGAAACCAGACCACCATGTCCACATACCTCTATTCTAGGTCATCCACCACACACGATTCCTTGATTTCCACAAAGTGATCATATTTCGTCCGCCGGTCCATGACTACCCAGATAGAATCAAAACCCCCTTGAACTCTGGGTAGTTACATTATGAAATACATCTAGATGTTATACCATTTCCACTCGTGGTCATCAAAAATTTGTAACAAACCTCCTGGGACGTGGTGTTTAGCCTTCAACTATTGACAAATGAGGAACTTATCAACAAACAGTGCCACTAGCTGCTTAACCCCGGGCCACCAAAACTGATCCCTCAAACCCTGTTACAGCATGGAAAATCCTAGGAGTCCCTCTAGGGGAGAGTTTTGGAAATCACCATGTACCCTCTTGCAAAATTCCTCTAGGACAAAAATCATTTCATGAAACAGCATCTGATTCTCCCTGTCTTCTGACCATCCACCTAGAGCATCCCCTTGGCTAACATGATCATGCATCACTTCTCCTACTATGTCCCCCCACTATGACTCCTCCACCTACTGAAACAAAAAGGACTACAATGTCATCTATAATTGACATCCTCATCCATCCTCCCCCCGTGAATCCAGTTGTATGGTAGTCAACTCCTCCATCACCTTCTAATCATCTTCCGACTCATGAACCCCGTCTTTCGAAAATTCCTACTCAAGGAATTGGCCACCACGTTCCCCCTTCCTGAGGTGCAGGATATTTTGAATTTATAGTACTGAAGAATATCCATCGACCTCTACTACTGCATGTTCAGGTTTCACTGAGATAATACATACCTCATGCTCTTATAATCTATGAAGACCACAATGCACTCCCCGATGAAGTAGTTCCACCACAACTTTAGTGAAAACACAGCTGCTGTGAGCTCCAGGTAATTCATGGCATAGTTACTCTCTTGGGGACATAACTACTTAGACTCGTAATAGATCACCCTTGTTGCTGCATTAGCACATACACCAAGCCTTGGCTTGAAGCATCACATAACACCTCACACATCACCCCTACTTATGGCAGCCTCAGCATGGGGCACAAACCAAAATCCCCTTCAGATAACTGAAGGCTTCCTGACACACTTCATTATACATGAAGGGCCGATCCATTCTGGTCAAAGGTGTCAAAGGAGCGGCAACTTGAGAGAAATCACGAATGAACCATCGATAATAGCCTGCTAGAACCAAGAAACTACAAACTTATGTCACATTATTGGGTTCTCCCAAAGAAAAAACCGCTTCAACCATTGATGGATCAACCGATATTTCCTGCTCGGAACCCATGTGTCTAAGGAAGTGAACCTCTCGTGTCTAAAAAATGCACTTACATCACATTCTGTAGAGATGGTGTTGTCGGTGAAGAAAAATCATTCTCATATGCTCAGCTTAATTCTCCTCTGATATTGAGTGGATCAGGTTGGAATCAATAAACATGACTATGAAAAGGTCCATATATTCCCAGAAGGTGTAGTTCGGGATCCCCATGAACATTGATTGTGTGTTCATAATGCCTAACGACATAACCGTGAACTCAAAGTGCCCATATATTCACCTGAAGGCAGTCTTTGAGATGTCACCCTCCTTTACCCTCAACTGGTAATATCCTGACCGCATGTTGATCTTGGAGAACCATCATGCCCCCTTCAACTGATCAAAAAGTCCATCTATCCTTGAGAGAGGGTAAAGGTTCTTGACCATTACCTGATTCTGCCTTCGGTAGTCTATACACATCCCAATACCACCATATTCCTTCATCATGAACAAGACTGTAGAACCCCATGGTGATTCACATGGTCCAACAAAACCCTTCTTCATCAGATCATCAATCTGAATATGTAACTCCCACAATTCATAAGGTGTCATCCGATAGGGAGCCATAGAAATTGGATGGGCACCAGGTTTCAGGTATTTTCTGAACACAACATCACGTCAAGGGGGTAGAGTAACAACCTCTTCAGGGAAGACATCTATAAAGTCACTAACAATTCATGATGATTCCTCCATTCCTGGGTCCACTGACTCCACTGACAGTGTAACACCCCATGATTTTATGAAAAAAATTCCTTTTAATTTCATTAATGTCTTGTGTTGTACGCTACACCAAATAGAGCTTTTCACAACATGCATCTCTAACTTGGCTTGAAATACATGCAAGCGCGACCTTCGATGATTGCGTGTGATTTATGCAATACCGAGATTCGCTAAACAACGATATGCTATTAAAATATTATTAAAACTAGCCGTTATGAATAGTAATACCCATTTATTGAAATTTAATAAATTTTATTTTTGAAAATGGACTTCATTTTTGGATTCGGAATATCGCAATTAGCATAGAGTGAAATTTCGGTATTTTTCTGAAAACATTCAATTTTTGATGAAAAGTGAAAACACTGGGTTACTATTTAAAAACCAAATTTTTATTAAAATAAATATTTATTTTAATTTAATTTATTTTAGGTCAAAATTGGTACATAAAACCTATATAATTTCAATGTAATTCATTGGAGTCATTTTATAATAATTTTTTATATAAAAAATTTTTATTGAACTTTTGACCGTCTTTTACCCACCTCCTAGGAAAATTTGCAAATTTACATAAAACATAATTTTACCGCTTTTGTGAATTGAATTTCAAAAATCTGAGAAACATGGTTGATTTCAGTAAGTAAAATGTGGTTCAATGAGATAAAAATAATTTTTGGTGAATAGTAACTTTTTACATTTTTTACCACGGTTAAAAGTAAATCGGGTAATTAAGGGTACAAATGATATTATTATTAACATAACACATGTCCTAATTCTATTGGATTAGTGGAATTCGACCAAAAACAACGTTAGGTATAAAATATGTCCATTTAGGCCCACATGGATTAGATTAGGACATTTAATATTAATTTATTTAAAGAAGGGTTAAAATAGTTAAAATCAATGTTTAATAACTAAATCATTTTTACTATAGGGTTATACATAAGATAAATTCCACTATAAATATTCATTGGAAAGATAAATATATTTCCTACATAATGATATTTTATTTTTAATTTTTAGACATTAAATAATTTAATTTATTTATGACACAGTGATGATGCAGTAATTATCTTATTAATGAAATATTGACATAATTGATGTAATAAATACCCAGATAAATGTAATTTGAGACTTTTTATGAATTAAAATAATTTTATATGTTATTATGACATGTTATTATTGATTTAGTTTACTTTTTTAGAACTAATAATTCTTTAATGATTTTCACAAAAATCAATTACCAAATAGTGTCAAAATTGACATAAAATAGTCTTTAAAACAAATATTATATTATTTATTGTTATATTATTCCTAAAAATCTATGGTTCGGACAAATGACTTAGATAAGGTTATAAATATTAATAATAAACAACATGTGGTTCGTTTTTCTTGTTATAGTATGTTTATTAACCTTATAGTGTAAGAAAAAAAAGAAGACACGGTAAAAGTAAAATTATTTAACTTAAATTTAAATCTAAATTATAAGGATAAAATAGAAACATAAACATGTCTAAATTCTATTGGATGATATTATTTCGACCCATCGCCACCTTAGCTTCGAAATAAATCAATTTGGAGCTATTAAAAACCGAATATGACTTTATAATAAAATAATATTTTTATTTTTTCCAAAGGTGCCCCTCTCATCCCTTATAAAATGGTACCTCCTCCCTCTCTTCCTCACACCACATTGAGCCTTCATGATCGGAAAACCCCTGCCCATTTCTCCTCTACACTTCCCTAAAAACATCCTCGAGGTCCCGGTATTCTTCAAAGACCAATTTTAGTGCCATAAAAGGAGGTCTCAAAGAAGCGCTTCAAAGAAGAGGTAATGTCTGTTACCGATTCTTTCAACTTTATTTCTTCTTCCACTTCATCTTCATTAGTTGTTTAATTATGAAGTATTAACATCATTATAACTCATATAATGGTATGTTATTATAAGTATGAAACAAACCTATTTCACTGTCTATCCATCCTACGAGAAACAAAATCACCGCTTGTGCGTACGTACAGAATACTATCTCCACACCGTGGTGTAATCTATTTTCCCCAACCACCTTACTTGGATGGGTATAATGGTGTAAATAATAACTATATATGATTATTGTAATGTGATACTGATTCTGAAATAGTATACATACACTCCAATAAAATCCCATCATAATGGGAACGATATCATCACTCGTGCGTACGTACGGAATACCGTCTCCACGATGTGATGCGACTCGTTCTACATGATATTCATTCCATAATTATTATATAAATGAATTGAAAGAATTAATATGATATATATTACACTAATGAAATCCTGGAAATGAGGTATCTATAACCTAAATAGAAGAATATGAATTTATTTGACAAAACACGCATAAGAACAAAAAGTAATAAACACCCGAATAACAAGTAGCAATGAAATATTACTAATAAGAAGCTATGAATATGTCCATATATGATATTATAACAAAGTGTATGATTCTGGAATAAGTCAATGATATTATTTAAATCATTATACAGAAGTTTCTCACACTTACGAAGCAAATCAGACCTAAGGTAAGGGACAATCTCACAATCTCAATTTTTATCCAAGATTGTTTATACCTCAGAATTTACTGGAAAATATTTATCATCCACATCCATGTTTCCTCAATATGTAATATTATTTCCATCCACCTACAATTTTTTAAATCCAATTTTACCCTTCGGTGAGTTTTTAGTAAAATATATGAAAGGAATCTTTTGTCGTTTTTCGTACGAGGTACTTTTTTGACTTTTCCGAAAAAAGTATGTGAAGAATGTTTTTTAAACTTATATAGCATGAATGGATTTTTTAAAACATTATTTCCAAGAATCTTCCTTTAAAAGTTTTCAAGTTTATTTTTAATCAACTTCTTTTAGTTTAGAATTGTATGACATGTTAAGAAAGGAAAAGTGTTTTTGAAGTAGAAAGGATATTTTCCTCAAGAATGGAGTTCAAGTATTTTATCAAAATTATATTCCATCTATGATAATAAAGGGTTATGTTTCTATCCCTATTATTACATTGATTTTATTATGTTTTGATGGAATTATTTTTATGAATTCCTTTATCTTATATGAATTTTTTTATGATGTCACAATGTTTTAGAATCCCATTTCTATTACATGGGTTATGCTATGATGTATGGTTAATGATTTTGTGACACACATAAGAATGGTATCATTATGAGATAGGTGGGACATATATCTCCCTACAATTCATTGGGTAAATATTTTTATATATCATGAGATAGACACGGTTGGAACGGTAGGTTTAACCGGTTCCGTGAAACAGGACTGAAACGAGGAGTGAACTCAGTTCTGAAATGGACTTTGTCCACTAAGATAGTCTTGGCAATGAGTCTTGACTAATAAAAAATGATTACCTATGATTATGTGTGTATTCCATAATGATTCATGTTTTATGTTATGATTATTGGGATTACATTTCACTATTATGATTTATCACATGTTATGATATTGTGACCCCTTTTGCAGGTTAAGATTTCTGAAATGTTATGTTCTTATGAGTATGATGGGATTGATATTTCTTTTGTTTACCCTCACAGAGCATTTGAGTTCACCCTTTTATGTTTTCTTTTCCCAAGGATATAAATAAAGCTTTTAGGTATGAAAAAAATGGACGATCATTATGGGAGATGTTGAAAATCTTTCACCACGATTAGTTGATTATATTCCGAGTTTCCAAAGACACTAAACTGTTACGGTCCTTGTGTGTGTGTTTTTTTATGTACTAAGTATTCCAAAAAAGTAATGTAATTTCCATGTATGTCATGCTTAGGGTCTCTACAGTTGGTATCAGAGGCAAAGGAGGTAGGAATGTATCCGATCCTTGGGAACTCTCACATGTGAGCGTTGGACGGAGCATGGCTCTCCGGCCCAGGGCTTCATGAGGAAATGGCTGCCACTGGGGATGGTGGTGTGTCCCGCCCAGGGGGTGTAGCCACCCATGGAGTGCCCTTATAGGTATCAATTATAGTCCACTGTAAGTAATTCCTGACAGTTATAGTTGGTATCAGAGGAAAGGTTTAGTCATCCTTTTGAAACTAGGATGCGAGATCTTTAGTGAGATTCCTATAGATATTTCTAAGGAATGTATAGGGATTCCCCTAAGGTTAAGTATATATATAGGTAATAGTAATATAATTACGGTAACCAAAGATGTTAGATATTGAAGGTACTCCCCCTTTATTATGTTGTTTTCCCTAGCATGATTTTTGCCTCTCACACTATTCTTTTTGGGTTTTAGACGATTGCTGAAACCCGAAGGAAACGTGTTGATCAATGTAATGGAAAATGAAATGATTGTCATCCTGAAAAAACAAATGTTATGGAAGATGGAGTGAAAAATCTTGTTATTATACTTAGACAATCTATGAATCATTCTGGACTTCCAAATGAGCAGATAAGGGAACAATATTCTATTGAGTCCTTCATGAGGCAACATCCACCTTCTTTCAGTGGGTATTCTTATCCACTTGTTGTTGAACAATGAATCAGTACCACTGAAAAGATATTTTCAATTCTTCAATGTTCTGAACTCAATAAAGTCATCTTAGCAGTATATAGTTTGGAAGGTGAAGCTGATCAATGGTGGAATCTTATCCAGAATACGTGGACAAGAGATGAAATTGAGTCCATGAAATGGGACGAGTTCAAGAACTTATTTTTCCATAAGTACTTCCCTCGTATTCTTCGAACAAAGATGGAGAAGGAGTTTTTTGAACTAAATCCAAAGGATGATAAATCTGTTGGTATATACAAAGAGAATTTTACAAGGCTTGCAAGGTATGCATCTGGCTTTATCATCCAACCTGAACGTAAATTTGATCGATTCTTCAGTGGCTTAAAACCAAATCATCGAAGGGAATTATCTATAAGAGACTTCAGTAGCTATGAAGAAATTTTTCGTTGTGCTATTAAGGTAGAAATGGAAGTTCGTGTTACATATCCATCTCATGGTTTTGACAAGAAATGAAAGTGGAGTTCATGGAGAAATCTCATAATAATTTTGAAAAGAAGAAGAATGTTTCCTTATGCTCAATGTGTGGAAAGAAGCATCGTGGAGATTGTCTTAAAGAGACTAGAAAATGTTTTAAGTGTTGAAAAGAAGGTCATCGAGCAATTGAGTGTCAAAGTAAAGGAAAAAGGGGTTGCTAATGGTGTGAATAAAGAAAATAATATAGATAATGCACCATAAACACTTCAATGCTTCACGTGCAATGAAATGGGGCATTATGATAATCAATGACCTAATCCAAGGGTTAATGATGATCGACATGAGAAACCACTTAAGGCAATGGAAAAAGGAAAGTCACATGTGATCACTATTGGTTATGTTGAATATGACAAAGATGTTGTGGAATGATTAAGTGTTTATGTAATGGGATTCCAAAATAATGTTGTATATTGTATCATGGAATATTGGAATATTTATGTATTGGTCTATTGTGGTTTTCAATAATTTTATGGTACCGGTAACCCTGTAAAGTGATTGAGATGTTTTTGGTAAGCAGATGATATGCACATAATGAAGGGATAAGAAGATAATGAGATGTTTGATTGTATTCATGAGCTCATGATTGATATAAGGACTAAGTGATATCATGGTTTGAGTATAAAGAATTTTAAGGATTTTGGTTTGTGGAATGTGTTAACTTTTAACTGCATTCATGTTTTCACTATGGTTCAATGGGTATTAATTCTTCAAGAGAATACATGATTAAGGTATTAACATGTTTTTAATTTGACCAACAAGATATATCTTATGATATATGGGGGATAAATGATGGCATTCACGTGATTGTTATGTGACATTTCTAGTAATCATTTTCTTTATAATATGAGCTTAGACCGATGTATTTTAGATAAGCCTAAACATTGAAATGGATTATGTTGGACATAAGTTAGTATTGTTTAAAGATAGAACTTTTTTCGATATTATTGATGGGATGTTATAGTAATATAGCTTTAGAAAAAGGACAACCTGCAGGACGGGAGACAACCCATCGCATCGGACAAGGATGTGGGAATCAAACCCACAACTAAAGTGTGACTGGCCTTTATCGCCTACCACTAGCCTACAGAAAGTCCCTGGTTAGTAGAAACTAGTTTTATTTTAAAACGCGGTATGATATATGATGTATAATTTCATTTTTGGAATCGTATACGATTAACCTCACCATAGATGGACTTATGTATATTTGATAACTTTTGCTAAACTTTTGTTTGAAACAGATGGAATGACCCATCATTCTATCACATGATCTATTAACACTTCATGAATAACAAATTCAACTTAATTTATTTAAGAGAGGAAGTGTAAATTGTTCAAATAATGAACAACGGTGAGATTGTACCAAAATAAAGTAAGTATTTATTCTAATTAAAAATCTTCATCTTTAGGGAAATGATCTTGAAAACCAAAAATATTGTCCTATTGCCCTTATATACGATGAATCAGATGGTACCCTAGATCATCGCAAATTTATGGCTTTGTGATTATTGTATTTTTCATAGCCATGTTCTCTACCACTCTCCATCAGAACATCACGGTTAGATTTCACTTCTATATCCATATTTTCACATATGTTACCCTATGTGGAAACCCAGTGATTAGTTAATTTATGTAACTGTTACCTTTCATACTTTAGTTTTTAAAGACAAGTTTTGGTATTCATTTTTACGATGCGGGTTTCTATTAAAGAAACTTTTGAGTAGTAAACCATTTATAACACCAACGAATTTCGATGGAGAAATTCATTTTAAGGGGGGTGGAATGTAACACCCCAAGATTTTATGAAAAATATTATTTTTAATTTCATTAATGTCTTGTGTTGTACACTACACCAAAAGGATCTTGCACACCACGCATCCCGGACTTCGATTTCATTACACACAAGCGCGACCTTCCACGATTGTGTGTGTTGTACGCAATACCGAGTTTCTCTAAACAACGATATACTATTATAATATTATTAAAACTAGCTGTTATGAATAGTAATACCCACTTTTTTAAATTTTATAAATTTTATTATTGAAAATGGACTTCATTTTTGGATTCGGAATATCAAAATTATCCTAGGGTGAAATTTTGGTATTTTTTTGAAAACATTCAATTTTTGATGAATAGTGAAAACATTGGGTTACTATTTAAAAACCAACTTTTTATTTAAATAATTATTTATTTTATTTAAATTTATTTTAGGTAAAAATTTATGCATAATACCTATATAAGTTCAATGTAATTCATTTTATTCATTTTATAATAATTTTAGATATATAAAAATTTTATTGAACTTTTGACCGTCTTTTACCCACCTCCTAGGAGAATTTGAAAATTTACATAAAACATTATTTTACCGCTTTTGTGAATGTAATTTCAAAAATATGAGAGACACGGTTGATTTCAGTAAGTAAAATGTGGTTCAATGAGATGAAAATAATTTTTGGTGAATAGTAACTTTTTACTTTTTCTAACACGGTTAAAAGTAAATAGGGTAATTAAGGGTAAAAATGATATTATTATTACCCTAACACATGTAAGAATTCTATTGGATAAGTGAAATTCGATCGAAAACAACCTTAGGTATAAACTATGACCATTTAGTCCCACTTGGATTAAATTAGGACATTTATTATAAATTTATTTAATGAAGGGTTAAAATAGTTAAAATCAACGTTTAATAACTAAATCATTTTAAATATAGGGATATACATAAGATAAAGTAGACTATAAATATACATTATAAAGCTAAAAATATTTCCTGCATAATGATATTTTATTTGTAATTTTTAGACATTAAATAATTTAATTTATTTATGACACAATGATGATGCAATAATTATCTTATTAATGAAATATTGACATAATTGATGATATAAATACCAAAATAAAAGTAATTTAAGACTTTTTATGAATTCCAATGATTTTATATGTCAATATGACATGTTATTATTGATTTAGTTAACGTTTTGTGAACTAATCATTCTATTAAGATTTTGAAAAAAAATCAATTACCAAATAGTGTCAAAATTGACATAAAATAGTTTTTAAAACAAATATTATATAACTAATTGTTATTTTATTCCTAAAAATATAAGGTTCGGAAAAATGACTTAGATAAGGTTATATATATTAATAATAAATAACTTGGGGTTCGTTTGTCTTGTTATAGTAAGTTTACTAACCTTATAGTGTAAGAAAACAAGAAGACACTGTAAAAGTAAAATTATTTAACTTAAAGTTAAATATAAATGATAAGGTTAATATAGAAACCTAAACTTGTCTAAATTCTATTTTATGAGATTATTTTGACCCATACCCACCTTATCTTCGAAATAAATAAATTTAGAGCTATTAAAAACAGAATATGACTTTATAATAAAATAATATTTTTAGTTTTTTCAAAGGTTCCCCTCTCCTCCCTTGTAAAAGGGAACCTCCTCCCTCTCTTCCTCACACCACTTTGAGCCTTAAATCTCGGCCATCCCCTGCAAATTTATCCTCTCCACTTCCCTAGATACATCCTGGTGGTCCTGTTCTTCTTCAAAGACCAATTTTAGTGCCCAAAAAGGAGGTCTCAATGAAGCGCTTCAATGAAGAGGTAATGTCCATTACCGATTCTTTCAACTTTATTTCTTCTTCCACTTATTCTTCATTAGTTTTTTCACTATGAAGTAATAACATCAGCATAACTAATATACTAGTATGTTATTATAAGTATTAAACAACCCTATTTCACCATATATCCATCCTATGGAAAAAGAAATCACCACGCGTGCGTACGTACGAAATACTGTCCCCATGCTGTGGTGTAATCTATTTTCCACCACCACCATAATTGGATGGGTATAATTGTGTAAATAATAACTATATATTTTATAGTAAAGTGATATTGATTCTTAAATAGTATACATACACTCCAATACAATCCCACGATCATGGGAACGATAGCATCACTAGTGCATACGTAAGGAATACCGTCTCCATGATGTGATGCGACTCATTCTACATGATCTTCATTGCATAATGATTATATAAATGAAATGAATGAATGAATATGATATATATTAATCTAATGAAATTATGGAAATGAGGTATATATAACCTAAAGAGAATTATAGGAATTTATTCGACAAAACACACATAAGAACAAAAAGTAATAAACACCCGAATAACAAGTAGCAATGAAATATTACTAATTTGGAGCTAAGAATGTGGCCATATATGATATTATAACAAATATTATGATTCTGGAATAATTCAATGACATTATTTAAATCATTATACAGGAGGTTCGGACACTTACAAAGAAAATTGGACCTAAGGTAAGGGACAATCTCACTATCTCAATTTTTATCCGAGATTTTTTATACTTCAGAATTTACTGAAGAATATTTATCATCCACATCCATGTTTCCTCAATATGTAATATTATTTCCATCCACCTACAATTGTTTAAATCCAATTTTACCCTTCGGTGAGTTTTTAGTAAAATATATGAAAGGAATATTTTGTCATTTTTCGTACGAGGAACTTTTTGACTTTTCTGACAAAAGTACGTGAAGAATGTTTTTTTAACTTATACGGAATTAATAGATTTTTTAAAACAATATTTACATGCAGCTTACTTTAGAATTTTTAAAGTTTATTTTTAAATAACATTTTTTAGTTTAGTATTGTATGACATGTTAAGAAAGGAAAAGTTTTTTATGAAGTAGAAATGATATTTTCCTCATGACTGGAGTTCAAGTGTTTTATCAAAATTATTTTCCATATAAGATAATAAAGGGATCTGTTTCTATCCCTATTATTACATTGATTTGATTATGTTGTTATGTGATTATTTTTATGAATTCATTTATCTTATATGAATTGTATTATGATGTCATGATGTTTATGAATCCCATTTTTATTACATGTGTTATGCTATGATGAATGGTTTATGATTTTGTGGCACACATAAGAATGGTATCATTATGAGATTGGTGGGACCTATATCTCCCTCCAATGCATTGGGTAAAGATTTTATATCTCATGAGATAGACATGGTTGGAATGGAAGGTTAAACCAGTTCAGTGAAACAGGACTGAAACGAGGAGTGAACTCAGTTCAGAAATGGACTTTATCCACTAAGATAGTCTTGGAAATGAGTCTTGACTAATAATAAATGATTCCCTATGATTATGGGTGTATGCCACAATGTTTCATGATTTATGTTATGATTATTGGGGTTACATTTCACTACTATAATTTATCCCATGTTATGATATTATGATCTCTTTTGCAGGTCATGATTTCCAAAATGTTATGTTCTTATGAATATGATGTGATTGATATTTCTTTTGTTTACCCTTACTGAGCATTTGAGCTCACCCTTTTATGTTTTATTTTCCCCAGGATATAAAGAATGGTTTTAGGTAAGAAAAAAGGGATGATCTTTATGGGAGATGTTGAAGATCTTTCACCACGATTAGAATATTATATTCTGAGTTTCCAAAGACACTTAACTATTACAGTCCTTGTGTGTTTGTTTTTGTTATGTACTAATTATTCCTCAAAAGTAATTTAATTCCCATGTAAGTCAAGCTTAGGGTCTCTATAGACAGCTCGACTAACCAAGAATAAAGGTGCTCTACTCACCGAAAACCCTTCTAGAAACCTCTTTCGCCAATGAAAGCTACATGCAGGACACCCATATCTGGAAACCCAATCCTTCTCCCAAATCAGTTGATAATGGAACAAAGACAGAAAGGCTAGTATATTACATGAATGACTCATATGGATGCATCGGTAGAAAAAAGAAGGTCCCCATTGGACTGATGTGGCCACAATATTAGACTACATCCTCGGCAAACACGAGACAAGCTGTTCTGACCAGTTACAGTTGTACATAAAAACATAGGTACATGAAGTCTCTCTATGTCTAGACGTGGATAATGGGATATATTGGGTGCAACAAAAGAGTTTCAATCTCTTGAATCAAACAAGGTGTAGGTAGGAGTGCAAAACAAGATGATCATACCTCGAAAGACTACTGGCCTTTCTAGAACTATTGTCTCTATGGCATGAAACATCCCACACCCAACTTGTATGCCCATCAACTATCGGCCACCTCCCCAAACACAACCTGGTCAAGGTCTCAAAGGAGTGCCCTGAGAATGGCCTCCTCCTATAATGTCTGATATTGGAGGAGCGGGATCTCGATGTCCCTGATACAGCAGCTGATAGGGTCTGGCTGGAAGCTGCTGCTACTAAAGTGGGTGCTGAACCTACCCACCCCACCATACAACACCCTATCTGGGAACTGATTCTAAATATTCCCAAAATGGCCAGAAATGAATCATCTCAGCCTTGGGCCCGCAAATAAGTGGTGAGAACCAGAATATTGAATCTAAAAATTCTAGGGATGCTCCCCACTGGCCGAATCCTAGAATGAATTGATGTTGGAGGCCTAATACTGAAAATTTTCCCCTTTGACAAGCCCAACAAGACCCCCTCTCATAGAACACCTCACAGTGTGTGCATCATCTTCAAATCATCGGCCTTCCTTTGGACCTCCATTTATGTTAGTAGAGTGAAGGGAGTAACCGTATACATAAGATAAGGCTAGAGTTACTCTATTAAACATATCTCATGAGACTCCTCACCCAGAAAAAGGTTCGGAGCACAGAGAATTAGATTCTTGAACTTGATCCACAACATCAATACTAACATACTCACTTGCGGAAGGGAGAGTAGCTACTGAATATTCTCTGCCTTCATCTTGGGAGATAGGAATTCCACCAAGAACACCCTCTCGAAGTCAGTACATGAAACCTCAGCCTCCCTTTTCAACCCAGGATAGATATTCCAACAATAATTCTCCACTTCTATCATCTAGTGTACAGCCATAGGAACCCAGTAATCCATCAAAGCCTGAATCATGCTGAATTTTACCACGATATCCTCGAGCAAACTCTCTTTATGCATGTCTGAGATGTTACCCTCATAATTCCTAAGAGTCTATCAGTAAAAGGCACAAATAATCTTCTTCCACTGGTAATCCCCCTCTCGATCAACCCTCAACTGATCCACCAAATCATCCACTTGGGAATCAATTTCCTGCACTACTCGTGGTTGTCGTTCGGGTGCCATAGCTGCAAGGTAAACAAGGAATGCATAAGCCCATGTAGTGTAGAATATTTTTTTAAATTTTTACTAAAGGTTTTATTTATATTTAATCCCAATGGTACACAAGAAACACAAGAACAAAAGTCATTATGATGCATGTACATTTCCTAGAGTCTCTACCCTACCATCAGGGTATCCTCACTAGGTTGTTTGGTAGGTCCAGAGTCCATGCATCGGATAACGGGGACCCTAATATCTTGTGTCCTAGATGGTCTTCCATAGCCTATTTCACACACCATGATTTCCTAAAAAAAATTCCCTACCATCCCATGGAATCCTCACTTTTCCTAACTCCAGACTCAATCCTATCTCCCAACCTACATTTCACACCATTCTGCCAAGACCTGCCATCACTAAGACACGGGAAGTGACAACAAATTGGCAAACCCTTCCTTCCTCATGCTTAAGGAGATATAATGAAATATGAGACCCACCTCCAATAGGCCCCAGAGTGGTGAATAGTACCCATGGTATATAATCATACATAAAATTAAAGTAATTACCCATTTTATTTAATAAGATCGGGAGATAAGGTAGTAAATATAAGGACCCAACCTTATAAAATTCCATAATATTATATTAAATGAATAATTCACATTGAGGATCTTTTAAGGTTTAGATTTTTAGAGAATTATTCCATAAATATTACATAATAACTTGAATATTACATATAAACACTACTACTCAGTATCCATTTTTTTAATAAAATAATAACTCATAAATAGAAACATGTCTCGTTCCATATTTTAGGCAACATGGCTTTTCTTTGATCCCATCCTTGATTGTGTTCATCATTAAGTCCTATGGAAAATATTTCAAAAACATGGGATGAGCATAAAAAGCTCAGTAAGGGTTATAAAATAAGGATGGAAAACATTTGCCCGCAAATAAATACAAATCAACGAAACTATCATTTTCAAATATAACATACCTTACAAAATCATAAGATTTATGAATAACTCACACAAATCATAAATAATAAAGGTTACTTATGGCATCCATATCAAACATACATTATAGCTATCACAGCTACAAACGGAGTTACACTTGGAATACCCATCATAGTATATTCCCGAAATCTCTTAGGAGAAACATCATGTTTATCTATGTCACGTTACCCAATCTATTGGAGAGCTATATCAGGCTCACCCGCTTTATCACGGAACCACCCATATATGTAAACAATTCCCAATAACCATAACATAATAACAACACATAACACAAGTATAATGGAAAGACAACATTTCCATATTCCAATATATCAAATCAATATATTGAAAAAAAATTCATTATGAAATCGTTTTCAAACTATTTAAAAATAAATTTTTGAATCAAAGTGTCCCATACCACTTTGAAGATTTTAAATGAATTATAATTTGAATAAATTAATTTTTATATAAATAAATTCTAAAACCCATTTTTAAAACCATTACATTAATGAAAATTATTTAGATGAATAAATTTAAAAACATTTAAAACAATATTTTAGTTAAAGTGTTTTTTTAACAAAAAGAGGGATGCTTGAATAAAATTAATCGAAGAATAACATTTAATAATAACTTTATAATATCATGAGAATAAATGGATTAATGATATAATATTACAAATGACAGTATATACACCACAGAAGAGTGAATTGGTGCATAACAACAATGATGACTCAATGGAAATGTAAATGGAGATGAAATACCTTAAAATGATGGTATCATTAAAATAAGTATAAATCAATCACATAATTATGTGTGAAAAATATAAATACACCCAATATAAGTGTATATTAAGTGTAAAACAATCATAGGTTGTTCCCACAGCTTTATAGGACGACATATTCAATAAGTACAAGTTGAACCCAAATAATTGAAACTGGGTTAGGAAGTACCCTTGTAAAAAATCAACAGCATAACGTTGTCACATTAAAATTCTGAAAATGAGTTGATGATATTAAAAGGGTATCTAATAACATAGAAATATTTTTTACATCAATAAGGATATAAAATAACAACATAATAAGATTTATGTTAAAAGACATTACAAAAATAAGCCTTTTAAAAAGAAGAGGGTGAAATATTCTCTTACCGATTTGGTAACATACAAAACATACGCCACGTGAATGTAGGATCATACAATAAAGATTTAAATACTCATAAATGAAATTATATTACTCAAGTAGTAAAATAATTGGAATTAAGTAAACCACACTAATGGAAATAGTGGAAAATATAGCATGAATCTCATGGTAATAAAAAGTGAGATGAAATCCTTTACCAGGTTGTAATCAACTGAATTGTATGACCAAAAGTTAATAACCACCAAATGAATCACAGAATACCAGGAAGATAATGAGAATCATTATAATATATATCAAATGACAGTACACAATACACCACATGCAATGAATATGGGGAGAACAATATAAATCTCACGAAATTAAAAGTGAGATATGAAAATCCCTTAACTCGTGTCCGACATGACTTGTTTGTTCCTTATTCTTCCTGAATAATAAGCTAAAGTTAATTTATACTTTCTTAAGAACATTTTTCAAGTTTATTTTAATTTTTATATCACATATTACAATGTTATAGATATTATGGAATCATTTAAGTTAAAATGGTCGTTTTTTCGATATTTGGTAATTGAGTAAAAAATACACTTCTAATAATTACATGTTGTTCACATACTCCAATGTTCATTATATCCAGAATTATATTCATTATTTAGATATAATATATATCATATATATTCAGTATATACCTGTATTTATAATAGTACATAACATTTTGAGGTAGGAAATGAAATGCACCGTTCATAGAGACGGTAATCCGTACGTACTCATGGACGCTACTTTCATTTCTATTTTTTATTTTAATTAAATTAGAACACAATGATACATAGTTATATTATAATTACAGTATAATACCATATATAATATAATTAACTGCATCCTTTATACTTCCCACATATTGAATTAACGAGTCATATCACTTTGAGGGGGTGGTAGTCCGCACTTTCTCAAATGAAATTATCGTGTTTACACATAATTGAAACCATAAATGTAGGCTATAAAAGTAAAATAAAAAAGCATTAAAAAAACATAAACATAATATATATCATATATAAATATATTTTAATATTAATGGCCACCATGATAGGTGTTATGAGATAATCAACCAATCATCGTCTCGTGAGGCGTTATTATTAAATCCACAGAAACAGTATGTTTTTCACCCATTAAACGGAGGTGTGAGTAAGTGAAGTTTGAATCCTTCTTATAACAGCATCCTAGTATATTTAGGATACTGGTTTTGTTATAAAATAGAGGAATATATATATTTTTGGGTTGGATAAGTAAAATAAAAGAAAAGAAGTTAAGAGGAACTATTATCTTTAATTTGGGTAACTTCCATTTGTTGGAACCAAAAGGACTACTTGAAGTGTCTTCTGCCAAAGGTAAGTCTTTTTGGAGGAGGAGAGGAATGTAGGGAGCTTATGTGGGTAGAGTTTGGACGATCGTAAAGGATTTATAGGTGTGTTTAATTGGTTATAAGTGAGGGCTTTTTATAAGGGGGAGGGGCTCTTTTGGAAAGTGTAAAAATAATATTTTATTATACAATGATATTTGGTTTCTAAGGTTGAAAAAATCATTAGAGTCAAAGATACAATGACTAATGCTAGAAATAAAATCATCCAATAATAATTTTACATGTTTTGGATGTTATTTTAATATTTATAATCTTATTTATTTAAATGATTTAAAATGAGGTAAACACTGCATCATTATTGTGTAATAAATAATTTAATTTAGTCGATATATAAAAATTATAAAACAAAATAGCATGATGTAAGAACACATTTTATCATTACAATGAATATTTAAAGTCAAAAATATTACTTATCTATCGCCATATAAACATTAATTTACTAAAATATTTTTGTTAAGGTCATTATTTCCTTTACATTAAATTAATTAATCTAAAGTGTCAATATCACTTCCAACTTCCTCAAAGGGGTCCTAAAATCGACCCAATGATGGCCATGGCCGTACATGACTCAACTGATTATGTATGGACTAGTGTTAAGGTAATTATGAATTATTAAATTATTCTTTTTACCTTGAATTACCCTACATACCTTTAACTGTGGTAAATAAAAGCCAAAAGACACTATTCACCAAACCAAATTTCATCTTATTGAACCAAATTTCACTTAATAATAACAACAATTTATGTCTTATTTTATAAATTTAATTCACAAAAGTGGAAAAATGTAACACACCATGCTTCCACGGTATGATTCTTTTTCAATATTGTAGTAGCTTGCACTGTACGCAAGTTCGAGATTCTAACACAACGCGACCAATCAAAGTAGCCATTATGAATAGTAATAACCACCTTTTCAAATTATATTAATTTTATAATTCAAAATGGGATTCATTTTTGTAATTGGAATATCGAAAATATCCTAAGTTGAATTTTTGGTAATTTTCGGAGTACTTCCAATTTTCTATGAATAGTTAAAAAATACTTAAAAACAACTTTTTTAATAAAAATAATTTATAGTGATAAATAATATTATTGAGTGGTTTTGAAGTATAATTAAAATATATTATTACCATTTTATCCAATGGTGGTCATTAGAATTAATTTCGCATTGAAATTGGACATAAATAATTATCAATCTTTTGATATATATTGTTTCTTAAAAACATGTTATTTGTCTTGACAGCTGAAATTAATTATTAAATTAATTAATTCATCTTATATGTTTGGAATTTTGTAAAACAGGCATCTTTTTTGAACTATGAAAATCAAATATAGCTTCGGGTTAATTTTTGGTATTTTTCTGAAAAAATTCAATTTTTGATGAACAGTGAAACCACTAAGTGGTAGTTAAAAAACTAATTTTACATTTAAATGAAATTTTACCACCTCTGTGATTTGAATTTCAAAAATCATACATACATTATTTTCATTAGGAAGTAAAATGTGGTTTAATGGGATTAAAATAATTTTTGGTGAATAGTAACTTTTAAGTTCTATTAATCGAGATTAAAGCTAATTAGTGTAATTTAAAGTAAATATAATGTTATAATAATATGAAATTACCTTTACACTTGTATTTCCATTATTTTATGAGTCATGGCCGTCCAAGTAAATCCATGGGTCAATGTGGGGACCCCATGGAGCCACTTGGGTAAGAAAATGACATTAATAACATTTTATTTAAAGTAAAAATAAAATTGTAACAAACATGCGTTGTTTTACTTAAAAAATTATTACATGGGGTTATATAAGTTAAATTTTTGACTATAAATATTAATTGGAATTATAAAATGATTTCCTACATCATGGTATTTTTTTATAACTTTTATACATTAAATAAATTAAATTTTTTCATAACACCATGATGATGCAACGATTACCTCATTAATTAAGGATTTAAATAAAATGAAAAGATAATGTAAAATATAAGACATACACTTGTCAAAAAGCTATTTTATGAGTAGATTTAAAACCCTTATCACCTTATCCTATAAATATATTATTCTGGGTCCTTTAAAATCCGAAAATCATTATATAATAAAGTAACATTTCATGACTTTCCAAAGAGTGCCCTTTATCTCCTCTTATAAAAGGCTCCCACTTCTACCACCTTATTCACACCATCAAAGCCATTTTTCTTGGCCAACCTCTGCCCAAAAACTCTCTCAAAATCCCTCTCTTAATCCTATAATCTTAACATTGGGTAGAAGTCTTCCCAAGGAAACCGTTGGCTCAAATAAAAAAGAGTTACACGATTTTTAGGTAATGTATTCTATTATGTTCTTTTGTTTTATTTTTCTTCTCCAACCCCTTAAAATATTTTTATTCCATTAATTTATAACAACAAAAGTATCATAAATATACTAGTATGTTTTTGTGATAAGGATTTGATTTAAACTTACACACACCTTCGTCTAATGGTTAAAGAACATAATGTTTCTGTGGGTGGCGAATTAATGCCTCACAAAACGATGATTGTTCAATATTCTTTTAACACCTCTCATGGTGGCCATTAAGATGTCACTATATTTAAATATTATATATATTATGTTTATGTTTCCCTTATGCTTATGTATTTCTCATTTATGGCATACCTTTATGATTTCCATTATGGGTAAATGCGATAATTTCATTTTAGGAAGTGCAGGGACTACCGCCCCCTGAAAGTGATTGGATCGTTAATGCCACATTTGGGACGTATAAATGATGCAGTAAATGATAATATATATGATATTAAACTGGAATTATAATATACTATTATATAATTATGATTTAATTCCATTAAATATGAAATAGAAATGAAAGTAGCGCCCATGCGTACGTAAGGCTTACCGTCTCCATGAACGGTGCATTTCATTTCTAACCTCTAAATGTTATGTATTATTATAAAGTAAATTATATAATAGATATATATGATATATATGATATCTACATCATGAATATAATACTGGCGATAATGGATATTTTACCACATGAACAACATTTTATTATAAGAAGTTTATTGTTTACTCAAGTACCAATGAGCGACAAAACGGCCGTTGTTAACTTAAATGACTACATAATTTTCATAACATGCTAATAAGTAATGTGAAAGGAATAATGAACTTTAAAAAGGTTTTTAATTAATTATAAATTAACTCTAGTTTATTATTCAGGAGGTTAAAGAACGATCGAGTCAAGTCGGACACAAGGTAAGGGAACTTCTTAACCCAATTCCCATTCTTTGGGTTGAACTTATCTTTCTTATTTATGTAGTTCTTTGATTATGTGAGAAATTAATTTTTATATCTTATCATGTATTTATACTTTATTTATGTGATATTATAGTGAATACACATGAGAGATATATTTTCTTTACAAGATGATCTTTGTAAGGGACATCGTCTCAATCTCCTTTCATTGAGGCATATATTTTTTTACACACAACATTATTATATACAGTGCGTAAACCCATTTGCCTTTTATGTTTATTCAAAAGGTATCTTTTTATATGAATCATTTTACTAAATGAAAAAAATAATGTTTTTTTTCGTACGTATGTGGCGACAATGACTTCTCCACCGCTGTGACCATTATTTGAGTTTTGGCTTCCTCTATAAGACATAAATTTCTTTTAAAAATGAAAAATAAATACCATGTTTTACATTAATTTTATTTTGGTATGGAAAATGGTTTTATTATATCAATGTGATTTATTTATATCTTGTGATTTAAATGTGGAAATGTTATGTTTCCTTTATTCATGTTTTATGTGATACTATTATGTTATGGTTTATGATATGTTTAAACTTGTTCATATGAGGAATGCATTAGACTTAATAAGTGACGGGTAGAGCACGCTATAGCTTCTCGATGAATCGATAGGTCTCATGAGACACACTAGTGTCTTGGCATGAGGCCTTGACAAAATCTTATTTGTAGTCTTGGCATGAGGCCTTGGCTGCGTGGTTATGATAGTTTGGTATTATGCGTTAAATCATTATGAAACTGGTTATTGAAATTGCATGTGATTATTCGACTAGTAGAATATCCATGTGAATAAGTAAATGAAATTATTTAATTTTTTTTTCCATATTTTTCTGAAGTTCAAGTTTAAAAGTTTTTTGTTTTGTTTATAGATTTTATTAAATGGTAATGTTTATTTATGAATGATTCCACTATATTGTTATCCTTACTGAGCATTTGAGCTCACCCCTTCCAATGTTATAATTTTTCTAGGATGTGAAGATGTATATTAAGAATTACCTATAGGGATAGTATGAGGGGATATGAAGAGAAGATGTTGTTGTAGTTTTTTTACTTTATGATGTAATGTAAGACTTATGAATGAATTTATTGTATCCAATGCTACTTAACTAATCGGTCTTTTGAGACATGATCTTTTTTTTATCATGACAATGTTACGCAATAATGCACTGACTCTGGGTATCTGGGGTCGGGGTGTTATAGTTGGTATCAGAGGCAGTTGAGTACTAACCTTGGAAGATAGATTTAGATAAACTCTGATTAGAGTATATAACCCTAAGATAGACGTTGAGGATTATTATAGAAGAACTTCCTAGAATTATGGTATTATAGAGATTTTAAGTGTTTTCTGAGCAATACATTACTATTTGGATACGAGCAGGTAGAGGAGGCTCTCGCACAGATGTACCTATGGGTAAAACCCGAAAACACCGCATTGATCTATACTCGAACGGGAACTGGTGCACGACAACGGGCCTTGCTTCACTCTTGGTTTCGACACTCTGTGGGGATATGCATAGGGTAATTCTAATTTTCATTACAAACCATTATGAAGGGTTTATTAGTATATACTTCCTCAGAGATAACATTTTTATGATTATGGATTATATTCAAAATTAATTAAATTTATGTTATGTATTTTTCAAGTTTGTTAATATATATTTTGATTCAAAAACTAATCTAGTTTATTAAATTGTTTAGAAATGGTGCCTAGTGGATGGAATGAAAACCGTATCAATGCATGCATTCCCTATAGGTATTTCTCTCCTGGTCAGGAAAATTATAGTGGATATGGAGATACAACTAGTCCTGATCAACTTATCACCATACTGGGAAAACTCACTCAGGTTATGAATATTAACCATACTCGTATGGAGCACCCTGATCCGAAACATGGAGGATCAATGTTAGACCGCATCATGAGGCAACAACCACCACCATTTAATGGGGGTACAAATCCATTAGTAGCTGAGCAATGGATAAACTCTATAGAGAAAATATTCCATGACTTGGGGTGTAGCGAAAGGGAGAAGGTTGTCATGGCAGTTTATCGCCTCACTGGAGATGTCGATCAATGGTGTCATGGATTCAAAACACAAAGGAAGTTGAAGAAGTATCAAGTATGGAATGGAGGGAGTTTAAGGAAATTTAATTAGAAAAATACATCCCACCTGACCATCGAGCAGATATGGAAAGGTAATTTCTGTGTCTGAGGTAGAAGGAGGATGATGAGGTCGCAATGTAAGAGGCTAACTTTACAAGGATAGTGAGGAATGCTCCAGATTATATACGTACCCCAAGAAGTATGATTGATCGTTTCTTTGATGGGTTAAAATCATTTCTCTGTCGAGCTTTAGTATCACAATCATTCTCAGCGTACGAATATATAGTCTCGTGTTCTATCAAGAATTAAAATGAATTCTATAAATATTATGACAATAAAGTAAAGCAAGAGAAGAAGAGAACGGTGGATCAAGAGACAAATAAAGGGGAAAAATGAATTAATGATTTTCAATTATGCAATAATTGTGGGATGAATCACCACGGTACTTGCCTAAAATAAATGAGAGTTTGTTATAAATGTGGAGAAAAAGGTCACTAGGCTCGTGATTGAAAGGGAAAGAAAGAGGCTATCAATGTTGAATGCAATAATTGTAGAGAAATGGGGCATTATGGAAATGAATGCCCTGAGCACCAATGAAAATTACCTCAGAAAAGGTCAAGGTATCAAGGCCATGCTTATTCTATTACTATAGATGAAGTTAAATAGTTATTGTGTTTGTGTTTTTGGACTCAAGAACTATATTATGGTTATAAGAATAATGTGAAATATATATATAAGGATTGTACTTCAGTACTTGTTGTTTTCATTAAGGTTTTAATATGATGAAGGAAATCAAATTTTTAGTACGTGACAAAAAGAAAAAAATTAATTGGTTTGGTGAATCTGATGATACATTTGATTTTGGAATTTAGAGACCTTTTAGAGAGTGTCAGGACATAGGTATTTTGGATTACTATAAAGGATGGAATGTATTAATTCAAACTTTGGATAGTATTGTTTAAGGTTAAAAAATTTCTCAAGATTATTTTTGGAATATTATAATACTATAGTTTTAGAAAAAGGACAACCTGCAGGTTGGGGGATAACCCGTCGCGTCGGACAAAGCTACAGGAATCAAACCGACAACCACAGTGCGACAGGACTTTATTACGTACCACTAGTCTACAGGAAGTCCCTAGTTATTAAAAAAAAAATTTCCTAAGATAAATGGTATGTGTAAATATTTGGAAGCTTGTAAAATTAGGATAAATATAGTATTTTTTGAGTTCTATTATCTTTTTGAAAGAAACATGAGTTTGTGGTAGAAATTAGATGATGATTGAAACTCTAATTGTCAAGTATATATATATATATACCTCTATCTTATTATTAGAATAAATTAATTCGTAAAATTTAGGAAAGGGATAATAAAAAAATTATCCTAATACCTTATGTATTATTGAACTGATGATATTTTAAATCACTATAGAATGAATGCTTTAAGGCCCTCAATTTTACAATTATTTGTGATTGATGACTTCAATCAGTCCATACAAATATTTATGTTTTTCCTCCATTTATATGTCTCTAATTTCCACCAATGTTCTCCTAATAGAGATCATAATTTGGTGGTGAATTTTTCATTTCTCATTCCCTCTTATTAAGGCAATATTTTATTAACCTTATTTCCGATGTGGGTTTTCCAGAAAGGTATTTTTTATTTTAAGCCTTTTATTTTCTAAGAACAATTTCAAATTATGGGGAAACAATTTATTGAAGGAGGTGAGAATGTAACACCCAAAGCTTCCACAGTACGCTTCTTTTTCAATAATGAAATAGCTTGCATTATACGCAAGTTCGAGATTCTAACACACCGTGGCCAATCAAAGTAGCTGTTATGAATATTAATTCCACTTTTTGAAATTATATTAATTTTATAATTCAATATGGGATTCTTTTTTGTATTCTTAATATCAAAATTATCCTATGTTGAATTTTTTGTAATTTTCTGAGAACTTCCATCTTTCTATGACTAGTAAAAAATACTTAAAAACAACTTTTTTACTCAAAATAATTTATAGTGATAAATTATACCATTGATTTGTTTTAAAGTATAATTTGAATATATTTTTACCTTTTTATACAATGGTGTTCATTATAATTAATTTCTTTTTAAAATTAGACATAAACAATTGTCAATCTTTTGATATATATTGTTTCTTAAAAACACGCTATTTGTCATGACAGCGGGAATTGATTATTAAATTAATTAATTAAACATATAAGTTTTTAATTTTGTAAAATAGGCATCATTTTTTAATTAGGAATATCATATATACCTTAGGTATAATTTGTGGTATTTTTCTGAAAAACTTCAATTTTTGATGAATAGTGATACCACTAAGTGGTAGTAAAAAAAATAATTTTTCATTTAAATGAAATTTTACGACCTCTATGATTTCAATTTCAATAATACGACATAAATAATTGTCATTAGGAAGTAAAATGTTGTTCAATGGGATTAAAATAGTTTTTGGTGAATCGTAACTTTTATGTTCTATTAATCGTGATTAAAGGTAATTAGTGTAATTTAAGGTAAATTTAATGTTATAATATTATGAAATTACCTTTACACTTGTCCTACCCTTATTGGATGAGTCATTTACAACTACTAAAATCCATGGGTCAACATGGGGACCCCATGAATCCACTTGGGTAGGAAAATTACATTAATAACAATTTATTTAAAGAAAAAATAAAATTATCACAAACATGTGTTATTTTACTAAAACAATTATTACTGGGGGTTATATAAGTTAAATTTTATACTATAAATATTCATTGGAAAGATAAAAAGATTTCTTACATCATGGTATTTTTTTTAATTTTTAGACATTAAATAAATTAAATTTTTTATAACACCATGATGATGCAGCAATTACCTCATTAATTAAGGATTTAAATAAAATGAAAAAGATAATGTATTCTCTAAGACATATACTTGTCAGAAAAATATTGGATGAGTATATTTCGAACTCTTATCACCTTATCCTATAAATATATAATTTTGGGAACTTTAAAATCCGAAAATCATTATATAATAAAGTAACATTTCATGACATTCCAAGAGTGCCCCTCCTCTCCTCTTATAAAAGGCCCCCACCTCAACCACCTTATTCACACCATCAAAGCCATTTGGCTCATCGAACCTCTGCCAAAATACTCTCTCAACTTCCCTATCTTACTCCAAGAAGCCTCACTTTGTTGATAAGTTTTCCCAAGAAATATTTTGGCTCAAATCAAAAAGAGTTACCCGATTTTAAGGTAATGTCTTCTCTTAGGTTCTTTTGTTTTATTTTGCTTCTCCAACCCCTTAAACTCTTTTTATTCCTTTATTTTGTAACAAAACCATTATCCTCAATATACTAGGATGTTTTTATGAGATTTATTTGATTTAAAATTACACACACCTTCGTCTAATGGTTAAATAACATATTGTTTCTGTGGGTGGAGAATTACTGCCTCACGAAACGATGATTGTTCAATCTTCTTTTAACACCTCTCATGGTGGCCATTAAGATGTCAATATATTTATATATGATATATATTATGGTTATGTTTCCCTTATGCTTTTTTATTTCCCATTTATGGCATACCTTTATGATTTCCATTATGGGTAAACGCGATAATTTAAATTTAGGAAGTGCGGACTACCGCCCCCTCAAAGTGATTTGAATCGTTATTGCAATATATGGGACGTATACAGGCTGAAGTAAATGATATTATATATGATATTATACTGGAATTATAATATAACTTTATATCATTATAATTTTATTCCATTAAATATTAAATATAATTGAAAGTAGTGTCCATGAATACGTATGGCTTACTGTCTCCATGAACGGTTCATTTCATTTCTTACCTCTAAATTTCTTGTAATATTATAAAGGCCAGTATATACTGGATATATATGATATATATTACATCTAAATCATGAATATAAATCTTGAGATAATGGATATTTTAGCACATGAACAACTTTTAATTATAAGAAGTTTATTGTTGACTCAAGTACCAAAGAGCGACAAAATGGCCGTTATTATCTTAAATTACTACAGAATTTTCATAACATGGTAAAAAGTAATGTCAAAGGAATAATGAACAAGAAAAATATTCTTAATCAAGTAGAAATTAACTCGATTTTATTATTCAGGAGGTTAAAGAATGATCGAGTCAAGTCGGACACGAGGTAAGGGAACTTCTTAACCCAATTCCCATTCATTGGGTTGAACTTATCTTTCTTATTTATGTTGTTCATTATTTATGTGAGAAATGATTTTTTATATCTTATCATGTATTTATTCTTTCTTTATGTGATCTTATTGTGATTACACATGAGCGATCTATTTTATTTACAAGGTGATCATTGTAAGGGACTTCGTCTCAATCTCCTTTCATTGAGGCATTTTTTGTTTTATACGCATCTTTCTTTTATATAGTTTATAAACCCCTTTGACATTTACATTTATTCAAAAAGAATCTTTTTATATGAAGCGTTTTACTAAACAACAAAAAAGAATGTTTTTTTGTCGTACGTATACGGCGACAACGACTTCTCCACTGCCGTGACCATTATTTGACTCTCGGCTTCCTCTATAATCCATCAATTTCATTTAAAAATGAAAAATAAATACCATGTTTTACATTTATTTTATTTTGGTATTGAAAATGGTATTATTATATCAATGTTTTGTATTGATATCTTGTGATTGAAATGTGGAGATGTTATGTTTCCTTTATGCATGTTTTATGTGATACGATTATGTAATGGTTTATAATATGTTTAAACCTGTTCATATGAGGAATGAATTGGACTTAATAAGTGATGGGTGGAGCCCTATATAGCCCCTAAATGCATAGGTAGGTCTCATTAGACAAACTCGTGTCTTGGCACGAGGCCTTGACAAAATATTATTTGTAGTTTTGGCACGAGGCCTTGGCTACGTGGTTATGATAGTCTGGCATAATGCATTTCATAATTATGAATGTGGTTATTGATATTGCATGTGATTATTCAAATAGTATAATATACATGTGAATAAGTAAATGGCATTATTTCATTTTATTTTTTTCATATTATGATGATGTTCATGTTTAAAAGGCTTTTGTTTTAGTTATACATTTCCTTAAATGTTAATGTTTATTTATAAAAGATTCTGCTATATTGTTATCCTTACTGAGCATCTGAGCTCACCCCTTCCAAAGTTTTAATAATTCCAGGATGTGAAGAAGTATATTATGAATGACTTATAGGGATAAAATGAGGGGATATGAAGACAATATGTTGTTTTTGTTTTGTTTGACATTATGAAGTAATGTAAGACTTATTTGTGTATCTAGTGTTTCCAAGGCTACTAAACTAATCAGTCTTTCGAGGAATGATCTTTTTTGATCATGAAAATGTTACATAAAAATGCACCGACTCTGGGTAATATGGCTCGGAGTGTTAAAAAAAATTCATTTAAATGAAAAAGTCGGTTTTTTAACTACTACTAAGTGGCTTCACTATTCATCAAAAATTGATGTTTTTCAAAAAAATACCAAAAATTCAGCCTAAAATATTTTTGACATTCCAAACTCAAATATGATGTCTATTTTTCTAAATTATAAACATATAAGTTGTATTAATAAATTTAAAATTAATTCCCAATGTTAAAACAAATTGCGTGATTTTAAGAAACAATAACTATCAATAGATTGACACTTGTTTATGTCCACTTTCAAAGTGAAATTAATTATAATGACCAAAATTGGATTAAATGGTAAAAACATATTCTCATTATACTTTAAAACCAATTAAAAATATAATCTATCCATATAAATAAATTAGATTAAAATGATGTTTTGAATTAAAATACAATATTTTCACTATTCATAAAAAAGATAAACTTTATCCGAAGAATTCAAAAAATTACACTAAGTAAATTTTGATATACCCATTATAAAGAAGAATTTTATTCATTCAAATAGAATGAATTAATGTTACCAAAACAGGATTTTAATAGGGGTTTCCATTAAAATATATAAATCTTCCTTTTAAAGTAAATTATCCTTAAAATTAGATTCATTCAAATTTTAACCCTCTAACTTTTTATTGGATAAATGTAAATACATTTAACAAACCTTTATAATAATATTTTAGTTAGTTTCTTTCATTATCACTAACAAAATGGCTAGGAGTTAACTTCCATTTAAAATAATAATATTATATTATTAGTTTGCAATGTAAGATTTCAAAGAAACTGAGTGTTGTGTATCGGGTATGCTATCGAACATAGAATCCCCTTTACTGTAAAGTTAATTACTTAATTCACAAATATTAATAAATATGAAAAGTGTCTTGTCCCTTATTTATATGGGATATTACATCCTTCCCCCTTTTGTAAATTACATCCTCACAATTTTAAAACTGAGCTTGGAAACTTTATTAAAAGTCCCACATCAGAAAAGTGTCAGTAAAACAATCACTTTAAAAGAAAGAATGAAACATACAATTGTCACCCAATATAACCCCTACTAGGATTCCATGTTGGAAAAAATTGATATGGAAGAGAGAGATATAGGTCATGTTCTGATGGAGAGTGATAGAAAACATGATTCGGAGAAAGTTAACCACTAGAAAATCACAAACTTATGATGTGTTAAACGGTATTTGGTTACCCAGAAGGAAACGTAAACCAAAAATGTTTTTGTTTTCCATTCCTATAAAAAAATTTTAGAAATTAATTTACTACATATTATAAGAACATAAGGAAAAATACTTACCTTCAAGTAGAGTTTCATACTTTAATAAGTTTCTTCCAAAATAACTAGTCTTTTCTCCAACCAAAGAGCATTCAAAAAGACATGGTCACATAAAAAGCACATGAATCATCTTATTGAGAATAAAATAATCCAGAAAAGCAGAACTATATATTTATCATGTCTTTAGACATAAACTAAAACCAAAATGGGTAGTGTGAGATCAGATAATACCCAAAAGGATAATATTTTAGAAAAATAAAAACTACTCTTAGTCTCCAAAATTTGTAAAACAATACACAAAGTTCAGAATAGACTATTAATGAAACAGTTATCCATAAAATTCTTCAAAATTATTCCAAAATATGATTGAAACCCAAATATCGTAATGATATAATTACACAGTCTTCCAAGATAAAACATATCATTTATCTCCAAATAACATCATCTACTAATTAAATCACATATTGAAAATTAGTTAACCTAATCACATATTCTCCATGAATGGTTAATCAATTTCAAAAATAAACCAAATCATCATATGTGCACAATAAAAAAATAGATTCATCCACACTAAAATTTCAACAATTATTCCAAAATTGAAATCCCATAGTATTATATCTTCCATAGGAATATAGTTTTTCCTCAAAATAGAGAAAGTCTTCCACAACAACCTTTATCCATTAATCACTAAATCATTTTTCAGTACTAAGTATATCCATTTAATAAAACATATGTTACAAAAATCAAAATATTCTTATTCCATAAAATAAATTCACAAAAATAATAAGTCATACTAACCAGGGACTTCACATAGGCTAGTGGTATGTGATACACCCTAGTCGACCTTCGGTTGTGGATTCGATCCGTGCGACCTTACCAGATGCGACGAGTTTTTCCCCCATCCTATGGGTTGTCATTTTTATAAAACTCAAAAATAACCCTAACATGTTATAACCTCAATGGTTTCCTTATACCGATCATTTTCATCCAAATTAATTATGATCTCAACATCTTAATTCTTGAAGTCTTATTTCACCACCATATGATAAACTAAAATGACCCCCAAAATGAAGAACATCATACCTTGATCATGGTGTCCATTTGGATTCATTTCCATCTTGTTCACGATGGTTGAAGGTCCATGATTTGCAATAATTTTTTATAGATACTTAAAAATCATGGTTTCCTCCATCCTAATACACCTTTAAAAACATGGGTCATATTGGTGTTCACAAAAAAAGTCGAACCGAATTTGAGTTGAGACTTTCAATTAATGGTCCTTTTAAAATACCATAGGTAAGTTTTGAGAGACTATATTGTAAAAGAAAATATAAATAGGTTGCACAAGGGTCTCCTTCTTCCCCACATTTTTTAAAATCATAATATCCTTCAAAATATTGTAAAAAGGAATAATATTTTAAAATTCCTCAATAATATTTACCTTTCTTGAAAATATAAGAATATTGTGAAAATTGAATTTTTCTAAATACAACCCATGATCCACAACGATAACGAGGTTTATTGGAGGTGTTTGTTATCTCAAAAAACTTCTTTCAAGTGAGTTGTATGCTAGAAAAATTTTCACAATAGTCAAAACATGAATTTGCAATAATTATTGCAAGAATTTCATCAGGAAGAGATAGGAAGGCCATTTTATATTGTCCTCCATCCATTTGTAAGTTACTTTCCTTAATCTGAAAAAGATATAAAACAAATATTTAACTGAAATAATAGATATAGGGACTAACCATGTGTCCAACGAAAACTCCAAATACCTAAATATGTCTAAACAGATCGCTGATACCAACTATAAGGACCCGACCTTATAACATTACATAATATTGAATTAAATGAATAATTCACAATGAGGATCTTTTCCGGATTAGAGTTTTAGAGAATTAGGAAATAAATATAACATAACAACAAGAATATTACATGTAAACACTACTACTCAGTATCCATTTTTTCATAAAATAAAAACTCATAAATAGAAACATATCTAGTTACATATTTTAGACATCATGACATTTCCATGATCTCATCCTTGATCCTATTCATCTTTATGTCCAGTGTGAAACATATCAAAAACATGGGATGAGAATAAAAATCTTAGTTAGGGTTATAAAATAATGAAGGATAACATTATCCCATCAATAAATACAAATCAATGAAACTATACTTTTCAATCAAAACATACCTTATGAAATCATAAGATTTATGAATAACACACACAATTCATAAATCATAAAGGTTACTTATGGAATCCATATCAAACATACATTATAGCTATCACAACTATGTAGGGAGCTACATTTGGAATACCCATCATAGTATATTCCTTAAATATCTTAGGAGAAACATCACATTTAGCTCTGTCACATTACCCATTGCATTTTAGAGCTATCTCGGGCTCAGTCGCCTTAGGTATATCACAGAACCACCCATATACATAAACAATTCCCAATAACCATAACATAATCATAAGACATAACACAAGTATACATGAAAAATAACATTTCCACATTCCAATATATCAAGTCAAGATATTGAAAAATCTATGATTTTTCAAATCATTTTCAAACCACTTAAAGTGGGATTATTGAATCAAAGTGTCACATACCACTTTGAAACTTTTAAATGAATTATCATTTTAAAAAATTAATTTCTATATTAATAAATTCTAAACCCCATTTTGATAAAATGGACATTAATGATATATATTTAGATGAATAAATATTTAAAACATTTAAAACGATATTTTAGTTAAAGTGTTTTTTAAACATAAAGAGAGGCGCATGAAGACAAATAATTGGGGAAACATTTCATCAGAACATTATTATATCCTGATAATAATGTTATTCGGGATATAATATTCCAAATTATAGAATATTCACCACATAAGAGTGAATTGGTGCGTAACAACAATGAATTCAAAATGGAAATGTAAATTGAGATGAAATCCCTTATAATGATGGTATCCTAAAATTAAGGATAAATCAATCATATAATTAGGTCTGAAAAATATAAAAACCCCCAATATAAGTGGATATTAAGTGTAAGAAAATCACAGGTAATTCACACATATTCATAGGATGAAATATTCAATTAGTACAAGTTGAACCCAAAGAATTAAATTTGGGATAAGAATTTCCCTTGTAAAAATACGACAGCCGAACATCATCACTTTAAAATTCATAAAATGAGTTGATGAGATAAAAATGGTATCTCATCACTTGGAAATAATTTATAAATCAATAATGATATAAAATAACATATCACAACATAATAAGATATATGTTAAAAGATATAACCAGAATAAGTCCTTTAAAAAGAGGAGGGTGATAGATTCCCTTACCGATTTGGTAACTTACAAAACATTCAGCACATGAATGAATGATCATAAAATGATGATTTAAATACTAATAAAAAAAATTATATTATATAAAGAGTAAAATCATGGGCTTTACATATGCCACACAAATGGAAATAGTGGAAAATATAGCATGGATCTCATGAGAATAAAAAGTGAGATGAAACCCATTACCACGTTGTAATCACCTACGCCGTATGACTAAAAGTTAATAAACACCAAATGAATCATAAAATACCATTAATTTAATGATAATCAAGATAATATATATCAAATGGAAGTACAAAATACACCACATGCAATGAATAAGTGGTGAATAATGTAAATCACACAAAATTAAAAGTGAGATAATAAAATCCCTTACCTCATGTTCGACTTGACTTGTTTGTTCATAGTTATTCCTAAATAATAAAATAAAGTTAATTACTACTCTATTAAGAACCATTTTCAAGTTTATTATTATTTTTATATCACTTATTACCATGTTATAGAAATTATTCATTCATTTAATTTAATTATGGTCGTTTTGTCGATATTTGGTACTTGAGTCAAAAATAGACTTCTTATAATTACATGTTGTTCACTTAGTCCAAAGTTCATAATATCCAGAATGATATTCATCATTTAGATATCATATATATCATATATATCTAGTATATACATGTATATATAATATTAAATAACATTTTGAGGTAAGAAATGAAATTCATCGTTCATGGAGATGGTAAGTCGTTTGTACTCATGAATGCTACTTTTATTTCTATTTATTTTTTAATGGAATTAAAACTCAATGATAAATAGTTATACTATAATTCCAGTACAATACCATATATAATATCATTAACTTCATCCATTATACGTCCCACATATCGAATTAAATAGTCATATCACTTTGAGGGGGTGGTAGTCCGCACTTCCTCAAATGAAATTATCGCATTCACCCATAATGGAAACAATAAAGATAGGATATAAATGTAAAATAATAAAGCATAAAAAAATAAACATAATATATATCATATATAAATATATTTTCAACTTAATGTCTACCATGATAGGCGGTAGGAGATAATCGAACAATCATCCTCTCGTGAGGCGTTAGTTTTCCATCCAAAGAAACAATACGTTCTTCACCAATTAGTTGGAGGTGTGTAAGTGTAGTTCGAATCCTTCTTATAACAACATTATTGTATGTTGAGAATACTTATTTTTTCTATAAAATAAAGTAATAAAATGAGTTTAGGGGTTAGAGAAGTAAAATATAAGGAAATAAGTTAAGTGAAACTGTTACCTTTAATTTTTGTAACTTCCTTTTGTTTTAACCTAATGGACTTCATGAAATGCCTTCTGTAACGACCCCAAGTTTCATTTACTGAAATCCCTCTTGATCTAGTTAAATGTATCGTTATGTAAATTGTTTATATAAAATTTCAACTTCTTTGGTTTTATGTTATTAATTTTGACAGTTTCTTTTATATCCCCTGAACAGTGATAAGATGATTAGTATAAATTTAGGGCTTTAACAAATCCAATTTACTCAGGAAAAGGAAGTGATGGACTCATCCAGAAGAATTGCTCCATACGAAGCCCATATGTCAGAGCTTAGAAAAGAGGTGGTGTCTTTGGGATTCTCTCTTGACCCATCCCAAGCTGAGCTTCATCATGTCATGCTCGAACGTGACTGTCTACGGGAAAAGTGGAAGTTGATAGAAATTGGCACCCGAGAGATTTTATCGGAGCCACTCCAAGAGTCTGTCACCATTGCACACCTTACCCTTAGGTCTTATGTGGCTGTTTGAATGGGTTATGTAACAAATTTCTAGTACTATGTTCATTTACATTATTTTTTGTATATAATAATGAATATACTTAATTGTCATCATTGATACATTGTAAATAGTTTTTAAAGTACAAATAGTGTTTTTAGTTATTATTTAATTAAGATTTCTATTTTATTAAATTAAGGGATTTTTGAATTAAATAAAATTTTAAAAAATATTATTATTATTATTTAAATTTATTTTTATTAAATATAAATGATCAAATAATTTTATGAATGCAATTGTAAATATTATTAAGGTTTGAAAGCCATTTTTTGTCAAAACCCGTGAATTTTGATAAATATCTTTTTTATTTTAAAAACATAAAATTAAAATATTTAAAAATTATTTAGTTAAAATAAATGTTTTTTTTGGAATTAGGACTTCCAAATTATCCAACAAGTATTTTTTCATAATTTTTTGAGACATTCAAATTTTTGGGTAAAAATTAAATACTGTTTAAATATATAATGTGTTTTATGACATCATAATGACCCAATAGTGATGTAATAAAATAAAATATGCTTTATGTTCGGCCAATTTATGTTGTACCATTAAAATAATGTGATTTTGGGTTTTTTGACTTATTTTACAAAGCATTAATGGACCCCTCAAGACTTATTAAACCTCTTGTCATTTTAAATTATTTTCCATGGGAGTGTGACTCACCTCCACATAAGCAACCCCATTATTTTAAGAAGTACGTACATTGGTCTTATAAAATATTTTTTCCCTCTCCCCTTCTCCAAAAACCATATGAAAAAAACCATGAGCTGATTTGTGGTTTGGATTAGTTTAATTTAAGGGGTCCCAATCCTAAATAATAAAGAATTCACTCACCTTTCCTATATAATCCCACCCAAGCTCCCACTTCCTCCTCACTCAAAACCTTTTTAGTTCGCCCAAACTCTTCCCTACTCTGTCTATAATCCTCCCGAGGTGCCCCAAACTCCCAAGAAGCCTCTCTCAAGCCTCTCTCAAGCCTTTTGAAGCACACTTCCAAGTAAGGATTTTTTTCGTTCTTTCTCATTTTTGTTCAATTTTATTTAAGTTGTTTTTCCCTTTTAATTTCAATTATGAATGTTGGAGTATGGTTTCGCACCTCCCACATACTGCCCTATTTTTGTTTTAATGATGGGAGACCCCTTTCTCGGTCATTAAATGCCTCCCATGTAAACCCGTTACTATGCCGAAATTTCGAAAGAAACTTCTCTCTCCTCTTTTACATTCAAGCAATACTTTTGTATCATGAATCTAAATTCCATTAATTTTTTTTGGAAATGTATCTATATGACCTCCTTACTATCTATTTCATGTAATAATGATTAGGTACCCATTTCTATCTCATCAACCATTTTTATTAATTCTTATGTCACGTCTTTACACTGCCGAAATCGCACCGATTTTCTAAGGCAATGTCATTGTGTAGTGAATACCATGCCCATTTCTCCATCAAGGGTATTAACCGTTATGTACATTTAATTATTCATTATAATGTTTCATTTATTAATTCCACATTCCTTTATCATGAAATAAATTATTATGTTTTATGAATCCATGTTTTATGATCCATGTGGCACACTTATGCGTGAAATTAAATGTTTAAGAAGTGTGCGCCCTTATAGCGCTCCATTGTGTTGGGTAAAGAATAGTAACATGATACGGCATGTGCAATGAGTGTTGACTCATTCTAATTCAAGTGTAGAAAGGTTTTATTCGTGCTTCATGTGCAATTAGGATTTACTCAAGCTCTATGTGCAATGATCCTTGGCTCATGCAAATTCCATGTTAAGTGTTGTTGCCACATTTCCATGTTATGATTATCAAGATTTTTTATTACTTTATGTTCATGTTTCTCTTGTGCTCTATTGATATGCCAATTGTCTAACATGTATTGTACTCCTCCTTTATTCCATGTTTATACCCTTACTAGGCTTTATAGCTCACCCCTTTACTTATACATGTTCTCAGGTTATCCCAAGCAATGCTATGTATGAGGGAATGTAGTGGTCATGTAAAGGATTTTTTAAATAAAGATGTTGTACTTCATGTTTTAAGTTGTTATGTAATGATCCTAAGCCCCAAAGACACTAGGGATCTTGATAATCCATGTTGTATCAAGTGAATTGTTTATGTAGTAAATCATGTTTAAGTTTGTAATAAAAGCAGTGTAGTCATTGTTGGTATCAGAGGATAGGTATAGTTATTTTTGGGATTAGGATTAGAAAAACCTAGTAAAGCCTTATATAAAAGACTAACTATAATAAGAACATCCCTATGTTTTGGTATGTACTGAGTTAGTGGTTTATCAAACAAATACATCCTTGTCTGGATACGAGCAGGTTTAGGCGGCTCTGGCACAGATGTATCCTAGGGGTAAAACCCGAAAACACCGCTTTGAGCTAGATTCGAACGGGAACAGGTGCACAAAAATAGGCCTTTCTGCAATATTGGTTATGAAATTCTTGGGGGATATGTTTTGATAAATTCATAAGCATAGTATGAACCGTTATTAAGGGGATAAAAAAAATTCCCCTACGAATATATGTTAGAAAGTAGATCATGAAAATCCTAGATTGTAGCCTATAGACTCATGAGTTATGGAAATAAAAGATTATTTATAAGTCATCAAATTTGTTCTTTGGATTACCCTTTATGTGTTACCCCATAATTTTCCTTTTATTTGAGCCAATGGCCGGTAATAGGAGGACTCGGGCTAACAACCGATGTGAAGTCAGTGTGATGACTATACTAATGAGATGCTCAATCCAATAGGAGAGGGATTCACGAACTATTTCACACTTCTCTCTCAGCTAACTCAAGATTTGAAAAGAAACACGGGTCAAGAGGAACGAACAAACCCCCCTAAGAAGGAACAAGTCTCTATTGAGAGCTTCATGAGACAAAGGCCTCCTACTTTTAGTGGATCATCTGATCCCACGATCATTTAACAATGGATCAACTCCATTGAAAAGATCTTCTCCATTATTCAATGTTCTGAACAAGAGAAGGTTCTCTTGGAGGAATATCGTATGGAGGGTGGAGCTGATCAATGGTGGACGTTGATAAAAAATATGAAGCCTGAGGAGGAGATCGAGGCGTTGGAATGGAAGGATTTCTAGAATATGTTTTTCGATAAATATTTTCTACGTACCCTCTGCCTTAATATGGAAAGGGAATATCTTTCCACCAATCAATAAAAAGAAGAATCTGTTGAATCATACGATGAAAAATTCACTATAATTGCATGAGACTCTTCTGGATTTGTCATTACCCCCGAATGCATGGTGGACGTCTTCTTTGGTGGGCTGAAGCCTAGCATGCGGAAATAATTAGCGATTCGTGACTTCGACAACTATGAGTTAATTGTCCGATGTTCCCTCAAGGACAAAATGGAGATCGGGGAATCATAGGGGTATCATTGGGACATGAAGCGTAAGGTGGACATCAATGCTGGCGGTCTGATGGATAAATCCAACGGTGCTAAGAAGATTCAACACCCCACTTTCCAAAAGTGCAAAAAGAAGCAACCTGAAAATTGCCTCAACGGGGTGGGGAAATGCTTTTGGTGTGGAAGAGAAGGGAACCTTGCTATTAATTGTCGGAAAGAAAGACATGTGGCTATGAAAGAGGTGTGGAATGCTCTGTTTGAACCTCATCGCGTTGTTCATTTCTAGAACTGCAAAGAACCGAGGCATTTTTCAAACCAGTGCCCTAATCCAAGGGATTTCGGAGTCAACCAACAAACTCCAAGGTAGCAAGGAAGAGCTTTTTCCATCACTTATGTCGAAGTGAACCCCAACAATGAAGTGGTGACAGTTACGCTAGTTATTCATTCAATAATAGAGAACGTAGTTTTTGATTCAGGTTCTACGCATTCTTTTATATCTAAAATGTTTAGTAGAACAATCCCAGCACCACCACAAATCATGGAAGTGAAGATGTCAGTGAGTACGGAAAATGCGGGAATTATTTCATCCCATGAATATAAGTCCTCCCTTGTTGTAATCTGTGGATTGAATTTCCCGGTGAACGACTTCATAATCCCTATGGTGAAATTTGATGCGATTCTTGGCATGGATTGGCTTTCCTTATATAGAGCCAATATAAATTGTCAGGAGGGGGAAATCACACTCCATAAGGAGAGTCGACCCTCAATTCATTACAAGTGTATGGAGGAAGATGAATCTTCTTTAGCTTCATCATCTCAAGCATGGATATTACTACCCTATGAGCATACGTGTCTATATCAGATGATTTAGTTCAAGGAGGAACCGATCCTTGAGGAAATGCCTATTGTGAGGGAATTCACTGAAGTGTTCCCCGATGAACTGCATGGTCTTCCTCCTAGAAGAGATGTTGAATTCTCAATTGAACTTATACCAGGGGTGCTACCAATATCCATGAATCCATATATAATGGTTGTCATGAAGCTTGAAAAGGAGAAGAAACAACTACAAGAGAATCTGGATAAAGGGTTTATACACCAATGTGCTTCACCATGGGGTGAGCCAGTCCTCTTTGTCAACAAGAATAATGGGTCAATGCGGATTTGCCTAGATTATCATGAAATTAAAAAAATCAAGATAAAGAAAAAGTATCCTATGCCACGGATTGATGACTTGTTCAATCAGCTGCGTAGAGCACAATACTTCTCTAATGTAGATTTTCGGTCGGGATATTATCAAGTAAGGGTGTAGAAGGAAGATGTCACCAAGACTGCTTTTTTACAACATACGGGCACTATGAGTTCATATTAATGCCTTTTGGACACACCAATGATCTAGAAATCTTCATTGAATTGATGAATAGAGTCTTTAGGGATTACCTAGACACATTTGTGGTAGTCTTTATAGATGATATTCTAATATACTCCAAAACCAAGGAGGACCATGAGGAGAATTTAAGAACTGTACTAGGGACTTTGTGCAAGGAGAAGAATAATGAATAGTAGAAAAAAGTATGAGTTCTAGTTGAAGGATGTCTCATTCTTGGTCCATATCAACACAAGCAATGTGATATCTGTGGATCCCTCCAAAACAAATGCAATTGATAAATGGCTGAGGCCAACATCTGTAACGGCTATCCGTAGCTTCTTTGGGTTAGCTGGATATTATCGACGAATGGTGAGAAATTTCTCACGATTTTACAACCCTCTTACCAAGCTAACTCAAAAGGGAGTAAAGTTTTCATGGAGTGATAAATGCGATGAATGCTTCAAGGAGTTAAAAAGGAGGCTTATCACTGCTCCCGTGCTCACTTTAGCCACATGTGGGGGAATTTTTGTGGTATTCAGTGATGCTTCGGAGAAGGGATTAGGCTATGAGCTGATGCAGAATGATAAAGAGATATTCTATGCCTCAGGGCAATATAAAATCCATGAGCAAAACTTTGTAACACATGATTTGGAGTTGGAAGCAGTGATCTTTTCCTTGAAATTCTGGGGGCATTATATCTATGGGGTGAAATGTGAGGTATATACTGAACACAAGAGTCTTAAATATATATTCATATAAAAAGAGATTAATATGGGCCAAAGAATATGGATATAGTTCATCAAGGATTATGATTGTTCAATGCATTACCTCCCTGGGAAAGTGAACAAGTCGGTAGATTCCCTATGTAGAAAGGACTCATCGATTCTATGAATGATGAGAATTGAGAAGGATCAAATCTTCTTAGACATGATGAAGATGGATATGGGAATCCTAAAGATGGGAACATCATCAATCCTTTCACAAATGATTGCTCAACCACCACATTTGGAAAGGATAATGGATGATCAAAATGAAGATGTGGGAATTCTGGAAAAAGTGGAATTTATCAAATAAGGGAAATCCTCGGAGTTAAATGTTAATGAAGAAGGCATTGTGTGATTTGGTAAAAGGTTATGTGTTCCATTACGCCCGGAGCTGAAGAAGGATATTTTGGATGATACACATAGTTCAAATTTATCTATTCACCCAGGGAGCACAAAGATGTATCGAGATCTCCAAGAATAATTTTGGTGGGATAATATGAAAAAGGAGATCTCTAAATAAACATCAACGTTCCTGGTGTTCCAGAATGTGAAGGCAGAGAGGCAGAAGTCTAAGGGGATGATGCAGCCATTGCCCATACCAACATGGAAATGGGAGAACATCACCATGGGATTTGTCACTAGACATCCAAGGACATCCAACTGCAATAATGCAATCTAGGTTTTTGTGGATCATCTTACAAAGACTACACACTTCATTACTATTCGGGAGGAATTATCATTGGATCAACTGGCACAGATATATATCAGGGAAGTGGTAACGCTGGATGGAGTTCCATGATTTATTATGTTTGACCGAGATCCAAGATTCACCCTTATGTTTTGGAAGAGTCTTCAACATGCTCTGAATACTGAACTAAACTTTGTTATTTCCTATCATCCTCATATTGATGGACAATCCGAGAAGACTTTACAAACACTTGATGACATGTTGAGAGCATGATCAATGGTCTTTAAAGGAGGATGGGAGCAACATATTCCTCTGGTTGAGTTCTCTTATTATAACAGTTTCCACTCGAGAATCCAAATGAAATCATATGAAGACCTTTATGGGAAAAGGTGCAGAACACCGGCATGTTAGGATGAGGTCGGTGAATGTAAGATGCTTGGACTAGAAATGGTCTAGAAAATGGTGGAGAACGTGAAAACCATTCAGCAGCATATCATGGCATCCCAGAGTCGATAGAAGAGTTATGGAGATAATCATCAACGAGAACTTGAGTTTAAAGTTGGAGACATGGTTTTACTACGCATATCTCCGTGGAAGAAGGTCATGATGTTTGGAGAGAAAGTGATGTTAAGTCCAAGGTACATCGTCCCCTTCGATATTCTTTTTCGTGTCGGGGTTGTGGCCTATCGACTAGCATTTCCACCTACAGTGGCCAAAGTACATAATGTATTCTATGTATCCATCTTAAGGAAGTACATACCGAGCACTTCACATGTACTCTCTTCTGTGGTGGTACAGTTGGAGGATGATCCTTCTTATGAGGAGAAACCAGTGAAGATCTTAGATCATATAGAAAATGTCCTACGAAATAAGACAATTCCCCTTGTCTAGGTGTTCTGGCGAAACAACATGTTTGAAGAAGAAACATGGGAATTGGAGGAAATGATGAAGCTGAGTTACCCACATCTGTTTTAGTGTGGGAAAAAGGAAATTTTTAGGGAGAAATTTCTTAAGGCATGAATATTGTAACGACCCAAAGTTTCACTAATGGAAATACATCTTGATCTATTTAAATGTCTCTTTATGTAAAATGTTTATATAAAATGTCAACTTATTTGGTTTTATGTTAATAATTCTGACCATTGCTTTTATAGCCATTGAACAGTGATCAGATGATTAGTATAAATATAGGGCTTTATAAAATCCAATTTACTCAAACAATGGAAGCAATGACCTCATCCAATAGAATTGCTCCATAAGAATCCCATTTGTCGGAGCTTGGAAAAGAGGTGGCATATTTGGGCATCTCTCTTGACCAAACCCAAGTTGAGCTTCGTCATGTCATGCTCGAACGTGACCGTTTATGGAAAATGTGGAAGTTGATAGAAATCACAACTCGAGCGATGTTATCCGAGCCACCCCAAATGTCTGTCACCATCGCACACGTTACCCTAATGTCTTATGTGGCTGTTTTAAGGGGTTATGTAACAAATCACTATTATTATGTTCCTGTACATTATTTTTTATATAATAATGAATATACTTAATTTTCATCATTGATACATTGTAAATAGTTTTTAATGTACAAATAGTGTTTTTAGTTATTATTTAATTAAGAATTATATTTTATTAAATTAAAAGATTTTAGAATTAAATAATATTTTAATAAAATATTATTATTATTATTAAATTATTTTTTATTAAATATAAATGTTCTTATAATTTTATGAATGCAATTGTAATTTTTATGAAGGTTTGAAATCCAATTTTCTCAAAACCCGTGAATTTTCGATAAATGTCATTTTTATTTTATAAAGTGAAAATTAACATATTTTTGAAATTATTTCGATAAAATAAATTTTATTTCTAGAATCAGGACATCAAAATTATCCAACAGTTAATTTTTCATAATTTTTGGAGACAGTCAAATTTCTGGGTAAAAATTAAATACCGTTTAAATATATATTGTGTTTTATGACATAATAATGACACAATAGTGATGTAATATAATACTATAAGCATTATGTTCAGAAAATATATGTTTTACCATTAAAATAATGAGATTTTGGGTTTGTTTGACTTATTTGACGAATCATTAATGGACCCCTCAAGACTTATTAAAAATATTGTATTTTTAAATTATTTTACATGAGAGTGTGACTCACCTCCACAAAAGCAACCCCATTATTTAATGAAGTTCAGACTTTGGCCTAATAAAAAAAATTGTTTTCCTCTCCCCTTTTCCAAAAACCATGGGCATGAAAACCATGATCTGATTTGTGGATTGGATTAGTTTAATGTAAAGGGTCCCAAACATAAATAATAAAGAATTCACTCACCTTTCCTATATAAACCCAACCATGATCCCACTTCCTATTCACTAAAAGCCTTTTGAGTTCTCCCAACCTCATCCATAATCTCTCTAGAATCCTCCCAAGGTTACCCAAGCTCCCAAGAAGCCTCTCTCAAGCCTCTCTGAAGCACAATTCCAAGTAAATGTTTTTCTTAATTTCCCATTTTTGTCCAATTTTCATTAAGTTGTTTTACCATTTTAATTTAAATTATGAATTTTGTTGTATGTTTTCTCACCTCCCTCATACATCCCTCTTTATGTTTGAATGATGGGAGACCCATTTCACTCTAATTAAATTCCTCCCATGAACACCCGTTACTATGTCGAAATTCCGAAAGGAACTTCCCTCTCCTATTTTTCATTCATGTAATACATTTGTATCAAGAATCTAAATTCCATTACAATTGTTGGGACATGTATCTATATGACCTCCTTACTTTACATTACATGAAAATATTATTAGGAACCTATTTCCCTCTTATCAACCATTTTTATGAATTCTTATGTCACGCCGTTATGCTGCCAAAATCGCACCGATTTTCTAAGCCAATGTCATTGTGTAGTGAATACCATGCCCAATTCTCCAACAAGGGTATTCACCTTTATCAACACTTACTTATTGATTATAAAGTTTCAAGTATGAATTCCACATTCCTTTATCGTGGAATAAATGATTATGTTTTATGAATTCATGTTTTATGATCCATTTGGCACATTTATGCATGAAATGAAATGTTTAAGAAGGGTGCACCCTTACAGCGCTCCAATGCATTAGATAAAGTATAGTATCATGATACATCATGTGCAATGAGTGATGACTCATGCTAATTCACGTGCAATGAGGGTTTACTTGTGCTTCATGTGCAATGAGGATTTACTCATGCTCTATGTGCAACGAACCTTGGCTCATGATAATTCCATGTTAAGTGTTGTGGCCACATTTCCATGTTATGATTATCATGTTTTATCATGAATTTATGTTCATGTTTCTGTTGTCATCTATTTATATGCCTATTTTCTAACATGTATTGTACTCCTCATGTATTCCATGTTTATTCCCTTACATGGCTTTATAGCTAACCCCTTTTTTATGCACGTCCTCAGGTTATCCCATGCAATGCTAAGTACGATGGAATGTAGTGGTCATGTAAAGGAAGTTTTCAATAAATATGTTGTACTTCATGTTTTAAGTTGTTATGTAATGATCCTAACCCCAAAGACATTAGACCTCTCAATCATCCATGTTGTATAAAGTGAATGGTTTATGTAATAAATCATGTTTAAGTATGTAATAAAATAAGTTTGTCATATATTCTGCCTAAAGTAAGGCTTATAGGAGAAGAAGATGGATGTAGGAAGCTTAATTGGGTAGAGTATGGTTGATCATAGAGGCTTGAGAGTTGTGTGAAATTTTTTAGAAGTGAGGGATTTTTATAATGGGGGAGGGGCTCTTTTGGAAAGTGTGGTAATATTATTTTATTATATAATGATATTGGGTTGCTAAATGTCCAAAAATCATTAAAGTCAAAGATGAGATGACTCTTGGTCGAAATAAAATCAGCCAATAAAAATTGGACAAGTTTTATAGATTATTATAATATTTATTACCTTATTTATTTAAATGGTTTATTAATGAGGTAAACACTGCAACAATATTGTGTCATAAATAATTTAATTAATTTGATATCTAAAAATTATAAAAAACTACCATGATTTAGAAAATATTTTTAGATTTCCAATGAATATTTATAGTCATAAATATTTCTTATATAACACCATATAAAAATTAATTTACTAAAAGTTTTTTGTTAATGTCATTTTTTCCTTTACATTAAATTAATTAATCTAAAGTGTCATTATCACTTCCAAATGGATCAAATGGGACCCAAAATCGACCCAAAGAATCCCATGGTCAACAATGACTCAACCAATAAGGTTTGGACATGTGTTAAGGTAATTTTAAATTATTACAATATTCTTTTTACATTGAATTACCATATTTACCTTTAACCGTAGTAAATAAGTCAAAAGATATTATTCAAAAAAATTATTTTCATTTTATTGAACCACATTATACTTACTAATAACAACCATTTCTGTATTATTTTCTAAATTCAATTCACAAAAGTGGTAAAAATTCATTTTAATGAAAAAGTCAGATTTTTTAACTACTACAAACTGGCTTCACTATTCATCAAAAATTGATGTTTTTCAAAAAAAATACAAAAACTTCAGCTTAATATATATTTGATATTCCAATTTCAAAAATTATGTATATTTTTATAAATTAAAAACATATAAGTTTCATTAATTAATTTAATGTTAATTCCCGTTGTTAATACAAATAGCTTGTTTTTAATAAACAATAACTATCCAAATATTGACAGAAGTTTATGTCCTCATTCAAAGTGAAATTATTTATAATGACCAAAATTTGATTAAATAGTAAAAATATATTCTAATTACTCTTTTAAACCAATTAAAAAGATAATCTATCCATATAAATAAATTATATTAAAACACATTTTTGAATTAAAATACAATATTTTTTCCATTCATTAAAAATTAAACTTTATCAAAAAAATTACAGAAATTACACAAATTAAATTTTGATGTCCCCATTATAAATAAAGATTTTATTCAGTCAAACAAAATGTATTAATGTGGCCAAAATTTTATTTAAAGATGTTTTCCCATTAAAATTCATAAATCTACCTTTTAATGTAAATTATTCTTAAAATTAAATTCATTCACATTTTAAGACTCTACCATTTTATTTGATAAATGAAAATATGTTTAAAAAACATGTATAATAATATTGTAGTTAGTTTTTTTGTTCCATCCAATAAAAAGGCTAGGAGTTAACTTCTATTTAAAATAATAATATTATAATATTAGTGTGCAACGTATGATTTCAATGAAACCCATTGTTGCATATCAGGTACGCTATCAAACATTGTGTCCCCTTTAATGTAAAATTAATATTTAATTCACAAATATTAATAAATATGAAAAGTGTATTATCCCTTATTTATCTGGGATGTTACATACTTCACCCCTTTTCGGAGTTATGTCCTCACAATTTTAAAACTGGGCTTCGAAACATCATTAAAAGTCACACATCAGAAAAGAGTCAGAAAAACTAACACATTAAAATAAAGAGAGAAAAGTACAATGGACACCTATGATAACTTGTACTAGGATTCCTTGAAGGAAAACATGGATATGGAAGAGAGAAGAAATAGTCATGTTTTGATGGAGAATGATAGAAAAAATGATTAGGAGAATGTTTACCACCAGAAAATCACAAACATATGATGTGTTAAATAACATTTGATTACCCAGCAGGAAACATAAACCAATAATTTTTTTTGTTTAAAATTACTTTTAATAATTTTTAGTAATTCATTTACTAAATATCATAAGAACATAAGTAAATTTACTTAACTTCATGTAGAGTTTCATCCTTTAATAAGTTTCTATAGAAAACAAATATTTTCTTCAAATAAAGAGCATTCACAAATAATTGGCCACATCAAAAGAACATGGGTCATCTTCTGGTGAACCAAATAATCAACAAACTAATAACTATATATTTTCCTTGTCTTTAGAAATCAACTAAAACAAAATTGGATAGTAAGAGATTAGATAATCCCCAAAAAGGATAATATTTTACAAAATGAAAAACTATTCATAATCTCAAAAATTTGTAAAAAAATACCTAAATATAAACCAAGACTATTCAATAAACAAATGTCCATAAATTTATTCAAAAGTAATCCAAACTAATATTGAAACCCAAATCTCCAACAGATTTAATTACAATGTCTTCGAAGATAAATCTTGTCATTTGCCTCCAAATAACATCAATTACTCATAAAATCTCATATTGGAAAGTATTTGACCTAATCACATATTCTCTATGATAGGTTAATTGGTTTCAAAAATAACCCAAATCATCATATGTCCACAATAAAAACATAGATTCTTCCAAACTAAAATTCCAACCATTATTCCACAACAGAAATCCCAGAGTATTTTATCTTCCTTGGGCATAGAGTGTTTTCTCGAAAGAGAGAACATCTTCCACAATAACCATTATCACATAATTATTAAATAATTTTTTATACTAATTATATCCATTTGATAAAATATATGTTCCAAAATTCAACTTATTCTTTTTCAATAAAAACATTTTAATAAAATAATAAGTCATAAAAACAAGGGACTTCAAGTAAGCTAGTGGTAGGCGATTCACCCTTTCCGCCCTTAGGTTGTGGATTCTATTCATGTGGCCTTACCAGATGCGATGGGTTGTCACCCATCCTATGGGTTGTCACCCATCCTATGGGTTGTCCTTTTTATAGAACACAAAAATATCCTTAACATGTTTTAACCTCAATGGTTTATTTATACTTCTCATTTTCATCCAAATTCATTATGATCTCAACATCTTAATTCTTGAAGTCTTATTTCACCACTAGATAATAAAATAAAATGATCCACAAAATGAAGAACATCATACCTTGAAAATGTTGTCTATTTGGTTTCATCATCATATATTTCACATAGATAGAAGTTCCATGCATTACAACCCGGATTTAGAGATCCTTAAAAATAATTTTATTTTTCCATCCAAATACACCTTGTACAACATGGGTCATATGGGTGTTCACAGAAAAATAGTTTTGGAAAATAATCATGTATGACATATAATTTCAAAACATCTGATAAAACAATATTTCTGTAAAACAGTCGGACCGAATTTGAGTGGAGAGATTCAATTAAGGGTCATTTTAAAATAACATAGGTATGTACTGAGAGACTATATTTTAAAAGAAAATATAAATAGGTTGAGCAATGGTCTACTTCTACATCACCTTTTTTAAAATCATAACATGCTTCAAAATCATGTGATAAGGTAAAATATTTTAAAATTCCTTGATAATATTTACCTTTTTGAAAATATTAGAATATTGTGAAAATAGAACTTGTATAAAAACAACACATGATCCACTATGATAATGAGGTATAGTGGAGGTGTTGGATATCTCAAAAAACTTCTTGCAAGTGAGTTGTATGATAGAAAAAATTCATAATCATCTGAACAAGACTTTGAAATAATTATTGCAAGCTTGTCATTTAGAAGAGATTGGAATTCCATTTGAGATCCTCCTCCTTCCATTGGTAACTGACATTCCTTGATCTGAAAATGCTATGAAACCAGAATTTAACTGAATTAATAGAAACATGGACAATCCATGTGTCTAACAAAATCTCAACATCCCTATAGTTGTCTAAACTGACCTCTGATACCAACTATAAGGACCCGGCCTTATAACATTACATAATATTGAATTAAATGAATAATTCAAATTGATGATCTTTTATGGTTTAGAGATTTAGATAATTATACCATAACTATTACAAAACATATTTAATATTACATGTAAACACTACTACTCAGTATCCATTTTTTTCATAAAATAAAAACTCTTAAATAGAAACATGTCTAGTTCCATATTTTGGACAGCCCATCTTTTCTGTGATCCCATCGTTGACCCTATTCATATTTAAGTTCGATGGAGAACATTTCAAAAAATTGGGATGAGTTTAAAAATCATAGCAAGGTTTATAAAATAAGGAAGGAAAACATTAACCCATCAATAAATACAAATCAATGAAACAATACTTTTCAAGCGTGACATACCCTACAAAATCATATGATTTGTGAATAGCACACACAAATAATAAATCATAAATGTTACTTATGGAATACATATCAAACATACATTGTATCTATCATAGATACATAGAGAGGTACACTTGGAATACCCATCATAGTATATTCCCTAAATCTCTTAGGAGAAACATCAGGTCTACCTCTGTCACATTACCCAATTCATTGGAGAGCTATCTCGAACTCACCCACCCTAGGTTTATCATGAAACCACCCATAGACGTAAACAATGTCGAATAAAAATATAATAATCATAACACATAAAAAAAGTATGAAGTAAAGATAAAATTTCCACATTCCAATATATCAAATCAAGATATTGACAAAAATAGTTCTTTATCAAATCACTTTCATACCATTTAAAAGGAGATTTTTGAATCAAAGTATCCCATACCATTTTGATGATTCTAAATGACTTATCATTTTAAAACATTAATGTCTATATAAATAAATTATAAAACCCATTTTGAAAACATGGACATTAATGAGAAATATTTAGATAAATAAATCTTTAAAATATTAAAAACGATATTTTAGTTAAGGTGTTTTAAAAAAAAGAGGCACCTGAATATAAATAATTGAGGAATAAATTTTTACCAAAACTTTATAATATTATTATAATAAGGGTATACATGATATAATATGCCAATTTACCGTATATATACCACATAAGATTGAATTGGTTCCTAACAAAAATGAATTCTCAATGGAAATGTAAATTGGGATGCAATCCCTTATATAGATGGTATCCTTGAATTAAGGATAAATCAATCACATAATTATGTGTGAAAATTATAAATAAACACAATATAAGGGGATATTAAGTGTATAAAAATCAGTGTTCATTCACACAAATTCATAGGATTCCATATTCAATATGTCCAAGAAGAACCCAATGAATTGAAATTCGGATTAGAAGTTCCCTTGTAAAAATTTGACAGCCTAACGACGTCACATTAAAATTAGGAAAATGAGTTGATGAGATTAAAATGGTATATCATTACTTGGAAATAGTTTTTATAACAATAAGGATATAAAATAACATATCCCAACATAATAAGATATAGGATAAAAGACGTAACAAAAAGAAGTCTTTTAAAAAGAGGAGGGTGAATGATTTCTTTACCGATTTGGTAACTTACAAAACATACTACACATGAAAGAAGAATAATACAATAAAGATGTATATACTCATAAATTAATGTATATTACACAATGTGTACAATCATGGGCAGTACATACACCACAAAAAGGAAATAGTGGCAAATATAGCATGAATCACACGAGAATAAAAAGTGAGATGAAAAAATTTACGACATTGTAATAAACAGAGTCGTATGACCAAAAGTTAATAACCACCAAATGAATCACCGAATACAATGAATATAATGATTATCATGATAATATATATCAAAAACCCATACACAATACACCACATGCAATGATTAAGTGGCGAACAATTGAAATCTCATGAAATTAAAAGTGAGATAAGAAAATCCCTTACCTCATGTATGACTTGACTTGTTTGTTCCTAGTTATTCATGAATAATAATTAAATGTTAATTTATACATTCTTAATATCCTTTTTCAAGATTATTATTCTTTTTATATCACGTTTTACCATGTTATAGATATTATGCAATCATTTAAGTTAATAATGGTCGTTTTTTCGATATTTGGTACTTGAGTCAAAAATTGACTTTTTATAATTACAAGTTGTTCACATATTCAAAATTTCATTATATCCAGAATGATATTAATGATTTATATATCTTATATATCATATATATTTAGTATATACATATTTTTATTATAGTACATAACATTTTGAGATAAGAAGTGAAATACAGCATTCATGGAGACGGTAAGTCGTACGCACTCATGAATGCAACTTACATTTATATGTCATATTTAAAATGAATTAAAACACAATGATGAATAGGTATATTATAATTCCAGTATAATACCATATATAATATTATTTACTTCATCCTTTATACATCCCACATATGGCATTAACGAGTCATATCACTAGGAGGGGGCCGTAGTCTGCACTTCCATAAATGAAATTATTTTGTTTACCAATAATGGAAACCATAAAGGTAGGATACAAATGTAAAATAAAGAATAATAATAAAAACATAATCATAATATATATAATTTATAAATATAATTTCTTCTTAATGGCCCCCATGATAGGCGGTAGTAGATAATCGAACAATCATCGTCTCTTGAGACGTTAGTTTGTCATCCACATAAACAGTATGTTCTTCACCCATTAGATAAAGGTGCGTGTAAGTGTAGTTATAATAATAATTATAAAAACAACCTAGTTTATTTAGGATACTTGTTTTGTTATATAATAATTGAATAAAAAGTGTTTAGGGGTTGGAAAAGTAAAATATAATAAAATAAGTCAAGAGAAATAGTAACCTTAAATTTGGGTAACTTCGTTTGATTTTAACCAAAAGGACTTATTGAAGTTCCTTCTGCCTAAGGTAAGTCTTCTAGGGGGAGTATTGGGATGTAAAAAGCTTAATTGTTCATATTTCAGACCATCCTAAAGGCTTGAGAGGTGTGTGGAATTGGTTTTAAGTGAGGGATTTTTATAAGGGGGAGGAGGGGATCTTTTGGAAAGTCTGATAATATTATTTTATTATATAATGGTATTCAGTTTATAAATTTCCATAATCATTAGATTCAAAGAAAAGATAACTCATGATCGATATATAATCATAAACTAATAATTGGACAAGTTTAGGATGTTATTTTAATATTTATAATCTCATTTATTTAAATGAATTATTAATAAAGAAAACACTGCATCCTTATTATGTCATAAATAATTTACATAATTCAATATCTAAAAATTATAAAAAAAATACCATGATGTATGAAATATTCCTATATTTCCAATTATTTTTTATAATAAAAAATATTACTTATATAACACCATATAAAAATTAATTTACTAAAAGTTTATGTCATTTTAGCATTTAAGTTAAAATAATTAATCTAAAGTGTCGTTATGACTCCCATGTGGCTCAAAGGGGTCCCAAAATCAACCAAAATATTGTCATGGTCATAACTGACTCAACCAATAAGGTTTGGACAAGTCTTTAGTTAATATTGAATTATTACAATATTATTATTACCTTAAATTACCCAATTTACCTTTAATCGTGGTAACTAAAAGTAAAAAGTTACTATTCATCAAAAATTATTTTCATCTTATTGAACCACATTATACTTATTAATAAGAACCAATTTTGTCAGATTTTTAAAATTCAATTCACATAAGTGGTAAAATTTGATTTAAATGAAAAACTCGATTTTTTTAACTACTACTAAGTGTCTTCACTATTCATCAAAAATTATAGTTTTTTAAAAAAATTCCAAAAATTTAGCCGAAGATATATTTGATATTCTGAATTAAAAAGAGGATTTTTATTTTTCTAAATTCAAATCATATAAGTGGAAGTAATTTATTTAAAATTAATTCTCATTGTTAAATCAAATAGTGTGTTTTTAAATAATAGAAAATATCAAAATAAAGACACTTCTTTATGTCCACTTTCAAAGTGAAATTAATTCCAATGACCAAAATTGGATTAAATGGTAAAAATATATTCCAATTACACATTAAAACCAACAAATTAGATAATATAACCATCTAAATAAATTAGATTCAAACATAGTTTTCAATTAAAATACAATATTTTCATAATTCATTAAAAATGAACTTTATCAGAAAAATTCCAAAAATTACACAAAGTAAATTATGTTGTACCCATTATAAAGGGGGATTTTATCCAGTCAAATAGAATGTATTAAAGTGACCAAAACATGATTTAATGAGGGTTTTCCATTAAAAGGCATAAATCAACCTTTCAATGTATATTATGCTAAAAATTAGATTCATTCACATTTTAAGAGTCTAACTTTTTATTGGATAAATTTTAATACATTTAATTAACATTTATAATCATATTGTAGTTAGTTTTGATCATTCCCACCAATAAAATGTATATGATCTAACCTCCAATTAATATAATAATATTATATTATTAGTGTGAAATGTATGATTTAAATGAATCTCGTTGTTGTGTATCGAGTATTCTATAAAACATAGAGTCCCCTTTAATGTAAAATTAATATTTATTTCACAAATATTAATTAAAATGAAAAGTGTCTTATCTCTTATTTATCTAGGATTTTATAGTAAATCCCAAAACACAAAAAGTGGAAGTAAAAGTAATGACAAAACAATCAATCCCCATATGTGTGATCTAATAATAAAGTGATACAAGTAAAAGTAAACTCTAATGGTGAGTACCATGAGAAAACAAAAACAACAACATCAATGGTCCTAGTGTCAGAGCTAATATGTTCTGGCACATTCCTCAGAATCCTCCTAGAAACCTGAAAATAATTTTATATTTGTAGGGTGAGTATACATGTATACTATGAATAGAGAACCAAAATCCCTGGTGCACAGGTGGGGAGACATTCTAATGATCTGTGAAAAAGAAGATAACAAAAGAACATTGAAAAGAAACTATCCACCCAAACCTCACTAATGTACACTCCCCAAATAAAAAAAATCAAGTAATACAATATTAATAATACATCATTGTTTGGGTACCCCTCACCAATTTCCCACTAGTTATTGAACACTAACTATACATCAGATCTCCCTTTCCATTCCTATCGTTGTCTTACTATCATACCCCGCCCGCACACACCTAGGACACCACAACCACAGATCCTGTCCATAGACACCAGGGCCACAAAACCACACATAAACACACCTAAAAACACCTTTTCAAGAACAATTATTGCCATGCCTGAAGATACCTAGTCCAGAATATCTATTGTCATGCCTGAAGACACCTGAGCCTCATTTCAAAGACAATTGGGAAGCAACCTACCCACACACACTAGGGAAAACCACCATAGCTACCCTTCACAAAGAGTCTTGGGCTATAATTGACCTAAGGCCATCATATCCTTCTCGAAGAGACTTGGAAAACATTGTAAAGAGAGTATAAAATGAGCTAATAATCTGCCACTCATAAGAGTGTTCGGAAAAATACCCTCCCCCCTGGAATTGGGGTGTTCAGCATGACATGATCCAAATGGATAGGGTGAGAATAAGAAACATAATAACTAAATTATACACATAGGTAACCAAGAACTCATCCCAAACTAGGGGTTAAAACACTATCCCATACACAAACACCCTTGTTACTATCAATTCTTAAAAAGTACTATAGCCATAACCAAGTCACTACTCATTCTCAGAAAAAAATTCTCCATTGAACCCATTATTGTTATCACATTCAAGTGGTTAAATTTAAATAATTCTCCACTATCGAGAAACTAATAGGCATAACCACATTCCAAGGAAGAAAAAACGATCAAGAATTAAATTAAGAATTCAAACTTGGTTCTCTGGGAGAGTCACAACAACAAAGAAAACCTATAAGATCCCACTAAGTATCAGAACCAAACCAAGCCCCACGGTATGGCCCCACATGGCCTAAGATCCACAAACCAATCAACTACACCACAACATGGGATCCCATCCTCATCCATGTCACCCCAAAAGAATCATAATGAACTACCTCACATATTACCAAGACAGAGAAAAGTAGTTTCCAGATTCAAACCCACCATTCATTGAGTACATTTTATTCCGGTTGGTTAATCGGGGTGATCACAGAATTATTATGGTTCACTATAAATTCATTTAATCAACTGAGATAACATAATAAAAAACAGTGAGTTAAATGGTTTCCTTTAAGCAGAGGATAACATGTAATAGGGGAAAAACTCGATGTACGGGAAAAGGTTGTGGCACTGAGGAAAAAGCAAAAAAATTTGGTAAGTAAATGGTTGTCAGAATCTTGGGAGATTTTAGCTTTCATTTATGTTATTTAAATGGATTTGAAAGGGGTATTAAAACACTTCTACATCAAAATAAATGTTATGATACTAGAACTGGAAAAAGAAACAAGGGTGGGTTACCATTTGGTGAGACAGAGAAAGTTGTGCCACAGTTACGATGCCACCGTCATGGTGCCCCCGTATGTGGTGCCACCATTTCAGTATGTGATTGTGACAGTGTGACTATTACGGTGCCACCATCATGGTGCCACTATTTCTATGTGCTACCATGATAGTGCGACCGCTATCATTCCACCACCACGGTGCCACTGGTTTGGTGGAACACCTTATGCGGTGCCACCATTGTATTGTGCAACCATGACCAGTGCCACTGTTACGGTGTTGTCGTGACTGCTGCCACCATTACAGTTCCGCCATGACCAGTGACACCATTTCGATTGATCCATTTGATGGAACCTAATTTTATTGGAAATCTGCTTAATGATTCACTTACCAAGTCATTAAATACTTTCTATATAATTTAGGTAAAAAGGTAGTTTTCAATTAATATTTAGTATTTTTCATTATTCCACACAAAATCTAACTTATAAAAAACAAAAAAATTACCTCTAATCTAATTTAGATATTATTAATTAAAAAAATATTTTGATATTATCAAATTAATTTTTTAAAAGAGTGAAGAAATAAATTTATTAATAATAATCTAATGAAAAAAGTTGTAGTTTTTTAGAAAAAATTATCTTCAAAACTTATGAAGATATTATTGAAAAATTTACATTTTTTATATAAATGGGTTTTCAATGTATAAAACCAAAAACATAATATTTTAAAATTACTATTTTTATTTATACCACTAGGTTCATTGAATATTTTATAATGGATGTGATTATGTAATATTAATAATATATAATAGTTTTGTCATAACACAGTGTCCTGTGTTATGTATTCATACCCAGTATTGAATATAACATAATAATAACATGGTGTTTTTTAAGGGATAGTTAACACGGTGTTGCATATAATTAATGTTAATATTTGTGTTTCATGTAAATAAAAATATCAAAATGATTAAATTTATTTGAAAAAAACATATAATAAAATATGAAGGTGTATCATTTACTCATATATATTTCACATTGAAAGAATCTAAATTTTTTCTATAAAAAAAAGAAACAACCCCATTAAAATGTATATGTAAACAATAATTTTATCCAAAACATTTAAATCTTATTGAATGTATTCTTAAGGGTGTGATATTATTTCTAGATAATTACTAGTTCGGTCTGTAAACCACCAAATATTATCAGTGTTCAGGAATAAACAATAATTCTTAAAACACAATATTGAAATGTAGAATATTGTTCTGGGAAAGGATAAAATAATTTTCATGTAATCCATATTTATAAAATATACATTATGTACAATTTATTTATAAAAAAATAATTCTATAACTCTTAGTCAAACTAATTCTTAATACCCATATATACCTAGAAAATTCATGATTCATTTAATGTAAATGATAATCACTCAATGAAACCAATTGGAAGGGATTAAAAATTAAAAAAATGGTTCATGAGTTATTCTTGACCTTGTAACATGGTTTATTTCCATGTGCTTAGCATTCCATATCCTCATTAAAACTTCTAGAACAAAGTGTCTAGTCACATAATGGTTTTTTAGGTATTCTAATTCATCTTCACAACCTGACTACTATTTTTACACACATAATATAGGATAACTCAGTTGTAAACCAACAAATTATATTATGTATAATAAGTCATTACACTGAACCATGTCATTTGGAAAACAACATATATAAAATAAATATTTCATTCCCAAGGTATCTTTTGAAAGGTTTCGATCTTGAACCTACTCCCCATGTAAACATTGAGCTTTGAATCATCCTAAATCCAATATAAAATATATCATAAATAAAAACTATTTCATTTATTAACATGTTTGGTTGGTCATTGATATTTTATCATTTGGTAATGAACAAATGTAGGTCAACCTAACACATCTCCCTTGATCTATCAGTACAAGACCCAATGAGAATTTCTGTTAACCATGAGTGGGTATGTCCATGAGACATACGAGGTTAAAACAAGAAATTATTTCCAAAAAATAGGAAAAAATAATAATAAAACTAAGCCTCCTTGTGAATAATTATCACCACTTTCCATGTACTATACAAATTCAATATCATAAAAAAGAAACTTTAATGCCAAATGAGGTCATTCCCTTAACCTGAGCTCTAAAAGACCATGGATTAACTTTCCGAAATATAAAATTATATTTTTAACACTAAATATTTGTAGGATACCACCAATTAATCAATAAAACATCTATTCTCAATGTAGCGATTTGGGTACGTCTCCCGGGCCTTCCTCTTCAATTCCAGAACCCTTCCATTCTATCTATGCTTGGGAACATGGTCGGCCGCTACCTGTGTTCAGATATCAAAACTGAGACTGTGTGTCATCCCATCTGCCCTCGCATTTGTGTGGAGATTGATGTCTCCAAGGCGCCGGTGGACTGGGTGTGGATTACTGATGAGCATGAATTCCGATGGCAGCAGGGTGTTATGTTTGAATCGTGGGTTGATTATTGCAGTGTGTGCCATCGGCTGGGGCACTGTGCCTCTGCCTGCAGAAGTAAATCTCTGGACCGGAGGGTGTGCAGGAGGGTAAGGGATGGTTTGGGTTCTCATGAAGCTGCTTCTGTGGGGAGTTTGAGGATACATGGGCTTTCGGATGATGGTGGGGTGAACTTAGTGGACAGTGGGGTTCTGGGAATGGGGGATGATTTGCATAAGCCAGGTGTGGAGCCTCATGGAGTGAAGGTCAGTGATATTTTTAACAGGCTGAAGCGGGACTTGGGTAATGATGATACCCTGAAATGCAATGTTGAGTCTTCTTCTGCTTTTAAGGATGCAGGAGGCTCTGCTGAAACTCCTATGTTTGAGGTCTCATCAAAGATGGCAAGCCCCCGAAGGGATGTGAGTGCTACTGTGGAGAAAGATGTGGAATTGGGTGGGCAGAATGGTAGTGTGGAATCTCTCGGTCTAGAAACTGTGAGGGCACCTGCAGCCGGTGTTGCTGTCCATGATGTGCAAGTTGTTGCTGTAGGTCCTAATTCCCCAGCTCAGGTGGAGGTTGAGAGGCAATATCAACATATGGATCTTGGGGCTGTGAAGCTGGCTGGGAATCAAGAAACTCCTATCAAGGAAAGTGCTGATGCCATTGGTGCTGTGATGACAGTGGATGGGATGCAGGAATCACCTGGGAGGCAGGCGAACAACATTGAGCTTGGCAATCGGTTTTCATTCCTGGTGAATATGGATCTGGCCCTGGATCATGAGCAGGATGCCAAAAGGAATCATGAGGATCAAAATTCTGCTTCCTTATGTGCTAAGGTTGACCCAAGGGTTGCTAGTGTTGGAACTTGTGATCAAGATCTGGGAAATGAGAAAACTTATAGTGCTGAGAAGGGCTCTGAAGCAAATACAGACAATGGTCCTCTATTGGACAGCTTAGCTGGAGATTGTAATGTGGTTCACATTTCTGGTAAATGGGGGGACTGCTATGATAGTGAGAAAGAAGCTGATGGTGGCATGGTACAGCCCCCCTATGGTGGTATGGTCCAGCCCTCCTATAGTGATATTGTTCAAGGTGGCCGAATGAAGATGTCTGAAAGTGAAGGTGCCATGACTGCGCCACCAAAGAGGAGGCCAAGGAGAGACTACACGGATCTACCCAAGCCAATGGCAACAAGGTCTGCACACAAGATTGGAGCGTCACAAGATAATGCCATTGCAAATGGGTACAGTGGAAAACGAAGAGGAGGGTCCTCGAAGTGGGACAAAGGATTCAGTGGAAAACGGCCGATCAAAGAGAAGTTGTCTGAGGAAATGTTGCGGAAGAAAAATATGTACCTTGAGCTAATGCGCAAATACGAATCTTCTGAATGGGAGTCAGCTGATCCTGGTGATGAGTTATCTGATGATGGGGAGAAGGATGCATATGGTTTTGATGTTATGTAGCGTTTTTATTTTCTTCTGACTTTACTTGCACTTTTCTTTTAATAAATTTGGGGGACCAGGCTTATGCCTGGTTCAGACTTTCCTGGTAAAATTATACATCTTCACAAATGATACATATTCACATACATAACTATAAAAATATAAACTATAAATATAAAATGTGGTTAGAAAATTATATACAACCCAAATGATAACATGGTGAATATATAAATCATGGTACACAAATGTAACCCTAATAATAAGATCCAATCATGGAGCTCCATTTCTACAAGTTAAATTCCATTGAATAAAAATGTCAGAATATAAAAAAAATTAACCTTAATTATTCTATTATGAAACTCAAATATTGTTCCCATAGTCTATATGAATATATAACTAGGATATATAAAAGGTCACTATGATTGAAAGTGAAACCTAATGATAATGAGTCATATCCTAGTCTGCGGATATCAGTATACCCATTCATTACCACAACTTCATGGGGAACAATATAAAACTTATTGTAGTTTTTACGAAAGTATGGTTATTATATTTTCCCTCCCAATTTTCTCAAATATCCTCATGTACAATGTTTTAACCCAACAAAATATAATCCATACTCAAAATTTTACAAAACATATTCACTGTTGATGTATCACCACTCCCTTTATTTTAAAATAATTTTTTAAAAGGCATGAAATAAAAAACATATTCTAAATAAAAAACAATAAAACACATTTTTAATGAAAAAAAATCAATTAATTTTATAATCCGAAAAAAATAAATTATCCAGAAAAACATGTATTTCATGAATTAGAAATAAATTTTAGAGATGCCTACCTAAAAGAAGATCAATAGTCTCTTGGAATAGAACCAACTAACCATTGAAGGACCGAATCATTTATAATCATGGGAAGGTATATGCATAGAGTGAAAACAATGAAAACCTAAAAAATTATTCCAATACTATTAAATCATGTAATTAATGGAAATGTTCCAAAGGAACCAAATCCTAATATTTGGTTGTTGAACACTCCAAATTCCTCTCAATATGGTAATAAAAATGATGGGTAGTAAGGCTCTAGTAATTACAAATAAATAAATAAGGAATAACATCATTAGAACTGAAAAATTAAATACAAGATTTAACATTCATTTCAAATTGAATCATGAATACAAATTGTTCAAATTAATTTAAAAGGGAACTTTTCGCCTTTTAATGAGAAAATAATATTAAATTACCATGGTTTATAGACATTAATGTGGCCAAAAATAATTATAGGATTGTTCTAGATATTAATAACTGAAAAAAGGTTTAATATTTATTTTTCTCACAATAACATCACAAAGTTAGTTTACCATGGTTATAGTCTTACACAACACCTTGGTATCACGTAAGGGTGCTTGGGTAGCCTTCATAATCCAATATAATTTAGAAGTTACCCTTATAAAACTCAACCCTAATCATACATAGTGGGGGATTACCATTAACTAATCATTATAAAATCATAGTTCCCATTATATAGTATCTTATCATTCCTTACATAGCATTTTAAAATGGGATATTACCCTTACATGGCATACAAGTGATATGCTTATATTTTTTTGATGAGATGGATTCCTTTTACAATGATAATAAAAAATTCCAATACCATCACACAATTCATAACATATCCCTATTAATCCCATATAAACATGTTTTTATTTTATGTAACCTTAGGAAATATAGGATTACCTATAAATACCATATTGAAACCTAATTATACTCTTATCAAACCAATGAATATTATAATTTCCCCCAAAAGTCTATTATTCCAATATAAATATAGAATGGTCTAAAATTTGGACATATTGAACCTATAATAAATATAATGGGAATAATTTGATGATTTTGTTCGAACTAGATATTTAGTAATTAGTTTATCAATTTTTTCAATTTTTATTACAATTTATTGTTTTAGAAGATCTAATGTTGGTATACGAATATTTGATGTTCAGATGATAACTCCTATGAAAAATAAATGTCCTCAGAAAAGGGATTCGTGTATCTTAAGAATAGATTTTTAGAATATTTATAATAGATATGAAAAAAATATTTTCACACTTATTATGAGTTTAGTTATGTTTATTCAAATCGCTTGCCTTAGGTTTATTTGAAAATAATATCAAAATAGAAGAAGAAGCAAGTGACCAATAAGGACAAGTCTTCTTTAATACATGAACTAGAGAAACTATTTCCCAATATATCAAAACAAAAGGCTGAATTTATTGTCAAAAAAGTGTAAAGCATCTTATACTAAGGTAAGAGATACAACGTTATAGAGAATTGAAGGGTTTCCATGGATCATAATAAATATGGGAGAAATATGGAACCAATAATGAAAGAGCCAACCCAATAAAGAGATTGAATGATTGGAATGTATTTGGAACAATATGAGGAATAGAATGGATGATTACCAAAAATGGTGATACTAAGGTAGATAATGATGTTCACATAAGGTTAAAGAAGGTGTTCATTTTTTCAACTAACTATATTAATGGGATTCCAGAATAAGATAAAAATTTTAATTCTAAATGAAAATTGATATTTTCAACTAAGGATAAATTAGTTTCTTCAAGAGAGGAATATATATAGTAATATATGGTTAACCATATGACAAATGGGTGCATGAAAAAATAGAAAACTTAGTTGTATGATTTCAAAATGTTTAATCATAATGAATGAAACATTATTTTTTCTAATTTATTTAGTGAATTAATCAATATAGATAAGAATAAAACCAAAAATAACATAAAATATTTTATTCTCCAAAGATAACTAATTTTATATATAAATATTATTAAAATTACTACTATTTACAGACCCTTAAACCAATAATAAATGATGTTTTTTTGTTGATGAACAAGTATAATAATTAATTCACACATATATGTACTGATATAAGTCCACCGTATTCTTATATATTGGTGATTGTTCATTTTAGAGGAGTTAATTGAAGGTTATGATTAAAAAATGAACCATATTGAATGATGTGATATCTATACAATATTAATGGTCATCCATCATGAAAAAATTCAATTTTTATGATACAACATAATAGATATCATATATACATATTAAAAACTGAGGTAGGGAATGGAGTGTGTCCTTAAGGGGGAGAAATTGAAAATGGAAAAACCCTTATAGTTTTACCATTTTATACTTCATCATGATTTTTAAACATCCAAAATATGGAGTTTAATTTATTATTGTAATTCTCATACCAATTATTTGAGTAATAATTAAAATTATTTTTAAAATGGTTGATTATTTATTAAGATATGCTAAATGAATCGTATACATGAATTTTTCATATCAATTTCTTGAAGTTCCATATAGACTCATAAAATTCATCAAATTATATTTTCACATCACATATGCTATGTAAGGTTGAGGTAGTGTAATATTGTGGGTTGAATATGGATAACACTCTTATATAAATTGACCTCTCTCATTTTTTTATACCAAGCCATAGCAATTATACATATAAATGGTTGGTAGATGGAACATTCAAAATATAATATGTTGTTTTATCCTTAAATTAAATTTTTTGATATCATTAAGGAGGAATAATTTTTTTTTAATCCAACCATGTTATGGCCTCTAGTGATAATAAATTTCCTCCCTTTGAATTTATTATCAATTATGTGGAGAAAATTTATTATTACCTATGGAGAAAATTTGTAATTGATAAAAAATATAGTTTTGGATATTAATGAACCCAATGTATTGATGTTATATTTTTTTAGATTATGTATTTTATTTAGGTATATTTGAATATAAATATATAATGTTAATTTTTTGGGTGGTGGTTTGAGTATCCACTGAAAAAAAGGAAAAGTGATTAACAATTATTTAATGGGTCATAATGTTTTTACTCTTGAATACTCAACTATAAATCGTCTTGTGGATTTTATAACAATATATGAACTAATTTATACACCCCATGTCTATTGTAATAATTGGAGGGGGAGGATTATTTTTTATAGTAATTTACATTAAATATATATGATGGACGATGTTGGGTGTTTAGAACATGAGTCAAAAGTTTTTTTAGGAGTATTTAAAAGTAGACAAATATTATGAAATATAGAATAAATTAATTTATAATTTATGACTATAAATATAAATAGTTCTTAACATGTTGGATACTGAAATTATTTTGTAATATCTCTTGGATGACATTTTGAGAAAAACAGGGATGACCTAATTTCATTTGGAATAACATTTAGTTTATTTTGATAAGTATGTAATTAATAATTTTTATATCGAAAATTAAATAAGTATAGACTATGTAGGATTAATTTCTTATGATTTATATGAGAAGTTTCACCTTGTGTATAAATTATTTCAAAATTTTCCTATGAATAAATAATATGTTTGTATGAGTCATAACAACCAATATATGATTCATCTTTGACCTGTGTATGATTAATTAATATTTGATTATAATTTATATGGTAATAAATATGAATAATATCACTTCCTGTAAGGGCTATTAAGAATTTCTCATGGGTCATTACAACCTTCGTATTCATCAAAATATATATAAATTTAGATACAATTTTTTTATGAAAATAAAAGACTATATTTAAAAACAAAATAAGGAAATTAATTTTATTGATTCAAAATCAATTCGTATATGTTCCAAACATCAGGATGCTATTACTATCCATTATTAAAACCTATGATAAAATAAAATCTAGGTGATGAGCATATTGATAAAAATCATTATGCATATTAAATAATCATGTAGATACTATTATGGTTATTCATGGGGTATTCATATGAGTTTAAAACATTTTGATCAGTGCTAAATGATTCTTTTAAATGATAATCGTTATACTAAATTTAGATGATATAAATTCTATAAAACATTTAATGTTGGAATTAATCATGCCGGAAAATAAAAACGTCCTGATTTCTTAAATATATAAATTTAACAATAATTGAGAGGATTCAATTGATTTTTGGTTGTGATTTAAATATCATAAGACTTTTTTATTCAGTCAAAATTTGATGATATTTGTGGTGATTTTTTTGGATTATACATACTCAATCTTGATATCTATATTAGTATTAAATGAAATATTTAATATTATGAGCTAAATGTATCATTTTTTTAACATGTAGTTGTTTTATATACTATATATATTTCGAATAATTATTTAATTTTATTAATAAAGATGGATTTTTTAAAGGAAAATGCGAGGAGCCTACTAGATAATAAAGCGTGACATATTATTCCAAGTGAGATTAATAAAATCATAAAATAAATATTATGAAATTTTTATAATTAAATTAGATATGAGAATTTGAGAAAATTATTCGATATATCTAGCTAACACTCTTAAATTATAAAATATATGGAGATCATGGGAGAATAATAAAAATATGGAAAAACCTGTGAAAATATTTTTTTCTGGATTTCACACTTTTGAAAAATTATTTACATCTATATGAATTTAAAAATGTAGCCAAAATAAATAAAATTCCATTTGTATAGGTAAGAATATTTGAAAGAAAAATAATATATAATTGTATCTGTTTTAAGCCTTTTGTACGTAAAAAATATTCCATGAGTCAATATGTAAACTGTAACACCCGAGATTTGTATGTGAAAAATTTTGTTTTTATGTTATATAAATCATCAAAGAAATCTTTAACTACACACAAAACTATCATTGTTTTCTTTATTCGCTACTGCGACCTTCCTCGATAGCTTGCGTTGTACGCAATACCGAGTTTCACTAAACAACGATATGCTAGTAAAATATTATTAAAACTAGATGTTATGAATAGTAATGCCCACTTTTTGAAATATTGTAAATTTTATCTTAAAAAATGGACTTTATTTTTGGATTTGGAGTATCGAAATTAGCCTAGGGTGAAACTTTGGAATTTTTTTAAAACATTCATTTTTTGATTTATAGTGAAAACACTAGGTTACTATTTAAATACCATCTTTTTATTTAAATAATTATTTATTTTATTTAAATTTATTTGAGATCAAAATTGATACATAAAAGCTATATAAGTTCAATGTAATTCATTGGAGAGATTTTATAATAATTTTAGATATGTAAAAATTTTATTGAACTTTTCAACATCTTTTACCCACCTCCTAAGAGATTTTTAAAATTTACATTAAACTTAATTTTACCGATTCTGTGAGTGGAATTCCAAAAATACTAGAAACATGTTTAACATCAAGGACTAAAATGTGGTTCAATGAGATGAAAATAATTTTTGTGGAATAGTAACTTTTTACTTTTTTTACCACAATTAAAATTAAATAGGGTAATTAAGGGTAAAAATGATATTATTATTATTACACTAAAACATGTCCTAATTCTGTTTGATAATTTTAATTCGACCAAAAACAACATTAGGAATCAAATATGACCATTTAGGCCCACTTTTATTAGTTTAGGACATATAATATTATTTTATTTAAAGAATAGTTTAAATAGTTAAAATCAATGTTTAGTAACTAAAACATTTTTAATATACGGATATACATACGATAAATTCGACAATAAATATTCATTATAAATATAAAAATATTTCCTACATAATGGTGTTTTATTTATAAATTTTATACATTAAATAATTTAATTTATTAATGACACAATGATGATGCAGTAATTATCTTATTAATGAAATATTGACATAGTTGTTGTTATAAACACCCAAATAAATGTAATTTGAGGCTTTTTATGAATTAAACTAATTTTCTAGGTTAATATGACATGTTATTAGTGATTTAATTAACTTTTTTTCAAACTAATCTTTCTATTATGAGTTTGAAAAAAATCAATTACCAAATAAGGTCAAAATTGTCATAAAATAGTATTTAAATACAAATATTAGATTATTAATTGTTATTTTATTCCTAAAAATATAATGATCAGCCAAATGAATTAGATAAGGTTATATATATTAATAATAAACAACATGGGGTTTGTTTGGATTGTTATAGTAAGTTTATTAACCTTATAGAGTAAGAAAACAAGAAGACATTGTAAAAGTAAAATTATTATACATAAAGTTAAATCTAAATGAAAAGGGTAAAATAGAAACCTAATCTTGTATAAATTCTATTGGATGAGATAATTTCGACCCATACCCACCTTATATTCGAAATAAATTAATTTGGATCTATTAAAAACCGAATATGATTTTATAATAAAATAATATTTTTTTTGTTTTACCTAAGGTCCCCTCTCCTCCCACATAAAAGGGCACCCCCTCCCTCTCTTCCTCACACCATGTTGAGCCTTCCTGTTCTAAAAAACCCTACCAATTTCTCTTATAAAATTTCCTAGAAACATCCTATAGGTCCTGGTATTCTTCAAAGCCCATTTTTAGTGCCCTAAAAGGAGGTTAAAAAGAGGCGCTTCAAAGAATAGGTAATGTCCGTTACCGATTCTTTCATCATTATTTCTTCTTCTACTTCTTCTTCTTTAGTTGTTTCATTATGATGTAATAACATAAGTATCAATAATATACTTATATGTTATTATAAGTATGAAACAACCCTATTTCACCATCTATCCATCATATGGAAAATGAAATCACCGCGAGTCCGTACGTACGGAATACCGTCTTCCTACCATGGTGTAATCTATTTTCCAACACCACCTTACTTGGAAAGGTATAATGGTTTAAATATTAACTATATATTATTATTTTAAAGTTAAAATTATTCTGAAATAGTATACATACACTCCAATACAATTCCACGATCATGGGAACGATATCATCGATCGTGCAAACGTACGGAATACCGTCTCCACGATGTGATGCGACTCATACTACATGATCATCATTTCATAATGATTATATAAATGAATTGAATGAATAAATATGATATATATTAAACTAATACCATTCTGTAAATGAGGTATCTATAACCTAAAAAGAATAATAAGAATGAATTCGACAAAACATGCCTAATAACAAAACATAATAAACACCCGAATAACAAGTAGCAATGAAATATTACTAATAAAAAGATAATAATATGACCATATATGATATCATAACAATGAGTATGATTCTGGAATAAGTAAATAACATTATTTAAATAATTTTATAGGAGGTTCAGACACTTACGATGCAAATCGGACTTACAGTAAGGGAAAATCTCACAATTTCATTTTTATCCGACATTGTTTATACTTCCGAATTAACTAGGGAATATTTATCATCCACATACATGTTTCCCCAATATGTAATATTATTTACTTCCACCTACAATTGTTTAAATCCAATTTTACCCTTCGGTGAGTTTTTAGTAAACGATATGAAAATAATCTTTTGTCGTTTTTCGTACGAGGTACTTTTTGACTTTTCTGGCCAAAGTACGAGAAGATTTTTTTTTACTTATACGGAATGAATGTATTTTCAAAACATTATTTCCATGAATATTCATTCATAAGTTTTCATGTTTATTTTTAATAAACTTCTTTTATTTTAAAATTTTATGACATGTTAAAAAAGGAATATGTTTTTGAAGTAGAAAGGATATTTTCCTCAAGAATGGAGTTCAAGTGTTTTATCAAAATTGTTTTCCATATAAGATAATATAGGGTTCTGTTTCTATCTCTCTTTTTACATTTTTTTTATTTTGTTCTGATGGAATTATTTTTATGATGTCCTTTTATCTTATATGGATTGTGTTATGATGGCATGATGATTAAGAATCCCATTTTTATTACATGGGTTGTGCTGTGATGTATGATTTATGATTTTGTGGCACACATAAGAATGGTTTAATTATAAGATGGATGGGACCTATATCTCCCTCCAATGCATTGGGTAAAGATAAATATCTCATGAGATAGACATGGCTGGAATGGTAGGTTAATCTGGTTCAGTGAAACAGGACTGAAACGGGGAGTGAACTCGGTTCAGAAATGGACTTTGTCCGCTAAGATAGTCTTGGAATTGAGTCTTGACTACTAAGAAATTATTCTCAATGATTATGTGTGTATGCCACAAAGTATCATGTTTTATGTTATGATTATTGGGATTAAATTTCACTACTATTATTTGTGCCATGTTATGAAATTATGATCCCTTTTACAGGTTATGATTTCCAAAATGTTATGTTCTTATGAATATGATGTGGTTGATATTTCTTTTGTTTACCCTTACTGAGCATTTGAGCTCACCCTTTTGTATGATTTCTTTCCCCAGGTCAGGAAGAAGGTTATTATGTAGGATATGTCAAAAGAGACTCTAGATATGATGAAATAAATGGGATACAATGTAGAAGCTTTATGAAATAGTTGTTTATGTCTCCTAGTTTTTAATGACACAATACCTATACAGTCCTATCATGGTGTTGATATATGTTGTAATAATTGTGCTTTAATTTTTAAGCAACAACAATTTATGTAATGTGTGGGTCATTATAGTTGGTATCAGTTGAAAGGTATAATCTACCTTTGGAAACTAGGATGTGAATGCCTTAGTAAGAACCCTAAGGATAATTATAAGAATAGAACATAATCCCAGTGTTTTAGAAATGTCCATGAACAACCTATGATAAGACCTTTAGTGTGAAATTTTATTCTTGATTATGTGGTTTTTTTATTATAATTAGTGTTTCTCACACTATTCATCTTGGTTTTAGTCAATGGCTGGAACTTGAAGGAATCTTGTTAACGTGGAATGCGACGGGCAATGCAATGATTTCCCCCTGAGCAACAAAACGTTATGGGAGTTGGAATGCAAAATCTTGTAGCCATGCTCCCACAAATTTCTCAAGCTATGAATCATGCAGGACTTCCAAATGAGCAAAGGAAGAGCAATATTCTATTGAATCCTTCATGAGGGAACGTCCACCCTCATTCAGCGGGTCTACAGATCCAATAGTTGTCGAACAATGGATCAATATCACTAAAAAGATATTTTTAGTCCTTCAATGTTATGAACATGATAAAGTCATATTAGCAGTTTATCGTTTGGAAGGTGAAGCAGATCAATGGTGGAATCTAATCTAGAATATGAGGCCAAGAGATGAAATTGAGTCCATGGAATGGGACGAGTTCAAGAACTTATTTTTCAAAAAGTACTTCTCTCATATTCTTCGAACAAATATGGAGAAGGAGTTTCTTGAACTGAAGAAAAGGGATAATGAATCTGTTGTTACCTACGAAGAAAATTTTACAAGACATGCAATGTATGCTTCTGGGATTATTATCCAACCTGAGAGTAAGATCGATCGATTCTTTATTGGCTTAAAACCAAGTCTTTGAATGGAGTTATCCATAAGGGACTTCAATAGCTACGAGGAAATCGTTCGATGTGCTCTCAAGCTTGATATGGTGATTGGAGTAACCCATCATTCATATAGGTTTGATAAGAAGAAGAAAATGAAATTAAAAGGAAAATCTAAAGAGCGTAGTGAAAAAAAGATGAGTTTTCCCTTATGCTCAAAGTGTGGAAAGAAACATGGAGGGAGTTGTCTTAAAGGGACAAAAAAATGTTTCAAATGTGGAAAAGAAGGTCATCAGGCATTTGAATGCCACAATGATGTGAAGAAGATGTCTAGTGATGAGAACAAATAAAAGGATACACACAGTGCACCTCCTACACATCAATGTTACAAGTGCAAGGAAATGGGGAATTATGCTAATCAATGCCCTAATCCAAGGGTTTTTTATGCTGATCGATGTCAAAAAACTCTTAAGGCTAAATACAAAGTAAAGTCACATGCAATTTCTATCAGCGATGTGGAGTATGATAACGAAGTGGTGAAAGGTACACTTACCATCCACTCTAAAGTAGAAAATGTTTTATTTGATTCTTCATCCACCCACTATTTTATTTCTGAAGAATTTTATAAGGGTATCGCCATATTACCTCAACAATTAGATGTTGAGTTAGCTGTGACAACCCCTAATGGCACAATAGTCGCATCAGGAGTTTATAATTCTTCTCCAATTGAAGTTTGTGGGAAAGTGCTTCCTAAAAATATTTTGATCCTTCCTATAGTGGTATATGATTTGATTCATTGAATGTATTGGCTTTCTTTATATGGATCTCATATAAACTTCCAAAGAAGGGATGTAACATTTCATATTCCAGATCAATCTATGATCGTCTGTCGATGCAAGGATGAACATAACCTTCTAGCAGAAATTTATTCTGTCTTATGGGTATTTATTCCACTAAATGAATGTTATTTATCTCAAATGGTTGGAGATAAACTCACGATTAAGAATGTTCCCATTGTACGAGAGTTTGATGATGTCTTTCCAGAGGAATTGTCGGTTCTTCCACCAAATCATGACGTTGTGTTTTCAATAGAACATGTACTAGGTGCTTTAACTATTTCAATGATACATTATAGAATGGCCCCAATTGAGTTGCAGGAATTGAAGAATCAACTCCAAGAGAATCTTAATAAGGGATTCATACGCCCTAGTGAGTCACCTTGGGGAGCACCTGTTCTGTTTTTTAAGAAGAAAGATGGATCAATGAGACTCTGCATTGATTATCGAGAACATAACAAGATCACTATTAAGAAAAAATATCATCTCCCATGCATTGATGACTTATTTGACAAAAAACACAGAGCTCAATACTTTTCCAAGATTGATCTTCGTTCAGGGGATCATCAACTAAGGGTCAAAAGGGAAGATATACCAAAGACGGCTTTTCGTACAAGGTATGGACAATATGAATTTATAGTGATGTCATTTGGTCTTACTAATTCCCCTGTTATCTTCATGGATATGATGAATTGATTCTTTAGAGACAATCATTATCAGTTTGTGGTAGTCTTTATAGACGATATTCTTGTCTATTCAAAGATCAAGGAAGAACATGAATATCACATGAGAATTGTATTAACCACCCTTAGAAAGGAAAAGCTTTATTCCAAATTTACCAAGTGTGAATATTGGATTCAAAAAGTTTCATTTTTGTGTCACATAATCTCAAAAGAGGGGATATCTGTGGATCCAGCAAAAACAGAGGTTATCGAAAGATTGTTGAGAGCAAAAACAGTAACTGAGATCCGATGTTTTCTTGATTTGGCTGGATATTATCGACGTTTTGTGAAATATTTCTCACAATTATCAAATCCACTCAACAGGTTGACTCGAAAAGGAGTTAATTTTTTGTGGATGGAGGAATTTGAAATGAATTTCAAGGAGTTAAAAAGAAGGTTATCCAATGCACCTTTCCTCACACTGCCTTATAGTAGAGAAAGCTTTGTGATCTACAGTGAGGCATCCACGAAGGGATTGGGGTGTGTTCTAATGAAAAATGATATTGTGATAGATTTTTCCTTATGATAGTTGAAAATCCATGAGCAAATTTACCTAACTCATGATTTGGAGTTAGTTGCGGTAATCTTTGCATTACATATTTGGAGGCATTATCTTTATGGTGAAAGGTGTGATATTTATACTGATCATAAAATTTTAAAGTATATTTTCACACAAAAGGAAATGAATATGAACCAAAGAAGATGGTTGGAGTCGATTAAGGATTACGAATCCTCAATTCATTACCTTCCAGGGAAAGAAAAAAAGGTGGCAAACACATTAATTAGACAAGACCATGCTAGATTATCTATGATGAGGATCACAAAAGATCCATTATTTATGAATTTACAAAGGATGGATCTTGGAATTATAATGGAAGGGGAGAAATCTTATCTTTCTCAAATTAATGTTCAACCATCTATACATGTGAAGATTAAAGAGGCACAGAAAGAAGATGTAGAGTTACAAAATATGGTGAGAAATGTTCCTAAATTCAACCTTGATTGTTATGGGATAATAAGGTTTAGTAATCGGGTTTGTGTTTCTCCCATCGCAGAATTAAAGAAGGAGCTGCTGGATGAGGCTCATAGTTCTTCATTCTCTATTCATCTTGGAAGCACGAAGATTTATATGGACCTGAAAGTGTACTTCTAATGGGATGGCATGAAAAGTGATGTTGCTGAATATGTCTCTCGATGCTTGGTTTGTCAGCAAGATAAAGCTGGGAGACAGAATTCTATGGGGATGTTACAATCATTACCCATACACGAATAAAAAAGGGAAAACATCCCTATTCTCTTTGTCACTGGACTTCCAAAAACATCCAATGGCAATAATTCTATCTGGTTATAGTTTATCGTATTACAAAGTCAGCACACTTCCTTTCTATTAGAGAGGATTTATCTCTGGATCATCTTTCCAGGATATATGTAAAGGAAGTGGTAAGATTACATGGAGTACCACTTTACATTATATCTGATTAGGATCTAAGGTTTACCTCAAAGTTCTCGTGAAGTCTTCAGCAAACTCTGAATACAGAGTTGAGTTTCAGCACTGCTTATCATCCTCAGAAAGACAGTCAGTCTGAGAGAACAATACAAACTCTAGAAGATATGTTAAGAGATTTCTCTATGGATTTCAAAGGTGGTTGGGATAAAAATATACCTTTGGAGGAATTTTCTTATATTAATAGCTTTCACTCTAGTATTCATATGGCTACTTATGAAGCTCTCTATGGAATGAAATGCCGAACTCCAACATGCTATGATGAATTAGGGGAAAGAAAGCTATTAGGACCTGATCTTGTTGATGAGATGGCATAAAAGTTCAGATTTTTTCAACAACACATTAGAGCAGCTCAGATTCGACAAAAAATTTATTCCGATAATCAAAGAAAATACCTAGAGTTTGAAGTGGGTGATAAAGTGTTCTTATGAATATCTCCTTGTAAAAGAGTAATGAGATTTGGAAGGAAGGTAAAGTTGAACCCTAGTTATATTGTTCCTTTAGAAATACAGGATTGTGTTGGGAAGGTAGCTTACTGATTGGCGCTTCCACCAAATCTCTCTCAATTTCATGATGTGTTCCACGTATCTCTCTTGAGAAAGTACATACCTGATCCTTGACATGTACTCTGCTCAGAAGTTGTACCACTGGATCAAGATCTTTCTTATTAAGAACAACAAATAAATATTATGGATCATAGAGAAAAAGTCCTACAAAACAAGACCACTTGCATTGTGAATGTCTTATGGAAGAACCACCAATTAGAAGAAGCTACATGGGAGCTGGAGGATATGATGAGGGAGAGGTATCCTCATCTGTTTGTAACCATGTGACGAATTTCAAGGGTGAAATTCATCGTAAGGGGGGTAGAATGTACCACTAGAGATTTTTATGAGAAATATTTTGTTTTTATGTTATATACATCATCAAAGTAATCTTTCACTAGACACAACACTAGCTTGGCTTTCTTTATACGCAACCGCGGCCTTCCTCGATAGCTTGCGTTGTACGCAATACCGAGTATCACTAAACAATGATATGCTATTAAAATATTATTAAAACTAGCCATTATAAATATTAATACCCACTTTTTGAAATTTTTTAAATTATATCATTCAAAATGGACTTCATTTTTGGATTTGGAGTATTGAAATTAGCCTAGTGTGAAATTTTGTTATTTTTCTGAAATCTTTCAATTTTTGATGAATATTGAAAACATTGGGTTACTATTTAAAAACCGACATTTTATTTAATTATTTATTTATTTTATTTAAATTTATTTTAGGTCAAAGTTGTTACATAACACCTATATAAGTTCAATGTAATTCATTGTAGTTATTTTATAATAATATTATATATATAAAAATTTTATTGAACTTTTCACCGTCTTTTACCCACCTCCTATGAGAATTTGAAAACATACAAAAAACATAATTTTACCACTTCTGTGAGTGGAATTTTGAAAATCCGAGAGACACAGTTCTTATCAAGGACTAAAATGTGGTTCAATGAGATGAAAATAATTATTGGTGAATAGTAACTTTTTACTTTTTTTTACCACGGTTAAAAGTAAATAGGTTAATTAAGGGTAAAAATGATATTTTTATTACCCTAACACATGTCTTAATTTTATTGGATAAGTTTAATTCAACCAAAAAAAACCTTAGTAATCAAATATGACCATTTAGGCCCACTTGGATTAGATTAGGACATTTAATATTATTTTATTAAAAAAATAGTTAAAATAGTTATAATCAATGTTTAAGAAGTAAAACATTTTTAATATAGGGTTATACATAAGATAAATTCGACTATAAATTTTCATTGAAATCTAAATATATTTCCTACGTAATGGTATTTTATTTTTAATTATTATAGATTAAATAATTTATTTTATTTATTACACTATGATAATGCAGTAATTATATTATTAAAGAAATATTGAAATAATTGATGTTATAAATACCCAAATTAATGTAATTTTAGAGTTTTCTGAATTAAACTAATTTTATAGGTTAATATGGCATTTTATTATTGATGTAATTAACTTTTTTCGAACTAATAATTCTGTTCTGTTATTCACAAAAATCAGTCACCAAATAGTGTCAAAATTGACGTAAAAATGTTTTTAAAACAAATATTATATTATTAATTGTTATTGTACTAAACAAAATATTAGGTTAGTCCAAATTACATAGATAAGTTTATATATTCTAATAATAAACAAATTGGGGTTCATTTTGGCTTGTTATAGTAAGTTTATTAACCTTATATTGTATGTAAACAAGAAGACACGGTAAAAGTAAAATTACATAACTTAAAGTTAAATCTAAATGATAAGGTTGAAATAGAAACCTAAACTTTTCTAAATTCTGTTGGATGAGATTATTGCGACACATACCCACCTTATATTTTAAATAAATCAATTTGGAGCTATGAAAAACCAAATATGACTTTATAATAAAATAATATTTTTAGTTTTTCATAAGGTTCCCCTCTCCTCCCTTATAAAAGGGAACATCCTCCCTCTCTTCCTCACACCACGTTGAGCCTTAATGCTCAGAAAACCCCGGCCAATTTATCTTCTCCACTTCCTTAGAAACATCCTAGTGGTCCTGTTCTTCTTTAAAGACCATTTTTTGTGCCCTAAGAGGAAGTTAAGAAGAGGCACTTCAAAGAAGAGGTAATGTCCGTTACCGATTCATTCAACTTTATTTCTTCTTCTACTTATTCTTCTTCTTTTTTGTTTCATTATGAAGTAATAACATCTGTATCACTCATATACTGATATGTTATTATAAGTATGAAACAACCCTATTTCACCATCTATCCATCCTATGGAAAACGAAATCACCACGCGTGCGTACGTACCGAATACTGTCTCCACGCTGTGGTGTAATCTATTATCCACACCACCTTACATGGATGGGTATAATGGTGTAAATAATAATTATATATGATTAATGTAAAGTGATATTGATTCTGAAATAATATACATACACTCCAATACAATTCCACGATCATGGGAACGAAACCATCGCTCGTGTGTACGTACAGTATACCGTCTCCACGATGTGATGCGACTTGTTCTACATCATCTTCATTACATAATGATTATATAAATATATTGAATCAAAAATATGATATATATTAAACTAATAACATTCTCTAAAGGTTGTATTTATATCCTAAAAATATGAATAACATTTTGTTCGACAAAACACGCATAAGAACAAAAAAAAGTAATAAACACCCGAATAACAAGTAGAAATGAAATATTACTAATAAGAAGCTAAGAATATGACGATATATGATATTATTACAATGATTATGATTCTTAAATAAGTCAATAACATTATTTAAATCATTATACAGGAGGTTCGGACACTGACGAAGCAAATCAGAACTAAGGTAAGGGAAAATCTCACAATCTCATTTTTATCCGAGATTGTTTATACTTCCGAATTTACTAGGGCATATTTATAATCCACATCCATGTTTCCTCAATATGAAATTTTATTTCCATCCACATAAAATTGTTTAAATCCAATTTTACCCTTCTTTGAGTTTTTAGTAGAATATATGAATAGAATCTTTTGTCATTTTTCATACGAGGTACTTTTTGACTTTTCCGGCCAAAGTATGAGAAGAATGTTTTTTTAACTTATACGACATGAATGGATTTTTAGAACATTATTTCCATGAATATTCCTTCACAAGTTTTAAAGTTTATTTTTAATCAACTTCTTTTAGTTTAAAATTATATGACATTATAAGAAAGGAAAAAACATTTGAAGTAGAAAGGATATTTTCCTCATGAATTGAGTTCAAGTGTTTTATCAAAATTATTTTACATCTTAGATAATATAGGGTTCTGTTTCTATCCATATTTTTACATTGTCTTGATTATGTTATGATGGAATTATTTTTATGATGTCCTTTTGTTTTATATGGATTAAGTTATGATGGCATGATGATTAAGAATCCCATTTTTATTACATGGGTTCTGCTATGATGTATGATTTATGATTTTGTGGCACACATAAGAATGGTTTCATTATGAGATGGGTGAGACCTATATCTACCTCCAATGCATTGGGTAAGGATATATATCTCATGAGATAGACATGGATGGAATGGAAGTTTAATCTGGTTCAGTGAAACAGGACTAAAATGAGGAGTGAACACGGTTCAGAAATGGACTTTGTCCACTAAGATAGTCTTGATAATTAGTCTTGACTACTAAGAAATGATTCTCTAAGATTATGTGTTTATTCCACAATGTTTCATGTTTTATGTTATGATTATTGGGATTATAATTCAATACTATGATTTATCCCATATTATGAAATTATGATCTCTTTTGTATGTTATGATTTCAAAAATGTTATGTTCTTATGAATATGATGTGATTGGTATTTCTTTTGTTTACCCTTACCGATCATTTGAGCTCACCCTTTTGTATTTTTTCTTTCCCCATGTCAGGAAGAAGGTTATTAAGTAGGATATGCCAAAATGCACTCTAGATATGATGAAATAAATGAGAGATAATGTAGATACTTTATAAACTGGTAGTTTATTTTTCCCTGTTTCTAAAGACACTATACCGATACGATCCATTCATGGTTTTGTTTTATGTTGTAATAAGTGTGCTTCAATTTTGAAGCAATAAAAATATATGTAAAGTGTGGGTCGTCATATCAACAAAGATGGAAGTTGATGGATTTAAGGGAACTAATGTTTTCAAAGTGGAAGAGTAAGAGCAATTGAATCTATGTTAATGTGGTACACCATCTATGATTAGAGTAAAATAAGAAGTGTATTATGATCAGTTAACTTGGATCAATTTAGAAATAAAATAAGATAAGTAGATAACCAATGTAGATAAACGTGGAATAAGTATGAGAAGATCAAATAAGTAAGTGTTTACTCATTAGGTTATTCAAGAACCATATTTTTTGGGAGGTTTTATTCATAACATATTGATTTGTGAGTTTCTTGTTATCAGATTTTGAAAGAACATTTTATCTTGGAATATATTATTATGTTGAGTTGAATGGTTCAATTGTGATGATTTAAATAGAGTTTATGACCATATGAGTCAATGAAGAAAAATATTATATTGGATACATTGACATCCCTAGACTTCTATGGGAACTACATTAAGAGGGTGAAGGAAATAAAGATTATGTAGTGGGATTCATGTTAAATTATTTGAAGAGTGATGGATAACATGATCTAGAGTGTGATATAGTGATCCAATACCTATTTATTATAGTTTTATCATGTATTAGAAATATCCCTAGAAAATGTCAGATTGTTTTGATGATAAGTCTATAAGGTAAATTTTTTGGCATGGATATCTCATGCACAAATATGAGTGGGATTATGAGGAGGGTCTTAAACTTATAAAAATACCTATTTATTTAATTATATAAATTTTATATAGTTATATGATAGGTTAAATTTGCAAATATCATATAGTGATAATCAACATCATAGTTTAAAATAAAAATGGGATTTTAATTAGAAAATGATTGAGAATTGTTTTATTTTAACACATATTTGACCTACCTCTCAATTGTTTCTATAAAATCCTATGGAAGATTCACCATTTTTGGCAAGGGAGTAAACCCTAAAGGTCTCACTAGAATATTATCACTAATATAAAATGTGATTTCATCACTACCTTTTCATTACATAAGATTCCAAGGAAATGACTCTCAATTTCAACTATAAAAGTATTTCTCTTTCACCAACACTAATCCACCATTAACCTAGGAATATAAATTGAATATTGAGTCCTCACCAACATTTAGTAGACTACAGTTAAAATTAGTTGTCATAAGTCCATCATTATGAAGGAATTAATCATCATAATGATATGTTTTGTCAAATTAATTTGTTCTCCTTCTTTATTTTCATTTACATTGTCATATAAAATATTCTTGAATCCCTATATACTATAATTTGTTTCAATTAACCATATTATTCTTTAAAAAGATAATATTTTACTAACATGACTCTTTTTTCACACATAATAACTTTTTTAAAAAAATTCATGTTTTGGTTGGTTTTTACTCTCATATGAATTGTGTTATAAATTTTTTGTCATGAATTATTTAAAAAAATAAATAATACAAATATAATGTAATAATTCAAAATTAATGTTTTTTTAAATTATTGAATGATAAAATATATAATATTAATCATTAATATAAAATCAAACTCTTATTATTGAATTCAAATTAAACAACACAAGTAGGATTTTAACTGTTCATAATGAACCATCACCACATCTACAAAAAATAAAACATTCGAATTAAAAAATATTTTAAAAATGAGATTTTGACCTCAAATACAATTATTTTTTTGATTAAACTATAATAGATGATTAATTATTAGGACCTAAAATAAAAATGATAGTATAAAATAACCGAGGCAATTTTCCCAAAGAATTCAATTTAAAAAATAGTTAATTAGTGAGTAATAAGATATTACAATTGAATTAAATAAAGTAAAATGAATGTAAATATAAATTTTATATAAAGGAAAAATGAAAATAAATATATTATATAGGATTTTAGATCATTTATAATGAAGAGGGATTCCAAGATATGGGTCTTTTTTCTCAATTTTCAATCATTGAGATATCATCTAATTTTTTTTCAAATAAAAATAATTGGAAGTCTAGGTGAGAACCATATAGATGAAATAAATTATGAATGATTTTTAGGCTTAAAAGATAGGAAAACATGGTCCAAATAAGACCTTTCATGTAAGGATAAAAATAATCTCAAGCCTCAAGTCCATTGCAAGCACAAAAAAATGATCCATCGATGCACTCAGGAAACACAAATCATAACCTCCAACGACGCACCAAACAAAAACATTGGAAATTGGTGAGAATCCAACCCACCATGAGCTACCAATGCAACACCAAACCACTAGGAATAGTCCAACAAGAAACTCCAAGAACCATCTAAGGAGGATGACTGAGTGTCTTTTTCCGAGGCCAATACCTATACATCTTTTGTCCATGCCACCCTAAATTTTTATCCACAAGAGATTCATAGTAACACTAAAATCTACTTATAAAATGATAGACTCATTTTTACTTAATCAACAAATGGTTGTTCTCTATGAAAATAAATCGATTTTCCATTCATTAAAATGTAAATCATTATTCATGGGTAGGGTTACTATAGTTTAATTAGTATCATGTGAAACATAACTTTTTTTTGGAAATACTCATTTGATATCTCGCTATGGAAAAATGGGTGGGGTGTAAAGGGATATCCAAATTTTCCAATGTATTTAGTGTAGTAGTCCACAATAAGAGTTAAATTTCCATCTATTCTTTAAGGGAGAGTGGTCTTCCATTATCTGAAAAAAAAATCTTCAACAGTGAAGAGGAGTAGAATACTAGTGAAAATATTCTTTCAAAATTGGTTTATAGGATCAGAAGATAACATAGTTAAAACTATGGTGTTATCTATCATCTTTATTTATGGATTTTTGAGAATTTAGAACACAATTAAGACATCTAGGAATGAGGGTTTCTATATCTCGACCACAGTGGTGATGGTTATGGAACATTACCTCACAACCGATCTGGTCCACCATTTTAGGCACTGGGATCACTATCGCTCATTGTAATGTCTCATCCCTAGCAGTCATATGTTTCATATGTCACATAGTTCTATCATGAAATGAAATTGGATGCACTTAATACCCCATCTCGGTGGTGTTAAAATTAATATTGATCGATCATACACCAATTGTAATATATGGGTGGAGGGGTTGTTCATATTTAGGTCGATTTAGTGATTATTGAATTCTATATTAACATGGTCCATGGGGACTACCCCATTATTGAATCATCTGATGTTATGAGGGGGCTTTAATTGTGTGTCTCCCATATTACTCTGTAGGAATGGGTTGAAACCGATTTATCTATTTGTCATAAGACCATCTAGAGGATATTTTCATTCCTTGGATAATCATTATTTTAGTTCACAGATATAGGAATATCTTCCCTAAAATAAATAAGGCCACCAACACATGGATGAAGGAAAATATGGTTGAAGAAATGTTTTCTTACAAGGTCCCTCTTTTAATCAATGTAATGTTTCTATTTCCACTGATTCCCTTCCCACTTAATGTATTAATATAATAAGATCTATAAATCTGTGGATCCATTATTTCATCCCCCCAATTTGTCTCTACATCCCCCACCACCAATTAAATTTATAATCGTTGTATGGATGGATTACTGATGGGGAGGGATTCATTAGAAAAATTCTTAAACAAGGAACCACAGGACCAACCAACCTTTTCGAATGATTCCAACATGAAAAAAAGAACCCCTCAAAATATACAATCCCTGATTCCCCCAATATGATCCAAAACCTCATTAGAATCTATCAAACCTGAATAAAATGGTGTTGTGAACAAAGTAACATAGAGAAATGGAATAGGAATATGCGGATATTCAAAACCACTATTTTTTAGAAAAAGGAAAAAATAACCATTAATCATAATAGAAGGGAATCAAGTAGTTAACTTGTGAGGGGAGAGAATAACATGGACCAAGTTTTCCTACATTCATTTAATTTCCCTGAATGTATTTTAAGATGACTCTTCCATGTTTAATCTCCAAATAATATCAACTGGTTTTGGAAAGGGGAGTACATAACTGAGGTATTGACCATTAATGATTTCCATTGTTGACCTAATACCATCGACAAGAGTGTGGTCATGGGGTAGACTAAAATCGGAACACAGAAACCCATATGTGAGTTTGATTGAGGGAGTGGAGTGGAAGAGGGTTCCATGAAAACTCTATAAATTATCTTATGATAAACATTATTTGGGATATCTATTTTTTAATAAACTAATATAATTATTCCTATCATATATCTGATACCACATGAACATGTTATATAACCCAACTTCATTCTATGGGTTTTAATAATTATATGTCTAGTTGATATCATATGGATCACATATATATGGTTGATAAATATGGGATGAGAAGGTCTGATATAAACCACCAATTAATTTGGAAAAGTATTTGTATCACATTAAATAATTATAGTAAAAGAATTGTAATGCTTGATTAAATTTGGAAATCTTGTATTGATGTTTGATTAACTACTGTATATGTTACAATTATTGATTCCTGATCCAAAATATTATTATTTTAATCATAGATAACAATGAAATATGTTATTATTTAAAATTCTTATTATTGTGATACATGTATATTCTGTAACTAATAAGCCCAATAATCTTATAGTCAGTGCATTATTTAATTACACTAATATTATGACCAGGAATCAAATCCTGAAGGGCATACCAGTTATCCAATTTTGGAAACTAGCTTCCTAACATGAACCATACATTATAATCTAAATCATAAAATAAATCAATGGGAATATTTTTGTGAATACCAACATTCTCCAAGATTAACCATTTATACGAGTCTTAATTCACATCATGTCAACCTATGTGAAATAAAACATAATATAGGTGTGAGCTCAGATTCATTGTAGGGGAAAGTAATATAGTGTATGTTATCATTAACAAGCCTAAATAATTATGGTAAGGTGATTAACTAAAACATATGACATTTATTCAAAAACAAAAGAATATTATGAAAATAATGAAAGAATACCAAATATTTCCATATAAATAAACCCAGTATAATGAAACTTAACCATGGATATTATACTAGTCTAATAACCACATTTTATATCAATATCAACTCTCAATTGATGTAATTCATAATACCGAACATCATATACATTTTGTTAAGGCTTTGGCCAAGACATTGTACAATTATGGGTAAAAACCCAGTTTTGTTTGATTCATAAGACCGACAGATACACTGAGGAGCTATAACAGGCCCCTCCTAATAGTTATTATGTCCAATTCATTTCTCGTTTGAAAGGAGTGAAACATAAATAATATAAATATTCATATTGGAGAATTAACATATGAAATGTGAAAAAGTTTACTACATACCTTGTATAGAATCAATATAACACATCCACAATCAAACTGATCCAAAAAACTTAAATAAAATATGTTATCATATGTGATAAACCTCAATTAATCCTAAAATACTACTGAGGATATTGACAAAAATACAAATAGTCTAATAAAATCAATAAACTTTATTGAGATAAATACCTCTATTACATTTAAATCATTTATTTAAGAGGAAAAATAATATGAAAAGAAAAAAACCATTGAAATGAATCTTTTATTCATGTAAAGGTAGCTTCAAAATAATAAGTTGTCATGACGGTGAATATAGATTCTCTTTCAAAGTATGTTAAAAAACCATTCCATTAATATTTTTTGTTTGAAAATCCATAGTGGAAATAATTTAAAAAATTAAAAAACCCATTTTAATGAATTTTTAAAAACATATAAATGGAGAAAAATGGAATTAAAAAACATTGGAGAATAGAAAAAACTTTTTAGTGAACATGGACATGGATTAAAAGACATGATAACTAAATAATTAACCCTTCAGGGTGTCCCATTCAATTTTGAATATTTAAATCATAAGACCTATAAATGAATAAAATTTAACAAAAATTAATATATTAATATTAAATATATTAATGAAATCATAATTAAAATGTAATTTATATACACCTCATAAAATATTTCTGGTTTATAACCTCAAATTACACCTCAATGAAAAGAGATTGAGACAAGGTCCCTTACATTTTGTTTCCTTTTTTTAGAAAATTATTTAATCAATTGTATAAAAGTTTAATGAAAGTAAATAACGAATTATAAACAATATTAAAATTAAAGATATTATATATGATCCTATTATAATATTTTATTACAAATTGTGTGTAATATTTCATTATTTTCACTATGTATGGTGTTAATAGACTTGTTTCTCAAGTATGTTATGACTAGTAATTTGTTGTTCTAATTAATTATATCATGATTTAATCAACTCCAAAATGTAAAACATGTTGTATAAATCATATATATCGAATATATATATATAAATATATATTTTTCGAATAATACATTAAATTTTGAGATATTAAATGAAATGCACCATTCACGGAGACAATATTCTATATGTATGCATAAACGTTATTTTTATTTTTCCCCCATTTTAAAATAATGAAAATTAAATGATATATATGTATATAATAATTAAAGTAACATATATATGTTATCACATATGTTTATAAAACCATAGTTTATTCATTCTATATATAGTGTAAATGAACTACATCACTCTGTGTAGTCGGTAGTACAAACATCCACAAATGATGTTATCATATTTTTTAAAAATAGAAATCATGACGTTATGTTTTATATAAAAATTTATGTAAAATAAATATATCATAAATATCATATATATCATATAAAAACATTTTTCCATCATAATGATGATACATGATAGGTGGTAAAGGGAAAAATGAACAACATCGCTCTCTGAGGCGGCAGTTCATCATACAAGAACTGTAAATTTTTTACCCATTTGATGGAATTGATTGTAGGTGTGGGTCTAAAACATAAAGTAAAAACATATCATAATATTTTTAATAAATATGTTTTTATATAAAAAATTAATTATAATAAATTATTGAGTGAGGAAATAAATAAATCCAATGTGACTGTTGAAGAACGTTACCTTTTATTTGGGTATCTCTCCTTGTTTTATACAAAAAGTAATATTTAGTTTGATTTTTCCCCAAATTGAGGTTTCCTGTATTTGTGTAGGGATGTTGGGAACTTATTTTATCATGGATTCGTGAATATATAAAGCTCAATGGGGTGTGATGAATTAAAGGAGGGGATTCCCCATTATAATTGATTTGAGGGACACTTTCCGAAATCTGCAAAATATTTACATATAATAAAAATAATATAGAGAAAAATACTTGAAAATATATAATGAATGAATGTGTTAACAAATTCTATCCACCTTATTTTCCCATTTTTAGTATTTAACATTTTTTCCATTTTCAAATAATTTAATAATATATTAATTCAATCTAATATCATTATTGTTCAATTTAATACCATTTATTCAATTGGACTTCAGAGGCATAATGAAAAAGTGGTAATTCGACTATATTTGTTAAAAACATATAAAATATATCATATAAATATTTAATATTAATTATACACATTTACACATCCCTAATATATCAAAATTAATAACATTAAAATCAATACTGTAATTTTGTTGTCAGCTAAATTAATATTGTTTTAGTAGTGAAGATGTATTTACTGATTTTATATGATTTAAAAGAATAAAATCAAATTTTTATAAAGAAAATTATTTAGTTAATATAAATATAAATATATTTAGCTTCTTTCATATTTTTATTTTTTCCCTATGTATATACATAAAATATATTAAATATAAAGAGTGTGACATTTTGTAAATATCCATGATTTAAATAATATATAAGTTATTTTCATAGAAAAGTGTCCATTAAACAAATAAAATTATATATTAAGGTGATAAGGGTTTAGTAATATTCATCAGAAGTTTTATATTCAAATTTAGGATGCATTGATACCATATTATTTTTCTTTTATCCCTTAGTTAATCCCCCTTACTCATACAATGACAACATGGATTTTTACACTTTAACGATTAATATAGTTAAAATAAGATGAAAACTGATAAATAAATGAGTCATGGATGAATGATTCAACCATATACAAATAATTTGGATGATGTATCTATTTTTTTAATTTTTTATCATTTAATTAAATAATATTTTTTTTAAATATCATTAATGTAAATGTTGGTAATATTCATTACATGACTTTTAAAAAATATCATAACAACTTGTTATCTTCAAAAAACCAATACCTCTCTAATAAGTCATCGAAATATATTATGTTATTAGATGTCATAAATTTATATAATTATATTTATTTTACTATTTTGCATATAATTTTTTATATTTCAATTAATTTAACAATTATTACATCATCATTGTCTAAGACATAATGGAAATAATTTTTGTCCAAAAAACTAAAAAATTACCTTTTGTAATTTAATAATTTTAAATTATAATATTATCTTTATAGTCTAATTAATCCCCATTTTAACCCCATATTATTATATTTAACTTGTAAACAAAAAAGCATCACAAAATTGACTTTTCTTGGAATATAATATTATAAATGTTATATTATTATCAAAAAGGACATAAATGGTCACATAACTGATCCTACAATACTTAGGGACGAAAACATTTCATCAAAAAAAATTTGTTCAGGTATTAAGGTAATTTTATAATGTTAATAATCTTATTTTTACATTTATGTATCTGATTTACCCTGAACCGTGGAAAATAAAAAAAATCGTAATATTACTATTAATAATGTCCAAAAATTAGGTTTATCATATTATATTATAAATATAATAATAATTTCAACCGTGTATGTAGATTTTTAAAAATAAATTCACAAACGTGGCTTAGTTATGTTTAGCATTAATCATGTAGATGGGGCAAGAAAACGATTTAATGAAAAAATGTTAAAAAGCACAATAAAATTTAATATCCAATTTCAATATAAAAATATTGAAATAACTTAAATTGGATTCGTATTTGTAAAATTTAACTATTTTCTATTTAAAACCCATTTAAAAATATTATTTATTATTACTAATTTTTTAAATGAAAAGTTAGTTTCCAACCACAACACAATATTTTTAACTATATATATAAATAATAAACTTCTCAAAATATTACCAATAATAAATCTAATGTAAATTTTTATATTCCAATTTACAACAAGAATTTTATTTTTTAAAAATAAAATATATTGAAGTGTAAATTTTTTATTTAATATAATTTCTTCATAAACGGTTGTAAAACTACTTTTATTAAAAAAAAATAGGTTTTTATGTCCAATATTAGGTTTGTTCTTATAGTATGCATTTAAAATATATTTTAGATTACTGTAAAAATATTTTATTCACTATATAACGTATAAATTCGCTAAATAATTTCTCAATATGTGTTAGAATTTAAATGACTATGGAAAATGTAACTAAATAGAGTATTGTATAAACTTGGTGTTACGTACATTGTAAGCTATGAAAAAATGAAATTTATTCTGAAAGGAAAAATATGGTAAATACTTGGGGTGCTAGTTATTCCATAATTTTAGTCCACATTCCTATATTATAAACCATGAATCATGTTTTTATATTATATTTTTAGAACTTTGGGTGTTTGTCAACGTTTGATGTTATATGACCTTTTATCATTCTTTTTTTAAAATATTATGAATATGTGTTATTTTAACAAGATATTTCTCCCATTTCATGTTTTCTATCATGTGTATGATATAACCCATTTTTGAGAGGTTCATAACTATTTCCATAACTAAACATTTGATACCACCCCTTATTATGTTTCTGTTTTACCTGATGAAAAATTTACAATATTCTATTAAAGAGGTTACCATTCAGGGATAATTTTGAAGGTGATGTTGATCAATTAATGCATAATAAGAAATTTCTATAGATAATATATAATGAAATAAATCCATTGGGTTTGGGGATTGTGAATTTATTTGTGAGAAGTAAGGATTATATTATGGAAAATATATAATATGTATTCATGCTAAATTTATATTGTCTCAAAATAATCACATGTAGAATTATGAAAACATTTATTAAAGATAATTCGTGGTATTTAAAAAATATTAGTCTAATCATTAAAATCATGAATTTTGGTCACTTCATCAGTAACTATAAATTATTCTTAAATAAAAAATATACAATCAATTCTATATCATCATAGAATTACTGGGGACTTAAATAATGAATTGAAGGATATATATATATATATATCCTCATATTGTTTTTAATATCTCATACAAGATTCTATTTTTTACCCAAGAAAACATATACATAGTAATAATCATATCCACATAAAAAATCCATAAATTGTTCATTCATCTTAATATTAGCCTTCGGTCAATTATTGTTAAAATAAAATTAATTATTTGAATTGTGATTATAACATATAGAACCTTTGTAAATCCTTCCTACTATAGTTCCACACACATTTTTTAGTTCATTACATCCTTCAGAAAATATATAAATTCTTTTATACATAATAATTCCCTTATTCATGTGATTTTTCATTTCCCCCCACTTTTCATCTCCTTTTTAAACATGGCTTATATTATTTCACCCCAAGCTATGTGTTTTCGTACAACTTATTAAATAAAGAGAAAAAATATGGACATACTAATTCCATAATAAAATTAATCCATTGATTTTATATATCATAACCAATGTTTATATATATGATTTGGACAAAAAGATCTCATATTTCTCTGTAACTCATGTAAATGGATCTTATTCATCACACACACAATCACACCATCACTATTCTATCTCACTAAACATTCGGTTAAACCCTATCTACATAATTTAATCATTTTCATATTAGTTATAAAATTATCATCTAAATATTTCAAATAGAGTGTTATTTTATTATATCTAATGGGTCACCCAATATACTTTTTGAAAATCTAGGGAATAAATATTAAAATACACTCCATCTAAAACATTTTCAATTTAATTTCAGTTTATCAATTCCATATATGAGATTACATTTCATCTATATGGTTTTTCATTACAATTAAAAATGATTTATAAATACAATTAATCCCAAATTTATTAAAACCACTCTAAAATAATAATTGTGGAAAAAAATATATAACTACAATTTAGAATTTTATGCCGATAATTATATTTTATTCCAACAATGAATTTCATTTTGACTTTAAATTGAACATTTTATTAAAGAAATGAAAATAGTGTAAGAGAGATCAAGGTGCCATAAAACAGTTAATCTCAAAGAAAACACCTCCCATAATGAAAATAAAGTCATGTTTATGTCAGTCGAATTGAGCTAAAAATATATGAGCATTCTGGGATAACACATGAATCCAAAAATTCTATTTCCTTGTTCTACATAGAGAAAGTGTTAAGTATGAAATGTGGTCATTAGTTGATTTCTTGCATCTAACAATGCGGTATATAATATACCACAGAACCATGATATGACCTATAGATAATAAATGATGATCACATTGTTAGTATCTATATAAAATAGTCTGATATTGATGATGAAACATATCTCTATCACATCCCTCAAATCATAGTCCTCCGCCATTAAAGTATCACTAAGACTGTAGGATGCACTAAAGGAAATACTGACTGATCCCCTCGAATCATGAACCATATCTCATCTAATCATATAACCATTGAAGCATGAACCATCCAAATTAAGAATGAATCCACTAGATAGAATATTTTAGATAATCCAGTACCCATGTGAAGATGCACGCTACTTATAGAGAGAGTCCACATCTGTATGAAAGAGAATTTTGGGTGATGGTGTCAAGTATAATTGTATAAGAAAATGCATGTGTTCAGACACTATTAAACATGTTCTAGTGTCCACATATCTTCATGTGGCTATAGGCCCCTCACAACATTCAATGTTCTTGGACTCCCATAAACACCATAAAATATCGAGCAAGAAGATAACCCCTAGAAATATGGTTGGGGGAGTCCTCACTATCACCATTAAAAAAATGTGGTGGGAATGGTTCATTATTCATTACATTGTGTGTGATACAAGAGAAATCTACAAGTTCGCGACATACGTAGGATTCAAATTCAACATCAAAAAATGTATGCACTAGATATAGAGGATCCCTAGAAAAAGGTACTATTTTTCAATTCCCTTTACCATAAATCTTATCATATGTCGTCAGATTAGAAGGAATAGATCATCCACTTATTCCACCTCTCCCATGGATTCTTTATCAAAATAAAGGTATGAAACCATTGGTAATATTACTAAAATTCCATCTAAAGAGATGTTAGTGATAAATTAAATTTTTACTAAATTAAAATAATATTAAATCATATAATAATATTTCCCCTTTATAAGGAAAAACTTTTGATTATATCTCTAAATTAATTGACACAATCTATTCATCCTTATTTACTCCAATTAAAAAATATGAAATTTTTTATGTGTCATTAATATATTACCCTAAAGGTAAATATTAATCTTTATCATCTCTCACAAGGTAAATAATTTAAGTTTTCTAATATATAAAATCATATTTCATGGTGTTAGAGGTCTATTCAAATTGAATGAAATTTGATTAAAAAATTTAAACATACTATCTCAATGAATTAGAAAAAAGTCACTAAATTTTTATTTACATAGTTCATCATATAGGTATGTTTTTCGAGTTATTGTTTAGATTTTAATTTAATTTAATCTCTCTTTATATTCATCTACCTTAGTGGTGTCAGATTATAATATATCCATAGAGATATAAAGTTGTAATGAATATTCTTTTTCATAGAAGGGTGTATCATTTTACAATCAATATTCATCAATGTAACACTTGTATATATCTAAGGGTCATATTTTCTCCCACATGTGTGTTATTTGGAAATTTTACTTTACTAATATCCTTTAATAGTGGTAGAAAATGGTCGTATATTAAGGTTTCCATGATCATTTATTCGATAATCTTGGGTTCTTCAACATATAATGTGACTAGATAAATTTATTCCTCTTCATTTTATGGATTCTTGTTCAACTATTTGTTGATCAGTATGTCTGTATAATAACTAAGTGATCATATTAATTTTTTGAGTTATATCATGCATCTGATTTATATTCTCTAGTAACTAGCCTTTCCTTATATCATATATGTAATTTTCACTTCTAAGTAGTTAGTAAAAAAATAATTTTTTTCATTATTCAATTTTCAACACATTTAATTGTGAATAAACAAAATAAAAAATGATAAAAATGTAAAAAGTAAATATAGGTTGACCATTATAATGATAGAATTATATTTTATCCGGAGTAGTGATTTCAAATTTATTGAACGAATATTTAATATAATTTCCAATAAAAAATAATTTCATTAATCCTAGAATGTATTTTTATTGATAATACTGTTTTCCATAAAACAAGAATTGATAATCAGCCAGCATACATTGGTTTTCATTTATTGTCATTTTTTTATTCTAAAAAAATTAAAATAAGGAAAATGGAAGGGGTTATGTTGGAAAAACAAACATTAATGAATGAAGGATATAAAAATATATAATGCTTAGTATTAATATAATATAATCTATGGTAAACTATTTATAATATTTTATTGTTATATCTTATTGTCAAAATTATTTCCATTTTGAGTCATTATTAATTCCAATCCAAGCTCCATAATTTAGAAATTTGATACCAAATGGATAAAAGAAATATATTCAAATCCATCAAGTCACCAACACCTCCAATGTGAAGGAATGATAACACCTAAATATAGTATTTGATTCTAAAAAGAAACTTTTTCCATAATATACCATTTCACTCCTCATGGAATTAAACTTCCACAATTAATTCATGGCCTAAGGGAATAGAAGGAAAATTAATTAAAACTATAATAGACATTTTAAAATTTTGGAAAATGGGAAACAATATTCACTCCAAAATCGACCAACCTTCTCTACAAATAATGAATGAAAATAAAAAAATATTAATTGATGTTAAGAAACTCAATAATGCATAAAATTTCCCTAGATCATGTATGTGGGATATCTACCAAGATTCTCATGTATTTAGAAAGAGCACATTTGAAAAATTACCAACCAATTTGTGGTAGGTATGTTGAACACAATATAGAGAAGGAAAATAACATTCATTTAAATTCAAAACTAATAATAAAACCCATGTTTTATTATGCAATGGTTGAATAACAAACCCCCAATAAATAATGGAGTTGAATCATTATATAAGAAGTGGGGAGTTTTTGTATATTCATGAATAGAATCATTATATATCATTAACTATGTATATTCCTCAATATATAACTTTTTATGATTATTTATTAGTTTTCTTATTCCCTTATGATCACCCTGATACATTATCAACATCTTTCAATTAGATGAGATCATGTGGAAGTGTACCGTGATAATTTTCCTAATTATTAGGAAAATAGAATATAGGTTTTCTTACATAATTTTGGGATAGTAAATAAATATTTGATATAATGAATTGTAAAAAGAATATAAAAATTCCTTGGGTGAACACACTATTTTAATCTATTGTGGTGAGAAATGTAATCTATATCATGAATATGAGAATATTTTAGTGGTGAATAAAGAATTGAAACTTGATATTAAATTTCATTTGATTTTGGATGATAAATTTCAATTCATTAAAACTCATTAAAACTCTGTTAATATTTCATTCTTGTCTGATATTGTGTTTCATTATATTGAATACTACATCGTGAAAAGGTTTTGTGTAATGTTTAAACAACTACTATATTTTAAGGTAAAAAAAGTTTTCCTAATTTGGAAATCCCAAGCCCAAATACATTGACTTGTTTTTATAATATGTTATGGGGATTTTGTATATTATATTACATATTTTCAGGATTGACCATTGTAGTGTAAGGCTTCATTGGGAGATTTTTTATATTATTTCTAGTTGATGCATCATGTGTTGGAAAAAATTATCCTTAATCATGAACATATGGAAACATTGGTAGACTAGAAATTTGTGAGGTAATTTCATAGGATTCAATTTTAAAATTTTATTGCATCATAAGATCTAATGATACATCACTGGTGATGTAATTCCTTCTAAAGAGCCAAAGATGGTTCTACTAGAATGCAGATGAAACCAGTGTTTCCAGTATGTCACTCCATAACCCATTAAATTTTAAATTCCCTGAAGTTTATTAAAATCATCTTTATCCTCAAAATCAGCAAAACACATGATTAATTTTTATTTATTAAATTCTATGAAATAATAAAAATTTTATCTGAAAAATAATTTCTTTCGAGGATTTCCATATTAGATCCAAATTATTCCTATAAACAAAATATATAGAAAATAACCATATATTGTTGAATTAGTAGGAATATAGAAAAATTAACAATTGATTTAAAATATATAAATTTTGTTCCAAATAAATCTTAGCCTAATATTACATGAACCTTGGGATATATCAATTCCTAATAAATTAGTTTCAAATATTGGATATGAAATTAAATTTATTTGTCAATTAATGTATCGTGTTATTATCACTTTAATGGTATAATCCTTTTCATTATTATTACTATACATGGTATCAATTTATTGGTGGTGTTCCCATCTTCCATCTACATCACATACTTTTGAATGATGAAAACTACAAGGAATGTTAAATCTAGATAATGTTCCATAATATATAAAAACCTGACACAAGCCCTACCATAATGTCTTATTTTGATATCTAATTTTTATACAATTATATTATTTTAGGCTTTTCCATCACTAATTATTGAAATTAAGTAAAAAATTTATCAAAATTCACATGGTAATTGTTTATAAATAATGATCCAAATATCCAAAATCAGAAATAAATTAATATAAATTATAAAATATTTTTTTAAATGATTTAATTTAACAACAATATAGTATTTTCCCAAGAAAAATATCCATTGAACAAAGCTTATTATTTCTTGAAATCTAGTTCTTGGGGATTTTCAATGTTATTGAAAAATTATCACTTGATAAAATGATTTTATTTTAATATTAATAAATCAATGATTACATGAATTGTTTCAATAAAATAAAATAAATTAATGAAACAAGTAAAATTATAATTATATACTAATATGCTAAAATTATATATGTGAAATACACTTATTATCACATAAAATGGCACCACACTATTTATTGTGTTTCTAACTAATAAAAATAATGTGATAAAATTACTAAATGCGAAATATAGGTAACAATATAATATACATCTAGATGAATGTCAATTTTAACCAAAATAGTTTTAGTTTTTATTGAAAAATTTTATATTGGGGAATTATTCAATAAATCTTAGTGAATCAATTTAAATTTAAGTAATTATTTATTTAATTAAAAAAATATAATATATTAATATTTGAATGTAATCAATGTATTATTTCACATTAACTATATATTATCAGTTCTCCCCTTAAAATAATTTTTAAAACTAATCATACACTATATTAATTCCACTAAAATGTACATTAATTAGAACATGGAATAATTTTAAAATTTTATCCATGGTTAAATTTGGTGGATACAATATTTTTACACATATTTTTTATTTTTATCTTATCTTTAGTGGTAAATTATGAGAGTATCACAACATGATAAAAGTATGTTATTTAGGTTTTCATTGATTTTATAAGAACCAAAAAAACTTAACATTATTTAATTGGTTTTGAAAAAAAAATCAATTGATTTCACTCAAATATATTTTCATGTTAAGTGTTGGTAATTTAAAATAATGAGTTAATTAATCAAATTATTGATCCAAAACGAAATTAATAAATTAATATTATTTATCATATAAAATAATTAAGGTGTTTATTATTATTATATTATAAATAATTAAATCTATAGAAGAATGAATCATTGAAAAATAGTGTTTCCTTATAAAAATTTTTAATGGTAGAACAATGTAGTTACCCAGGGATTTGGATGTAAGAGATTATAATGTTTCTAAAAATATTCATGAAGTCATGCACTTAGAGGATGTGGTATTTTTAGGAAAAGAGTTCCTTGGGTTAGTGATATTCATAATAGAAAAATATTATATCATGCCATGCATGTTTTTAGTAAAATATAAATAACACCAGATCAGAGTCATGGATATAAAATTTCACACCTTAGTATTGTCTAGAATGGGTTATTTACCCAAGGCATGTCATAATGTTTTTCACCTTCGTGTGATCAACTGAATATGGATTGAAGGGCTGTTCACTATAGAGTTATTGGATTAATGAAATTGAATTAGTAGACCAATTACTCCACCCCATTTGGGTTCCCATGCATAGAAAATGGGAGTATCCAGCATTAATAATAGATAAAACACGGTATAAAATGAGATATGAGACACTAATAATATTCGATCCTAACATTGATCAATCCTAGATCGTAGTGAAATGACATTGAATCATGGAATTGAACCCAAAGATTAAACATTCCCCTAAAAGCTAGTCTTATTTTTTATTTTTTTTCATGATCCCCTTTTATGTTTTTTTTTAGATCCTTATTATTACTGATAGATATCCATGGGTGATGATCTATGGGTTTCAGTTGATGATGGCAAGTTTTGGGTAGCTCATAGGAAATTCCCTTTCAGAGTTACATATCTCATGTCGTGTAGTGTTGGAGAAATTTTTTTGTGTTCTTTCTGTTCAAGGATGATTGTGTATTTGGACTACAAATCTTGTACTGGGGTTTACATTTTGTAGTGATCCTAGTACATGTGGCCAAAATTCATGTCCAATGATGTTTTATTGGATGATATGGCCATGTGGACATACACAACTAGGTATAAAAACATGTGGTGTAATGCATGGGCATTGTCTTAGAATCCATCCATGTGGTCGAATTTCCATGACACACCATGTGTTGAGGGTACACACTGTGTGGGATGACATGGAATGTCGACCATATATGGGTACAAAATCTCTTATGAAATTGGATAGTGTCACAAACCATCTGAATTTTGTAAACACCACATATATCAGCAATAAAATGTCGAGTTCTAAGAGGGGACCTGATCGTGGGGTTGTTTATATGGAAGACGTCATGTGTAGAGGGCACAAATTTTGTACTCCCCTTGGTGGTTTCCCCCTCAATCTTCTCTGTCTATAAGACGTGGATGGAGGGTCATGAGTAACATAGATAGAGTTTTTTTCAAAATGGGATTTAATGTTGTCATTGGATTTATCATGTAGAATGAGATGCAAGGTGATGTTGGCGGGACACTTGATATAGACTTGTAAACTAGTATTGGTTAATAGGGTTCTCGTGGTCCTTCACTACTATTGTATAGTGTAGAGTTATGTACCCAAAGAAGGATTTTGATCCCCATGACACGATATTATCAGATAGAGTTTTTGTATCACTTTGGGAGGGTGGGGTGGGATCCTATATCAAATCAACCTCCCTAGGTGGCATTCATGCTATCGTTGTGACCTTAATACATATGGTGGTGAATCCCCTATATACAAGGCTATCCTGGAATGGTTTTCGGATCTTCGATTAAATTATTCTCTATATAGAGAGCAGTTTTTTGTATGTTTCTTTTAATTATCATGAATATGATACCCTACTTGATGGTTAGTTCTAGTGGAATTTCTTGCATCATAAAAAAGTGTGACATTTTATAGGATGGATTGATCCATGTTTTTGTTCATTGTATCCCCCAATGGTCATGGGAATGTTCCGTGTCTATATATCAAGGATTTGAGAATTGTTAGTATTTGTGGCATCCCCTAGTTTTCTAGGTCGTGATCCGTTATCTAGGTCATATGATCTCTAAAGTTCTGGTTTGCTTTGTGGTGTCCCCTATTGGTTCAGGATGTGATACTCTATTTTTGATATGAGATATTAAGTTTTCCCGTATGGTTTCATTAGTCTTCAGTCTATGATTAGTGTTATCCCCAATCTATCTATTGATATCTGTTGTGTTCCAATGTGAATTTTTTCACATCTACACTCGACGTGCATGTTCTCATCTAGTGAAATCCACCATAGGTGGCTAAGACCATCCATCAGCATAGCGATACCTAATAGAGAGTTTTCTATAAAATGTTCCATCATGTATGGGAAAAAGTGTAGTGAGTTATTATTAAAGAGAGTTTCATTTGAGCCTTGATTAGAATTAAGTGTTTTACACTGTTGTTGGGACCTCAAGAGATATAGAGTCATCTGTAACAATATCTAGGTAATTCTGGATGTCCTACTGACGATGTCATGTATCGGGATTTACACACCTTCGATGATATGTTATAAAGTCATGTATAAATAAGGGGTGGTCGATATGGAGTTTATTATTCCCTCTCACCTAGGTTCCCTCTAGCTTGGGTCAAGAAGATTTTGAAATTTTAGTTTATACCCATTATTTTGAGTTTTTTGGTGCTTACTTGGCCTTTTTATACTCACACCTACATGGGACATTGTCATATATGTAGATTCTTTGTGAAAGGATAGTCCCTATGATGGAATCCCATAATTACCCAATGTTGGAGGTGCTTAGTGAGCTAGGAATACATAGGTTTATAATGTTTTTTTACTGAGTTTTGTTCGGGTGGTTTTATTTTATTGTTTCCCCCACCTTCAGATAAGGGTGTAATATTTACAATTTTTGTGGTTTTTCAATTCTCACTTATTAGGTTTTATATAATTTGTTATTAATGTGATTGTGTGATGGGTGTATACATGAATTCTGTATTTTATCTATTATTATATTTTCAATATTTCATGGAGATAGATATTAGTGTTTGTGTACATGTACCATTGGATAAGGCCTCCCATGTGTTTTATATATTAACTCATAACTGGTTTAAATCTCTTATACTTTTGTAGGATTTCATGGGTTAGTTACTAACTTGGACCTTGTGGGCTTGGTCATTAAAGATTGATGTCAAAGTATCTCCTCCCATTAGACTAGATTTATTTGTCTAGATACAATATTTGATTTGGATTTATGGTGATTTTTTAATGTGAATAGAGTTTGGATTTCAGGCCAAGGACTCTAGTGTTTCGGTGGTGCTATACATATACATTCACCATGACCCTATTAACATGTCTGTTGACTCGAAAAATTTAGGAACTACTTGAAGGAAATCCTTGGTACATGCATCATATAGGACGAGGTTTTTGGTTCCATGCCCTTCTTGATTTACCAGCTTAGATATACATGTGGACTATGGATTGTACTGATTTTATTTTTTGAATCCACTATAATGATGTATAAACATGATTTCATATTAGGGTTTTGATGAGGATCTTCATAATGAATATTCTTTGGTGTATGTAACTCGTCTAGAGGAAGTTCCCCTAGGTGGCCTACTACTCAATCCACCACCCATAGAGAAGTGGATTATGTGGGACAAAACAAGTGGATTATGTTTGTAGGTTTTGTAGTCAACAATAGTTCTAGAGGTAGTGACCTGATATTTTTTGAGGTGAGTTAAACCTTAACGATTATAATAACTTTCTTGAGGTAGTCACACGTCTTTTCAACCTTTTTAGGAAACTTAGACATTAGATGGTTTTCCTAGCATCGAGTTTTTTGAAAGGGTCACTTGGGAGATGTTAGAGTCGAGTTATATAGACCTGTAATGAGGAAAAACTCACTTATATGGAGTTTGGGAAGCTCTTTAGGTAGGATTTTTGTATATAATTGTTTATATCATTTCATATCAGTGTGATTATATAGATTTGGAAGGACATCGTAACTATGGAAGAGTATACAGTAATGTTCATATACCGTTCATGATTCACCATGTATGTGGTTTGATGTATATTTTCTTGATAATATACCTTCGATTTGGGATTGTTGTTTCTGATGCTTTCATCAGGGCACGCACTTCTGTCTTATTTTAGGGTGAAAGGCGTGATTTTGTTTCCCCACATTCCAGCTTTTCAAAGGGAGGCGGCATCCGCCCCTTTTTCAGTGACGTATGGTCCTTGATCGAAACGAGATGATGGGTTGTCGGTTCCTCTTTCCGTGGATTCCTCCTCAGAACTCGTCGCCTATTTTTGGCCTCCCTTATAGACTTAAGGTGTTGTTTATGAAATTATTACTTGCTCCATATCTTCATGGACACAAGTTGATTACACTTCTTATATCGGGACATTCCATGATTTCCAGTTAGGGAAGCAAACATCGGTCAGGGGAGTAGTCATGTTGAGCATCACTGGCTTGTCTGGGCGCTGGTACAGTAGCGCATCTATCTTTTATCCCATATGATAGGGATTATTGAGGGTGCAGAAGCACGAGGAATCCCACATCCAATGTGGTGAATCATATGATATGGGAATTTATCTGAAGTTTTCTTCATCTTCCCATGTTTAACACAGGGTATGACGCAAGATTAACGTCTAGCAGAGATAGATCGGACTGATTAGAACACTGACTAGAGTGGATTAGATGGGTGAAACCCTTGGAGGGAACACTGGTGTTGGGGAAACACATGGTTGACCTCCCATTTACTGTTGAGGGGAATGGTGTATGAGGCGGCATGATCCGACAGGGATGTGGCAGCCTATGTATAAATCCATATGGATGGTGGAGCGGTTGAATGAAGTGGTTGGTGAATGGGATTGAGCCTTGAAGAGGAATCGTATGTATCCTCGTGGCAGGGAATCAAAGTGTATGTAGTTCATCTGACGATGACTTACCACTGATTGGGGTTCCAATGGATTACTGATAAATGGAGTTAGAATAGCTTACCGTTGAAAAATACTGCCAACAGCTTCACGTGGAATGGGGAACAAAAAGGGGAATACATTTTAACTCCATGAAAGATGGGGGTGGACTGATGTGAAGTGGCTGAGATCGTTGTTTGTGGGGCTTCAACCTCAGGGAGGCTTCCTACGTACCCTACCTTCGCAAGGATCAATGGCCACGTAGTTTGGGTATGGGGAAGGAGTCGGTGAACTGATATGAATAAGGATGTGTGGTCCAGGTGGATATTGGTCTTGAACCTCAGGGAGGATTCCTACGTACCTTGCCTTGGAATGGATCAAAGTCCACATAGTTCAGGATGGATTTTTTGTGCAATAGATTATAGTTGACTGGGGAAACAACAGCATACCACTAATTGGGTTCCCTAGATTAGCGTCATACCGGATGAGGGAGAACCAATGTGAAGATGGTCAGAGGGAACGAATGTTGGGCTTGAACTTCAGGGAGGATTCCTACATACCTTTCCTTAGCAAGGAATAAAGATCACATAGGTCAGGATAGGGGTACTTGGTGAACCGACGTGAATATTGTTGGTACCAATGGATGGTGGTGGGCTTGAACCTTAGGTAGTCTTCCAACGTACCCTGTCTAGGAAAAGACCAATGTCCTTATAGATTGGAATTGTGGATATAGTTTAACATCATGAGAGAAAAAGATGAACCGACATAAAGGGGATGAGACTTTTATGTGTTAGGCATGAACCTCAAGGAAGATTCCTACGTACCTTGCATTGGAAAAGATCAAATACCATGTAGTTCGGATATTTTGGGGATTACACTATAGGTTTCCCAAGGAAGATGTCATGGTCAGTGGTCACTCGAATCCCACATGTGTCAAGCTTGGTGTGAGACACAATAGGTAGTAGTGACCAGATAATCATGTCATGTATGGTGCATTTGTGGGAGGTGAAGTGGGGATAACAAGCGTCCTAAAGAGGAAATAGGGGCTAAAGCGTGGTTAGAAGCCCAAGATGTTGGGACTTACTACAAGATGGAGGCACAATGGCGACAAACCTCTGTAGAAGAGGGATTTGGTACCGAATAAAGGAGGGGTCCGGTGTTCATTTCCCCTCCCCCAGGTTCTTAGGATTGAAAAAGAAAGGAGGAGCAGAGTTGCTGCCACGAAAAGAAATGATAGGGTCTTACACCAAGAGGGATTCCCTTTCCCTGTGGACCAACGCCTCTCCGATAAGGAGGATATCTTACCCCATGATGGAATATCTCATCCTTATGGAGACCAGTGGGCATGCAGTATGTACATTGTGGGGGAACCCGATGTGCGAGGCATGTGGCGAGGTCATAGTTTAACATCATGTGTTGAGGACAATGGTGTGTGGCAGTTTAAAGTCTTGTAGCTCAGAAAAGGTGGGTTTTCCCCACACCTCGAGGACATACATAATAGTACCCTTTACTCGTTAGGGAAGAGAGGGGATAGGCAACTCCATAGCTAGGGGGTGTTATGGAGCCAACCAATGGGGGTCCATGTTAGCATGGCTATAAAAAGAAGCAATAGTAGTCAGCATGCCTATGCGAGGAAGCATGATGAGAAGAAATTAAATGGGTGGTATCGTCCAGGTCACGTTGAAGTTACTTCGTGAGGAACTAGGAGGTTTCATGGGAAATGAGTATATGGCGAAGGTGATTTGGGCACGGGAGGTGCCTAAAAATGATTCCCAGAAGGGAGACATCACCAGAACACAAGGATGTATGTTCATGCATGAAAGGGACTGTTGTGTGAGAAACAATGGGACCGACATGAAATTGAAATGCATGCACGAAAAAGACCACGTCTGCATGAAGTCGGTCGGGTTGGCGTGCAATTTTTTGGCGTGCATGAAAAAGGCTAGGTTGGGCGCACAATTGGGTTTGGGTGCAAAAAGGGTTTGTCCAGGAACACAATGGAGGGCGTACAATTTGGAAGGGATTGAGCAACGATGAGAGGATTGCACTCTATTGGAAGTAATTGTGCACGGGGGATGTGAGTTGAAGGGATTTGGATGAGGATCATGCCTGAGGGGTCTCATGAAAAAGAGGACCCCGGGCAATCCGGCATGAAAAAATCAGTTTCTGAGGGAATTATTTTTGCACTCATTAGAGGTGAATTTCATGCAGGGGAGATGGTTCAGATTCTTCTATAGGGATGTCGAAGGGGTGGACTTCTATTTATAGGAACTTGGGATCGTGGGTCCATGTAGAAAATAGGATGGTGTGAAATTCTCTGCGCGCCAGCATCTGCAGCGTGCAATTTCAATGTCACGGGGTGGTTGCACAAAATTTTTCACACCCGCATACACAAACACTCGCGAAACCCTGAGTTTTTCATGCAGGACATTTTTTCACGTGTCGCTGCATTTTTTTCACAGGCCCCTTTGGCCCCCCTGAAAGGGGTTGTCAGTTCCAAATATGGATTCTCTTGGTCACTCCCTAACCATCTTCATCTCTTGAGCATTTTTTGGTGTCTACAATTAAACTAGGATGTCAATCCTTAGGTGATATCACTATTCATTCACACTTATTTTGGGGTAGTTATATGGGCCATAATGGTGGTTTGATTTTTATCTGAGTAGACTCAGACTACTGGTTTGGGGCACAAAAAATCTAAGACATTGTTAATGGTTTTCCAATTGCAATATCATAGATCAGAGTGTGTGATATGTTTCATGAGTTGATTTTATGGAGGAGGAACTATGGCTCAGGGAACCCAGTCTTGTTCTTCATAGTCATGTTGGGGAATTGTTTCACTTTTGAGAGATGGGGACATCTTGTATGATACCCATTGTTCTTATTAGTGGGATACAATTGATGGAAAAACTTTATTGATATTGATACCGAAGATTGGAGTTTTTTTAGGAAGGTGAGGTGGAGGTGTAGGGAGAAACAATTGAGGTGTCATATGGTTCGATATGTTTCCACCAATGCCATTTCGTAGTGCATTCAAAGCTCTCAAAGATGGAGGATGGGGGTGGGGACTGTTGTAGGCCACATAGACCTATGACCCAAAGACTCATAAGATTATTATAGGTATGCTCTATTTCCAATATAAATATTAATTAGAATTTATTGTAATTGTTTTGAGTAAGTCTATTCTTTACACATATTTATAGAGATTTATTGATGGTTACATTGGGTATCAGAAGATCCATATGATGGTGATGATTGAATTATCTTAGATTCTTATGGAATATGGACACTTCCCCCACTAAGACACATTCTAGAGACGTGTTACCAAACTATTCAAGTGAGTTACTTTTTACCAATAATGATAGTGTTGAGCTGGGGAGGATTAGTTCCCTTGACATGTGTGTTCGGTGTGGGGTTGCATGCTATAGTGTTAATCTCGGTCCTACTGATACTAGTTGTTCCTTTATACTCGAACCATATACTCAAGTCTCCTATAGAGATGATCAATGTATACACACTTCTATAAATAATGTGAATTTAGTCTAGGAACAGATTTACATGCATAGAATCGTTATGTAGTGGAAGGGAGTCCCTACAATGATCTTCCGTAGTATGGATTGCTCCCCTAATATCCATGATCATATGGATGTCACTAGTTGAATTTGTGGAATTTCAAGTGAATGGGATGGAATTTTACTCCTTTTTAGAGTGATCTATGTCTAATAAGGATGATCACATGGGTGGGTAGATAAAAAAACATTTAATAGGTTTCTAGTATAACCCTTACATAAATAGGGTTATGAGTTTTTGGATTCAAGCTCTTATACTAGAGTTTAAGATTCCTTCCCATTGATGTGAAATGTTTTACTCCCTACTCAGCATCATTTCCATAATATACAACAACCTTAGGACAACCTTGGCAAAACATTGATTTTTTTAGCGTATTTGTTGACCCCTAGGGAGATTTGTGATCTGAATTAGAGTTGGAGGTTTGAAAACAGAGGTCCTAGTTAGACGGAATGTGCTACATCGATAGATATATGTCGTACATTGGTACCCTTGTGTGATTGGTGTTAGTGTTACACATGATACACTCTATAATGGAATGAAATATCATTTGTTTTTGGTGGTTTTCCCTCCGATTTTATAGTGAGGTATGGAGGAACAACAATGAGATTTATTCATGAGGTATCACATTACCCGATATCCCCATGAAATGTTCTTGATGGGTTTTCTAAAAGTGGGGAGTATGTTGACCTTCTAATGATTGGTGTTGACACCAGTCATTATGCAAGACTAGGTGATAAATAGGTTTATTTCCCTTAGTAGTACACCATTTAGAGGGATGGTGGTTCCATTTATAGTGACATGTTTGGTTTCTGGAGAACATTATTTGGGTTTTCATGTCAGTGTGGTGTTATTTTCACTCCACCAAAGGGGAATCACTAATAGTATAAGTGTCCGGAAGGCCCTTCATGTCCCCAATTTACTGATCGAGGCTAGTGGTAAATATTTTTATGGGTTTATAGCTGGTGCTAGTGATGAATATTTGGGGTGCAGTCCAGCCACGGTGATATGGGGACTATCTGGTAACATTTGTATCAGCACTGTGGTAGTGGGGTGGTGTACCACTGGAATTTGTAAACACAGTTAGACGTAGTTCTTGGTATTTCCACCTATCAGAAAATAGGATTCATGTGCACGTTTTCTTGCATGATACATACATATTTTGAGCAAGAATATTTGTATGGTTTGGTGTCTATAGTTCCCCTAATTGTCTGTGTTTGAACAACATGGGAACCCTCTAGCGATCTCACTAGAATGAGACATCAAGTTTCTTGCTCGGTTTCTTTCCCCAAGGGTATAGGGTTACAATTTTTGGTGACTAAAATAATTAATGTCTTGAGAATTTGGTGACATGATAATTTCTTTATAAGAATTTGGTATATTTCATGAAATATTTCTAAAACCATGCACTAAGACTTTGTAGGATTCTATGTCCCAATGATCCATGGTGAAGGTAATATTTACAATATAAATAAATTTTATCACATAGACTCAGTTTTGTAGTAAAATTTGAATAAAAAATGAGTGTAATCTCAAGTAAGAAATTTGATACAATGGATTAGTCTAAAATGTGGTGTTTACCTAACACATAATAGAATGTTTGCCTGTGTGAAGTGGTCGGTCAATGGTGATTAATGAGGGAATTAAATTGAGGGTATTCAATTTAATGAAATTTTAATTAATAAACCCTTTCCAAAACCCCATTTTATTTCTCACACATGGTATAATGTAGGATAACCCTTGGGTGATGGAAAAACCTTGCCAGAATGAAGGTGAGGAGGTTTCACTGATCTTCGATCTTAATGGTGATTTCTCCTGGATCATGGTGTAGTGGAATTAGAGCTAGGATATTCACCCAAAGCATTAAAATTTTACCTTAAGGTATGTGAATTTGTAATTTTTATCACACAATTACCTTTTTTGTATTTTTTTGTTTAGATACCCATTATGAATACTAGTGATCCATTAAGTGTAGATTTATGGGTTTTGGTAGAAAATGGAGAGTTTTGGGAAGCTCTTAAGTATTTCCTGTTAGGAATTATTGATCACATATAGCATATTATAGGAGAACATTCCAGGTGTTCTACCCATTTCGTGAAGTTAAAATTAGGGTACTTCATGTTTTTTAGTGACCCCACATCATGTAGTCGAAGGACATATCCATGGATGTAGTGTTGGAGTACCTGAATGTTTGGGAATACATGGATATGTACACATACACAGTGTGAAGTACATAGGAACATTCTAAAAACAAGTTCAATTGGTCAGATTTCCATGATTCTCCATGTTCTGAGGGTACACACTATGTGGGATAAAAAGGAATGAAAATCGTGTATTTATGAGGACATGCCATGGTAATTAAATGGTGCTACACATCATTTGACTTGGGTACATTCCATGTATATAACCAAATGTACGTGGAGTATTGATATGGGACACATTGCAATGAGAGTTTTTTAGAAACACATTATGTACTGAGGGTACATCTTCTGTACTCCCCTTGGAGGGTTTTATTTATTTCTTCTCCATCAACAAGACACGTATGTATGAACATGAGTATAATATCCTCAGATCATATTTGGGTGTGATGTTATTATGGAATTGGTTTTGTAAAATGGGATGTGAACTGAGGAGATGTTAGCAGGTCACATGATAGTGACATAAAGATGAATATATATTGAGAGAGTTCCCTTGGTCTATCCTGGTGAAGGTGTAATGTGGATTTGTTTCCCCAATAGTGTATTGTGATCTCTTTAATTGGATGATCTTGTATAGATTCAATGTATCACTACAAGAGACAAGGGAGGGAACCTATGTTGTTTCATCCTATCTAGGTGGGGTTCATGGAATATTCATGACCTTTATACATAAGCCAGTGCTACCCTATATTCTAGACTATATGAGTGGGGTTTGTTGAATAAACAGATATACAATCAATGTCTTAGTAGAATGTTTCAGATGGGTTTTTTATATCATCATGAGTAAGATATCCTACTCATTAGTTGGTTCTAGTGGGCTTTTTAGAAATTATTAAATTTATAATCCCCTTAAAAGTTGTTGGATCAATATTTGGGTTTGTGGTATAACCCCAAACTTCTGATTATAGTACACTATCATTTTATATTGTCTTTGAGACATGGATGGGTTTTTTCCATCCACGAATGGTCCTGGGTGTGATATTATCTCAGATAAAATTAAAATAATATATTTTAGGTTGTGTTTGTGGTTCCCCCCCCCCATTAGTAATGGGTGTGATCCCCTACCTCTATGATTAGACCTTCAGATTACCCATCTAGGATGGGTGTCATTCCAAATTTGATTGTTGAGATCTACTAGGTTTTGTTCTGAATTTCATTGCGGAATGACTCAACTAGAATATTCTAATTGGGTGTATACCGCCTATGGTGAGTGAGACATTACATAAACTTACTGATTCCAAATTGTGTTTTTTATAACATATGTTCTATCAGGTATGGAAATGATGTGTATTGAGGTCTCATAGAAGAGGATTACCTAAGAGCCTCGAGTAAAATCTTCTGGATTGCTATGAATAGGGAACCATAATAGACATGGAATATTAGATGATTATATTTGGGTGATTTTGGGATTCCTTGTGGAGATTTCACATATCAATATTAACATATGATATGAAATGATATGACTAGTCATTTATATCTAATGGGTGTCTGAGATAGTGTGTCTTGTTCTCTCTCACTTTAAAACCCACATTCGTAGGTCGAGTGAATATTTCCTTTTATTTTATACCTTTTATTTTTGGAATTTTTGGAACCTAAAAGGTATTTTTATACTCACCCATGCAAGGGATTTTTCTAGGAATTTAATATCCTTTACCGATGACATGCCTTATAATGGTGTCCTAGGAAGACAAGGATTAGGCAGAGCTTAGTGAGCCAGATAGACAATTGTATATATCCGTTCATGGTGAAGTAGTGTTCTAGTGGAATCATTTTAAAGTGGTACACTCCATAGAACTATGTTGGAATACTTCTAGATTTTGTGGTGCTTTTAATTTTCACTTTATACATTTCTAGTTTGTTTTTTCCTATGAATGTGGGATAGATGTACACTTGTATTTTTTTGTTTAATTTTTATTATCTATTTTATATTTCATATAGTTGAATATGGGTGTGTGTGTGTGTGTGTGTCTGTGTGTTTAGTTAAAATAAAATAAGGCCAACCATGTGTGTGATATGCCTACTCGGTGATGCTCTCTAGCCTCTAAACTATTGTAGGTGGACATGGGGTAGTCATTTCTCAGGCCCCAATGGGTTGGGTCGTGATAAATCCCAATTCATTTTGATCATAATCACTCCCAACTTATAACTTCCTCTACTTTTTTTCTATACCATATCAAGGTTGCAGAAAAAATAATTAAAGAGATAATATTTTAAATGGAATTAGTTTGATTGAGTAAAAAGAAATTTTTAAGTAATTATTTCTTTATTATATATAATTCCCTCTATATAAAAATATTTAGGAAATATTCTTATTTGTAAATCATGGGATTACATATCCTATTTTAGAGTTCTAATTTTCAATAGAATTTGGTCCCATATGAATATGTTATAATAAAAATGGATGGCAGAAATACAAGTCATGACGTTTATAATAAGTGCACAGTTAACACGCACTATCTACATCAAAATGTTCAATATAAAAATATCTCAACCAATGAATCATATAGTCATTGTAGTTTTGAATAATTATAATAAATTTTATGGAATCAATAATTTTTTGTATATTTATAAAATGTAATTTAATAGAATGATATTTCGATAGTGAAAAAAAAATTATCATGATATTATAATATAAAAGACCCAATTCCATAAATTCATTAAATGATATATATTTCAATAATTATGTGAATATTTATTCATTTTTTATTAAAAAAATATTTATGATCGTTTTATTTATCAACCATATATAAAATTCATTAATAATATCTTTTTTATGAATGATATTACTTCCACTTTGTCTACTCCATCATTGTTCATTGTGAAATTTTCATTGAAATTACTTGATTTTTATCATGTATAACTTCTAAAATATATTAAATATTAAGCTCATTGGATTATATTTTAACATAATTTGTATATATTCATATACCAAAACACGCTTATCTGATGCAAAAATCATTTCCTTTAATCATTGGCATTTATAAAATTATTGATGTCCCAAACTATAATAACATATCTTTCAATAATTTAGACAAAAAATATTGACATAAACACACAATAAAAATAATAAAAAAATTTTAGGTGCAACTATATAAGAAAATTATGTTTTGATACTTATGAGGTTTTATATTTGTTTGAAGCATACTAATTTACTATACTTAATTTATATAGTTAGTACTCATCATTATAACCACAGTTCATGGTTCAATCCGGGAATGCATATGTCTTCCTAAAGAATCAAATAAATTCTATAAAAAACATTATTAAGAACATGTTAAATATATATTTCATTTAATAATGTTATCTATTATATTATTTTAGTTATTTATTAAATATTTTTTCTTTTATAGTGGTTACTTGTGGTGGTTCAGTTGATTTCACAAAACATCTTCAATTTATTTACAATACTTTAAAAAATGTAATAAAATATTTAAAATATATAATATAATATTAGCGTTTTTATTTTATTATTAAATTAGTAATAAATTTATATATTTTCTTATCTTTTCCCTAAAAAGACTGAAATTAAAAAAGGTTTCTTGATATGATCATTTTGGGCCGTTTTCATTATTGTGATGGTTTATTGTACATATTACATATAGAATCTCATATGTTATATTTTCAAAATATTAATAGTGTTACAAATATCATGTATCTTCCTTAAAATAATTCTTCTATCCATACATTAATGGTAGTTTTGATAAATGAAATTCATTATTCTTAGAGGTAGTAGTTCGCACATACATTCAATTAACCAATCATTTTCTGAATGAATTGGTTTGAATGTTGATATAAGTCAAATTTTAATTTAAGAATAATAATTTTTACATACAGATAAATATTTATACATCAACCCATCTATGTTTCCTTCTATGAGAGGCAGTGATGAATGACGAACAACATTGCTTCGGTGATACAAAATCGGCATTTATATACAATCCATGAAGTATTTTTTCAAATAATGGAAATTATTGAATAATTATTTTTCCAAAACAAATAACCATAATGATTATTCATAATACTATTATATATATTTTTCTAACTCTAAATTTTATAAGGGGACTATTAATAAAAAAATTCGAGGTAATTAATATTAACGTTTAGAATTTGGGATTATCTTTGATATATCCTTGGAAATAAATTCCTTAGGAAATATAATTGAGACTAAGTGAATATTAAAATGAATTATGATTACAGGAGGTTAAAAATATCATTGTTTAATGATGAATTCTTATGGTATAGTAATAACATGATTTACAAGAAGTGATCCAATTCCCCTCGTGAAGAGAATTCGAAAATTAGAAGTATACATTTCATTATATTGATGGAATGTTATTATTAAATTTTTAATGGATTCAATATTGTAAAATATTAAATTTTGGAATTACATTAGGTTTATAAAGACTCTATCATGCATTTTGACAATGTTTTTAGACATACATCAATCTATGAACACTTTAATTTTTATCTTATATGTCTTTTTTACTTGGTACTAGTTTTTACTCATGTAGTTTATTATATAAGAAAATTAATATATATATTAAAAAAACATTGATGTTTTTAAAAAAATATGGTTCCATAAAATCTAATTCAATTTATATATTACAATAAATATAATATTCAATTATCATAATTGATATATAGAAAAACTATTTTTTAGAAAAATTTTATTTTCCCCTTAATTTTAATTAAACTACTTTAGTATCTATTAAATATTTAGGGGATAATATTATAATCATATATTGGATTAAACAATATGTTAGATTCATTTTTAGATGATATTAATTTATTTCATTATATAATAATAATATAATGTTAACGAATTTTTTTTAAAGATAACTTCTTTACCATTATTCTATTAAATAACATTAATCCTAGTAAAAAAATATTCCAAAAAAATTTCAATTTGAAATAATATGAAAATTATTATAAGAAATATGTAATAAATTGTGTTTTATTTAATTTCTAAAAGTGTGGTGATATAATTTTTAATACATGTAAATAAAATTTCTTTTTACATTAAAACATTACAAAAGATTTCGTTATGTTATCCAACTGTTTTATCTATTTAAAATAGAGTTTTTAAATTATTTATGGTAAAATGTAAATATTTATTTTTACAGAAAGAGGTATAAAATAATATTATGGAATTATTGTATTAAGATAATGTCATAAATGTGGTGGTATGTGAAAATATAGTATTTTGTTTCAATATTTATATTTTGAATTTTTTTTGAAAGAATCGTTAAAATTAATCATATGAAAATAATGACATTATTTTTCTAATAAAAAAGAAAGATTTTTCTCAAAATAAAATTCTTAAAATATTAAATTTATCATTAAATTTAATTTACAGTACATAAATGAAAAATTGTTTTACTAAAAATTTACCTTTAAAAACTATAAAAATTATTAATAAAATATAATATTCATGTCAAATTAATTATAATATTTTATACATAAGTGAGTTTATTATTTATAAATTTTATAAATTATATTCAATAGATATGGTACATATCATTTTTTCGATTTTGTGGGAAAATAAAGTGATATGAAATTTTATTAATTTGGAAACAAAAATATTCCAAAATACCGATGAATAATGATACATTTCACATTATATATTTTATTTTAATACATTAAGTTTTATTAATTCTCAGAGTTTTCAGAAATCATTCTTCAACTACCAAAAGTGAATGATTAATATTCAAATTCAATATATAGAGATTTGTACCACTATTAAAATCGTAATATAATCCCAAAAGACATTAAATGAATTTTAAATTTTAAATTATTATTTTGAAAAACCTATCAATTAAATTTTTAAATTTCTATTATTCATAATTATAAAATCTACCGTAAGATTTTATTTTGTTTATTCACCTAGTTATTTCATTCAAAATTAGTGTACACCAGTCATTTTATTTTTTATTTATGTATAAAGATTGTTTTTAGAGTTTAGAGAGATGTTAAGGACTAATAAACATCAATTTTATGATGATTAAATAAATAGGTTCATGTTTGATGAAACCATAAAAAATATTATTGTGAAATTTTAAAATTTTGGAATTTATCTTTATGATGATAAATATCACTATCTCAGAAACATTAATCTATTATAGGGTGTGGTGTTTAGTTTATATCACATTGAGATAATATTATAGACTTATTTATTAATGACACATTCATAATCTATTATCCATATTCATGTATCATTTATATTTAATATGATCATGAATTTGTTTCTACTTTTATATAATAAATATAGTAATATAAAATAATGAATTAATTTATTTATCATTCAATCCCCAATATGGTTACCATTAGATGGATATATAGAAAAGATCATTGAATATATACAATCTTATTAAATTTTTTGTTAAAATTAATTTCGAGAAGTTTTTCGATGTTATATTTTTGTAAAACGTCATGATTATTCTAAAAATGTAATGAAATGAGTCGTAGTTTGAAAAAATCATCTGATGTAGAATCTATATGAAACAAAGAAAACTTATGTGGTTCTACTCATAGTTAAGGATATACGTGATTGATTTTATAGTATTAATTAAAAGATAAATAAATTATGTTGGGACATACTGAAACATTACATTAATCATGCTATTGGACTTCTATATCACAAAAAAACAAACTATGGATGGAATAAAACCATAACATATTTTTAATCAAATTTGAGCAATTTAAAAAAAATTGCATTCATATAGGGTATGAAAAATTTATTGATATGTTACTTAAATACTATAGTATATTTGAGGTATTTTACATATTTAATACTATATCATTTTGAATAATTTTGAAATTTATGAAATATCTGAATCCAAATAAAATCATATTCATTTTTTGGGATATTATTTAATATGATATTGGTGGAAACACCAAAATTCCTATGGAATATCATATTATATTCTAAGGATATTTCATATGTTTTATGATATACGGGTCAATAATTATATGTGATTGAAATTGGAAGTTAAAAATTAAAATATATCATTCATAAATGTTATAAGTATGGTTATAATTTGTTATTACACTAAATATGATGAAATATTCAAAATAATGAACATAAGGCCAAGGGTTACAAATTTTTGTAACTATATATTTACACAAACATTTCATAACATTTTTTTAATTTTATTCTCACCCTATGACCATCCTCAATGATTATATTATCAAGATAAAGACTATGAAAATTTAATCCCAAAGATTTAGTGATTTAATTGACCTATGGTTGTTTTTCCTTCTCCCATTACATTTGAAGGGAATATTATACCTTAAAAATATGTAAGATCAAACCCCAAACATTAAGTGATTCATTAAACCATGAATACCTTTAAGGAAATAAAACCAGTAGTTTCATCTTAGTGACATTCATCAAAAACTATTATAGACGTCAAGATGTTTTTCCATCATTTATTTAAGATAATTTTGATTTTGAAACTCAATTTCTAATTTTAAAAAAATACCAATGCACTTTATAAGATTTATATTTATCTTAAAGACTTTTATGGTGTTTTATTTCATATGGAACTAAATTTTTTATACATGAAATTATATATAACATAATAGAAAATAAAAAAATATTAGGGTATTATGTTTTATAAATTATTTACTACATTAGATCATTGAGAAATAATGTGGTGGAGGACTAATTTATAAAATTATATAGATATAAGAAAAGTTAATCAAAACTTGATAATAAATCTTTTGATGTAATCAAAAATTATAATGAATAATATGGAATCCATTAATTATTGGTTTTTACAACATAATCTTTAAATAGAATAATAAACACTAAATCTATAGGAATAAAGAATGAAATACATTACATGATACTATAAAATTATTTTTTTGTCTTGAATAATTGAAATTTCATATTTCAATGATAATAATTTTGATTAGAGTAAATTTTTATTTCATCGATTAATTAAAAGAGACACGATAATGTGTTTTTATCCATGTAAAATCTCAAAGTTCACTTATATTAATTCTTTACATGATTATTATGATCAAGTAATTCTATTAATTGATGGAGAACATTTGAGGAGTGATGTGTGCAGCCAAACTATGAATCAATGGATTTCAGGGATATGAAGACAAAACATCAGATCATTTAGATTGAGGGATTATAGGAAAAATATGATATATAACTTTCTAAAATGATTAATTCAATATATTTTGTAGATTATAAAAAATTCATAATGAAATGTAGTAAGGTTCCTAACATCCATTCCATAGAGACAACTGTCTTCCTAATGGACCGGTTACATATATACCAGAAAATGAAAAAATAAAATGGGATCCACTACATCACTGATATAAAACTCATCCAAAGATCCATGTACTCATCAGATCCATTCTAGTCAATAGAACTCCAGAAATAACCAATACATCCCAACCAATAACTATGTGGGAGATTCATAGGTACACATGTACACTAGCATCCCTTAAAGTGTGTGAATACATAACAAAGTAGGGAACCATCAACATAGTCCCATACTATCAAACTTATATAATGATATTTTCATGTAAAAATTATAATTTAGAAAAATAAAACCAATAAATTAATAAATTAACCAATGGAGATTCCAAGTTTACTGACTCTGATAGACCATACCAACTTCAACCAGTGTTCAGGTGCCTTTAATAACACCACGATGGACATTTATCACATGTCACAAGTGGGCTCAAAGTCCATAGAATCCTCATTTTATCCTCTTGACACCGGGGTCCCATCCAATGTATTGTAAACATTTGACCTCCAAAACCAAAGAGGTGTGACCACATGATGAACAACCATGTTTTTGATTCAAACTCAAGGTTACCATAACCATATCCCATGTGACACCCAAATATTTTATGAATTATTAATTTTTAAATTAACTTATATTTTTAATATTGTTACATGCATGTAACTCTGTAGATAGTTATATATATATTAAAACACAAATCCAAACATTCCTTTCACATGCAATACTGACAAGGCTTGCGGTACATGAAATACCGACTTGGAATGCACTACACGAAATACAAACCTGGTTTCACAATAAGAAATACTGATTGGGATTATTCTATATGAAATACTGACATATCTTATGCTACATTAAATACTTACATGGATTTCCTTACATGAAATACTGACTTGGCGTTCGTTTCATGAAACACAGATGTTTTTACAAAACATTATTTCATTATTATAATTTTCTTAATGAGATAATGAAAACATTGATATTAAACATAGTTATATTAATTTTAATAACTAAATTTAAAATACTATTTATAACTGTTATATATATATATAACATATTTATAATGAAAGATATGATTTTTTTGTAAAGACATTTATGTTTAAAAATACAGTTTTATTGAATATACAACATTTAATAATAAAATTAATTTTATACACAAATATAAATTTAATTTGAAAAAATAAACATAATTATTGAATTAAAAATACAAAAATTATCTTAGGGTTAATTTTTTGGATTTTTTTAATAAATATCATTTACGATAAATAGTAAAAAAATACTATATTTTAGTTATTAACTGTATTTTCATTTAAATAATTATTAATGTTAAATATGAACTTAAAGTTTTTAACTTATCTCAATTATAAATATTTTAATAACATTTATCTAATTATTATAAATTTCACATTTAAATTTAATTTTTGAACAATACAAACTTTTGAAAAAAAATCAACTTTAAAAACATGTTATTTCGTCCTAAATACGTGATTAGTAATAATATAAATTTTTTTACTTATGTGAATTAAATTTTATAAAACCTGAGATAAAAAATTAAAATATTTATAATATTTACATTACAATAAGGTGAAATTAATTATTTTACGAAAAATAAAAGTAAAAGTGATTAAAATTAATCACATTGATTATAGTCAAATTAAACATAATTATGGATTAAACCTAAATATTAGGGGGGCCAAATGACATATAAACATGTCCGAAACAACTTTTAATGAAATTATTCATCCATAAAACATCCATTGTTGATTTATTTTGTTTTTTTATGACATTTTTTATGTAATAACATGTGTACTCCTAACTTGTTTTCAGAAACCCTAAGTGATTCCTTTTCCTTCCATATAAAAGGCCACCACCTCTCCCACTACATCACACCTTTCAAACATCTTATTATAGGCCAATATCTACCCAATAAACTTCTAAAAAACCCTAACATACTCCAAGAGGTATTAAATTGGGAATAAAAATATCCACGGAAGACTTTTGGCACAAACTAAAAGCAGTTACCCGATTAAGAGGCGGCGTCTTCTCTTAAGTCAATTATTTAATTTTCCTTATACACTCAATAAAAATATCTTTATTATATTAATATATAATTAATTTGGTACAAAAAATATACTATGATGAATTTATGTAAATTTTTAAACTTACACTTATACACACCTCGATCTAATGGGTCATAAATATAGTGTTTCTCTGTACAGTGAACTACTACCTCACTGAATGATGTTTGTTCAATTTCCCATTATCACCTACCAAGGTTTCAATTATGATATATAATATATTTATATATGACTTATAATAAATTTATAATGTTATTATTCATTTTTATTTCTTTTTTACATCACATATCTTTTAATTTCCTATTTTTTTAAATGAGATAATCTCATTTGAGGAAATGTGGACTACCACCCACTCAAAGCGATATGATTCATTCATACCCAACATGGATTTAATTAGAGATAGTTTTAGTGAATATATATTATATACTATTTCATAAATAATATATATATATATATATATATTACATTTTTTCTTTCAACATGACAATAAAATAGAAATAACATTCATGCATACATACAATCTACCGTATCGATGAATAGTGTATTTCATTTCATACTTATATATTATATAGATAATTATAATACACATATACCATATATAAATTATTTTTAAATCATGTATTACATTCATTAAATCATGATATATGTATAATTATTATGTATATAACAAATTAAGAAAGATACAGAGAATAAAGTGAATATTACCTGAAGTGAAGTGTTATCATAGGATCGTTTAAAAGCAGGTAATACAAAGTCATAATAAACCCATATACAGTATTATGTATAAAAATATGATTCTATAAAATATTTATAAAAAAATATATTTATTATACAAGGATATTGTAAGAGTCCTAAGAGAGTTAATACATGTGGTAAAGGGATTTCTTCACACTTTTTATTTCTGTTAAATTAATAATATGTTTCCCACTCTTCACATTTGTGTGGATTATATTATAAAGGTGACTGTATTATATCTATAATATTCTAAAATTTATTCATATTAACATATCAACTTTAAGGTCATTATTTCAATGGGTTTATTTTTCAAATGATACCAAATTAGTAAAATATTTGTGTCGCAATTTTCTATCTTTGAGACTAATGTATTTCATGCAACTAAAATATTTTTCATGGTGTATATACATACATTTTACATTTTATATCATGAAAATTATTATTTATTTATATTTTAATCTTCCTATAAGTTTTATTTTCTTACATTGAGAGTAGGATCCCTTGATACCCTGATATTAGAGTGTATTGAGACAATCTAATCACTTTTCCTGATTGTTTATGTTTATTCTTTATTTGATGAATTATGGTGACCTGTATCTCAAAAAAATTAATTCTCCTCAGATTACTAATTATTTATTAATGTATTGGAACAAATTTTTTACCCTTTGGTTCATAGGATAGTTTAGAAAGTGATTTTCAAAAAGCGTGACTTTACCCACTCTTCGGTCAGAAATCTGTTTTCCTTTATAAATATATTTTCTAAAAAATGGATTCCAATAATATTATACTAATATAATATGATAATGAAAATAACATTTTGCACATTTGTTCATTAACAATTTTTTTCAAATGAATCTTCTAATCTATTTCCGAGCAAGTAATATTTATATCCTTTTTACCATGAAAAAATAATTTTCTTTTTTCCTCTTAAAACCTGTAAAAATTTGTCCACCATAAATAAATTGAATATTTTATTTCATATTTAATGGTTAATTTTTAAGAAATTTTTTTTAAAATATATTATAAATGAAACTATTTTCAAAACATTTTCATGTTCCTTCTGTATGTTCCAAGGAAAACAATATTCAAAAAATTATTGAAAATTATTTTATATGTTTTCAAGGAAAATGGTTTCCAATATGTTTTAATCTCATTTAATAAATTTTCAATGAAATTATTTTTCAAAAATGTTTTCAATCCTTATTTATATGTATTTAAATTATTTTAAAAGGAAATTATTTTAAAAAGATGTTCTCTTTTAAAGAGTGTTTTTTAAAATATGAAAGAATATTTTCTGAAAGAAATGAATTCAAAAATATCCTTCTATATTATTTTTCTTATAAGATGACATCTGTTGATTTTAATAATGTCTATCTAAAAAATTATCCAATGGTTCCATTCGTATCCTTTATTTAATGGTTATTTTTTGTGGGAATGACTCTTATAACAACTATTTTTATTCCATGGGTTATATGCTTTTGAAATGCACTTATTTTCATGGGTTCTGATTTTATGAAATGAAACCTATCTATTTTTCTATAGGTTAGGATGTGAGGAAATGTTAATAATTCCTAATTCATTTCATATGTTAAGATTTTTTGTTTATAAAACCCATCTATTTTTATGGGTCATGATAAGATTATGATTTATTACAATATGGAACATGTATGAATGATTTTATCATGAGTTGGGTTATACCTATATCTCCATCCAATGCATTGGGTAATGATGAATTAATGCATATTATAAATTTTATGGGTGATCCTAATTACATGTTTACAATGTTATGCATGGACTTGGTTGCATGTCTATTAGTTTATGGAAGAACCTGATTACATGTTCAAATTGTTATGAGTGAACCAAACTATGTTTTCAAAATATTATTGAATGGACCTACTTGAATGTACATAAGTTTATGTGTAATACTGATTACATGTTCACAATATTATGTGTGAATGTGATTACAAATTCACAATATTATGTACAGACCATATTTTGTGTCCAAATGTTTATGCGTGAACGCGATAAAATGTTCACAATGTTATGCGTGAACATGATTACATGTTCACAATTTTACGCATGGACCTGGTTTGGAGACTATAATGTTATGCATTCTCCTGATTACCTGTTTACATTATGGTGTATGGACCTAGTTTCAAGTCCATAAGTTTATGTAGTGACCCATAACATAATTAGTGATCCTATTTCAACTTATACATGTTTGCAATGTTATAAACCAATGTGCATGACACAAATTCCTTTTCTTATTAATATGTTATTATTTCTTGAATTATGATCATAAATACTCATATGAGCTATTTCTTATAAACATCAAATATTTATTATGATCTTTTATATGTAGGGTAAGATCATCAAATTTTGTACTCAAGTCTCATACCCTTTGTTTTCATGTAATTCATAAACATTTCTTTTATTAACCCTTACTGAGAATCTAAACTCACCACATTCTTATGTTTCCTTTCACTATGTTATGAAGAATGGATTTATGAATAATTACTAATGGTGGAAATCATTATAGGATATAATTATGACTTTTCGAAAGAATATAAGATTTTTTTCCCATTTTTCAAAATACAGTTTTCTATTATGGTCCTCATGAATGTACTTTTTCAATGTACTGTTTATTCTTATATTATGATGTAATATCCATGTATGATAATCATGTTTCAGTATATTTTGATTTCAAAGAAAGGTTTATTAATGATTTGGAGACTATGATGAGAAATTTTTTATGATATCCCAAGGTTTATTTCTTAGAATTTGTCTATGAATGTCTATAAGGATAAGTATAAGGATGAGTCAATGTTTAGGAAAATGTACAGAAATTTTGGTAAAGGAGAGAGTGAGTTGTTTCTGAGTAATACATCTATGTCAAGATACTACAGGTGGATGTGGCTCTATAACATATATACATTAGGTTTACAACTCCAACTACATTTTATGGGCCTAACTCGGGGTAATTTGGTACATGATAATGGGCCTTGCTACATACCTGGTTTGAAACTCTTGGTGGTATGCTTTGGGAGTTCAAAAACTCATCATGAACCCTCATGAAGAATTTAAATAGATGTTTACTGTGAATAACCTAGGATAAGTGTATGGTTTAATAGATTAATGATTTTTCTACCCTTTAGACCTCATAGAAGTCACATTTCATGATTATGCAGTCCTAATTATAATAAATATTTCAAAATCTATGACTTTAGTTTTGGGAAATGGCTATAACTCAAAGGAACTCTATCAATGGTGATTGTAGAAGACAATGCAACGAATTTCCTCATGAAGAACTAAATGATGTGGGGGATGGAATACAAAACCATAGTGTGATACTCTCATAGTTTTCCCAATCTATGAATCATGTTGAATTTATAAATAAGAAAGGGGGGAAAACATTCTATTCAGTCCTTCATGAGGCATCACATGCCATCTATTAGTTGGCCATCTAATCCACTTTTTTCTAATCACTGCATTGGAACAACTAAAAATATATTATATGTTCTCATGTGTTTGGATCATAACCAATTCATTTTAGATATTTATCTCAAGAAGATGAAGTATTCTAGTGGTGGACTCTTGTCTAGAATTTGAGGAAGTAAGATGAAATTGAATCCATAGATAGAGATGAGTGCAAGAACATGTTGTTCAGTAAGTACGTTATTCGTATTCTTCATATGAATATAGAAAAAGAGTTTCTTCAGTTGCAACAAAGGATAATGAATTTACATATACATATGAGGAAAGTTTTAAAATACTTGTGAAGTACACATTGTGTATTATTATCCAACCCAAAATTAATGTTGATAATTTATTTAGAGTCTTAAAACAAAATATCATCTGATAATCGGTTATAAGAGACATTAGTAGTTATGATTATATTTTACAATATTAAATCAATGTTTAAATGGAGGTCGGAGTTACTTGAAAATTGCAAGGTTTTAATAAGAAGAGGAGTATGGAGCTGAAAGGAGAATCTAAAACCCATAGAGAGAAGAAAAATATTTAAACTCATAATTGCAAAAACTGTGGTAAAGTGAACATAGGAGAGTTCCTGAAAAGAAAAATATCGTGTTTCATTTGTTCAATGTCTGCCCACTGAGAAAATGAATTTATAATTCATGGTAATAACAAACTCAATGAAATGGGTTGACAGAAATATCAATATAATGAACCACCCACCGTTCAATGTTTTATGTGTATGGAGTTTTGGAATTATGATAATCAATTCGCCAATCCATGGGATGCAAAGAATGATAAGACATAACAACCATTGAGGAAAATTATAAAGGGAATGCTTATGAAATCATAATTGATTAAGTAAATAATGAAAATTAAGGAAAAAATTGTCCCCCAACTTATTTGGGATGATCTAGTTTGATATGTGTATGAATACGACCAATTATAATCATATTGTTCCTTATTAATTGGAGTTTCCTATGATTATATCAGTATATATGGATTTTGGAATAATAAAATCACATTTAATGTTCCACATGTGTATTAATGAACACATGTATTTAATAAGAACGTTTATGGTTCAAGAAAAGATAATATTTAATGAATTATATCAGGGAACAAATAATATTGAGGTTATCCCAAATTTTTTTGAAGTATATCTTTTCATTAATATTTTATAAATTTTGGAAAAAGGGTCTTGATACACTGGAATTTTATACTTGTAACTTTGTTTATGATGAATTAGATGGTCTCTTAGTTCAACATAGATTTTTGGATTTCAGATAGCTATCTTTATCCTATTATTTTTCCTGATCACCCTCCATTAGAAGATGATAGTTAGATTTTTCATCCATGTCTATGTTTTCACTTCCAAAATTGTTCAATTATGTTGAAACCTAGTCATTTGGTACTTCAGTTAACCATTTTACTACTAACATCCTCTTTTAAGGGATTTTTTAGTATTCATTTTAACAATGAAGGTTTCTATGAGTGAAAATTTCATATATTAATCCTTGGACAACCCTGATGAATTTTGAGGGAGAAATTAATTTTATGGGATGTTGAATGTAACACCATGAAATTTTTTGAATAATGTTTTTTGAATTAATTTATATTTTTGATGTTGTTCATTTCACGTGACATTGTAAATAGTTCTATATATATATATATATATATATATATATTAAAACACTAACAAAAAATTACATGCACACACAATACTAACATGGCATACATTACACGCAATACTGACATGTCTTACACTACACACAATATCGACATGTCTTATGATACATGCAATACTAAATTGTATTTTTCTACACACAATATAAACTTGGCATGTGATACATGAAATACTGACTTGTTGTACGATACACACAACATTGATGTTTCAATAAAACATCATTTCATTTGTATAATTATTCAAATAAGATAATGATAACCAAATTTTTAAAAATAATTATATTAATAGTAATAACTAATTTTTAAATATTATTTTTATTTTCTTTATATAGATAAAGATATGGATAATAAAAGATAAGATTTTTAGAAAAGTCCTTTATGTAAAAAATATAATTTTCTCAAATAAACAACTTTTAATAATAAAATAAATTTTATACACAACTAAAAATTGAATTCGATAAAAATAAACAAAAATTTTACAGTTTATAATATTAAAAGTATATTAGGGTGAATTTTTAGGATTTTTCTAATAAACAGCATTTTTTATGAATAGTAAAAAAATGTTGCATTTTATATAACTACTGCCTTTTGATTTAAATGATCATTAATGATTTATTATAATTTATATTTTCCAAAATATATCAATTATTTATATATTAAAACCATTTATGTAGTTATAAAAAAATTTACATAGAAATTGAATATGAAAACATAAAAAAGTTTTGTTAATTTTTCTACTTTAAAAACCATTTATTTCATCCTGTCTGTGGGATTAGCAATAATATTAATTTTTTCACTTCTATGAATGAATTTATAAAACCCAACATAAAAATTTATAATCATTATAATATTTATATTCTATTATATTCAACTTAATTTTTACAGAAAATATTAGTAAAAATGATTAAAATTAGTCACCATGATTAAGGTCAAATTAATCATAATTCGAAACTAAACAACAATCATAGGAACACAAAAGACCTATAGAATTGTCCAAAACCAATTATATGGATATTATGAGTTTAAAACGCTTCCATTATTTATTTATAATGTTTTTATGATTTTAAAGGTAATTACATGTGTAAACCTAACTGGTTTTCAAAAATTCCAAATGAGTTAATTTGTTTCGTTATAAAAGGCCATCACCTATCCCACTTAATCACACCTCTCTAAACTCATAGTATTTTCCAATATGTCCCCCATAAACTTCATGAAATCCCTCACTTACTCTTATAATCCATCCCTTTGGCAGAATACAATTCAGGGAGGCCTTCTGGCATAACCAAATGGAGTTACCTGATTAAAAGGAACAGTCTTCTCTAAAGTCCTTTCATTTATTTCCCTTATCCAACCCCTAAAACTCTATTTTTATATTAACATATGAAAAAAACCGAATCCCAAATATACTAGGATTCTTTTATGTAATTTTATTGACCTACACTTACACACACCACCATCTATTGGGCAACGAACATACTTTTTCTTGCATTGGAGAACTAATGTCTCACAAAATGATGATTGTTAATTTTTTCATTAACACCTAGAATGGTGGATATTATGATGTAATTTTTTTTATATATTTCATCTATTAAATATTTTATTTCTTTCTAATTTTTTATTTCTTTTTACAAAAAATATCATTTTACATTCCATTCTTTGTTAATGTGATAATTTTGTTTGAGGAAATGTAGACTACCACCACTAAAAGTGATATGATTTGTTCATAAAATATAAATATTGAATTAATTATGGTTTTAGTGAATACATATGTAATATATTATAACATAAATATAATTTAATAATTATATATATTTATATGTCTTTTACTTTTTTCTATCACCACAACAATTAAATAGAAACAATATTCATGCTTCCATATGACCAACCGTCTCCATAAAAGGGTGTATTCTGATTCGTACTTATATATTATATATATTATTATAATAAAAATATAATATATATAAAAAATATTTATATCAGGTTTTACATTCTTTAAATCATTATATTCATATAACGACTAGGGAATTAACAAATTAAGACACATGTAAAAATTAAATTGAATATTACCTGAAGAGAGGCGTTAATATATGATCATTAACAAGATGGTAAAATAAGGTCATAATAAAACCGTATATGGTATTATTTATAATAATATTATTTTTTAAATTTATTATATTAATCTTATATTTAATATACAAGAAGCATGTACGAGTACAATTAGAGTCAAGACACAAGGTAAAGGGATTTTATCTCACATTATATTTCCATGAGATAAATGATATGTTGACCGCTCTTTACTTTTCTTTGTGGTGTATGTATAGAACATGATTGTATTATATGTATATAATACATTAATTTATGGGTATTCACACATAAATTATAAGATATTATTTCAAGGGGTCTATGTTTCAGAAGTAACTAATTTAGTAATATAGTTGTGTATCAATTTTATTTCATTGATACTCATTTTTTGTTGTACACAAAAATTATTTTTTGAAGTAGTATATAATTACATATTACATGTTATATCATGATATTTCTTCCATTCATTATATTTTCTACTTCCTTGAAGTTCCATTTTCATACATGAAGAGTAGTACCCCACGTTACCATGCCTTAAGCATGTATTGAGACAATGTCATCGATTTTCATGACTGTTTTTGTGTATGTTTACTTTGATTAAATATTATGAGAAATATCTCAAAACAAATCACTTTACACTAGTGATTAATTATTTATGAATGTTTTGGTACCATTTTTATAATATTTGGTACATAATATAGTTTAGAACGCATTTTTAAGAAATCCAGACATTACCCTCTCTTCGGTCAGAAATATAAGTTCCTTTAAAACCATGTTTTCTGAAAAGTGTTTCCAATAATATTATAATAATATCCTAGGATAATTAAATCAATGTTTTTCCCTTCTTTCATTAAACAATGTTTTCAAAGGAATCTTCTTTTCTCTTTCCAAATTAGAAATTTTTCTAACTATTTTACCATGAAAATGAAATTTTCTTTTTACCTCATATGACATTTACGGATTTATCCTCCTTCAGTACATTTAAGATTTATTTTCATTTTAAATCGTTAATATTTACAGAAAAATATTTTTAAATGATATTTTCAAATAAATTTTTTTCAGAACATATTCATGCTCTTTTTATATGTTTTATGGAAAATTGTTTTAAAAAATGTTTACGAGATTAAGTTATAGTTTTCACGGAAAATGGTTTTCAAAATGTTTTCATGTTTATTTTATAATTTTTCAAGGAAAAACGTTTTCAAAATGTTTCCAATACATATTTATATATTTTAAATGTACTTTCAAAGGAAATAGTTATCATAATATATTTTCTTTTATAGAGATATGTTTAAGGGATAATGGATATTTTATTCAAAAAAGGAATTCATAAAATATCCTTCTATGTTATTTTCATTCAAGGATAACATCCTTTGATGTTACTCATTCCCTATCTAGGAAATTAACCTATGGTTTCATTCATATCCCTACATGAATAGTTATGGTTTAATGGAATGACCTTTATAAAACCCATTTCTTTTTAATGGGTTATATACATTCAAAAAACACTACTTTTAAAATGTTATTCTTTTATTAAATGAAACCTATATATTTTTTATAGGATTTGTTGTGAGGAAATGTTTATTAATACAAATTCATTTTATGTGTTATAATTTATGGTTTATAAAACCCATCTATTTTTATGATTCCTGATATGATGATGTTTTATTAACATATGGTACATGTGTGAATGATTTTATCATGATATGGGTGCAACATATATCTCCCCCCAATGAATTGGTTAATAATGGATGAATCATTACTAAAAATATTATTTTTGATCTTGATTACATTTTCACAATGTTATGTATGGACCTAGTTCTATGTTCATGTCTTTATATATGTACCTGATTACATGTTTATAATGTTATGAGTGAAACCTATTATGTGTTCAAACTATTATTCATGGACATAGATTCATGTCCATAGGTTTATGAGTGAACTTTATTACATGTCCACAATGTTATGAATGAACTTTATTACAGGTTAAAAATTTTATTTGTGGACCTGGATTCGCGGCCAAAAGTTTATTTGTATACCAGATTATATGTTCACATTGTTTTTTATGAACCTGATTACATATTCAAAATGTTATGCATGGACCTGGCTTCATGTCTATGAGGTTATGCATGAACATGATTAGATGTTCACGGTATTTTACATGGATTTGGATTCATGTACATATGTTGAATTGGGGGCCTGATATCATGTCCTTAATTTAATGAGTGAACCAGTTTATACTTATAAATGTTTACAACATTATAGACCAATGTGCATGACACAAATTCCATGAATTATTAATATGTTATTCTTTCATGAATTATGCTCTTAAATTGGATTATGATCTATGTCATATGAACTTTAAACCATTATTTTTATTTCTAATATGCAGAGGATGATCTTAGAATATTATTCTCCAATCCCATACCCTTTTGTTTCATGTTATTCTTATATGTTTTCTTTATTTACCCTTACTGAGAATCTGATATCACCCTTTCTTCTATATACCATCCCAAGGTTACGAAGAATGGTTTTTTAGATGATCTAAAGGTGGATATAATAATGGTAGGTATTGAAGATCATTAACAAGGATAAAATATTTTTCATTAATGTTTCCAAAGACCCTAAAATATTATAGTCCTCAGGATGTAGTTTTTTATTGTACTGAATAATCATAGAAAATGATATATTATCAATGTATATTAAGCCAGGGTCTCAATAGCCCTCATATATAAATACTAATCCATACAAGTATATTCATATAGATATAATATGTGGTGAACATAGAAATCATCACATAACTATTGTTATATGACACATGATATCATGTGTGTTCGTCTCTAAATCCATAGAATGAATAACTATCATAGATATCATTATTGGGGGAGGTTCAATACCTAGATCAAACATTTAGGAATCTACCAGCTATTTTGTAACCCCAAATTATGTAATCCCATTAATGTACCCAACACCATATTTATGGAATCCCATCCATGTCACATCTACCATTTGTGAACATTCCAAAAACCCTGAAAAATAAAAAACACAATGATGATTCAACACCCACCCCTGACAACATCACCTAAACCCAATTTGGATTCTATGTATATTCGTGTTATAATTGATACCCATATATCATTCAATCCTCAAAAAATGTAATATCTCATGGTTAGTTTTTCAATGAGGCACCCATGGGGAAGTTGATTTTTAATAAAATAGAGTCACACTTGTTGGTTTCCTAATCATAAAATGAGGTCTTGATTCAACACAAAATTCTCTAAGGACTTTAGGAACCACAACATCGTTAACATGGTTTAATGTACTTTCCTACTACATATGGTAATTCCACACAGTAAAAATTTCATGATATGGCCCATAACCCATCTCAGACTTATGGGACACATTTTACAGCCTTCTAACATAGTTTAATCTCGGTCGGCGTATGGTAAATACACCTTTCCCATGTCATGTCAAATGACATAGGATAACTAATCCCTCCTCATGTCAATAATCTGGGATAACTCTATGCGTTGGAGGGACTCCTAATACCTATTGGGTGAGGGTATCCTAATCTCACACCCACACCTAGTATAGAGGAGTCTAAAGCCTATAGACATGGGATTATAGGAGTTTTTATGTGTAGACTCTAATCTCATGGATTATGGAATCAAATAAACACCACAAAAGTCTTAGGCCCACCATCGGTGGATGATAAAAAAACGATCACCCAATGGGTTTTGTGGACCCTTGATGCTCGTTAATTTTAATAAAATAGTATCATTTAATTTAAAATCTCATTTAATAAAAATAACAAGGGGTGTCCCCCTTAGTTTAAGGACTGATCATCCACATAGAACAACAAAAAATTTAAGGACATATATCTTGTGTGAAAGACTACCTACCTCATTCGAAATATTTTCAAATTCTACCCAATGGATAATAGTAGATGTGTAGTACTATCCAAGAATTTCCATCTTTATCCACATTCACAGATCTCATCCTACTGTCATGATATCCTAACAAGATCCTACCATCATTAATTAGTTCATAATAACATTTATAATAAATAAATTAATTAAAATCAAAAAATTTATCAAACAATATAACTCACCAGTTTGTTGTGAGATACTTGAAGAACACACATAGAATGTCATGTGTCTATATAACATCATGGCTCTAATACTTTTGAAATACCCGACAAAATATACCAAATCAATTTTTATTTCAATGTAATTAAAACCGAAATATTTTTAAATGGATGCAAATTGTTTCACCCATTCAGACATTATAACACTTCCCTGTGTTTTTAGTTCTGATCTAATTTGGTCAAATTGCAATTGAGTGAGCATAAAAATTGTCCCCACCAACTTTCCCTAAATAGTTATCAACTAATCCTTAAAAACCTATCAGGTATAATACATCATTACAAGTTTCATTCATGTATTGATTAATTATATACAATGAAAAGAATAATTCATACCTACCCAGTCAGAATCATCTCATAACAATCAACTACATTAACTAATGAATCCCCAATCCACCCCCTCATGATGACTTTGAGACAAGAGGAATTTTATGATCATTCAAGGAAACTCAATAATGTTCATGCTTCAATATATTTTAACACCGCAATAGTATTTTTAATACAACCAAGTGAAAAATATTTCTTGAAATAAGTTTCAATTTTCCCCCAATCTGACACCATCTCAGATTTTCATAAGTCATATGGAGAAAGATGATAATTCCCAAACTCCAACTGAAACCATGCCAAAAAAATCTTTCTATTCACCAAGAAAACTAGTTATATAATGGTCCATTTATTCAGTAGAGTAATAATTCAACAAAATTCATCAAATATTCGGCTCCATATTCTTAATGCCATTATCACATGAAGGATAGACTGTCTTAGTCGAAAAATCAAGTCCCTAACATATCACTGTACTTTTCATAACACAATAGAAACATATTCCTAATCACCATGACCAATTCTCAGTCCATTAGCATAAATAATGACTGGAAAGTCAAAACACGCTCATTTCTGAGCATTGTATGATGCTCCTCCCAAGCCATTCTCAGCTTAATCTTGTTAATACATAACTTTAACCAACACTTATATTGACATTATCATTATAACCAATAAATTTTTCAAATCCTAATATAAAATGGATGGACATTTAAATTGTTCATTTTTATCAAGGTTACCTTTCCAATGATCTTATCATTAATTACCATCGACCATTAGCTCACCCATGGGGGGTTTTCGACCCCAACACCAAACCTATTCTCCTGTGAATTGCTCTCTACCAATCATATGACGACCATGATCTATAGAACATCAATTTTGAAACACCATGAGATTCAACGGATCTACACATTATAACAGGTCACTTTACTAATTCCATGACTCATCTCATGATATCTTACAAATTACATCATCATATCACCACACAGATTCACCATCGACCCCATTAATGTCAAACTCATTTAAAAGCATATCCTCCTCTTGGAGTCCTTCTAGTCCTGAGTATCTACCCATGATGTAAAAATAGAACTAAAGTTCCTTGAAAAACACAAAACATGAATAACACCTAATATATTTTTTTTTGAAAATTGTGTTTATAAATAACTTTTTCCCATTGATATCATGAATTAAATGAAATACTGAGTTTTATAGAACTGCGATATAATATTAAAATATTATTTTTTATGTGATATTCATCTTCTAGCCATTTTATTAGATGTTTTTACTAGGGATTACAAAAAAAAGAAAATTTTATGGTTTATATTGTATTCTGTTTTTTTAAATTATTTATAAATAAAAATAATCATTTGAAAATAAATAGGATATTTTTATGAAAAACTATTCTCATGCGTGAAATGTGTTTTTATATCAATAAATACAAATATCACTATTGGTGACAAATTTAAATTAATTTTATATATTATATATTAATCAAAAAAAATTCATTCAACTAATGTTTTTCTATGCAATATTTAATAATATATGTCATTATTTATTCTTAAAAAATTTTCATTTTAAAATATAGTATTCTTCATGTTTTGCACGTTTAAATTAAAATGATTTTCCCCCAAATAATATTTCTATTTTTTAAAATTGATATCATATTTTGATTTAGGGGGATAAAATATGATTAATAGTTCCCAATAATGTTTTTTCCATTTTGAGTTGTAACCACACTAAAAACATTATTCTCAGTAAGTGTAAAATTTGTAAATTTATCTTAATACTTTGTTACAGGGCCATATAAATTCTATGAAACCTTAATTTAACATATTTTATGAGTATATTATGTTCATTTCCATCCAATTATACAATATATCATCAATTGGTTACATTTATCATTGATTTGGAAGATTATATTAATTTAAGAAGAATGTAGAATCAAAAAATCAGTCTCTTGAATTTATCATCACTGAAAAACATATATGATGATAAAAAGAGTATATGATTTCCTATAAATATTTATTTGAAATATATATTAAATTTTTTATCATAGTAATTTATTTTTAATTTTTATTGTATAATTTAAACCCAAAACATCCTCAACAACTCCAACATGATATTAATTCAATTATTAGAACATTAAAATAAATAAATATTATATTTTTAAAAATAATATAATATGGATGATTTATTATGATTCATGAATATTATAGATGTATATAAGAAATTGTGAAATTTATATGTTATAAATCAATTTATTTTTTATTCTCATTAATGTTTAATTGATTTACAGTGTCATAAATGGAATTAATGATATATATGAAAACAATATTTTATTACAAAATTTAAAATTAATAAAAAATTTAAAAATAGAGAAATGATGGTAATATATGTTCTATAATTCCATATATTTTCAATTAATGGGTAAATTTTATCCTTGTAATAAAATTATTACTCTTTTGTGGTGAAAAACTCATTACTACAATAATGGTTAAAATTTATTAATGAGGTGTTAATAAAAAAAGATGTTTAAAATGATAAAGAAAATATGTATATATTTCATTTAGGGTCATATATCTAGATTATAATATTTTTAATCGAATATAAACTAATTTATAATAATGTATTAATAATTATACTAGTATTTTTTTTATAATTCCACAAGTGATAATCCACCCACTTATAAAAGGAAACTTGTTCTCCTCTCTTCCTCACATATTTGGAGATTTCTATCATCAACAAACCCTACCATAATACCTTCATATATTACTTCACCATATCCTAGAGATTTTGTTATTTCTAAAATACGACCCCTTAAAGGCATACGGTGTATTCAAGAATTGATTTCTCAATAAACTGATGTTTGAAACATATACAAAGAATTATGAGACTGGATCAAAGGATTTATGTTATAATGTAAGTGTTTGTCTAAATTATCTATAATTAATTTATCAATGATGGTGTTTCATCTTATACCTTAAAAAAAGTTTGCATGAATTGTTTTCTCCTATGGTTATTTCATTATATTAAATATTTTCAATAAATTTTCCTCACATCAATTAATGAAGAAATAGAAATAGTATTTGTAAGTAAAATATACTTAATTTCTCTGTTTGGTCAGAAACCCATTATCAAAATTCTGAATTTTTTATTTAAAACTTTTTAACAATTGATTTTAATAATATCCTATGAATTTAAAATTCATTTTGACTCATGATTGGATTTTAGAAAAAAAAGGATTTATTCGACTCCTACAAGTTTTTTTAAATAAAGTAATTTTGATTTGTTTCCAAAAAATGTGCCCGGAAACATTATTTTAACATATACGACATCAGTGGAATTTCTAGAACTAATGGACACTAGATTTTTTTATGATTAATTTTTAATTTTCATTGTTTATTTTCAAATAAATTGTTTCTATTACTATTCAGGAAATTGATTTAATATTAATTTAGTAATTTATAAGTGAAATTATTATTCTTTTCATAAAATGATACAAGTTATTTTTTTATGTTATTTTTAATCCAATATTTCATTATTTGATGAAACCTATTCTTTTCTATATATGTGATATTATGTAACCATCCTTATTCATTCTCTATATCACTTATGATTATGATGATATAATGTTTATTAAATTTCTTCCTTTTCCATGTGTTATGCAATGTTAAATTAATGAGATGTTTAAAACAAATTATAAAGGTTATGATAAGATAAATTTATTAAATTATTATAAATCCTATTGATTAACATGTAATATTTCTTGAATTAATATTCAAGAAACACATTTATTTTTTAGTAGTTCTGATATGATGATTTTTTTAATAATATTATTACACACATCATTATTTAATTAATTTTGTGGTGAATGGTTCAATAATTATATTTCCTAATAATACATTGGGTAAATATGGATATCGTATGAGATAACTATGAATGGAATGATGTTTAACTGTAGATTAGTAAGGGAATATGTTAACAATGATTTTCTTGTCAGTGAACCTTAACTAATATGATGGTTTATAGATCAAACACGATACACTATGATAGACCAGGAGGTGATTCGTGGATAATATGGTGGTTTAGGGAGTAAAAAAAATCGACTATAGTAGTCATGGATGTGATCATTGACTTCTGAGGTAATTATTTTATATGCTTATGTGTATTCTAAAATCATATACCTTATTCAAAAATCATATACCTTATTCCAAAATCATATACATTATTCATGTTTTATGAAAAAACAAGATTTAGTTTTTGATTTAAGAATATTATCATAGATGTGTATTGTATGGTTTCCAAAATATGATATCATGTTCTCGTACGATTATCATTTCATTATGTGTATGTGGTCATTATTTCCTCAATTATTTACCCTTAATGAGAAACTAAGCTCACCCTTTCTTATATTTCCTTACCTAAGGTTATGAAAAAATTATTCAATTATGATATGTCTACGAAGGGTTCTTGTTATAAATAACATACTTGGAGAAAATGTAACGCCCCAACCCTAGTTACCTAGAGTTGGTGCATTATTACATAACATTGGAATGATCACAAAAGATCAAGTCTCGAAAGACCGATTAGTTTAGTAGCCTTGGAAACACTAGATACATTCATAAACATTATATTACATCATAAAAATGAAAACTACAATAACATGGTCTCCCTAGTCCACACTCATATCCTCACTGACTATTCTTGAAAGTCATTCATAATACACTTCTTCACATCCTGGGAAAAATAAAACATTGAAAGGGGTGAGCTCAAATGCTCCGTAAGTATAACAATATAGCGGAAGCTTTCATAAGAAAACATAATCATTTAAGGCAATGTATAACTAAAACAAAATCCTTATTGAACTTGAACTTCAACATAATATGGAAAAAGTAAAATAAAATAATGCCATTACTTACTCACAAGGATATTCTACTATAATAATAATCACATGAAATATCAAAAACCACTTTCATAATGAGGGAATGTATAATGCCAGACATTCTGAAAAATTTTCTCAAGGCCTTGGCCAAGACGTCTAAAATGATTAAGGCCTCGGCCAAAACCATAAATCAAATTGGGAAAGGGCCTCGGCCAATTCCACGTCTAGTTGTCTCATTAGACCTACCGATGCATCGAGGAGCTATAGCGGGCTCCACTCGTCACTTATTAAGTCCAATACATTCCTCATATGAATAGGTTTAAACATAACATAAATATTCGTATTAAAACTAGCATACTAAATGTCAACAATTTCTCCATAAACTATGGATGGTATAAAAATAACACATCCACATTCAAATATTTCACAAAATGTTCAATAGAAGTTTTGTATCATAAATCAATTTCAATTAAACTTAAAACCCATCAAAGGATGTTGACATGGATGAAATCAAAGCTATTTGAGATAAATATCTCTCTTTTTTGAAATCATTTAAAAGCCCCATAATTATAAAATAATACATTTACTTTGAAAATATTCTTATAATCTTGTAAGGGAAGCTTCGACGAAGTTATAATGGCGGAAAATAGCCGCACCCTCCGTATAAGTTAAAAACATTCTTACCTTAAATTTGTCAAAAAGGTCAAAAAGTACATTGTTTGGAAGACGGGGACAAGATTCCTTTTAAAAACGTATAAGGGTATAAATTAATTTAACCCATTTTCTATTTAATAGTAAAAATGTTTTGAAATACATTTTTAAGAAACATGGACGTGGATGATAACGAGGTTCCAGTAGATAATTATGTATAAACAACCTTGGATAATGAAGAGGTTGTGAAGTAAACTCTCACCTTGTACTTTTCCTTGGTTGGGGTAGGTTAACCTTCTGTATAATGGTGAAATAATTGTTATTAAATTATACAAGAATCATATACATTCATATGATATCATATATGATCTTTTAACATTGTTTTGTTAACAATATCTTAGATTTATCGTTGTTTCGGGTGTTAATTTACTCATTTCCTTTTATATGTTTTGTTACGTAAGTCGTATTTTTTATGGATAGGTTGTATCTTATTCATATCCAGAATGATATAATGTCCTTAAAAATTATTTTTATATCATCAAATGATAATTATACTTGAATAGATACGACGGAGAATGAATCTCATCGCGTTCGTGGAGACGGTAGTCTGTACGTACGCACGAGCGACAATATCATTATTTTGATATTAAAATAATATATAATTGGATAGTATATAATATATACAGAATCATTATCATGGTATATTTATTATTTACATGAATTATATATCATTATTATACCCATCTAAATAATAATATATTTAATAACAATTATACCACGACGTGGAGACGGTAAGTCGTACGTACGCACGTATGGTGACATGTCATTAAAATGATGGGTAGAATATGGAATATGGTTGTTCCATATTTATAATAACATCACAGTATATAGAAGATACTGGATTTATAATTTTATAATTGAAATAATAAACAAAGATGGAGTGGAAGAAGAAATAAACTTGAAAGAGGGTGATGAAAACGTTACCTCTTCTTCGGGTTCTTCTTTTTAATTTGATCAAAATGACTCCATAGGATGGCTTTTTGACTAAAGTAAAGCTTCTAAAATGAAGGGAGAGAAGTTGGGAGAGTGTTTGGGCAGAGGTTGGCCGAACCAAAAGGCTTGAAAGTGTGAATAAGGTTGTAGAGGTGGGGGCCTTTTATAAGAGGAGAGGAGGGGCTCTTTTGGAAAGATTGAAATGTTACATTAATGTACAATGATTTTCGGATTATAAAGGTCCAACACTTATATAATTCGAGTATAAGGTGATAAGGGTTCAAAATCTACCCATCCAATAGTCTTTGGACAAGTGTAAGCCTTGTATTTTACATTATATTTTCATTTTATTAAAATTGTTAAATAATGAGGTCATCGCTGCATCATAATTATGTCATAAATAATTTACTTTATTTAATGTCTAAAAATTATAAAAAAATACTATGATGTAGGAAATTTTTTTAGCTTTCCAATTACTATTTATAGTCAAAAATATGACTTGTATAACCCCATGTAAAAATTGTTTTAGTAAAACATTTCATGTTTGTGTCATTTTTTACTCTAACATTAAATAAAAGGTATTTATGTCATTTTCCAACTAAGGTGGCTCCATGGGGTCCCCAAGTTTACCCATGGATTGTCTTGGTCGGACATTACTCGTCCAATAAAGGTATGACAAGTGTAAGTGTATTTTCATATTTTGATAATATCATTTTAACCTTAAATTTCACTAATTACCTTTAATCGTGATTAATTAAACTTAAAAAATATTATTCACCAAAAAAATTATTTTAATCCCATTGAACCACATTTTACATCCTAATGACAACCATTTATGTCAGATTTTTGAAATTCAAACCACAGAAGTGGTAATATTTCATTTAAACGAAAAATCGGTTATTTAACTACCACTTAGTGGTTTCACTATTCATCAAAAATTGAAGTTTTTCAGAACAATGCCAAAATTTCACACTAAGCTATAATTGATATTCCTAATTCAAAAATGATCTCTATTTTAAAAAAATCCAAACATATAAGTTTCATTAATTAATTTTGTAATTAATTCCTACTGTCACAACAGATAGCGTGTTTTTATGAAACAATATATATCAAAAGATTGACAATTGTTTATGTCCAATTTCAAAGTGAAATTAATTCTAATGACCACCATTGGATAAAATGGTAAAAATATATACTAATTATACTCTAAAACCACTAAATATTATAATTTATCACTATAAATTATTTTGATTAAAAAGTTGTTTTTAAGTATTTTTCACTATTTATAAAAAATAGTAGTTCTCAGAAAAATACCAAAAATTCAACATAGGCTAATTTCGATATTCCAAATCAAAAAATGAAGTCCATTTTGATAAATAAATTTTATAAAATTTCAAAAAAGTAGGTATTACTCTTCACAACGGCTAGTTTAATTAGTTGTGGTGTGTGTTAGAGCTCGAGGTTGCGTACAACACACGCTATTGCATTATTTGAAGGGAAACGTACTGTGGAAGCTTGGGGTGTTACATTCTCCCCTCCTTCAAATAATTGCGTCCTCCCAATTTCTAGGGTTTTACTGTATAAAAAGACTCAGGTGGTTCTTCATCATAAGTTCCTCAGGTTCCCATTTTTCCTCTTCCATTTTATGATTTCTCCATAAAACCTTTACCAGATGAGTCGTCCGGTTTCTCAGCACCTGCTCCCTCACATCAAGAATTCTGACGGGCTCTTCACAATAAGATAGATCGGGTTCCAGTTCTAATTCCTCATAGGTAAGTACATGTGTTGGATCGGGCATGTATTTTCTCAATAGCGATATGTGGAAAACATCGTGAACTTTGGAGAGATTTGGTGGCATCGCCAAACGATAAGCTACATCCCCAATACGATCTAGAATTTCGAAAGGTCCGATGTACCTGGGACTCAACTTACCCTTCTTACCAAAACGTATAAATCCCTTCCATGGAGATACCTTTAGGAAAACATGACTCCCACCTGAAATTACAAAACCTTTCTTCTGTTATTGGCATAGCTCTTCTGCCTAATTTGAGCTGCTTTGATGTGGTTTTGGATTACCTTCACCTTTCCATTGTTTCTTCCACCAGTTCTGGTCCCACAAGTTTTCTTTCACCAACGTCATCCGAACAGGTTGGTGTACGACATCTCTTTCCGTATAACGCTTCATAAGGTGCCATCTGAATTCTTGAATGGAAGCTATTGTTATAGGAAAATTCTACCAGTGGTAAATATTGATCCCACATACCCTAAAAGTCAAGAGAGCATGATCTCAACATGTCTTCTAAGGTTTGAATAGTCCGTTCTGATTGTCCATCTGTTTGAGGGTGATAGGCAGTGCTCAAACAAAGTTCAGTATCCAAGGCCTTTTGAAGACTTTTCCAGAATCATGAAGTAAAACGAGGATCACGATCAGAAAAAATCGAGAGTGGTACTCCGTGAAGTCTTACAACTTCATTAATATATAGTCTTTCTAGACGTTCAAGTGGTAGATCCTCTCGTATATCCAGAAAATGTTCTGACTTAGTAAGACGATCAATAATGAACCATATTGCATCATTCCTTCTAGGAGTCTTTGGTAGTCCCATGACAAATTTCATCATAATATTATCCCATTTACACTCAGGTATAGGAAGAGGTTGCAATACTCCACCAGGATGTTGCCTTCCAGCTTTCACTTGTTGACAAACCATACACCTCGATAGAAAATCAGCAATCTCCCTCTTCATATTGTCCCACCAAAAATGTTCCTTCAAATATCTATACATTTTGGTCCTCCCAGGGTGTATAGAGAAATTGGAACTATGGGCATCATCCAGCAATTCCCTTTTTAGATCAGGTATATCGGGAACACAAAGCCTCTTCCCGAATTTCAAAATTCCATCCTTATACACAAAGTCCCTCAATCTTCCATCATTCACATCTTTAATATTCTTCTAAAATTCTTCATCATCGGTCTTAGAACTCTTAATCCTTTCTAGTAATGATGTTTTGGCAACCATTTGAAAAAGAATTGATGTTTCACCTTCCCTAGTTATTCCCATGTCCATATTCACTAGATCCATGAAAATTGGATCCCTTTCAATTCTCATCACATTCAAAACTCCATGGTATTTTCTACTCAAAGCATCTGCCACCTTGTTTGCCTTCCCCGGGTGGTAATGTATCGTGCAATAATAATCCTTGAGTAGTTCAAGCCATCGCCTTTGCCTCATGTTGAGTTCTTTTTGTGAGAAAATATACTTCAAACTCTTGTGATCAGTATAAATCTCACATTTTTCACCATAGAGGTAATGTCTCCATATCTTTAAAAGAAAAGATCACAGCTGCTAACTCAAGATCATGAGTTGGATAGTTTTTCTCATGAATTTTTAGCTGTCGTGATGCATAGGCAATAACCTTATCATTCTGCATAAGGACACAACCAAGTCCTTTCTTCGATTCATCACTATAAATAACAAACCCGTCATTCCCCGATGGTAGAGTCAATACAGGGGCGTTGACTAATCTTATCTTCAGTTCTTCAAAACATTCTTCAGACTCTTTTTTCCAGACAAATTTAATCCCTTTACGTGTGAGATTTGTCAATGGGTTAGCCAATCTGGGAAAATTCTGGATGAAACGTCGATAATAACCTGCTAAACCAATAAAACTGCGTACCTCAGTTATACTTGTCGGTGCTGCCCATTCTTGGATTTCCTTGGTTTTAGAAGGATCAACGGAAATTTAATCCTTAGAGACAATATGGCCAGGAAAAGAAATCTCCTGAATCCAGAATTCACACTTGCTAAATTTCCCATATAATTCATGTCTTCTAAGAGTCTTCAGGATAATGCGTAAGTGATTTTCATGATCTTCGTGGCTTTTGGAGTATACCAAGATATCATCAATAAATACCACTACAAATTCATCAAGATATTCCTTGAAACCACTATTCATTAGATCCATGAAAACAATGGGTGCATTAGTCAATCCAAAAGGCATTACTGTAAACTTGTAATGCCCGTACCTTGTTTGAAATGCTGTCTTTGGAACGTCTTCCTTCTTCACACACAACTGATGGTATCCAGACCGATGGTCAATCTTTGAAAAGTATTGAGCTCCATGCATTTGGTCAAACAAATCATCAATGCGAGGTAGGGGATACTTGTTCTTTATTGTTATAGCATTGATCTCCCTATAGTCGATGCACAACCTCATAGATCCATCATTATTCTTAAAAAAAAGAACAGGGGCTCCCCAAGGAGAAACACTAGTGCAAATAAATCCCTTATTACTCAATTCATCTAGTTGTTTCTTTAGTTCAACTAATTCCACAGTGTCCATTCTATAAGGGGTCTTCGATATGGGCCTTGATCCAGGAATTAAATCAATGGAAAACTCAACTTCTCGTTCTGGAGGATGTCCAGGTAAATCTTCCTGAAACACATCAACATATTCTCTCACAATAGGTACATCCTCTATTTGAATATTCCTTTCCTCGCCCTCAGTAATTTCCTTCTCTTCCTCCCCAACAATTGAATTTAGTTGAGCTACTGGGGGTGGATCTAGATAAGAATTATGTGGCGACGATTCTGCTCTAAAGATAAGGTGTTCCTTATCATCATCATCAAGAATCGTAACCTCTTTCCTCTTACAATATATTTTTGCATCATGGTCCGAAAGCCAATCCATACCGAGGATTATATCAAATTCAATCATGGGTATGACGATGAGATCAGCAGGTAAAGAACATTTAGGTGCTCTAATGGGAACTAATCGACAAAACATTTTTGCAACAATACTTCCCTTAGGGGTTTTGACCGACAACTCCCTTGTTAAATCAAATTGGAAATATCTAATTTTCTTAGCAAACTGGGAAGATATGAAACAATGCGATGATCCAAAATCAAATAATGCATTTTCTAAACTTGAGGAAACCATTAAATTACCTGCCACCACGTCATTCGGAGCTTCCACCTCAGCAGTAGTGATAGCATAAGCCTGGCCCTGATCCCTTGACCTCTTCTGAGGTAAGTTCCCCTGACGCTTAGGAAATTCAATTGCATAATGTCCCTTCTCTCTCTACAATTATAGCATTCCACGTTGACAGCCACTTTCTTTCCCTTGAATTCATGATCTTGGTGGCCTTTTTCACCACACTTGTAACATACTCCTTTTCCTTTTAGACAGGCACCAGGGTGCTTCCTACCACAATTATCATAGGGTGGAAATTCATTTTCTACCCTTCTTCGCTGTTTCCTTATTTCCTTTCCCAGAGTTTTCAGCGGATCTCTTCTTATCTTGCTTTGATTTAAAGTCATAAGACTTAGAGAATTCATTTTCCATCATGATAGTGCACGAGACAATACCTTCGTATGAAGAGAAGGTTTGTGATACTAAAGCTCTACGGAGAAAAGATTTTAACCCATCAAAGAAACGATCAGTCTTACTTCTTGGGTTACGTATGTAATCTGCAGCATACCTAGCTATCCTTGTAAATTTAGCCTCATACTTTGCGACATTCTCATCCTCCTTCTGCCTCAGACTCAGAAATTTCCTTTCCATATCCGCTTGATGGTCTCGAGGAAAGTATTTTTCTAAGAACATCTCTTTGAACTCCTGCCATTCCATGTTTGTTAATTCATCATCTTCCTTTGTGTTTTGAATTAGTGACCAACATTGATCGGCATCTCCAGTGAGGCGGTAAACTTCCATGACAACTTTCTCCCTTTCACAACTCCCCAAGGCATTGAATATTTTCTCTAAGGACTTTATCCATTGCTCAGCTACTATAGGATTTGTACTCCCATTGAAGGTTGGTGGTTGTTGCCTCATGAAACGGTCTAGCATTGATCCTCCACATTGCAGATCAGGGTGCTCCATACGAGTAAGGTTATTATCCATAACCTGCGTGAGTTGTCCCAGTACGGTGAGAAGCTGATCAGCACCAGTTGTATCACTAGCTCCACCATAATTATCTTGAGCAGGAGGGCAATCCCTACACGGAGTGCGTGCATTGATACAGTTTCCATTCCTTCCACTAGGCGCCATTTCTAAATAATGGCATAAAATAGATTAGTTTAGGAGTCAAAATACAGAATTCCATACTTGTAAAACACTTAACATAAATTGAACTAATTATGGATATAATCTATAATTATAAAAATGTTTTCTTTGAGGAAGTATATACTCGTAACCCTTCATAGTGGTTTGTAAAGAAAATGGGAATTATCCTAAGCATATCCCCCAGGAGTGTCGTAACCAAGAGTGCAGCAAGGCCCGTTGTCGTGCACCAGTTCCCGTTCGAGTCTAGCTTAATGTGGTGTTTTTGGGTTTTACCCCTAGGTACATCAGTACCAGAGCCGCCTCTACCTGCTCGTATCCAAACAGGGATTTATTGCTCGGAAAACTCACACAATCTCTACAATACCAAAATTTTAGGAAGTTCTTATATACTAATCCTCAAAGGTCGTCTTAGGTCTACGTGCTCTAATCAGAGTTTGTCTAAATCTAGCTTCCAAGGATTGTACTAAACTTCCTCTGATACCAACTGTAACGCCCCGACCCCAGTTACCTAGAGTCGGTGCATTATTACATAACAGTGGCATGATCACAAAAGATCAAGTCTCGAAAGACCGATTAGTTTAGTAGCCTTGGAAACACTAGATACATTCGTAAACCTTACATTACATCATAAAAATGAAAACTACAATAACATGGTCTCCCTAGTCCACACTCATATCCTCACTGACTATTCTTGCAAGTCTGTCATAATACACTTCTTCACATCCTGGGAAAAATAAAACATTGAAAGCGGTGAGCTCAAATGCTCCGTAAGGATAACAATATGGCGGAAACTTTCATAAGAAAACATAAGCATTTAAGGCAATTTATAACTAAAACAAAAGCCTTATTGAACATGAACTTCATTATAATATGGAAAAGGTAAAATAAAATAATTCAATTACTTACTCACATGGATATTCTACTAGACTAATAATCACATGAAATATCAATAACCACTTTCATAATGAGGGAATGTATAATGCCAGACATTCTGAAACATTTTGTTAAGGCCTCGGCCAAGACGTCTAAAATGATTAAGGCCTCGGCCAAAACCATAAATCAAATTGGGAAAGGGCCTCGGCCAATTCCACGTCTAGTTGTCTAATGAGTCCTACCGATGCATCGAGGAGCTAGAGCGGGCTCCACCTGTCACTTATTAAGTCCAATACATTCCTCATATGAATAGGTTTAAACATAACATAAATATTCGTATTAAAACTAGCATACGAAATGTCAACAATTTCTCCATAAACTATGGATGGTATAAAAATAACACATCCACAGTCAAATATTTCACAAAATGTTCAATGGAAGTTTTGTATCATAAATCAATTTCAATTAAACTTAAAACCCATCAAAGGATGTTGACATAGATGAAATCAAAGCTATTTGAGAGAAATATATCTCATTTTTTCAATCATTTAAAAGCCCCATAATTATAAAATAAAAAATTTACTTTGTATGTATTCTTATAAGATGGTATGGGAAGCTTCGACGAAGTTATAATGGCGGAAAATAGCTGCACCCGCCGTATAAGTTAAAAACATTCTTACCTTAAATTTTTCAAAAATGTCATAAAGTACATTGTTTGGAAAACGGCGGAAAGATTCCTTTAAAAAATGTATAAGGGTATAAATGACTTTAACCCATTTTCCATTTAATAGTAAAATTGTTTTGAAAGACATTTTTAAGAAACATGGATGTGGATGATAACGAGGTCCCAGTAGATAATTATGTATAAACAACCTTGGATAATGAAGAGGTTGTGAAGTAAACCCTTACCTTGTACTTTTCCTTGGTTGGGGTAGGTTAACCTCCTGTATAATGGTGATATAATTGTTATTAAATTATACAAGAATCATATACATTCATAAGATATCATATATGATCTTTTAACATTGCTTTGTTAACAATATCTTAGATTTATCGTTGTTTCGGGTGTTAACTTACTCGTTTTCTTTTATATGTTTTGTTACGTAAGTCGTGTTTTTCATGGATAGGTTGTATCTTATTCATATCCAGAATGATATAATGTCCTTAAAAATTATTTTTAAATCATCAAATGATAATTATACTTGAATGGATACGAGGGAGAATGAATCTCATCGTGTTTGTGGAGACGGTAGTCCGTACGTATGCACGAGCGACAATATCATTATTTTGATATTAAAATAATATATAATTGGATTTTATATCATATATACAGAATAATTATCATGTTATATTTATTATTTACATGAATTATATATCATTATTATCCCCATATAAATAATAATATATTGAATAACAATTACACCACGACGTGGAGACGGTAAGTCGTATGTACGCACATATGGTGACATGTCATTCAAATGATGGGTAGAATACTGAATATGGTTGTTCCATATTTTTAATAACATCACAGTATATATAAGATACTGGAGTTATAATTTTAGAATTTAAATAATAAACAAAGAGGGAGTGGAAGAAGAATGAAACTTGAAAGAGGGTGATGAAAACGTTACCTCTTCTTCGGGTTCTTCCGTTTGATTTGATCAAAAGGACTCCATAGAATGGATTTCTGACTAAAGTAAAGCTTCTAGGATGAAGGGAGAGAAGTTGGGAGAGTATTTGGGCAGAGTTTGGCTGAACCAAAATGCTTGAAAGTGTGAATAAGGTGGTAGAGTTGGGGGCCTTTTATAAGAGGAGAGGAGGGGCTCTTTTGGAAAGATTGAAATGTTACATTATTGTACAATGCTTTTAGGATTATAAAGGTCCCACACTTATATAATTCGTGGATAAGGTGATAAGGGTTCGAAATATACCCATACAATAGTCTTTGGACAAGTGTAAGCCTTGGATTTTACATTATCTTTTCATTTTATTAAAATCGTTAAATAATGGGGTCATCGGTGCATCATAATGATGTCATAAATAATTTAATTTATTTAATGTCTACAAATTATAAAAAAAAAATACTATGATGTAGGAAATATTTTTAGATTTCCAATGAATATTTATAGTCAATAATATGACTTGTATTACCCCATGTAAAATTTTTTTTAGTAAAACATTTCATGTTTGTGTCATTTTTTACTCTAACATTAAATAAAAGGTATTTCTGTCATTTTTCAACTAAAGTGGCTCCATGGGGTCCCCAAGTTGACCCATGGATTGTCTCGGTCGGCCATTACTCATCCAATAGTTGTAGGAGAAGTGTAAGGGTATTTTCATATTTTTATAATATCATTTTAACCTTAAATTTCACTAATTACCTTTAATAGTGATTAATTAAACTTAAAAAATATTATTCACCGAAAAATTATTTTAATCCCATTAAACCACATTTTACATCCTAATGACAACCATGTATGTCAGATTTTTGAAATTCAAAACACAGAAGTGGTAATATTTCATTTAAACGAAAAATCAGTTATTTAACTACCACTTAGTGGTTTCACTATTCATAAAAAATTGACGTTTTTCAGAACAATGCCAAAATTTCACCCTAAGCTACAATTGATATTCCGAATTCAAAAATGATGTCTATTTTAAAAAATTCCAAACATATAAGTTGCATTAATTAATTTTATAATTAATTCCTACTGTCACAACAGATTGCGTGTTTTTAAGAAACAATATATATCAAAAGATTGACAATTGTTTATGTCCAATTTCAAAGTGAAATTAATTCTAATGACCACCATTGGATAAAATGGTAAAAATATATACTAATTATACTCTAAAACCACTAAATAGTATAATTTATCACTATAAATTATTTTTATTAAATAAGTTGTTTTTAAGTATTTTTCACTATTCATAAAAATTAGAAGTTCTCAGAAAAATACCAAAAATTCAACATAGGCTAATTTCGATATTCCGAAACCAAAAATGAAGTCCATTTTGATAAATAAAAATTATAAAATTTCAAAAAGTAGGTATTACTATTCACAACGGCTAGTTTAATTAGTTGTGGTGTGTGTTAGAGCTCGAGGTTGCGTACAACACACGCTATTGCATTATTCGAAGGGAAACATAACGTGGAAGCTTGGGGTGTTACAGAAAACATAGATCTTTTATAAATATTTTATTTTTGTATCCATATTTCCAAACATACTAGACCTACAAAATTATGTAATTGACCATAACGTTATGTATGGAATTTTCATCTATTAATATGTGAGGTTTAGGTAAGAAAAGTATATATATCTATTGTTAATATATGAGTTTGAGTTTATAAAATTTGGAAACTAGGATGAGAAAAAATTAGTAAGAACACTGATTATAATAATATGTATAGGATAATGTAAAATGTTATGGTAAATAAGGGAATATTTTTTTCAAGGAAAACTACCTAATGTGGATATTATTATGGGACACAAATTTTTCACAAATGAATCTTGGGGTAATAAGACATAAAATAGATGGTTGAGTATATCTTATACATTATTCTATTTCAATATGAGCGTGTCGTTAATGTGAAACTAGTTTGAAAATCTCATGTGATATGCTCTATTTATTCCACATTTCCTTTAAGAACTGTTATGATGGAATTGAATAAATGATGATTATGGATAAAATATGGTGTCAAATTTTTGTAAATAAGGATTCATGGTTCAGACATTATATTAATTATTTTTCATGATTATATGGTTACCACTATGACTATTGTTTCCTACACTTTGAATTCTGGTTTTATTCAATAGAGAAAATGTGAACGAATCATGTTAATGATGAATTTGGATGATAATGAACTATTTTTCCTCATATGTAACCAAATGATATGGGAGATGGAATGAAAAATCAAATTTATATAACTATAAAACATTATCATGATAGTAAACATGTTGATATATCAAATGAGAAATTAATGGATTAATATTCTATTAATTCCTTCACATTGAATCACCCCCCATCATTTACTGAGTTCACTGGTCTATGAGTTTCTAAGTAATGTATTAGTACCATTAATATGTTATTTTCCATTATCCAGTCTTTGGAAAATGATACTTTTTTTATCATATATATATTGAAGTAGATAAATTAACTAATCTTATAAGAAACATGATTCCATAGAAATAATTTTAATCCATGGAGTTAGATGAGTTTAAGTGTCTCTTTTCAATTACATTATTCATATTGTTAAAATAAAAATTGAGAAGTATTTCCTTGATCTAAATTAGAAGGATGGGGAATCTATTATAATCTATGAGTGAAATTTTACTAGTCTTGTGGGGTATATATCTTTTATTGTCATCCTACTAGCAATAATGGATGTTTGATTATTTATAGTATTCAACCTATTTCTATGAATGGATTTATAAATTTGGTACAATTGTATATGTGAAACAATAGATCAATGAGATATCAAGGTTAAAATTGGGATTGGAGTTTCCCATCATTCTAATGATTATGATTTTAAAATAACAATTTAATTCAATAAAAATTATAAAATTCATGAAGAGAATAATATTGTCTATCCTTTTTTCTGGAAGTGTTGAATGAAGCATAGATGAAATTTTCATAAGGGGACCAGTAAATTATTTTTGTGTGGAAAGGATATTCATCATGTAATCTATTACAATGTAATATTAAGATACAAGTGAGGAAATAGAATAATTATAAATCTAAAAAAATACACCAATCACACTCTAGTGTTTCAAATGCATGGAATACACATGTTATGCTAACTACGTCTAAAATTTAATTGTTAATGATGAGTATTTATGTGAGTAACATCATAATTCATAAGAAAAATAGATATATCAACTGATAAATATTGGTGATGAGGGGGAAAATATTGATGTGTATATAAGTAAAATTACTATCAAATAAATAAATATTAGCATCTTTTTTGATCCAGTATCTACCCACTCATTAATGTCAAATTATTTTGCATAGGGTTTCATAATTTCACCTCAAAAATTAGATTCTTATGTAGTATTGAAAACCCCATATGGTATGATCATCTCATATCAAGTATTAGATTCTTTCATTGTATATTTTTATGTGAATGATTATTTATAAAATCAATTAATACTATCTATAGTTTATTTTGATGTAATCTTATGCATTGATTATATTATATTCATATAATGCACACATTAATAAACAAGGAAGGGAAGTTGTGTTTTATATTCTAAATCAACAAATGATCATCTACAGTTGTGATGACAAATTAAAAAATCAATGAAAATAAAATCCATTACATGGGTCTTGATTCATATTAATAATGGGTGTTTTTCATAGATGATTCTAAAGAAAATCTTCATCAATGATATGACTATTATGTTATAGTTTTATTATATACTTCCATATGAATTTCATTATATAATATAAAATTGTGATGTTTTGTTTTTAGTAGAACTTATACCTAAATCTCCACTTATATCGAAGACATCCTATAGAATGGACCCAATTGAGTTGTCGGAATTATATATGAAACTCTACAAGAACCTTGAAAAGAAATTCATTCGTCCAAGTGTGTCACCATAGTGTGACCAAATTCTTTTTATTAAGAAGTGATATGGATCGATTTGAATTTGAATTGATTATCAAGAACTGAAGAGGACAACAATCAAGAACACATATCATGTACAATGTATTGATGAATTGTATGATCAACTACACAGATCTCAATACATATATAAGATTTATATTCATCATAGATATAATAAATTGATGGCGAAGGATGAGTATATACTCATGATGGTCCTCTATAAATTGTATGGCCACTATAAAATTAGAGATATTCCATTTAGTACTTCTAATTACAATTATATATTCTAGTATTTAATTAATACAGTCATTATACATTACCATGATCTATTTTCTATTGCATTTTAATATGATATTACTATATATTTGATAGAAATGAATATGGTGAATATCATATAAAAATTTTAATGAAGAGCCTATGGAAGGAGAAATTGTATGAATGATTAAAATTTTTTAATTTTGGATACAAAAATTTTAATTTTGGATTTTATAATCTCATCAGAGGATATATCAATGGATCCATCAAAGATATATTTTATTGGTAGTTGAACCAAAACAACCATGATGACTATTTTTTGAGTGCTATTAGTTCTTCTTGATATTATCAGTTATTTGAGAATAATTTCTCATGAAATTCTAATCCGCTAACCATATAAACACAAAATTGTTTCATATACCTTTAAACCAATGAATATTATCAAAATTATAGGGTACTGGAGAAAAGGTTAATAGTAAAACCTATTCATACATTACCCTTTAGTCGAAAACAGAATTTGCTCTATTGTGATTCATCAAAGAAGTTATTAGGATGAATCCTCGTGAAAATTGAAATGAAGAGAGATTATACCTCATGCTAATTGAAGTTCACTAAGAAAAATTAACCAATTAATGATTTAGAGTTGGCTATGGTAAACCTTTCATTAAATATAAAGATGAAATATCATATAGGATAAAAGGTTTGTATATATACTAATCATTATTGTTTGATGTTTATATTCACTTAAAAAGAGTTGAATATGCACCATAAAATATGGTTGATGTTTATTAATGATTATGACTACACATTACAACAACACAATGGGAATGTGAACATGATGGCTGATTGAATGAGTCAAAAGTATAATTCTTTTGATATATATGATTTTTACACAAAAATATAACGTATGTCAAGATTTACAAACGATATGTCTGGAAATAATGAAGGAAGGGGAAAAATCTTATCAATATAAAATTAGTATTCAATCACATATTCATGTGAGGATTAAAGAGTTATATAATAAAGATAAGGAATAGTAAAAATTGGTACAAACATTGCAATGTTCAAATATTGTTCTGAAAGAATGATAGTGTTTAGGTTCCATATATTTTTGTTTCATCCATACCAGGTTTAGAGAAGGATTTGTTCAATGAGGATAATAATTTATCATTCTGTATTCATCATAGTATTATAAAGAATTATGGATATCTAATAGAATATTTATAGTGATAAAACATAAATAAATATATTGCAGATTATGAATCTTGGTACTATATATTCCCAGAATATAATGTTGAGATATATAAATCTAATTTTTTTTACAACCTTAACCAAAACTAGAATAAAAATGGAAAAACCTCCCCTTTGATTCTTTTCATGAGACTACCAAAAACCTCTAAGGCCCATAACACTATTTTTTTATGGTAGATATCCTTATGAATTAATAAAACTTAATTAAAGTTATATAATATTTATCTCTTCTTATCTTGGTTTAACTTCAATTAATGATGTTTTAAGGGTTCATTGAGTACAAAATTCTATTGTATCTGATTTGGAATTGAAGTTTACCTTAAATTTATATATAACTAATTATCAAGATCTATATAATGTGTTGAGTATCAGTTATAGATATTATCCCCATAAATATGGTTACTCAAAGATAAACATTAGAACACTATGTGATATGTTGATATCTAGTTTCATTGGTATCAACGATTGTTGAAATCCACACATTCCTCTAGTTGAGTTTTTGTAAAAAAATCAATTGATGATTAACATGTCTCCTTGTGATGCTCTCATGGAAATAAACGTATAAATAATCAATGATATAATATATTTATAAAAAATTATATTGGGAACTGAGGAACCTTAGGTAATATTAGATAATGTTAGATACATTTGGAATCACATCAGAACATCTGAGAGTTGAATGAAATGTTATTCTGGAAATTTTTAGTGAAATTTAGAATTCAAAGTTGGTGAGTAGGTATTACTCTAAATTTTGAAATGTAATATTTCTATAAGATTATGAAATAAGATATATTTGATCGCTATATACATTATATCGTTAAATATTCTAGACTAATTAATGATGTTATCAAACCTCTCATAATTTCATGATGTCATCCATGTTACCCTCTTAAGGAATTACATACATGAACCATCACATGAATTTTACAAAGAAGATGTAGCACTATATAATGACCATTTCTATTACAAAAAACTAGAATAAATATTGGATCAAATAGACAATATGATCCACACAGAGACTCCTAATCAAGTAAATGTTCTTCGGAGGAATCATAAATTCGATGGAAGTACTCCGGAAACAGATGATGTGATGAAACTAAGATATCCTAATTTTTCTATAAGTGTGAAATAATTTCAAGTGTAATGTTATTTATTTTTGGTATATAACACCCTGATATTATTATGGGATATATTTTATTTTATTTCTTGAGTTACATTCATCAATAGCCTAGTATTCATTACCTAAAACACAAAGTTTTTACAAAACATCATTTGTTTATTGTAATTATTTAAATAAGAAAATTATAAACTAGTTGTTATAATATACGGTGTGGATAGGATTAACTAAATTATGAGATTGTGGTTTATAAATGTAGACATAATTCTTTGTAAAATTAATTATAAATTCATGTAAAATGTTTTTTTAAATAAATTTGTCTCTAAAAGACTATTTAAATGTGAAGTAGTTCGATTTATACTAATAAATAAAAAAATAAATTTTGTTGGATTAAATTAATAATATTTATATAATATTCAATATTATTTTATTGTTCATCATATTTGTTTTCAAAACCTAATTTAAGAAAAAATTAAATTTGACGCATAAAAGATGTATTTTTTTTCTAAAAATGTTGATTTCAACTTTTGATCGATCAAGTGTTAAAAATATATAACTTTACAATTTTATATATTATATTTTAAAAATTAATCTTCATTTTTATAAAATTTATATTAAAATTTACATTGTTTTTCCATTTGGTATTTTTTTGAGAAGTTTCATGTTTTGGTGAACAGAGAAAATATTGATTTTTATTGAAAAATGTATTTTATTTAAAATTATTTAGAAGTTAAAATTATATAATAGTTTTTACATATTTATTTATGATTAAAATTAATCCAATTATGGTTTTTGAAAAGTATTTTATACCAAAATTTATTTTTAAAACATTTTATTTTTTAAAAGGGCATTTTTCCAAAAAAAAATGTTCGAATTTATTTTTAAATATTTTATATTAAATTAAATTAAGATAAATCTATATTTTGAATTTTGAAAAATGTATTCAAAATTTAGATTCATAAAATCTAAATTTATTAAATATTTCAATTTTAGTTTTGGCCTATATAAATATTTACCTTGGTAAATTTTGTTACCACAGTAAAGGGTAAATTGAGTAATTTAGGAAAAAATATTAATAAATACTATAAAATTACTCTATAAAATTAATTAAACTTATCAGATGAATAAAATTAGACCCTAAACTCATAAGGATATAAATAATTTAGTTTAGTGGATACTTGAACTTGAAAAGTACTAATATAATATTTAAATCAAATAAACTAAAAAATGTCACTTTTATTGTCTTTAATTTCATTTATGTGTCCCCAAAGAGGAAAAACATTGTTATAAATGAATATAACTATATATTTTTATCTTGATAAAAATATTTTAAGGGAATTTATTTATTTGCTACATTTTGGGTCACTTAGATGAAATTATGGTATTTATAATAATTTGTTTACTAAAAATTTACATATGCCACATTAATATTTTAAAAAACATATAATATTTATAGTTTTACACAATAAATATATTTGACTATAAATATTATTAAAAACTCATGAAGATTTATCTTCCCCTTTTGATTTTATTTTAAATTTATAATGTTAAAAAATATGTATATTAAATAATTATACAATGTTGATTTAGAAATTATTTTATTAATAGAAATATAAACTAAATGAAACAAAAAAAATTTAAAAATAATATTTTTTGATAATTAATTTGATAATAGTATTATATAGATTCAAATTACCTCATAATTATATAATAAAATATTGTTTTTAAGTAAACTTATTTTCTTGATATTTTTAAAAGTCTGTTTAATGAAATGTGTCAAAATTGACACTAATGATATATTTTTTAAATAATATTTTCCTAAATTATTTAGAATAAAAAAATTTAATATATATATTTATAATATGGTTGAAAATCTTATATAATATTAATTTCTGATTTATTTGACATCACATAATTAAAATTCATAACATTTTAATGTTGAAATTTGATTTGTAGTAGTTAAAATTACAATAAGTTATCTTAGAGTTGATCAAAAAGAAAAGGTTTCAAAGAATACCCATGCATATAGAAAATATATTATATAATGATAATTAAACCTTATCTCATCATATATTTAAATATATGAATTTTTTTAGGTATTTTTATTGAGATTTAATATATTATAAATTAATATAGTTGGATATTCCAAAAGTTCCCTATACCTAAAATATAAAATGAAACATCCTCTATCAATTAATTCAATCTCATAGAGCCTTATATATCAATATATATATACAAAAATATTATGTACACATCACTAGATACATATTATATGTTATTTTATTCCAATAAGACTTACTTTATAGTTTTGTATATGATATTTAGAAGAGTAGCTTAAAAGAAGAGGTAATCAATCTAATCGATCACACCCATTTTATACTCCGTTATACCTTCTCTAAATTTTTTTTATATATATCATAAAATAATAAAATAATCATATAAAATATTATTATATTTTTTTATTATAATGAATACATAACATTATAATCACCTTTCCCATCATACAAGAAATGAAAGTATCACTCGTGCGTACATGCAACTTATTGTCTTCAAGTAGCTATACAATTCTGTTTCAATCACCATATTTTATGAGTTGTAATTATGATTGGTTTAATTATTATATGTTATATTATTGAAAAAATTATACTTCTTGAATCATAATATCATATCTATCTTTTTACCACCTAATCATTTGAGGAATGATAAAGTCGCTTTTGCCAATGTATTGTTTATCTTCTCCACGATGTGAACTGATTCATTTTTCAATTATATTTCACATGAATGTGTAATAAGGATTGGTATTATTATTAAATATGAAATAAAGGAAATAATAATTATTATAAACTGATAATATATAATAAACTCTTATAAGGAAATGTAAATTAAAACAATATTCATGCGTACGTACGACCTACCATCTTCATGAACGATGTATTTTATTTTTTACATATAAATTTTATATATCACTATGAATACCTATTTACTGAATATATATATATATGATATTTAAATAATATTTCTCATTCCGTAATTTATTAAATCATAATCATTGTAAGATTTCTAGGGAAAACAAGTCAAAACATGCACGAAAACAAAGCGGTTATTACCTGAAACATAACATTAAAATGGAATTGTTCATAAGGGAGTAATATAAATTCATAATTAAATAATATATGGTGTATATATGTATATGAATATAGTTATTTTTAATATTTATAATTAATATATACTTATTATACAATAGGTTTTAATTTCTACAATAGAAGGAAATACTTATGTTATGGAAATTATGTCTCACATTTATTTCTGTGGGATCGATTCCATATAAACTAGTTGTTTCATACACATTCTGTATATACCGGACAAGAATTTATTTTATGATTATTTTCTATAAGATTATTGTATTTTTATTTCCATAAAATTTTAAATCTTTCATGGGTCATAAGATTCTGCTGATTATAATGTGATGAGTATTTATTTCACAATTTCATCAATTGTTGGGATTGTTTCATATTATGTCTATAGTAGATAATATTTATCATTAAAGTCCATGATTTATAAAATTTCTTCAAAAATTTCATTAATATTATATTATATAATTTTAATTTAATTTTTACCCATTTTGAATTTTTTACTACAGTGTTTGAAAGGAATATTTTTGTCACATTCCAAATAATGAAAATTATGACTTTTTGGAAAACGTACAAAAGGAATATATTTTTCACATATAAAACATGAATGAAATTATTCCCCACCATGAAAACATAATTCATTTAATCCTCCCTTATAATCATACAAGATTTTTTTCGAAGAAAATTTTTTCTTTTAAAAAAATCAGCATTTTAACCCAAAACATTTTCAAAGAAAAAATAATTTTCCTCACGAATTATTTCCATTTAATATCTCATGATTATTTTACATTGAAAAAAATACACTTTGATGTGACTTATATTTTAATATGAATATTTTTAAAGGATTTTATCTATATTATTCCAATGGTTGATTTATGTTTGTAACAACCCGATATTTTATGATAAGAGTTCTTTTTAATTTATTTGATGTCATGTGTTTTATGCTACAATAATATTATCGTGTGCTCTACGCAACACCGTATTAGCTTGCAGTATACACAACACTATTCTTAGATTGTGTTACACACAATTTCAAGTTCGTTTGATAATAGTCATTCTACGCAACATTGATTATATATATATATATATTCAATGTATAAATGAAAAATGGTTGGATTCTATTATAACGAAACAACAAAAAAGTCTTGCACTATACACAACCCTGACTTGGCTTGCATTACACGCAATCACGACCTTCTTCGAGAGCGTGTGTTGTACGCAATACCGGGTTTACTAAACAACGATATGTTATTAAAATATTATTATGAACTAGCTGTTATGAATAGTATAAGCTAAATTTTGAATTTTATAAAATTATTATTCATCTTACAAATTTTCTAGAACATGGTATAAGAACAAAATAAATTTTTCGGGTAAAATAAGTATTTTTCAAAAAATGCAGTTTTTCCACCTTTTAATTGCACACCCAATTTAAATCTAGTTTTTAACATGTTTATTAGTTAAATTTTAAAAAATAAAATTATTATTTGGAATAAGTATATAAAATTTTACCTTGGATAAATTTTTCATATTATTCTGATAACTTCCATATTTTAATGAATAGTAAAAACACGATATATTTTATTTAAAAACAACTTTTTTCATCATAATAACTTATGTGGTTAAATTATAATATTTAATGGTTTTAAAGTATAAATAGAATATATTTTTAACATTTAATATAATGTATGTCATAATCATTGATTTTACATTGAATTCGTAGGTTAAATCAATTCAATCTTTTGCAATGTTTTAAACAAAAACATGTTTTCATTCGACAATGGGATTAATTTTAATTTAATTTCTGCAATTTTTGTGTAGTGAATTTGAAAAAACGGATTCCATATTTCGAATCAGTGGGTCCAAATTATGTTAATAGGCTACTTTTTATTTTTGGTAATTATGAATAGTAACTACTGTAAATTTTATTTACCGTAGTTAAAGGTAAATCGAGTAATTAAGGGTAAATATAATGTTATAAAATTACCCAAACACATGAAAATATTCTATTGGATGGCTAGAAGTAGACCCATATCACCTATGGGTAGGATTGGATTCATTTTATGAACTTTTGACAATGAGAATAATTTAATTATTATTAAAACCAAAGAAAGTGACGACATGTCACTCTCTTTAATCTTATAAGTATAATAATTTTAATTTAGTAATAAACATCATAAAACTGAGAACATGAATAGTCTATAGAAATATAATTAAATTATCTACATCATGATAATTTATTTAGAATTCTTAGAAATTAAATAATTGTCATTAATGGTGATACATTATTGATACAGAAATTATTTATTAAGTGAAAAATCAGTAATATAGTTTTTATCAAAATAATAATACCCATTAAAAGGCCAAAAAACCAGCCCAAAACTAATTGGTAGTGTATATATATACCATAATAATCCTATGACATAATATATAACCTTTTTGAGTATTATAAAAGTGATTATGACACTTATATTTTATTATTTTAAATGACGCCAAAGTTGTCACCTTCATAATATAATAAATATAACAATTTAAATATTGTTATTTTAAGATGATAAATTCGAGTAAAAGTATTATTGTGAAATTTAATAGATTTATCTTCATCATAGGATATTATTTTTTATTTTTATTCAACAATTATGTATATTAAATAATTATACAAAATTAATGTCGTAATTATTTTATTAAGAGATAAAGCAAGTAAATGGTTTTAAAAATAATAAATTAAATATTATATGAACTATTTAATGTGATCCACTAATTTTCTATATACATATGACCTTTTATAAATCTATTAAATCTTTTAGTTCAAACATATCTTCTGTATATATTTTATTTAAATTCATATAAATGAATAGTGTGAAAATTGACACTATTGTTATTTTATAAAAATAACATATTATAAAATTGTTTAAAAATCACAAAAATATATAACAATTATAAATTTAAATTAATATGGTCTAAATTGTTATAAAGAATCCAATTATGGACAATTCACAACAAATAAGTAATTTGTTGTTATAATTTAAAATTTTGAATGTTATTACCAGAAATAAAATTAAATTGATTAAGTAAGGATAAATCAAGTTGATAATGTTTAAAATAATTTCCTAACATATCTAGATTTTATTGGTTGATGATATTACAACCCTATATCATCTAATATTCGTATATGAGTCATTTTTGGAGGTTTTTAAGTGGGGTTAGATTTATTATAAATTAATATTTTTATGATTTACAAAGGTGCCCCTCTCCTCCCTTATAGAAGGGAACCTCCTCCCTCCCTTCCTCACACCAATTTGATCATTAGATCTCGGCCAAACCCTGCCAAATTCTCTTATACACTTCCCTAGAAACATCCTATAGGTTCTGGTCTTCTTTAAAGACCAATTTTAGTGCCCTAAGAGGAGGTCTCAAAGAGGAGCTTCAAAGAAGAGGTAATGTTTGTTACCGAATCTTTCAACATTATTTCTTCTTCTACATCTTCTTAATTAGTTGTTTCATTATAAAGTAATAACATCAGTATCACTAATATACTGATAAGTTATTATATGTTTTAAACAACCCTATTTCACCATCTATCCATCCTACGAAAAATGAAATCACCACGCGTGCGTACGTACGGAATACCGGCTCCACGCCGTGGTGTAATCTGTTTTTCCAACACCACATCACTTTGATGGGTATAATGGTTTAAATAATAACTATACTTAGTTATTATAAAATCATACTGATTATGATATATTTTATCATCCACTCCAATTCAATTCAATAATTATGGAAATGATATCATCGCTCGTGCATACGTACGGACAACCGTCTCCACGATGCAATGAGATTCATTCTCCATGTTAACCATTTAAGAATGATTATAAAATATATATAATAAATAATAATTAAATATATGACATTATAAAGATACTGGATTTATTCATATGTATTTCATCTATTTAGTTTCATACAATTCAATAAGGAAACAAAAACAGCGTTCATGCGTACGTACGACCTACCGTCTCCATTAACGGTGTATTTCATTCCTTTTATCGATCAATAATATATATGTATATGATGAATATATATTATATATAAATCATTTTTTACATTCCATAATTATGTAAATAAGGATATATGTAATAATATCAAGAATGACATGTCGAAATACATACGAAAAATGAAATGATTTTACCCAAAATGCTACTTTAACATGGAATTTAAAAAGAACAGGTAAAATAAAGTCATAAGTGAAACATATATGATATAATAACAATGAATATGATTATTTAATAATTAAATGACATTATTTAAATCATTATAAAAGAGTTTCAGATCCATACGAAGCATATTGGACCTAAGGTAAGGGATAATTTTGAAAATCTCATTTTTATCCGAGATTGCATATTCGTAAGTATTTACTGGGGTTATTTATATCATTCATGTCCATGTTTTATAAAAGTTTTTTCATGTATTTTTAAAGTCTTTTTTACCCAATTTTTTTCTTTTACTACATGGTATGTAAGAAATCTTTCTTTTGTTTACGTTATGAGTTACTTTTTTGACTTTTCCAGCAAAAGTACGAGAAGAATGTTTTTTTACTTATACGGCACGAACGGATTTTTCCAGTTTTATAAAGCCTTATTTTCATAAAGCTTCCTCCAAAAGATTTCATGAATATTTTCAACAAAATCCTTTTATTTTAAAATTGCATGACATTTTGTGAAAATAGAATGATTTTGAAGAAGAAAGGATATTTTCCTCAAGAATTAATTTCAAGTGTTTTATCAAAACCATTTTTCATATATGATGACATTATTTCATATGTGTATATTTCAAGTATCATGTCTCTATGATTTACATGGCTTCACTTTTCTTATTATGAAATTATATCCATTTCATTTATATAGATTATCTGATGATGGGATGATGTTTATGAAACCCATTTTATTTATTGGGATATTATGAATGTTGTATGTTTATTTTGTTGCACAAGTAAGAATGATTTCATTATGAGATGGGTGGGACCTATATATCCCTCTAATATATTGTGTAAAGATTTATATATCATGAGATAGACATGGTTGTAATGGTAAGTTAATCTACTTCAGTGTTACAGGACTGAAATGAGGAGTGAACTCGATTCAGAAAGGGACTTTGTCCACTAAGATGGTCTTGGCAGCAATGCCTTGGCTACTATGGAAATCATAACAAGTGCTTAATGGTTTCCACAATTACATGTTTTATTCCCATTATATTTGATCATGGTTGATGTTCCATTATTATATATGCCTTACGTACTTCCATGATTTATTTCTTTGCTCAAGATTTCGAGGTTTAAATTTCATGTTCAGGTTTTTGCTTTCAAATGTTTATGGATTGTTTTATGTTCTATATGTTTGCCCTTACTGAGCATTTGAGGTCACCATTTTATATTTTATTTTCCCCAAGAAATAAAGAAAGGTTTTAGGTAAGGAAACAAAAAGGGTAAGATCATTATGGGAGTTGTTCAAGATCTTTTAACATGATTAGATGTTTATATTCCACGTTTCCAAAGACACTAAACTATTACGATACTTATGTGTATGTTTTTGTTATGTATTATGTATTCCACAAAAGTAATAAAATTTCCATGTACGTCAAGCTTCGGGTCACTACAGTTGGTATCAGAGGAAAGGTTTAGTCAACCTTTGGAAACTAGGATGTGAGAACTTTAGTGAGATCCCTAGAGATATTTCTAAGGTATGTCTTGCGATGTCCCTATGGTTATGAATAAGTATAGGTTATAGTAATGGATTTACAGTAACCTAATATGTTAGATATTGAAGGTACTCCCCTTTTATTATATTGTTTTCCCTTGAATGATTTTTTCCTCTCACACTATTCTTTTTGGGTTTTAGACGACGGATGGATCCCGAAGAAACCGTGTTGATCAATGTAATGGAAAATGCAATTATTGTCCTCCTGAACAAACAAATGTTATGGGAGATGGAGTGAAAAATCTTATTGCAATACTTACACAAGATATGAATCATTCTGGACTTCCAAATGAGAAGAGTAGGGAACAATATTCTACTGAGTCCTTCATGAGGAAACATCCACCTTCTTTCAGTGGGTCTTCGGATCAACTTGTTGCTTAACAATGGATTAGTACCACTGAAAAGATATTTTCAGTTCTTCAATGTTGTGTACATGATAAAGTCATCTTAGCAGTATATCGTTTTGAAGGTGAAGCTGATCAATGGTGGAATCTTATCATGAATACGAGGCCAAGAGTTGAAATTGAGACCATGGAGTGGGACGAGTTCAAGAACATATTTTTTAATAAGTAATTCCCTCGTATTCTTTGAACAAAGATGGAGAAGGAGTTTCTTGAACTAAATCAAAAGGATGATGAATCTTTGGGTATATACGAATCAAATTTTACAAGGCTTTCAAAGTATGCATCTGGCTTTATCATCCAACCTGAAAGTAAATTTGATCGATTCTTCAGTGGCCTAAAACCATATCTTCGAAGGGCATTAGCTATAAGAGAATTCAGTAGCTATGAAGAAATTGTGCATTTTTCTATCAAGGTAGAAATGGATGTTGGTGTTACATATCCATCTCATGGTTTTGACACGAAACGAAATATGGAGTTCAAGGAGAAGTCTCAAAATAATGTTGAAAAGAAGATGAATGTTTCCTTATGATCTATGTGTGGAAAGAAGCATGGTGAAGATTGTCTTAAAGGGTCTAGAAAATGTTTTATGTGTGGAAAAAAGGTCATCGATCAGCTGAGTGTCGAAGTAATGGAAAAGGGTTACTACTGGTGTGAATAAAGAAAAGACTACAGAGAACGCACCACCCACACATCAATGCTTCAAGTGCAGTGAAATGGGGCATTATGCTAATCAATACCCTAATGCAAGGGTTAATGATGATCGACATGAGCAACCACTTAAGTAAAAGGACAAAGGGAAGTCACATGCAATCACTATTAGAAATGTTGAATATGACAACGATGTAGTGGAATGATTATGTGCTTATGTAATGGGGTTCCAAAATAATGTTGTATATAGTATCATGGAATATTGGAATATTTATGTATTGGTCTATTGTGGTTTTTAATAATTTTATGGTACCGGTAACCATGGAATGTGATTGAGATATTTTTGGAGAGAAGATGATATGTGCATAATAAAGGGATAAAGAAAAAATGAAATTTTTGACAGTATTCATGAGCTCATGACTGATATAAGGAAATATTTGTATCATGGTTTGCGTATATAGAATTTTGGGGTTTTGGTATGTGGAAAGAGTTAACTTTTGACAGCACTCATGTTTTCACTAAGATTCAATGGGTATTCATTTTTCAAGAGAATACATGATAAATGCCTTTGAATGTTTGGAATGTGACCAAAAAGACATATCTTATGATATATGGGGATCAACGATGGTATTAACATATTTTTTATATGAAATATCTAGTAATCATTTTCACTATATTATGAGAGTGGAGTACAGTATTATGGATAAGCCTAAAGATTGGAATGGATTATGTTGGACATAAGTTAGTATTGTTTAAGGATAGAAGTTTTTTTCGATATTATTGATGGGATGTTATAGTAATGTAGTTTTAGAAAAAGGACAACCTGTAGGATGGCGACAACCCATCGCGTCGGACAAAGCTGTGGGAATCGAACCCACAACCGAAGTGCGACTGGCCTTTATCGCCTACCACTAGCCTACAGGAAGTCCCTGGTTAGTATAAACTAGTTTTATTTTATTAAGCAGTATGATATATGAATTATAAGTTCATTTCTGGAATCGTATATGATTGACCTCACCATAGATGGACTTATATATATTTGATAATATTTTTCTAACCTTTTGTTTGAAACAGATGGAATGACCCATAATTCTATCATATGATCTGCTAACACATCACGAATAACAAATTCTACTTCATTTATTTATGGGATGAAGTGGAAATTGTTCAATTCACAAACAAAAGTGATATTGTACCAAAATCATTTTAGAATTTCTTTTAATTCATAAACTGTAGGGAAATGCTCTTGAAAACCAAAAATGTTTTCCTAGTTCTTTTTTATCCGATGAATCAGATGGTACCGTAGATCATCACAAATCTAGGGATTTGTGATTATTGGCTTCTTCATAGCCATGTTCTCTACCACTCTCCATCAAAACATGATGGTTATATTTCTCTTCCATATCCATATTTTCACATATGTTCTCCTATGTGGAAACCCAGTGATTTGTTAATTTGGGTAACTGTTTTGTTTCATACTTTAGTTTTTAACATTTAGTTTGCATAATTCATTTTATGATGTGGGTTTCAATTAAAGAAACATTCAAATAGAAAACCATGTATAACTCCGATGAATTTCGAAGGGGAAATTCATTTTAAGGGGGGTAGAATGTAATAACCTGATATTTTATGATAAGTATTATTTTTAATTTATTTTATATCATGTGTTTTATGCTACAGAAAGATTATAGTGTGCTATACACAAAACTGTATTTGCTTGCAGTATACGCAACACTGTTCTTGGATTGTGTTACACACAATTTCAAGTTCGTCTGATAATAGTAATTCTATGAAACATTGAGTGTATATATATATATTCAATGTAAAAATGAAAAATGGTTGGATTTTGTTGTAACGAAACAACAAATGAGTCTTGCACTATACACAACCCTGTCTTGGCTTGCATTACACGCAATCGTGACCTTCTTCGATAGCGTGTGTTGTACGCAATACCGGGTTTACTAAACAACGATATGTTATTATAATATTATTATGAACTATCCCTTATTAATAGTATTTACTAAATTTTTAATTTCATAAAATTATTATTCATCTTACACATTTTCTAGAACATGGTATAAGAACAAAATAAATTTTTCGGGTAAAATAAGTATTTTTAAAAAAATGCAGTTTTCCCGCATTTTGATGGAGCACACACATTAAATCAAGTTTTTAACATGTTTATAAGTTCAATTTTAAAAATTAAAATTATTATTTGGAATAAGGATATAAAATTTTACCTTGAATAAATTTTTCTTATTATTCTGATAACATTCATATTTTAATGAATAGTCAAAACACACTATATTTTAATTAAAAACAAATTTTTTCATCGTAATAACATATGTGGTTAAATTATAATACTTAATTGTTTAAAAGTATAAATAGAATATATTTTTACCATTTAATATAATTTATGTTATTATCATTGATTTTACATTGAATTCGTAAGTTAAATCAATTCAATCTTTTGCAATGTTTTAAACAAAAACCCATTTTCATTCGACAACGGGATTAATTTTAATTTAATTTCTGAAACTTCTGTGTAGTGAATTTGAAAAAATGGATTCCATATTTGGAATCAGTGGGTCCATATTATGCTAATAGGCTACATTTTATTTTTGGTAATTATAAATAGTAACTATGATAAATTTTATTTACCATAGTTAAATTTAAATCAGGTAATTAAGGGTAAATATAATACTATAAAATTACCCTAACACATGCCAAAATTCTATTGAATGGATAAAAGTATACCCATATCACCTATGGGTAGGATTAGATTCATTCTATGATCTTTTGACCATGAAAATAATATAATTATTATTAAAACCAAAGAAAGTGACAACATGTCACTCTAATAAATCTTATAAGAATAATAATTTTAATTTAGTGATAAACATCATAAAACTTCGAACTTGAATAGTCTCCAGAAATCTAATAACATTATATACATCATGATAATTTATTTATAATTTTTAGGGATTAAATAATTGTCATTAATGGTAATACATTAATGATGCATAAATTATTTATTAAGTGAAAAATCAGTAAAATAGTTTTTATGGAAATAATAATACCCAATAAAAGGCCCACAAACCTGACCAAAACTTATTGGTAGTGTATAGATATAAAATAATCATCCAATGACTTAATATATAACCTTTTGGAGTCTTATAAAAGTGATTATGAAACTTATATTATATTATTTTAAATGATCCCAAAGTTGTCACCTTCGTAATTTAATAAATATAACAATTTAAATATTGTGATTTTAATATGATAAATTAAATTAAAAGTATTATTTTGAAATTTAATATAATTATATTCATCAAAGGTTTTTAGTTTTAATTTTTATGCAACATATAGGTATATTAAATAATTATAAAAAGAGATTTAGTAATTATTTTATTAAGAGATAAACCTTATAAATGGTATTAAAAATAATAAAATAAATGTTATATGAACTATTTAATGTGCTCCACTAATTTTATAGATACATATGACCTTTTAGGAATCTATAAATGCTTTTAGTTCAAACATATCTTCTGTATATATTTTATTTAAATTCAAATAAATGAATAGTGTCAAAATTGACACTATTTTTATTTTATATCAATAACATATTATAAAATTGTTTAAAAAACACAAAAATATTTAAAAATTATAAATTTAACATTATATGGTCTAAAGGTTTATATAGTATCTAATATGGAAAAGTCACAATAAATATGTAATTTTTTGTTATATTTTAAATTTTAGAATGTTATTACCAAAAAAAAACTAAATTGATTAAGTAAGGATAAATGAAGTTGATAATGTTTAAAATAATTTCCTAACATGTCTAAATTTTATTGGTTGATGAGATTAAAACACTACATCTTTTAATATTCTAATATGATTAATTTTTTGTGGTTTTTAAGTGGGGTTTTATTTATTATAAATTAATATTTTTAAGATTTCTAAAGGTTCCCCTCTCCTCCCTTATAAACGGGCACCTCCTCCCTCCCTTCCTAACACAAATTTGAGCCTACAAGCTCGGCCAAACCCTGAAAAATTATCTTCTCCACTTCTCTAGAAACATCCTCGAGGTTTTGGTCTTCTTAAAAGATTAATTTTAGTGCCCTAAGAGGAGGTCTCAAAGAGGCGCTTTAAAGAAGAGGTAATGTCTGTTACCGATTCTTTCAACTTTGTTTCTTCTTCTACTTATTCTTCATTGTTTGTTTCATTATGAATTAATAACATCAGTATCACTCATATAATTATATGTTATTATAATTATGAAACAACCCTATTTCACCATCTATCTATCCTACTGAAAATGAAATCACCGCGCGTGTGTGCGTACAGAATACTGTCTCCACGTCGTGGTGTAATCTGTTTTTCCAACACCACTTTACTTGGATGGGTATAATGGTGTAAATAATATCTATACATAGTTATTATAACATCATACTAATTCTGATATATTGTATCATCCACTCCAATTCAATTCAATAATTATGGAAACGATATGATCGCTCGTGCGTATGTACGGACTACCGTCTCCACGACGCGATGAGATTCATTCTCCTTGTAAACCATATAGGAAGGATTATAAAGTATATATAAGCAATAATAATGAAATATATGATATTATAAAGCTACTATATTTATGTATATGTATTTCATCTATTTAGTTTCATTCAATTCAATAAGGAAACGAAAATAATGTTCATGCATACGTACGACCTACCGTCTCCATGAACGGTGTATTTCATTCCATTTTTTCGATCTATAATATATATTTATATGATGAATATATATTATATATAAATCATGTTTTACATTCTGGAATTATGTAAATAAGGATATAAGTAATAATATCAAGAATGACAAGTCGAAACACATACGATAAATGAAATGAGTTTACCCAAAATGCTACTTTAAAATGGAATTTACAAAAGAATGGGTAATATAAAGTCATAAGTGAAACATATATGATATTATAACAATTAATATGATTATTTAATAAGTCAATGAATTTATTTAAATCATTATACAGGAGTTTCGGATCCATACGTAGCATATCAGACCTAAGGTAAGGGATAATTTTGAAAATCTCTTTTTTATCCGAGATTGTTTATTCATAAGTATTTACTGGGGTTATTTATATCATACATGTCCATGTTTTATAAAAGTGTTTTCATGTATTTTTAAATTCCTTTTTACCCATTTTTGATTTTTACTACATGGTATGTAAGAAATATTTCTTTTGTTTACGTTACGAGGTACTTTTTTGACTTTTCCGGTAAAAGTATGAGAAGAATGTTTTTTTAACTTATACGCCACGAATGGATTTTTAAGGTTGTATAAATCCTTATTTTCATGAAGCTTCTTCTAAAAGATTTCATGAATATTTTCAAAAAAAACATTTTCTTTTAAAATTTAATGATATTTTGTAAAAATTGAATGGCTTTGAAGAAGAAAGGATATTTTCTTCAAGAATTCATTTCAAGTGTTTTATCAAAACCATTTTTCATCTATGATGACATTATTTCATATGTGTATGTTTCAAGTATCATGTCTCTATTATTTAAATGGTTTCACTTCTCTTATTATGAAATGATATCCATTTCTTTTATATGGATTATGTGATGATGGGATGATGTTTATGAAACCCATTTTTTTTATTGGGTTATTATGAATGATGTATGTTTATGTTGTGGCAGAAGTAAGAATGATTTAATTATGAGATGGGTGGGACCTATATCTCCCTCCAATTATTTGGGTGAAGATTTATATATCATGAGATAGAAATGGCTGGAACAGTAAGTTAATATGGTTCAGTGTTACAGGACTGAAATGAGGAGTGAACTCGATTCAGAAAGGGACTTTATCCACAAAGATAGTCTTGGCAGCAATTCCTTAGCTACTATGGAAATCATAACAAGTGCTGAATGGTTTCCACAATTACATGTTTTATTCCCATTATATTTTATCATGGTTAATGTTTTATTATGATATATGCCTTACGTACTTCCACGATTTATGTCTTTACTCATGATTTTGATGTTTAAATTTCATGTTCAAGTTTTTACATTCAAATGTTTATGGATTGTTTTATATTCTCTATGTTTTCCCTTACTGAGCATTTGAGCTCACCCTTTTTATGTTTTATTTTCCCTAGTAAATAAATAATTGTTTTAGGTAAGGAAACAAAAAGGAGAAGATCGTTATGGGAGTTGTTGAAGATCTTTCAACATGATTAGAAGTTTATATTACATGTTTCCAAAGACGTAAAACTATTACGATACTTGGGTGTCTGTTTTTGTTATGTATTATGTATTCCAAAAAAGTAATATAATGTCCATGTACGTCAAGCATCAGGTCTCTACAGTTTGTATCAGAGGAAAGGTTTACTCAACCTTTGGAAACTAGGATGTGAGAACTTTAGTGAGATCCCTAGAGATATTTCTAAGGTATGTCTTGGGATGTCCCTAAGGTTAAGAATAAATATAGGTTATAGTAATGGAATTACAGTTACCTAAGACGTTAGATATTGCAGGTACTCCCCCTTTATTATGTTGTTTTCCCTAGCATGATTTTTTCCTCTCACACTATTCTTTTTGGTCTTTAGACGATAGATGGATCCCGAAGAAACCGTGTTGATCAATGTAATGGACAATGCAATGATTTTCCTCCTGAACAAACAAATGTTATGGGAGATGGAGCTCAAAATCTTATTGATATACTTACACAAGCTATGAATCATTCTGGACTTCCAAATGAGCATAGAAGGGAACAATATTCTATTGAGTCCTTCATGAGGCAACACCCACCCTCTTTCAGTGGGTCTTTAGATCCACTTGTTGCTTAACAATGGATCAGTACCACTAAAAAGATATTTTCAGTTCTTCAATGTTCTGAACATGATAATGTCATCTTAGCAGTATATCATTTGGAAGGTGAAGCTGATCAATGGTGGAATCTTATCAAGAATATGAGTCCAAGAGTTGAAATTGAGTCCATGGAGTGGGACGAGTTCAAGAACATATTTTTCAATAAGTACTTCCCTCGAATTTTTCGAACAAAGATGGAGAAGGAGTTTCATGAACTAATGCAAAAGGATGATGAATCTTTGGGTATATACGAAGCGAATTTTACAAGGATTTCAAGGTATGTATCTGGCTTTATCATCCAACATGAAAGTAAAGTTAATCGATTCTTAAGTGGCTTAAAACCATATCTTCAAAGGGAATTAGCTATAAGAGAATTCATTAGCTATGAAGAAATTGTGCATTGTGCTATCAAGGTAGAAATGGATATTGGTGTTACATATCCATCTCATGGTTTTGAAACGAAATGAAAGATGGAGTTCAAGGAGAAATCTCAGAATAATGGTTAAAAGAATACGAATGTTTCATTATGATCAAAGTGTGGAAAGAAGCATTGTGGAGATTGTCTTAAAGGGACTAGAAAATGTCTTATGTGTGGAAAAAAAGGTCATCGAGTAGCTGAGTGTCGAAGTAATGGAAAAAGGGATACTACTGGTGTGAAAAAAGAAAATACTGCAGAGAACGCACCACCAACACATCGATGCTTCAAGTGCAATGAAATGGGGCATTATGATAATCAATGCCCTAATCCAAGGGTTAATGATGATCGACATGAGCAACCACTTAAGGAAAAGGACAAAGGGAAGTCACATGCAATCACTATTGGCAATGTTGTATATGACAACGATGTAGTGGAATGATTAGGTGTTTATGTAATGGGATCCCAAAATAATGTTGTATATAGTATCATGAAATATTGGAATATTTATTTATTGGTCTATTGTGGTTTTCAATAATTTTATGGTACCGGTAACCATGGAATGTGATTGAGATATTTTTCGAAAGAAGATGATATGTGCATAATCAAGGGATAAAGAAAAAACGAAATTTTTGACAGTATTCATGAGCTCATGACTGATATAAGGAAATAGTTATATCATGGTTTGAGTATATATAATATTGGGGTTTGGTATGTGGAAAGAGTTAACTTTTGACAGCACTCATGTTTTCACTAAGATTCAATGGGTATTCATTTTTCAAGAGAATACATGATAAAGGCCTTTGAATGATTGGAATGTGACCAACAAGACATATCTTATGATATATGGGGATCAATGATGGTATTAACATGTTTTTTATATGAAATATCTAGTAATCGTTTTCACTATATTATGAGAGTGGACTACAGTATTATGGATATGCCTAAAGATTGGAATGGATTATGTTGGACATAAGTTAGTATTGTTTAAGGATAGAAGTTTTTTTTTGATATTATTGATGGGATGTTATAGTAATGTAGTTTTAGGAAAAGGACAACCTGTAGGATGGTGACATCCCATCGCGTCCGACAAGGCTGTGGGAATCGAACCCACAACCGAAGTGCGACTGGCCTTTATCGCCTACCACTGGCCTACAGGAAGTCCCTGGTTAGTATAAACTAGTTTTATTTTATTAATCGGTATGATATATGATGTATAAGTTCATTTTTGGAATCGTATATGATTGACCTCACCATAGATGGACTTATGTATATTTGATAACTTTTCCTAACTATTTTTTTGAAACATATGGAATGACCCATCATTCTATCACATGATCTGCTAACACATCACGAATAACAAATTCAACTTCATTTCTTTAAGGGATGAAGTGTAAATTGTTCAATTCATGAAAAATAGTGATATTGTACCAAAGTCATGTAAGAATTTCTTTTAATTCATCAACTTTAGGGAAATGATCTTGAAAACCAAAAAAATTTTCGAGTTCTTTTATATCCAATGAATCAGATGGTTCCTTAGATCATTACAAATCTATGTCTTTGTGATTATTGTCTTCTTCATAGACCACTCTCCATCAGAACATGATGGTTATATTTCTCTTCCATATCCATATTTTCACATATGTTCTCCTATGTGGAACCCCAGTGATTAGTTAATTTGGGTAACCATTATGTTTCATACTTTAGTTTTTAAAGTTAAGTTTACATATTTCATTTTACGATGTGGGTTTCAATTAAAGAAACTTTCAAATAGAAAACCATGTATAACCCCGACAAATTTCGAGGGAGAAATTCATTTTAAGGGGGGTAGAATGTATCAACCTGATATATTATTATAAGTATTCTTTTTAATTTATTTGATATCATGTGTTTTATGCTACAACAAGATTATCGTGTGTTATACGCAACACTGTATTAGCCTGCAGTATACACAACGCTGTTCTTGGATTGTGTTACACACAATTTCAAGTTCGTTTGATAATAGTCATTCTACGCAACATTGAGTATATATATATATATATATTCAATGTATAAATGAAAAATGGTGGGATTCTATTATAACGAAACAACAAAGGAGTCTTGCGCTATAAAGAACCCTATCTTGGCTTGCATTACACGCAATCGCAACCTTCTTCGACAACGTGTGTTGTACGCAATACCGGGTTTACTAAACAACGATATGTTATTATAATATTATTATGAACTAGCCCTTATTAATAGTATTTAATAAATTTTTCATTTTATAAAATTATTATTCATATTACACATTTTCTAGAACATGGTATAAGAACAAAATAAATATTTCCGATAAAATGAGTATTTGTCAAAAAAATGCAGTTTTCCCATCTTTTGATGGCGCACCCACATTAAATCTAGTTTTTAACATGTTTATAAGTTCAATTTTTCAAATTAAAATTATTATTTGGAATCGGGATATAAAATTTTACCTTGGATAAATTTTTCATATTATTCTGATAACTTTCATATTTTAATGAATAGTAAAAACACGCTATATTTTAATTAAAAACAAATTTTTTTATCGTAATAACATATGTAGTTAAATTATAATATTTAATGGTTTTAAAGTATAAATAGAATATATTTTTACCATTTAATATAATTTATGTCATTATCATTGATTTTACATTGAATTCGTAGGTTAAATCAATTCAATCTTTTGCAATGTTTTAAACAAAAACTCGTTTTCATTCAAAAACGGGATTACTTTTCTTTTAATTTCTACAACTTCTGTGTAGTGAATTTGAAAAAATGGATTCCATATTTTGAATCAGTGGGTCCATATTATGTTAATAGGCTACTTTTTATTTATGTTAATTGTGAATAGTAACTATGATAAATTTTATTTACCATAGTTAAAGGTCAATCAGGTAATTAAGGGTAAATATAATATTATAAAATTACCCTAAAACATGCCTAAATTCTATTGGATAGATAAAAGTAGACCCATATCACCTATGGGTAGGATTAGATTTATTTTATGAACTTTTGACCATTAAAATAATATAATTATTATTAAAACCAAATAAAGTGACAACATGTCACTCTCTTAAATCTTATAAGAATAATAATTTTAATTTAGTGATAAAAATCATAAAACATCGCACATGAATAGTCTCAAGAAATATTATAACATTATCTACATCATGATAATTTATTTATAATTTTTAGGGATTAAATAATTGTCATTAATGGTGATACATTAATGATGCAGAAATTATTTATTAAGTGAAAAATCATTAATAAATTTTTTATTGAAATAATAATACCCAATAAAAGGCCCAAAAACCTGACCAAAACTTATTTATAGTGTATATATAAAAAATAATCATTCAATGACCTAATATATAACCATTTGTAGTCTTATAAAAGTGATTCTGATGCTTATATTATATTATTTTAAATGACGCCAAAGTTTTCACCTTCATAATTTAATAAATATAACAATTTAAATATTGTGATTTCAATATGATAAATTAAAGTAAAAGTATTATTGGGAATTTTAATAGATTTATCTTCATCAAAGGATTTTTTTAATTTTTATGCAACATATATGTATATTAAATAATTATACAAAAATTATGTCGTAATTATTTTATTAAGAGATAAACCAAATAAATGGTTTTAAAAATAATAAAATAAATATTATATGAACTATTTAATGTGCTCCACTAATTTTTTATATACATATGATCTTTTATTAATCTATTAAAGGTTTTAGTTCAAACATATCATGTGTATATATTTTATTTAAATTCAAATAAATGAATAGTGTCAAAATTGAAACTATTGTTATTTTATAAAAATAACATATTATAAAATTGTTTACAAATCACAAAAATATTTAAAAATTATAAATTTAACTTTATATGGTATAAAATGTTATAATGTATCAAATTATGGACAATTCACAAAAAATAAGTAATTTTGTTTTATAATTTAATATTTAGAATGTTATTACCAAAAATAAAATAAAATTGATTATGTAAGGATAAATCAAGTTGATAATGTTTAAATTAATTTACTAACATGTCTAAATTTTATTGGTTGATGAGATTACAACACTGTATCTTAAAGTATTCGAATATGAGTCATTTTAGGAGGTTTTTAAGTGGGGATATATTTATTATAAATTAATATTTTTAAGATTTCTAAAGGTCCCCCTCTCCTCCATTATAAAAGGGAACCTCCTCCCTCCCTTACTCACACATATTTGAGCCTACAAGCTCGTCCAAACCCTGAAAAATTCTCTTCTCCACTTCCCTAGAAACATCCTGGAGGTTCTGGTCTTATTCAAAGACCAATTTTAGTGCCCTAAGAGAAGGTCTCAAAGAGGCGCTTCAAGGAAGAGGTAATGTCTCTTACCGATTCTTTCAACTTTATTTCTTCTTCTACTTATTCTTATTTAGTTGTTTCATTATGAAGTAATAACATCATTATCACTCCTATAATGATATGTTATTATAATTATGAAACAACCCTGTTTCACCATCTATCCATTCTACGGAAAATGAAATCAATGCGCGTGTGTACGTACAGAATATCGTCTCCACGTCGTCGTGTAATCTGTTTTTCCAACACCACCTTACATGGATGAGTATAATGGTGTAAATAATAACTATACATAGTTATTATAACATCATACTGATTCTGATATATTGTATCATCCACTCCAATTCAATTCAATATTTATGGAAACGATATCATCGCTCGTGCGTACGTACGGATTACCGTCTCCACGACGCGATGAGATTCATTCTCCATGTTAACCATTTAGGAAGGATTATAAAGTATATATAAGCAATAATAATGAAATATATGAAATTATAAAGCTACTTTATTTATGTATATGTATTCAATCTATTTAGTTTCATTCAATTCAATAAGGAAACGAAAACAACGTTCATGCGTACGTACGACCTACCGTCTCCATGAACGGTGTATTTCATTCCTTTAATCGATCTATTATATATATGTATATGATGAATATATATTATATATAAATCATGTTTTACATTCTGGAATTATGTAAATATGTATATAAGTAATAATATCAAGAACGACAAGTCGAAACACATACGATAAATGAAATGAGTTTACCCAAAACGCTACTTTAAAATGGAATTTACAAAAGAATGGATAATATAAAGTCATAAGTGAAACATATATGATATTATAACAATGGATATGATTATGTAATAAGTCAATGACATTATTTAAATCATTATACAGGAGTTTTGGATCCATACGTATCATATCAGACCTAAGGTAAGGGATAATTTTGAAATTCTAATTTTTATCCGAGATTGCTTATTCGTAAGTATTTACTGGGGTTATTTCTATCATCCATGTCCATGTTTTATAAAAGTTTTCTCATGTATTTTTAAATTTATTTTTACCCATTTTTTATTTTTACTACATTGTATGTAAGAAATCTTTCTTTTTTTTACGTTATGAGGTACTTTTTTTAGTTTTCCGGCAAAAGTACGAGAAGAATGTTTTTTTAACTTATACGACACGAATGGATTTTTACGGTTTTATAAAGCCTTATTTTCATGAAGCATCGTCCAAAAGTTTTCATGAATATTTTCAACAAAATCCTTTTCTTTTAAAATTGAATGACATTTTGTTAAAATAGAATGACTTTGAAGAAGAAAGGATATTTTCCTCAATAATTCATTTCAAGTGTTTTATCAACACCATTTTTCATCTATGATGACATTATTTCATATGTTTATGTTTCAAGTATCATGTCTCTATGATTTAAATGGTTTCACTTTTCTTATTATGAAATGATATCCATTTCTTTTATATGGATTATGTGATGATGGGATGATGTTTATGAAACCCATTTTATTTATTGGGTTATTATGAATGATGTATGTTTATTTTTTGGAACAAGTAAGAATGATTTCATTATGAGATGGGTGGGACCTATATCTCCCTCCAATGCATTGGGTGAATATTAATATCTAATGAGATAGACATGCCTAGAATGGTAAGTTAATCTGGTTCAGTGTTACAGGACTGAAACGAGGAGTGAACTCGATTCAGAAAGGGACTTTGTCCACTAAGATGGTCTTGGCAGCAATGCCTTGGCTACTATGGAAATCATAACAAGTGCGGAATGGTTTCCAAAATTACATGTTTTATTCCCATTATATTTTATCATGGTTTTTGTTCCATTATGATATATTCCTTATGTACTTCCATGATTTATGTCTTTGCTCATGATTTTGATGTTTAAATTTCATGTTCATGTTTTTGCTTTCAAATGTTTATGGATTGTTTTACGTTATCTATGTTTTCCCTTACTGAGCATTTGAGCTCACCCTTTTTATGTTTTATTTTCCCCAGGAAATAAATAAAGTTTTTAGGTAAGGAAACAAAAAGGTGAAGATCATTATGGGAGTTTTTGAAGATCATTCAACGTGATTAGAAGTTTATATTCCAAGTTTCCAAAGACACTAAACTATTACGATCCTTGTGTGTCTATTTTTGTTATGTATTATTTATTCCACAAAAGTAATGTAATGTCCATGTACGTCAAGTTTCGGTTCTCTACAATGTTTACGATGTAAGGATATTTATGAATCACATTCATTTCCATGGGGTATATTATGATTGAATGATGTTTAAAAGCCCATTTCTTTTCATGGGTTATGATATAATGAATGCATTATGTTCTTTTGGAAAATGTATGTATTTATTTATTTATGTTATTGGTGATACCTATATCTTCCTAATATACACTGGTTAAATATTAACATCTAATTAGATACATTGGACTTGAAGGGGAAGTGAACTAAGATCAGTAATACATGACTGTAACATGAGTTACCTCATTTTAGTATTATAGGACTAGACTAAAAGTGAACCCAGTTTAGTAATACAGGAATTTAATGGGAGTAAAATTGGTTCAGTAATATAGATAGGTAATAGGGAGTGAACATGGTTCCGTAAATGACATTTTCCACTTTTATGGTCTTCGCAATGATCCTTACTAATTTATAAATAACTTTCTATTATAGTGTCTACCATAATTACATGTCTTATGTTGTGCTCTATTATAATATGTTCTTTGGTTATTTATGAATTTCTATTATTAATTCGGTTACATTATATCTTGATCATTGATATAAATGATATGATTTTCAAATGTTTTTATATACTTATTCTATATGTTTATTTTATGATTGATATAATATTTTTTTACACTTAATGAGAATATAATATCACCCATTTCTTATCACCCTTTTCCTTAGGTTATAAAGAGTAATTTTAGGTAGGAAACTAAAGGGGGAGATAATTACTGATAACATAGAAGATATATCACATACTAGATGTTTTAGTTCCACGTTTATAAATTCACTAATATAATATGGCCTTTAGGCTTGTGTTTGTGTAACGTATGAAATATTCTGAAAAAATGATTTCGTGTATATTTATGTTAAATCTGGGTCATTGTAGTAAGTATTAGAGTAATTTTTTATTTAATATATTAATAAAATGATGAAAAAAATTAATATCCACGGATATATTTCTAAGGATATTTCTGGGGATTTATCTATGGGTAAGTCTATGTATATGTTATAATCCTAGAGTTCTCATAATAATCATGAATAACCTACAATTGAAAATAAGGAGAAAATTTAATGAACACATAATAATTTAGATATACTATATGTTTTTTTTCATAGTTATATAGTTTCCCTTATGATAATTCTTACGCATTCTAAATTTTGTGGTTTTAGTCAATGGATGGAACCAGAAATAATTATATTAACATTAAAAGTGATAGAAAATTTATTGATGAGAATTTAAATAGATTGAAGATTGGGTAAATGAATTTATGATTATTCTTAAACATTAATCTCATAATATGATTAATAATCACAATGTTGGGGGGATTATAGTCAAATCTAATTTAAAAAAAGATATCTTTTTTTGATGACTACAAAGGAATGAATTGTAAATTCTTCGCATTTAAAGCATCTGGGAAGAGGAATAAATGAGAATGTTTCAAAGGGGCTTGTAAATTATTTGGGTGTGAAAATATGGAAAAACTATGGGGAAAACTCATGAAGATAATAAGAATGATTTTATTACTGATGATAAAAATGCTATAAATTACATATGAGATGGATGAATTATTAAATAATATGATGATGAATATTGGATAATAGTTAAGATCAAAGTGTAGGGATTTAGCGTTTATGTATTTTAATTCAAGAATATTGTTTTAAAAGTACATTTATGGTATTATGGAATAATGAGTCATCTATGGATTGGTCTATTTATGTTTCTTATTAATTAATTGAGAGAATATTTGGAATGGTTCTGGTAAACATGAAATTCCATTGAGGTGGAAAGATGATGATATTGGGATGATGAAAAAAAAGTGATGTTCGATTGTGATAAAATAAATGGGATAATATTGATGACCATGGTACTGAAGATAAGAAGGTTTATGATATTATCAAATGATTTTATAGAATATTTGGAATTTTAGTATAATGGAAGTGTTAATTTTTGAAATCAAGAATGTTTTCACTACGATTATATAGAAATTCATGTTATTATCATGTTTTATGAAAATACATGATGAAGGTATTCAATAGTTTGACATTTGAAAATTAAATGGTACTTTATTATATATGAGGAATTTATTTTAAGATAATTCTATGGACATAGTAATATATTTGTAAAATTTTGGACATTCATCTTTAGGAAGGGTTATAAGGTCCAATATTTAGGGATCAATTTCTATTAAACTTCAAATATCATTTCATATATTAAAATTTTTCTCTCCATATATGGATTTATGTATATTGAATAATATATGATAAATAGTTTTTTTTATAATTACATATGGAATGACCTATACATCTGTTTATGGATCATTTAATCTTCTATAATTTCAGGAATGACAAATTTACTCTCAGTTCTTATAATAATAGATGAATTTTGGAATTAAGCCCTGAATAATAATGGGTAATGTTTTCCAGAAATCACGTAGGTATATATTCTCCTCAAATTTCTTCAAACATTGGAACAAAGGTTCTTGAAATAAAAATTCTTCTCATTATCATCATTTTTATGATATTAATGAGCTTTTATTAGACATTTTTATTATGTATTTTTGAATGATAACATTGTATTACCCATGATATCTATCACTTTACATCTAAGCTTGATATTTAGATTTATCTTCCATGTACATGTTTTCACTTTCCACCCATTTTTACTTCTTGTTGAAAACTAGTAATGAGTAATTTTTTGTAATTGTTGTGCTTCTATCTTTCAATTTTAAATCGATGTTTTAATATTCACTATTTACAATGTGGGTTTCTATGATAGAAACATTAATGTATTAATCTATTGATAACGTAGAAGAATTTTGAGGGAAAAAAATCATTTTATGGATTGTGTAATGTAACACCGTTGTATTTTTATAAAATATATTTACTTTGATTCATTTTGTTACATGAAACACCAGCTTATTTTGCATTACATGAAACACTATGTTTCTATAAAACAACATTTTATTATTATAGTTATTTAAACTAGAAAATTGTAATCATGTCGTTATAATGGATAGTATGAATAGTATTAACTAAAAAACTAAATTATAGTGTTCACATGTATATATAATTATTTTAATAATTAATTATAAATTAATGTTAAATGTTTTTAAATGAAATTATTGTCTGAAATACTATTCAAATGAGCACAACTATTTTTTATACCAATAAATAAACAAAAAAATTATTAGGTTATATTAATGATATATATATATATATATATAATCTAATTTTAAATGTTCATCTTATGTATTTTCTAAACATGACATAATAACAAATGCAATTTTACGCAAAAAAATGTTTTTTTAAAGAAAGTATTACAACCGTTTAATGGGAAATTTGTTAACAATATGTATTTTGACACATTTATATATATTTTAAAAAATAAACATTTTATTTTTAATTTGGAAATAAAAATACAGGTTCAGTGACCTTTTGGTATTTTTTTGAAGAGTTTCATATTTTGAAGAATTGTCAAAGTACTGATTTATATTGAATTTTTTTTTATTTTCAAGTATCAAAAATGTAAAATTATATTTTAAATTTTAATTAGTAAATTTTTATTTAAATAATCCAATTTTAGATTTTTAAATGGATTTTATTTCTGAAATTATTATAAAAAAATTTGTTTTAAAGTGTTATTTTTTCGATGATCATTTTTTCATAGAATTTTCCCAGTTTTATATAAACATAATTTATACAAATTTTGTGTCCTAAATTTTTTTTATTGGATATAAAATTGGTAATTTGAATTCTGAAATATATTACATATTACATTATTATTTTATTCCCATTTGAATAGTAAACATGATAAATTTTTATACCACAGTAATGTGTAAACTGGGTAATTTTGGTTAAAAATAAAATAATAAAGATTATAAAATGATTGTAAGGCCTGAAAAAAAAATTATTCTATAAAGAATCATAGAAATTTTATATATTAAGATCGAAATCTAGTTTTTCTTATGGACATTTTTCCATGAAAATGACCTATATAATATTTAAATCATAGAATCTCACAAAATAAAACATTCATTGTCTTTCAGGTCCCTTTTGTGTCTACATGGAGAAAAATTTAAATTTATGAAAGAAGAAAACTATTAGTTATTATCCTGATTAACATATTTTCATGATATAAGTTTATTTTTTATTGTTTCAATCACTTAGATAAAATTATAATATTTATAATGTATTACTTAATAAATATTTAACAATGTGAAATTTCTATTTTGAATAGTATATTATATAATGTTGGGATAAAATAAGATATATTAAAATATAAATACTATTTTGAAATTTAAATGATTAATTTTAATAATAGAATTTTATTTTTAATTTTAAGTGAAAATAAGTATATTAAATAAATACACAAAATTGATGTATTGATTATTTTCTTAATGGAAATATCTAATAAATGTTACTAAAAGTATTTAAATAAACATAATTTTTTAAAATTAATGTGATATAATATTAAATTATTAAATCAATATCTTAGATATATAATTAAATATTTGGTTCGAAGTTAACTTATTAACCTGATATCTTTAAAATTCCATGTAATGAATTATTTCAAAATTAATACTAATGATATTTTTTCGAATTAATATTTTATAAAATTACATAAAAAACATTAAATATCTATTAAATTAATAAAATATAATTTAAAATTTTATAAATGTTTCATTTATGATTTAATTGACATCAAATAACTAATATTCACAACATTTTAACGTTGAAATTTTTGTTACGTTAGTTAAAATTAAGATCGCTTTCCTTGGGTTTAATCAAAATGATGAGGTGTAAAATAAAACCAAATCATGTAAAAATATATTGTTTAATGATATTAAAACCATATATCATCCTATATTTTAATAAATTGAATTTTTGAGGTATTTTGATTGAGATTGTATTTATTATAAATTAATATTGTTGGAATTTCTAAATGCACCCCTCACCTCTATTATAAAATGGTGTATCCTCCCTAAATTAATTTAATCTCCTTGAGAATTATATCTAGAAAATAACCACACATATTATCTTCTAAAATTCCATATATACATTCTAGTGGTTATAATTTTCTCAAAATACCAACTCATGGGTCCTTTAGAGGAGGTCTAAAATAGTTGTTTTAAAGAACATGTACTCTATCTAGCTGGTCTCTCTCTTTTTATAGTATTATATAACTCATAAAAATATATGATATATATATATCATAAAATAATATATTAATAATAAAAAATATACTTATGTTTTATTATTATTATGAACACGTCACTATACAAACCCGATTCCCATCGAACAAAAAATGAATGTTTCCCTCGCATGTATGCACGCCTTACCATCTCCATATAGTGACACAACTAATTTTCCATAATGATATTTTATGAGTGAATATTATTATTGGTTTATTTTTTACATAAAAAATTATGATAAAATTTTACTTCTCGATATATAATACCACTTCTACCTTTTACCGTCTAATATTTTGATAAATGATAATGTCTCTCCTACGTACGTATAGTTTACCATCTCCATAATGAGATGCAATTCGTTTTTAATATGTATTTCACATAGATTGTAATAAGGATGAGATTTATGAATATATATTATGTATATTAAATAAAAAATATATTTTTATGATAATATTTCATATACTTTTACATTGATAAGAAAATGAAAACATGATTCATGTGTATGTACGACCTATAATCTCCAAGAATTGTGTATTTTGTTTTAAACCTCTAAATTTTATATATCATCTTGAATAAATATATAAAAAATTTACATATATCTTATTTTTATATCTTATTTTTATTCTAGATCTGTTGAAATCATGATCTATATAGGAGGACTATGGATAACAAGTCAAAACATGAAAGAAAAACAAAGCAGTTATTATTCGAAACATAACAATAACATGAAAATGTTCATAATAGAGTCAAATAAATACATATATAAATCATATATGGTATTATATAAATAAATATGATTTTTGGTATATGTATTATAAAATTATATTTATTATAGAAGATGATTGAAGGTAAAAAATGAAACTCAAGACTTAAGGTAAGAGATTTTTGACTTACTATTATTTTTCTACCTTATACATTACATTTTTTTAGATTTGTTGTATATAATTCACATTACTTTATTTTATGAGTATTATCTATAAGATTACAGTATTTTCATATAAATATTTTTTTTGTTTTCATGGGGTATACAATTGTACTGATTATAAAGTGATGAGTATTTATTTCACAATCTCATTAATATTTGGGTTTGTTTTTTTAGGTCTTTGTTGGGGAATATTTGTCATCCAAGTAATATTATTATAAAAATGTTTTCAGAAATGATTTTACTATTCTATTATGGATGTTTGGTGCCATTTTTTACCATTTTTAAATTTTTACTACATAGTTTAAATGGAATATTTTTGTTGTTTTCTTATTTAGGTACTTTGATATTTGTTTGGAAGATGTAAGAAAAGATTATTTTTTACCTTATAAAACAAGGATTGATTTTCTTGATTTTATGATGCCTTATTTATTTTAATCTTACATTACCATCATAAAATTTTATTTTAACAAAATTCCTTTATAATTTTTGCACATTTTATGAAATGAAAATGTTTTAATGTAGAAAATATATTTTCCTCAAGAAATATTTTCAATTGATAACTCTAGATTATTTCCTATTTATCATAAAATTAATTAATGTAACCTATGGATTAATGGGGATATTTTTAATTGATAAAATACATCATATTCATATTTTGGGTTTATGTTTATGATGGAATGATATTCCTGAGTCCAATTTCATTCGATGTGTTATGTTATGATTGAATGATGCTTAAAACCCATTTCTTTTCCATGGATCTAACATGATGATTGAATTATGTTTATATGGAAGAAATATGTTTGGTATTTATTATGTGATAAGTGGGACCTATATCTCCCACTAATGAATTGGGTATATAATTATATCTCATGATATACATAGGGGTAGAATGGGATGTGAAATCTGTTTTGTAATACAAAACTAGAATGAGAGTAAACTCAGTTCAGTAATACTGGACTGGAATGAGAGTAAACACAGTTTAGTAACACATGATTAGAATGGAAGTAAACTTATTTCAGTAATACAGGGTTGTAATTGGGAGTGAACTGGGGTTAGTAAATGACTTTTTCAACTATTGTGGTTATATAAATGAGCCATGACTAATATGGAAATTATATTCTTTGTAGATTTCTATTCCACTATTACATTTCTTATATTTTTCTCCCACAGAATATATTATTTTATTCTTTATGAAATTTTATAATTAATTTCACGACATGATATCTTGGTCATTGATATAAATGATGTTATTTTAAAATCTTTTCATTATATACTAATGCTTCATGATTATGGTTTGATTGATATCTCCTTTGGTTTCCCAGACTAAACATTTGAGCTCACACTTTTCAAATAATTCATTTAAATAGGTTACAAATAATGCTTTTAGGTAGGACTACTAAAGGGGGAGATCTTTTTTAGAAACATTTAATATATTTCAACAAACTAGAAGTTTTAGTTCCATGGTTCCAAAGACACTATAGAAATATAGTCTTTAAGAGTGTGTTTGTGTAATGTATGAAATTTTCTACAAAATTATTTAATGTATATGTACATTAATCCCAATTTGTTTAATGATAGAATGTAACGACCTAATATTTAACAACATATCACTCCATAAATAAATTATTTCATTGATATTTATTTTTTACACTCAACATCGAGTTGAAAGGAACAATATTACACTATTAAAATAGTTTTATTTAATGTGACAGTTATGATCTTTTTATTGGATTATTCGATAAGAATATAAGTAAAGGAAATTTAAATTTATTTTATAAAATAAATTCAATTATTATATATTTAATAGAAATAAAAATAAAATTCATTTCTAAATTAAAAATATTTTTTCTGTTTTTATCATTGATTGTTTTCTAATCATAATAAACTAAATTTATCACTATTAGTGTAATATTTTAACAAAATATATGATTAAAATTTTCAATAAAAATCTATAGATATCTTATAATTCTTTATCTATGATTTAGAAATATATATCCAATTTAATTATTCAAAATTTATTTTTATAAAATGTGGTCTCCATCACATTTTGTGGAAATTCATTATAATTAATTTCTATCACATATCGAAATTTAATTTTGAAAATGGACTCAATACATGGTATCACAATTATAGTTTTTTATATATATCCCTTTTATTTTTGGACAATATTAATCATAACTATATTAAATATTTTTCACCTACATAATGGTAAAACAGAAAAAATAATCTTACAAATTTGAGATTAGAACGTAATATTTCGGTAAAACATTCATTTACCTAAATTGATGTGTAAATTTCATCAATTTATTTCCTAGTCTCAGATATTTGTTAAATTTGTTCCATATATATTTTATTATCAACCAAATAATAATTTTTTAAAATAATAAACAAAAAATTTCACTCTTTGGAATTTAGTAGATCTAATTTTTTTACAAAATGATAAAAAGAGAATTAGTTTATAAATAAATATTTTATTTTATTAATAAATTAATCATTTATATTAGACAATGTTTTTTATAATTTTTTGTGATTAAATAATAAAATTAAATGTGTGTGAGAGTCTAATACTATATTTATATAATTAATTATAAACTAATGTAAAAGGATTAAAAATTGGTAAATTAAATATAATTTAGATATATTATTTGTCTCAATGATTTGTTAGATAAATGTAACATATCAGGTAAGTGTGAATCGTTTATATTTAAATTTCATTTTTTTTTTCAAGTTGTATTTAATGTAATATTAAATTATTAGTTTGAAAATATAGTAAATGATATTTTATAAAAATGATATTTCATTATAATACAAAAAAAATTAAAAAAATACCGAAAGGCTGAAATATAGATAATATATGGTCTTAAAGAACATAACATGGCCATTTATGACCCAATTATCACATTTTAGGTTAAATTATAACCCTTAAATATTGAAAATGTATTTCCCATAGTAATGGTTAAAATTGTTTAACCACGTGGTTTACTAAAAAATAAGGATTCAAATAAATATAAAAGTATATAAATTTCAATAGTTGATTATATTTGACCTTAGTATCATTTTATAAATCTCTTTGTCCATTTAGTTATTTTAATTTTTGATAATGAATTCATTAAATTTTATTTTATTTAGATATTTCAAGTGGTCCCTCGCTACATATATAAAAGGTCACCTATTCTCCTCTCTCCATCAATCATTTTGAGTTTTCTAGCATTGCCAATCTCTAAAATATATATTCATTGCCTTATTCATCACCTCCTAGTCCTTCAAATATTTCTAAAATATAATCTCATCAGGGATAAAGGTGTAATGAAAAATGGGGTTCTCAATGAATAATATTTTAAAATCTGATAGAATAAAGATTAGACTTTAGGTAAGTCTTTTTGTTACCATCTCAATAATTTTGGTTTTTTTATGATTCAGTTACTGATGATGTAGTTTCATGATACTAATCTCTTGATTTATCTTTAATTTTATTCTTATATTTTAATTTCTATATATTAAATTTTTTCCTTTCATTTTAATTACATTAGGTACATAGGAAAATGAAAAATGGGTTTTAAGGAAAATAATTTATTACTCTCTTCCTTTAAATACACTTTATCTTCCACGTCCATGTTTTCATTAAAATTTTCACAATGATGTTTATAATATTCTCCTATAGTTTTTTAAATTCTGTTTTACTCATGAATGAATATTTTAAAAAAATTTAAAATGAATCTTCTGTTCATTTTATAAAAATGGTACTTTTTACAATTTATCGACAATGTTAGAGGATCCATTGTTTTAATGTATACGGCATAAAGAGAATTTAATTATTTCATGATCACTCTATGATTTCAACATTCGTTTACAATATTCCATGTTTATTTTCATAGAATTTTTTTATTTAATAATTGGAATATTTTATTAGATTTTAATTATATTATTGTAAAACTAAAATTATTTTTTCTACAGAAATGTTCGAAGTTATATTTTAAAGGATTTGTTCATATATGATAACATCCATTAATGTTACAAAATCATTACTTATGACGTGTAAAATTATAGAATCCTATTTATTTCCCTGTAGGATTTATTATTATGATGAAAAGATGTTCCTAAAACTAATTCTTTTTTCACGAGTTAGGATATGATGAATTGGTTATATTTTCAGGAGACTGATTCCTTTTCCATGGTTTATACTAAAATAAATTGATGAAATGTTTATGAAAACCATTCCATTTACATGTGTTGTTATAGTATGAAGTATTTATTATACCTTTTTTATTTTCCTAGAAAATGATATGATTAATGTTCTATAATCATATGAAACAAATGTATATCATTTTCCTTATGTGATGGGTGGGATCGTAATTATATTTTCCTTTAATGCATTGTGTAAATATTTATTTCACATTAGATGAATTTGACTAGAATGAGTAGTGATACTAGTTATGTAAGGGGCTCCTTGCACTAAGAAAATCTTGAAAGTGAACCTTGAATAGTATAATTGATTGTAGAGTGAACTAAATACTCTATGATGAGATTTTCAGTGACCCATGACTAATATGATGGTTTGGGCAGTGATCACAATTTCCAAAAATATTTTTTGTAAGTATTATTTCACTTCTACGAAAATTATTTTTATTCATATGTGTATGAAAAAAACATATTCCTTAAACCAATGCTATTAATTCATAGAAATTTTTCATTGATTCATTTATGATTCATGTCTTATGAGTATTCATGATTTATTCCACAATCTAAAATTAAGATCTATGATATGTATTTTATGGTTTTAAAATGTTAATGTCATGTTCTAATACACTTATGATCATCTTCTATTGAAGTATTCATTTTTATCGACTTTTATAAACCTTAGTGAGCATTTGAGGTCCCCTTTTATTATTTTTACTTTACTTCGGTTATAATGAAATGTTTTGAGAAAGATATATCTAAGAATGGAGATGGTTATCAAAGCAATAGTGGGATATGATATCTATCTCTTATGAATAGTTTTTTTATATATCCATGTTTCCATAGATACTATATATATATAATTATGAAATGGATAAAAATGTTTTGTAATGAATCATCATCCAATAATATGGGATAATTATGTATGAAAAGTATGGGTCTCGATAGGATAAAACATCATACAAGTATTATAATAAAAAACACCTTGATACATGTTATACTAGCATTCACGATTCATGTCATCACAAAATCACAATCACCACCAATGAATTGGTCTCATATAAAAAATCAACTACCTATGATTTAATCTCTAAGGAAACCATCAACTCATGATAACCAATCACATAGGTTATTCAAAAAATTCACTAAACATTGAATCACATTGATCCCAAGTTATATCTCAATGGTTTATAGGTATCGCACCTATCCCTACACATTAAATCTCATGTCACGGTCACTAGGCCTAACCACCTAGCCCTACCAATAATGAATCGTGAAGGTTATATCTCTTGGGGAATCATCAATGATCTGAATCATACCATAGTAACACAAATTCCCCAACACCCACTAATATGGTATTACATATGATGGAATCTTACTACAATTGTCTTCTTACAATTAGGTAAACATCTTCTTTTAGAATGTGCTCATTTGGAATACTTCATAGAGGATCTAAGCTTACTTATCGACACCTTCCACAACTACTGGTATAGTCCTAGATGATCTATACATGGGAAAACACTCTATTCGGTTATGTTGAATTTAGTTACTTGAAAGATATAAAAATTTCAATTAATTGTTTACTATAACATTAAAAACCAATAACAATGTATTATTATTCCACATGGGGATACCAAAAATTCATCAAATTATCATATTCATATACTATGATAAATTCACCCCCATTCAAATAGATTTGTAATATGAACATCATAAATTAATGTCATGCCATAGATCAGCATGACCATCCATTAGTAAGAAATCAAATACCACGTCTCCATAGTAGAGTAGGATGGAACCAAGTTCATATACAGAAAACTCCATCATAGAATTTGTTACCAATTTAAAAAATTATCCTCTATTGTCAGTGAAATCACACACTATTGGGACTATATGTCAAGTGTATACTATGTTACTAATATGATTCTTGAGTAGTTGCTTTCCTCTATATTCCAAGAGTCAAAATAAATACACTAGTCACTTTCTAATGAGAAAACTATATCATAAAAAACAAACATTTATATGAGTCATTGGAGGTCAAATTAAAATAAAATCATAACATTACAATAAAAATCAACAGTCCCATCAATGGTAACCATGATTTTTTATCATAAAAAGTGTTCTTGATGCTTTAATATGGTATCCATTATATGATCATACACGTACATAAATCATCCAAATCCCTGAAATTATAAGACAAAAAATAATTAATTCATTGATAACTCTTGGTAATGTTCCACCACAATGAACCAATGACCAATGACTTGATCGATTATCACCATTGTACCATAGGCATGCCTCCACATATACTAGAGGTGTCCAAATAGTAGAGGGGGTCTAAGGTGGTAGTAATATGAGTTTATACCCACTTGATATTAGTTTACTCTATTAGAGGAAATAAAATATCATCAAATGTCAAATAAAAAACAGATTATACCAGGTAACTCATATATTATTAAATAATTATTAAATGTAGAATGGTCTAAAATAGCCAGTTCAAACATGTTACTAGTTTAACATTAGTTCCTTAATATATAATGACAAACCAAAAGGAAATAAAAATGTATCAACTTCATCCTTAAGAAAAACTAATCCCAATCATCATATACTCTTCATCACAATCTAGTGTGATAAAACCTAGTACTCAACCATAACTATGCCTATAATAACCATGTGAGAGTTTGTTGGGAACCAATGTTTGGTGGAGGCTCTTGTTGGGTGTGAGTACATATCTAAATAGGGAACCACCAACATGGTCCCACAATAACAACTATATGAGGTTTTATGGGAATACGACATACACAACTTACATAAATGACTGAACATAAATTTATAAAACTTAAAATTATTTTAATATCCATGACCTTAATCTAAAAAACATTCTTTAAATAGTTATGGAGTGTATATGAGCACATTATAGTGAAAATTTAACCAAGGTATCATGAGGGATCAATGTCCATGGTAGCCCCATATGATCATCTTGACTTGGGGATCCCATCCTAAGGTTTTCTAAGAATACATACTTCAAATCTAAAACATTTTAACCTCACAGTGACCAAATATTCATCCCTATCTAATTCATGAAATCCATAATCATAATCCATGACTTCGGTAACCCATTACATGGTAGTCTATGATCCCATATCTAATCTATTGAATCCATTACCCTTATCATACTTCTTTAGGGATCCTTACCTTGATAAAAAATGTGTCCACATCCAAATCTATAGAATACAAAACCATCACCAATATCCTAATAAAATCCATCTCAATATCGAGATCCATATTCATATCAACTCTAATAGATAAAACATATCCACATCATTATATATTATTCTTATACTGGGCTTAATATTCATGGAATCACATCCCATTCACAACCAAATGAAGGGTAAATTCCACAAACCACCAAATATTTAAATCATAGGGTCAGTTGAATTCCCCTTTATAACAGCACAATATATGTCCAATAGACCATCCACACCTATTTTAGTTCAATTTAACTCCCACATCCTTCTCTAAACATGACCATACATACCCACTGGGGGTCGGGATGTCAACAGGGCACCCACATGGGTCCCTTATGTCAATCCAACAGAGGCACTTAGGTTGGTTTCCTTGGTCTCAAACTAGTTCATTGGAAAATACTCAATCCTCAAATGTCATTAAATACCACAACATCATTAACATGTTACAACATACTTGTCTGCTAACTAGGGACACTACACATAGAAAATAATTCAAGATGGGAAGACATCCTATATTTCTATTTATGGTATGTCTTGGTTTTTTAACTCACGAAATACAATTACAGTCTGCCTATGGTTTAAAAACAAAGATTGGTTATGTGATATGATAGAGTTTCCCTCTTCCCTCTTCATCTCAATAAGCCCGAAAAAATCAATGTCCATATGGCCCTCCTCCGACATACTCCATTATGGTCCTATAAGTGCTTTATCACTCTCAAAATGTTGGATTATCAGGCATTGAGCCATAGTCTAAGGGTTATCATCAGGTCCAGAATCACGTCTTAGTTGGTTTATGCCCAACTAGTATCAAAATTTCCCAGACCCAACTATTTGTGTTTGTGATGAAAAATAAAAATAGAATTATTTTTCATGATCATTGTCACACATTTATTTTAATTATATTATTTAATTTAATGATCATATTTAATTTAAAAACAATTATCCAGCGGAATATTCCCCTTTTTAAATATCAATAAACCATATGAAATGAAATAAAATCATAATCCCTTAGTTCTAGTACATGAAAAAACATACATTATATCAAGACATTTAATATTCTCTCCCATGGAAATCATTACTATTAAGCAACATCCATGCTCATCTACCATAAATAAATTCCATCAGATCTTATCTCAGTGCCCTGATATCAAAAGTCATTCGAACCATTGATAATTAATTAATTAACAAATTTATAAATAGAAAATTATTTAACAAATAACATGGATTAATGTCATATGAATCACTATGTAACTACACCACACTATAATCACTCCCAAAAAACCTTGTGGGTCCAACTCACATCCTCGACCCAATAGAGAGTGAATTCCACAATATCCAACAATAAATAAATAGTAATATCAATTTAATCAGAAAAACCCCATTAAAATAAATGGGGAAATATACCTCCCCCAAAATGATGAACTACCATATAAAAATAGCTTCTTGGGTTACCCTATCCCTAGGAAAGGTTGAAGCCCCACCATAGGCATTTGATTCAACCATGATTTAGTGGAATCGGTGAGAAATCCATATCTAGGGAAATCTTAAATTAGGCCAATAGGAAAGGGAGGAATAACATATCATTAGTGTGAGATACATACCTTATAACACCAAACAATATAATGAAAACCCACTTCATCAAGGGTTGATATGTGAAGGTATGTTCCCGTCCCCATGGCCTAAGTGAGAAAAATATGGGGAGATAAGGGGAATTTCACTCTAAAAAATTGAGGTGAAAGTATTAATCAAAGACTTTAATAATATAGACAATGAGCCATTGGATCTGTTACATAATTCACTGAAATAACCACCCAACCTTTCTTCGGTAACCTTCAATCCCTCATGATTACCCCCATGCCTCCACCCATTTCCAAAACACTACCCTTGAGGTGTTACAACCCTCAAAATTCAGCTCTAAATCCCAAATATCAAAAACATATGCGCCACTAATTCCAAAATTCAATACACTCTAGTAATTTAAAAACCAGTACAAACACATGTGTCTTGAAAATATATAAATAAAATAATTTTTGAAGAAATTATTTGTATTTTATGGAAATGTGTATGTATATTTAATATTTTTACTATGAAATAAAATTTTATAATTGGGATTGTTTTTCATATACTGACGAAATTTATAATTATAGTGATTTAATTCATGTGTTAAGGTTTCTAAATCTCATATTTCTAAGAAGAAATCTAAGCATTCATATTCATGTAATTATGATGGAAGTGAGAGTGATATTTCATAAATTGATATAAAAATTAATATGGTTTTCAAATATAAGAATTATTTTTACACTCATCAGGATGACATAATAAAATTATTTTGTATAAAAAATTCTTCATATATAAATTTACATTAATTTAAGATGACTTTCAATATTTGAATATAATTTAAAATTTTCTAGAAGATATAAAAAAAATAAAATATGTACTATAAGAATAGATTTATAATTAGTTTGAATATTTCGGATAGCTAAAGCACATGTGAAGGTGACACAACATCAATATGTTAATTGTAATATAAAGATAATGAATACTATAAAATATATTTTTTATTAGAAAAATTTAGTTCATTACAAATGATTCACATATAAGATAATTAATAAATACATTCCATACATAACTCTTCAAGAAAATTTAATTATTCTTCTAAGGATTATTATTAAACTTCATCAGATGAAGATATAAATAATTTATATAATGTTTATGATGATATTATTTATTTTGATAAAATGATATTATATATAAAAAATAAGGACAAAAAAATCAAAAACAAAAAATTGACAATTATTAAGATGAGGAAAATATTGTTAATGATAATAATAATGTTTCAAAAATAACTTCTATATTTTTTAATATATCATTGGAATTATATTCAAATTCAAGTTTTAATAAAAAAATATAGATGATTGGAATTTAGTTTTCTAATATATATATGAAGTATGTAGTTTCAATAAAATATTCAAAAGTTTACTTATTGTTTATAATTGTTTCAAAAGATATAAATAAAAAAACGTCCAAATAATATAATGGAATGGTATTTACATCAAATAAATTACATTGCCTGTAGAATTAATTTTTACCTGAAAGTGAGAAAATTTACAATAAATATAAAAAGTTAGGTCACTAAGAATAATATTATTCTATAAAAATGTAAAAAAAATTAGTTTTACACATATTTTATTTCTAGCTAGGTTTAATTTACTCAATATAAATTATATAGGATAATGAAGATCCCTAAAATAATATTTTCCAACATACCTAGAACCCAAAAAATTTTTGGACCAAGAACACTATTTTTTAAATGAAAAATTGTTGACTACTAGTAGCTAGAATAAGCAGTACATGGATAGTGTTTTCTCTCTACATATTAATAGATATAAGCTTGACTACTAAAATTTTAAAATGTTTAATAGAGGATGAACCAATTTTTGAGAAAACACATATGGTGAAATCATAAAAATAAGAAAAATTTCTATTATTTTGAAAACATTAATTTCTAAAATATGGTTTTTTAGGTCTTAAGTACAAATTTATCTTCATTATTAAAATATACGATTAGGGTTATACTGTGCATTTCATGATGGGGGAATTTTTTTATTAAACATTGAATGGTATTTTTCTTCTATCAAACATTTTTCATGAGAATGTTTCATTAAAGACCTAAATTACCATAAGAATTATGATTTATCTCATTTAAATGGATATGAATATTTATTTGGGTTTTGAAATATAATTCTAGGATGTGGTAACTTTTTTAATTTATGTAAAATCTCTATGAAAGTTTATGTTATGTATTTACAAGATCATAAGTTTAATTCTACTAGAGATTGTGATCATATTGAATATTGTATGAAAAATATTTTTAGATTTAAATATTATATTCTATTATCAACATCCATGTTAATATAGTTAGCTATCATGAAATTATTTGATCATATGAAAACTAAGAGAATTGGTGGAAAACCCTATATGTATGTCTAGTCAATGATTATACTACATTCACATGGGTTTAGTTTCTTGCAAGAAAATATAATTAATATATTCATTAAATTTTTTTATTCTTCTTTTAAAACTGAGATACACATTCCCATGATTATTATCATGTGCGATCATGGTGGTGAGATTATAAATTATGATTTTGAATCATTCTATAGTAATAACGGCATTATAAATAAATATTTTCTACAAAAAATATTAAAAATACCGTTGTATTTGAATGAAGAAATAGAATTTTTCATGAAATTACATATATATTTTAAGTGAATAGTTTATTGGAGTATGATTTTTTTATAAGTTAGTTATTACTACATTCTATACTATTAATCAATTTTTACATCATTCATGTATTAATAATATTATTTATGAGTTGTGAACCAAAATAGAAACAAAACATTCAAACCTTATATTCTTTTGGTGTAAATTATTTTTCTTGAATACTAAATATCAACATCATGATTTTTTTCTTAATTATTTCGAATGATTGTTTCATAGTTATTCAATAACTTTTTGTTCTTATATAGGATTCAATTAAAGAAAAAAGATTAATTATGAGATGTCTAATGTTAATATAGTTGAGAATGACCATTTTATCTATATAAAAAATCCAAAAGGTAACAATTTTGATCATGTTTATAAAGAAAAATTATACTTTTCCCAAAATCTGATACCCAATTAACTCTAATAATCCCTTTTGAATTAACATAAATGAATTTTCAATATTTTAAAAATAAATTAATATATTTTTTTAAAAAATAGTAGCTGGGGATGAATTTATCACTATTCCAGAGAAATAATAAATCTTAAGGAGATATTTAATTTAGATTATCATCATATATATAAGATAACCAGTGAAAAATATAGTTTCATTAAGAAATAAATATGAGAACCAAGAATTCTTAAATCAGTTTGAACATAAAATGAATGGTGATACACTGAGTGAAGTGAGTTTCATAAAGACAATATAGGAAGATAAAAATAAAAATATATGGACTAAAGAATTAAATTTGGTATATCATACAAAAGAACTTATTTTTATTATTGTAAAATTGGTTTTTAGAAATAAATGTTATTATAATATAATAATATTATGGAATTAGTAGAGACTTAGTTCTCAATGTTTAGGTAGGGAAAAAATATAGTCTATTTACAGACATTATTACCAATACCTGGACTTCAATATATGTATATCCAACTAGACTTTTTCCGACATATTTTTTTTACAATATTTTAGATGAATGATTAATTTTATTTTTCTAAATGGATTTATTAATGGAGAAATTATACATTAAATAAAAATCTATTTTCAAAGATGTTAAATTTCTACAATGTGAATTCAAACTTATAAAATCTATCTATATACATAATAAATACCCAATTAAAGAGTATTATATTATTTATATAGCCTTACATCAATATTAATTCTTTATAATGAAAATTTTATTCTACAATTTTTAAATAATAGGTTTTAAATTACATCATCATTACTCAAATTTATACGGATTAATTTATATTTGGGTCAAATATAAATAGTTTTTTTGTTTTTCAGAATATATGAAAAGTGAGTTTAAATTGACCATGAAGGGAGAATATGGACACTTTACATAGTAATAAAATCACTCAAAATCAATAAAAATTATTTTACTTAACAAAATTTTATAAAACATGTAATCAAATGTTACATTTTTAAAAATGATTGATTTATAAGTACACTAATAGAATATTCTATAAAAAATTCTATGATGAGATAGTAAACTAGATAATCACAAATATTATAGATTTATGGACAAAATTATTATATATGTAACATAATTTTGAAATAAAATTTACTATTAAAAAATCGTTGTGAAATATTTTAGGAATATATAAAGGAACCACTTCTAAAAGTGGTAAAATGTATTTTACCTTACATTTATTCTACCTAAAAATTTATTATTTTTTTCTTATGAAAATGAATTTTTATTAAAAAAAATTCAGATGCTCACAATACGGATTGTTGTTAAGATTAATAGATAACTTCTAGAAAATCTAATTTCATTACTGAATATTTACTATCATGGTCTAGTAAAATGAAATAGTTAGCTGAAGAAGGTAAATATATATCACCCAAATATTCTAGTGGATAATTATTGGGATTCAATATACAATTGTGGATTTTGGTTTCATATAAACTATAATTCCAATATTATGAAATAATAAAATTATTAATTCTTTCATTGAGAACCGTTTACATAATTCAAGAAAAAGAACCTATATTTAAGACATTGTATCTATTTAGATCAGACACAAAAAGAATATATTTCACTTGACTCTACTTAAACTTAAAATGATCAGACTGATATTTTTACAAAATATTTTAATTCTGATAGATTCAAATATATCAAGAAAAATACAATAGTGATAATGGTAATGTGTTTGTCAAATCACTTCAGGTACTATACAAATCCCAATATTAGAAAACGCATCCATAAAGGGGGATATGTTTTTTTAGTTTTCCAAAATCGTATATGATGTTTCATTATTTTATAATATTAATTTTATTCGATTGAAATCTAAAATAACTTATTTATTACGTATAACCTAATTTGATGAATAAAAAAATGAAATTATTTATGTTATGTTTAGTCGATAATAATTCTATCCATTAATTCATAAAGGGATAAAATTTCTTGTGTATGTTTATAGAAAAATATTTTGAGTACTATTGATGAAAAAAATTCTAATATTGAAAATTTATCCTTGACCCATCCATAGATGATAATGGATATCTTTTCACTGGAGGATATTTTTATGTCAGTTGATTTTTTTAAATCATATCTTATTATAATTTGATTCAAAAATTATAAAATTAGGAATTTATTTTAAAATTAAGGGGAGACCAAAACATTCACTGGGATTTTTCTAAATATATTAATTTGGAAAAATATTACTTCTTTGAAAATGTATATTTACTATATTTTTATCCATTATCCTTCTAAAAATAAAAAAGGTCATGAAAATTAAAAAAATAATAGATATTAAAGTATTTTTTTCATTACTTTATTTAGATAGGGTATAAATAATTGTTCTTGTTTTTCGTAAAGGGAGAATTATTTTGGGAATTCTATAGTTTTGATAAAAGGTGTAGAAATTTGAAAATATATTAAGCTATTAATTTTTGAAAATTTGTGACAAATTAGATTTTTTGATAAAATATTTTCTATATGATGGAACGTTGTGGAAATTTTGCATATAATTTTATGTTTTATATCTAATTTGTTTATTATTTATGTTATGTAAGTTAAACATAATAAATTTAATCCATATGAACAGATATAGTGTATTCTTATAAAATTCATAGTAACCATTTAGTTTTACATTATTGTATTGTTCATTCAAAAAATGGTAATATTTTTTAGTCGATAAATCATAATCTTCATTTTTTAATTCACAATAAACACAATATGTAAAGGATTTTACATGAAATATATTTCTTAATGTTTTTTATAAGAATTAATTTATGATAAATACAAATTTGAATAACTTAATAATAAATAGGAAAATATGGTGATATGGTGGTCCATGAATGATTACATTAATCATATAAACAATCACTACAATTGTACTGAAAGAAATTCATTTTAATATATGGTGAAAATTCATGTTAAATATAGTTTCATGATTAATATTTCAATGTAGTTGGAATTGCATTAATATATTTTTGAATCTAAAAGTTTTCAATTTATTAAAATATAATCCATAAATATAACTACATATTATATAAATTATAAAAAACATATGTCTCTAGATGATGATTAGAATGTCTCTGGTTGTTTTGAGCTGCTCAATTTTTTATATTCAGAAGACCTTTTTTGTCATTGTTAATCCATTCCCCCATTTTATTTAGGATATACCATTGTGGGAGGATTTATTTGTAATATATAATTTTTTACCACTGTGTTTTATCATTTGGATAAATGGATTCTAGTAATTATGGAAGAGCTTCTGGTTTTTTGAAGCGTTTATCTAACCTATGTGTCGAGTGTCACTAAAGATTTGATGAAAGTGCATCAAATCTTCTAGATAAAGGTATTCAAATTATTATATGATACAGAACCTTTTTCTTCGAGAATCTCAATTTCGTTCTACAATGAATCATGTTTTAATGAAATAAGTTTTTAAATTTTTAGCAACACAAGACCGCCCTCTTTGAAATCTATTTGATTATATCCTTAAATAAAAGATAAATAAGTCCAATAAATATATAATGAAAATGAATGATAATGATAAATTATAACCTATATTTGTTCAAGGAGTGGTTATCTACTGCAAATCCACAATTACAACATTGAATGTGGGTATGATGATTTTTAACCATAAATAACCTTTCCTAGGGGATTCCCATATACATTCAAGATAATGTCACTTCATATAATGGTAAAAGATAATTCAATAAGGAAATCCCATTATAAGACATATCTTTAAACTTCCAACGCATTTTATAATGATTACCCACCTTAAAAACAATGAAATGTAAAAACAGAATAAGAATTGACACCCAATGTAAATTTATCACTAATTTTAGATAAAGAAATTTCTACATATTGAATATATCATTAAGTAATAGTTTTTAATTATTCTTAATATATTATAGATCTTTATAACTAATAATATCATTAGTTTCTAATCACACATTTTCACCAAAGGGAAACCAAAGTTCGTGTAAAAAAATTTGTGATTCTTATTATTCTTTACAAATAGTTCATTAATTATATTTAATAAAAAACATTGTATTTAAATGGTTGATAGTAAATATATAATACTAATAAAAAATTATCAGATTCCTGTTTCATGTGATTTTATTCATTAAAAAAAATATTATTATTTTTTTACTATAGTTAGGTCCTCCCTTACAATTATATTATTTCTTCAAAATAGATGATTTATTTAAATTGTCCTATTATAAATAAGAAATCTATGTTTTTTATAAAGAAAAATTAGCAGTGTAAATTTACAATAAAATGTAATTGTCAATAATTTCATTCAAAATGAAATAAAATATTGGAATATACTCATATTTATAGTCCTATATATTTTAGGACTATATTTTGTAATTATTAAGATCATTTAAAATTTATTATGACTTCAAACAATTATATTAATTCTAACATGAAGAAAACTTCTTTTCCATTATAAGATATTTTCATTGTGAAAATATATTCAAATTTATATGATAATTAATAAAATATGATATTTGAACTCTTTATGATAAACAAGTAACATTATTCTCATAGGATAAATCATCAACACATTAGAGACTTGAATCAATTATGGTTATTAACTTTTCCAAAAAATATAGTGTGTCTCAAATTCATAGATTTTGGAATAAATAAATTTAAAAAATATTTAAATTGTAATTTTTTTGTTATTAGTAGGATAATTTCCATAGTATATTTCATCTCATGAGATATTTATCCAATGTTATGTGATAATATATATACATTCAACAATATTTATTTTACATAGGAATCTTATAAAATAATTTATATTGACAATTTTTCTAAATCATAGCATAAGATATTTTTAATGACCTTAATAGAAATTTTATTTCTAAAATTTGATTTGTAGTTTGTGAATTTTAATCAATGTTACATAGATTATTTTTTATATTTTGAAAAATTGTTTTTTTTTCAATTATATCACTCTTTTTACAAAAATTCATAACGTTTTAAAAAAAATCCACTTTTAATTATATAACAATATTTATAATTGATAATCTATGATTTGAGATAAAATTGTGATATCCTTAATTTTGAATATTGTATTTTAAATTAATTTATATATACTCTCCCTCTATTATCATATTCTCCTTTATCATTAATACCTCTTAATTTTAATTGAGATATTGGTTAAAAATTATATACTCATTTACTCATACCCTTTTTGTAATTAAAAAAATAAATATATTGTAATGAGGTAAAACATGTAAAATATAGAACATTAAATGAGTAAGACGAGACTACATAAAATATAATAATATATAAAGACCTTTCATTGAATATTTTAAAATAATTAATAGTAAAAAATTAAAAATAAATCATAAATCAACATTAAACATTAATATGTAGACAAAAAAACAAGAATAAAGCACTATAAAATCTATTCATAAAAAAATAAAGTTGACTGAATCGTGAAAATGTATAAATGTAAAAAAATGAAAGAGAATATAAAAAAATCATTATGAGGATATGATCTCTATCATAGAAAATTTTATGAGGATTTTACATAGATTAATAAAATTAAGGGTTTGGTTGTTGAGTGTTTGGGGTGGCGAGAAAGAGTTTCCCTTTTGGGACCTCAGAACTGGAATAACCACCAATATCAACAGTATCACTATTGTATGATTTTTTTTACCATCCAAAATTGGTAAGAATTGTTACTTGGATTTATCTTTATCATTCTTTCCTAATGAATATAAAGTCTTATGATATGTTAGAGAAAGTGTTGGGGATTCTAATCTCATGATCTCAGCTTTTTTCGGATTCTCCTTGTCATCGAATGGAAAAAATAAAAAGTTAGATTTAAAATCTACATATAAAATATATAACATTCAATAGGTTAATGATCTATAATTCTTCAATTCCTTAACTAAAATATTTCATCCAAACACTTATCAAAAATCTAGATGATGTAACTCCCATTGAATTCATTGAAGAATGATAAGTGTTTCTATAATTTATGTCTTTAATCATTTAAATAATATTTAATATCAAACTTATGAGAATAATAGGAATATAAAACTCTTCAAACTATCTATCTAATGAAATAATATTCCTACAGTACTAGCTATTGTTATATAAATAATGATAACAATCTAAAATTATCATTTAACATTAAATCTTTTCCTAATTAATCAATCCCTTTGATCATTAGGTTTTTTTAGCATCATTCTTATAATATTCCATGGAATAATAAGTAAAAGCATTATCACTTAATTCTTAAATATCATTTGACTTTGAAAAAAATCAGTTTTTCTTTTTCTTTGAAGAAAGGTTCAAATTGTTTCATCACGTGTATAGTGATATCTATGGCGGTGATTGTATTTAAAGAAGTTTATTTTATATAGGGGTCACATTCTTTAACAAAATTAATATGTTAATACATGGATTATTCAAGACATTGAGCCCTATATCTGTATTTATATTGGAAATCATTAATTTTAGAAATTAAATCCCATAGTTAATATTAAAAGGAATATAGAAAAAATTTATCTGATAGTAAATCTATAATTATTCCATAAAATATATTAATATATGTTGAAAATTATCTTAATAGTTATGATATAGTATCCATTAAATTCTCAATAGGATATGATATTACAAGGGGAATATATGAGTTATTTTTTATATACTAAACCCATGATATCACCACTATATTAAAATAATAAATATTTGATTTGACAATACCTTTAACATATATAGAATTCTATTTGAATTAATCAGCAAAATCTAATTCAACAAGGGGGATATTATTTTTTATTTTTTATTTAGCATTTATAATTTAAATTATCTCATCAATCATAAACAAAGGTACTGAATTTTTATTCAATATAATCACCTAGCCATTCAAATGATCCATTTTTTCTATAAATGAATTGAATTAATAGAATAATGTCTTTGATATGATATGAAATTAACTTTTTATTTCAATGGTCCCTCCCCTTTAATTTCTAGGGATAATTATCAACTTTCTTTTTATTCAAGATAAGGTTTAGACTCAGATACTCTCTTGTTGTCCTTAATCATTAATTAATTATCTTTACATGGTTCTATAAATAAGTCAATAATATAATAACTCGTAAATAACATTATTAAATTCATAGTTCCTCATGGATATGGCCTACTAGTATCTCGTCAATGGGATGTGGTAGGACTCTATCAACTCCAACATGTCCAATAATATAAAAATTATCATACGGATCATTGGTAAAGGTGATATACATTTTCTCAAAATCGTTGATAGTAACCATAAATGTGATAGAAGTATAATTGAAACTCCAATTGGATATCATTTAGCATCAATATGAACTTCTACATCATTATACTCCCCAGTTTAGAAACATTATCCGCATAATCCAAAATCATATCCTAATTAGTATATTGATTATTCTCATAAATAAAATTCTTAATCAACTCTATATTTCCTAGTAGGATAATTTATCACCTCATATGTTACTTTTTTATATTCTCAATGATATTGGCTTATAATACATCGAATTATCTACCTCATATCTAGTAGGAACCTCGTAATCAGCATTAGATTCACGATGAAATTTACCAAGTTCTACATCCTTTAAAATCTGTATTTCACAAGTTCCCACATCAAAAAAATCAGTAATAGTAAAAACTTGAGAATCTAAATTTTCAATAATATATTATTCTTTTGCTTCTAATACACTATTATTATATTCTTCAATAGCTTATATATGATTCTCCCCTACAACATGGGCATGGTCCACTTTATCTTCTTCCTAATCTTTGAAGATCATAATCATTTAGAATTATTGTCTTTGGAAATAACCACTCTTATTACGAACTATAACACCACATGTTTCCAAACTATAGAACATTGATTTGGAAACCTCACTTAGTTTAATCCAATTTTTTGTGAAAACATGTAATAATACTTGGTTTGGATAAATAATAACTAAATGAATTATTTTTATCTTCCATTATATGCAATGATATATAAATTTTACTATTTAACTTCATCTTAATGATCATTTCATAGCGAAAATGTATATCTGGAATTTTTTTCCAAACTGCTTTTTTGATGGGCAGTTATAGTTCAAATAAACCTATCTCAGACATTTTTATCAACATCAATGTCTTTAAGAGTTTTCTTATCAAAAATCTATGATCCAAATAGATAATACATAATATAAAAAATATAAATCATTTGAACAAACAAAAGAAAAATCTAACTAGAAGTTATTATCATGAAGAAAATGAAAAACATCATCTAACTCTAACAAGGAAATTGAAAATATCTTATTGATTACTTTTGAAATTAATTCCTATTTAAAATTAGAATGACTAAACTAAAAATTATTACATAACACTAAAATACCCTACTAAAATAAATTATTTTTCCTCCTTTCATAAAATAAAATATATTCCTAGTAATTTCAATACAAACATCATAAAAAATTTAGTATGATCTAGACAACTGAAATATATATCTTTTACACAATACACCTTCTAAAGATAATTATATCTATTTTATATTCTTAAAGGAATGTTTAGTAATATCTTTTACATTCTAATTTTCCTCAAGATGATTAATCTTGAGGTTCCAAAGTTCAATGATTAGGGCTTAAAGGGTTTTGATTAGTGTGCATTTGAAGTCAAAGTGATTTTTAATAAAGAGATCATGAGAGGGTTTGAGAAAAAATATTTTGAATTATTGTCTAATGAATTCAAAGAGTTACTTAAATAGTGATGTACAAAAATCCTTAAATTATATAAATCTATACCTAAGAAATTAAATTAATATTAGTTTTATATAAATAAAAGGTAATTAAAATCTTTGAGAAATGATTTAATAATTATATTACAAATAAAGAATTAACTCATGAGTGAAAATAATTTAAATTAAAATAATTCTATTATTTTTTATAATGTAAACTAATTAAAAATTAAAAATCTATTTAACTATATCTAACAACTAATATTTAGTATTATTGAAATAAAGAGATATATCATCTCTCTGTTAGTAACCTCTAGGGAAATGATTCCATAAATGAATATGTTTCATTCTCATATAACTTATCAGATGTATAGAAAATATGATTCTACTTGTGTGATAACATATAATAGTTACACAATCAATGTTAAATTAAAATTACATTATGTTTTCTTTCATCCTCAACAACAAATCTCAAAAACAACTAGCTGCAATGTATTAATCATCATCAATTGACAATGCAATAGAGTTTTCATACATACTTGACCATGAAACTAATGAAATTATGAAAAAGTGCATGGTTTCTATGATAATATTACTATATATCCATCAGCCACAAAATATCATATGATGATATGAGATCTAATGATAAATATAAGTTTTTGGAAATAGTAAAGAGGATAAATTGTTTCTTTGAAATATATAAAAATACCTTTAGTAATAGTTAAATTTGATTCATTAGTATTTTCATGAAATATAGAACATAAAAATATGGAATATATAATTTTTTTCCCACTAATATTTACATATAAATAATTCTAAGGATTCCTCTATAATTATTTTTTTCACTTATTTTCTAGTTTCATCAAATTCGTGGTTTATATTAAAACTCATAGGAGATTAATAAATCATTGTATTTTGATTTTCAAACATTTTATGTAAGGAATATTTTACCCCAGTCTAAATTATTCATAAAATCACTATGATGGATCTTAAATCCATTAATAGAATTTTACTTTACATCCTGATCATTTTATATTCATTGTACATGAGTTTTCAAAAATCACAGTATGTCTTTTTAGAAAAAGAAACACATAATGACAAAAAATCTAAAACGGTTAATATGTTTTGAAAAATAAATCATAAATAATTTTGCATCATCCAATCCCATATAAACATACCTTGAAAAAAATATAGTGTTGAATACCAATCCATTGGATTTTATTTAAGAACCTATAAAGACTTTGCCAGTTTGAAATTTTAATTTGGAAATTATGGATTTTCATGATTAAAAGGTTGTTAACCATGAATTTATAACTTTTAAAATAAAATTAAAAATTTTATTTTTAATCCATATTGAATAGATTATTTTTTATATATAATTTATTTTATAGAATAATCATAATGGATTTTAATTTATATATAGCAAAATATGCTTCGACAAAATTTATTCCTTTCACTTGATAACAATCATGAGCTTATAAAGTTTTTTTTATTATAATTTCACCATGAATAGTCGGATTACTAATAAATACACATTTAGATCAACTAAAAAATAATTATATGGTTTATCAAACAATTCCCATACGTTTTTCTACTAAAACTAGTTTAACTATGCATGCATTTTCAAATAATAAAATCTCCTCAATCAAGATTTATTTCTTGAGGTTCAATCCTATAATAAGCATAACAAAACATAGTTATGTTTCTATCAATTATTCTAGTTCTTAATTATTCATCAATAAATTCAATAAAAACTTCTAATGTATGGTTTTCCCTGGTTCTTGGTAGTCTATGTAGCACAATTTAAGGTTCAGTAGATTTTATTTTTTAGGACATTATTATGATTGATCATGTTCATGATTATTATCTTCTTTGTATAAAAAACAGATTCAATACTCAAGTTATCAAAATAATCACATATTTAATTAAATTGAATTTTCTATTAATCAAATGGATCGCCTTCAAGAAATTATACATTTGTATATTATTTAACTATCCATGAAATTTTTTTGGAAAATTTTATAGGCTTTTGAAGTTGTAGAATGTTCATGGAAAATTTCATAATTATCCTTTTAATCAAACATACCAATATTTTATATATTACTCAATATATGAAATTTTATATCTGAACACATTGAATTATCTTTCCTATAGTTTTCTAATATTATATAATGTGTAGGTATTTATCATTATTATTGGACATTTTCAAATTATATGAATGAAATTTCATGTTTTATTAATAGCTTCATCCCAAAAAATTTGTACGCATTCCATAATCCAATAATATTATTCTAGAATTTTATTAAAGGGACTCACTTCTCCTTCATAAAATAAAGGGACTTACTTAATATTTTGTAGTCATTCCAGTTGAGAAGAGGTCTGGGGGCCCGAGCCGCCTGGTCACCGGAGGAGGCGAGGCACATTCGGCACCGTGTGGGAGTCGGCTGGCTGCTCGGCTATCTGAAAGGAGCGGGAACCACCACGGGTCCCACGTGATGTGGACCGGTGCTGCCTGGCACCAGTTTTCCTTCGATCCAAATGGCTATGTAGTTCGGTTTAACATGGGGCGTGCGACCTCCCCCTAGACGCTGTTGGGGCTGATCCCATGAGTCGTGTGGGCCGCCAGCCGCGTGGGCTGCCAACATGGGCTACCGGGCTGGACCCAGCATTGGCCTCCGGGCCAGACCCAGCACGGACCGGGCCGCCCCCTCAAACTAGGTCAAACCCCGCAGATGAGGTTGGACCCTCGGACCGGGTCGGATCCCAGTTTGGACCTGTTTTGGCCTAATTTCACATTTTCTCCTATTACTTGGGCTATGAGTGTTCGATTGAAGAAAATTCTATGGAGACATAAATAATGGAGAAATATGGTTCTTTTGGTATATCCCACTCGATGTTTGGACATAGTTCTGGTATGTCTGGGTTGGATCAAACGTAAATCCAACAGTGCTGTCAGAAAAGAAATGCTAAAAACTCACAGACCGTGAATTCGATTGACGCATCGTCTATTGCGTTGTGACCCCTATGATGAGACGGACCATTGAGATAATTTTTTGTGGGATATGGTGTCATTTGATGTGTTGAAACTCAGCTTGAATAGTAGACCCTCTAGGAATCAAGCGTACTTTAAGGAAACCATGTGGTTGGATGTGCACTGATGACTATTCCCGGATCATGTGTTGGTCTAATCGTTTTGACGACTGTTCCTTGGTCATGTGTTGGTCCAACAGTTCTGACATTTGTTCTTGGATCATGTGTTGGTTCGAGAGAATAGGTGTTCCAAGATCATGTGTTGGTCCGATAGCTCTGACGACTGTTCCTGGATAATGTGTTCGTCCGACAGTTCTGACATCTGTTCCTGGATCATGTGTTGGTCCGATAGTTCTGACTTCTCTTCTGGGATCTTGTGTTGGTCTGACAGAATAGCTGGTCATGGATCATGTGTTAGTCTGACCACTCTGATGATTCAGCGGCTATATCTAATCATCTTTATCTATCTACAATAGTTGTATACCTGTGTGAGCTAAGTCAGTAGATCTTGTGTTTCCTTGTGATGAGATGAATTACTTGATAACTTAGGTATGTGTTTGGGAATATACCTAAGTGGGGTTATCTGTTGATTTCAGACTCTATGGTTTATCCTTGTTGGTTTTTGTGAGACCTTGAGGGTCTCGGGGTCCCTACTGAGTATTGTTATACTCACCCCTATACAGGATATGCCCGCACCTCATTGTGTTGGATGTAGACAACAGACAACACTAACTGAGGCTGAGTAGCAGGACAGGACGGTACCCTAAGGTGGACATATGATGAGTTAGTACACGGAGGAGACTGACCGATGTAGAGTGCTGAGGAGGCCATCCCTACCTACCCTTCAGGTAGGAACCCTGGAGAATGACTCAGTATCTAATTTTCTTTTTTAGTTGTAAATGTTTTTCAGTTCTACTTGCAGTTTCTAGTTGGGCTTGTATTTTCGGCCCCTTTACTTTTTCAGCACACTTTTGTATTCATCTTTACGTAGTTTTTACTTTGAGCTCACACTCTATTGTGTGTGTGTTTTCAGTTTATAAATTCAATGTATTCTCATTTTTAGGGATTTTCGCCTTTGGTTCTAGTTTCCAGCCCCTGGCCTATGGAAGGCGAGATTGGGGTAGTCAAGGCATGGGCCCCGTGGGACAGGTCGTGACCAATTCGTATGAAAAGATTCGGTTCTACCACAGAACTTAGGACTCTGATCTTTCATTTCTATAAAGAAATAGTGTTAAGGGTACTGAGTGTGGATTCCAGTTCAGGGAGTCTAGTGTTGGTGTGGCGGCTGACGTATCCATACACCAAGACCCTGACTGCTGATATTGGAATTAGTGCAGGAAAACATTGATTGCATGCGTGTTTTAAATATTTTTCTTTGTGATATCTTGTGTCAGCTCACCGTGTATAACTTATTGACTGTGTTGTGTCTGTTTCTTTCATGATGCCTCCATGCTGACAGCCAACAATTGATCCAAAATTTTTGCATATGCATATCCCACCGAGCGAAGAGGCCTCGGTGCAGGGCCCTTTTCGAGCAGAGCCACCAGATGTACCACTACCCATTGGGCCACTGATTCTATTAGCCCAGGCAGCGGAGAGTGCACGCCTCCTGAGTGAGTTTCATGAGTTCCATCACCAGAGGCATCCTAGGTTCAGTGCATAGAAGGACCTGCGGGAAATAGAGGATTGGATGGAGGCTATGGTGAGAGTCTTCAGAACACTAGGGACACCATCTGATCTTATAGTGATCCGTGTCATGAGTCTTATTCAGGCAGCAACAAGAAGATGGTAGAGCCTGATTCTCCAGGTTCATGATGAGGAAACAATACTCTGGATTGAATTCGAGTGCCTATTTCAGGCGAATTTTGTTCCAACCACCCTATGTGTGATGCGGAAACATGAGCTACTGCATCTACAGTAGGGTAGCATGACGGTGACATAGTACTCAGCAAGGTTCCCTGAACTCTCACTATGATCTACAGATATGGTACGGGACCCATTCCTCAGGGCCTGGACATTCGGGAAGGGGCTCAGGCGAGAGATCAGAGCTTCGATGATATCCCTCATCATCCCAACGAAGTTAGGGGTGTTAGAGAGAGCCCTCTTAGTGGAGATTTTCCTTACAGAGTAGTCACCAACAGTGAGACTCATTACTAGTCGACATGCAGAGAGTATTCAATAGCTTCCAAAAAACAAATGTCATAGAGGTCCATGTGAAAAAGACCATCTAGTGGATAACCTCAGGACACAAGTTCAGCTGTGCGGGCACACGAGACAGATCCAGTCATTCGAGGAGCGGTCAATGCTACTCTTTCGGCGGTCAGGGTCACATGGATCGTGACTGTCCGACTCACCGTACTGATGATATGCATAAATTTTAAGGACCTCTGAGGTAGAGATAATGTTTTGATTGAGGTGGACTATAGGGAGCAGGTTGACATGGCACATGAGTTGTCCGTACAGTTGGTGGTGGACAAAAATTTGGGGTGTTACCACCACCACCACCAGGAGGTCCCCCTAGACCTTTGGGAGCTGGTGGACAGGGGAGAGCTAAGCTCTATGCAGCTAAGGCATTCAACCATGGCACTCTAGAGATGATTCAAGGTATGGTCTATGTCTACACGACCCTAGAATCAGTTCTTATAGACACAATTGTCAGCCACTCTTTCATTCAAACGGCACTCATTCGAGGCTCGGAGATTCCAACGGAGCTGTTGTCTTGATCCTTACGGATAGAGACTCGTACGGGAGAAAACTTGATGATTACGCACTGGTACCAGTAGTGTGAGCTTACTCTATGAGGCCATAGATTCGGTTGGGATCTCCTCATAGTGGCGTCGATGCCTAACGACGTCATCTTGGGTATAGACTGGTTATCTACAATCCATGCACAGATCGACTGTATTAGGTGCAAAGTGAGGTGTGTCTGCATGGATGGGACCAGGTTCACCTTCGCTGGTGAGAAGGGAGCCTTTGCAACCGAGGACAGACTTAATTTGAGGAGGGTGCATCCGATCACTCATTAGTTGGTCTGTCTTACCCACAGAGTAGTTGATGTGGAGATTCCGAGCTATCTAGCAGTGGTGGACCAGTATGCAGATGTTTTCCATGACGATTTTCCAAGACTACCACCTCACAGGGAGGTGGACTTCTATATTGACCTGCACCCCAGGATGACACCGATATCTACACCAGCATATCGGATGGATCCCACTGAGATTCTCAAGCTAAGGTTACAGCTATAGGACTTGGAGGGGAATAGAATAATCTGACCCAGTGTTTCTCCTATGGCAGCCCTGATTCTGTTCACCATGACGGTGGATTGTAGCTTGAGGCTCTATCTTGACTATTGTTTCCTAAATCAGATGACTGTGAAGAACAAGTATCCACTCTCGAGGATTGACAACCTCTTTAATCATCTGAATGGAGTATGATGGTTCTCAATGATATACCTCAGATCAGGCTATCATCAGCCTACAGTTTGATATGAGGAAGTGCAGAAGACACCCTTTAGGTGTTGGTATGGGGACTACGAGTTCTTGGTCATTCCCTTTGCCATAACTAATTCTCCATCAATGTACAATGGACCTGTGAAGATGATCTTCCATCTATACCACGATCGCATTGTCGTATTCTTCATCGATGACATTCAGATCTACTCGAATACTGAGGATGAGCATGCCTACCATTTACGGGTAGTACTAGATTCAATCTGAGAGCACCATCTCTATAGAAATCTCTCAATATTCTAGTTTTGGATATGAGAGGTTCAATTTTGGGACATGTCATCTCGGAGGCTAGAGTTGCAGCAGATCCTACGAAGATCGATACAGTACTTTGTTTGGAGCCACCTAGGAGTGTGACAGGGGTACGATGTTTATTGGGTTTTTCTAGTTATTATAAGTGGTTCGTACCAGACTTCTCTAGAGTTTCAACACCACTATCAGCCTTGATGAAGAAGGGGAAACCCTTCATATGGTCAGAGAGATGCCAGTAGAGCTTTTAACAGCTGAGAGAGATACTGACTAGTGACCCTAACTTGAGGCTTCCGGAGGAAGGTGTAGGGTATGTAGTCTACTGCAACGCATCAGGGATCAGACTCGGGTGTGTCTTGATGTAGGCACAATCAGTGAACACAAACGGTTCTCGGCAGCTGAGATAGCACTAGCAGAACTGTGCTACCCATGACCTAGAGTTAGCAGCAGTGGTATTCACCTTGATGATGTGATGAAACTATCTGATGGGTGAACATTTTACCGTGTACTTTGATCACAAGAGTCTCAGTTATGTATTCTCTCAAAAGGACTTGAACCTGATACAGTGGAAATAGCTTGAGTTTCTCTATGACTATGACATCAAGCTAGTCTATACTTATTGGAAGGGGAATATTATTGCAGGTTCACATAGTAGGAGATCTTGAATACAGCTTCATGGAGGGGGAATAGAGTAGGTATCCACTTTTAATATAACCTTTGTGGATAGATACAGAGCATCCTTTCTGCAGTCTCTTACAGTCACTCTCCCACTCCTTTAGCGAGTTAGTGAAGCACGACATGGGGACGCTGACTGCGAGACGTGACGTGCTCAGATATCCATAGGGCACCAACTGATGGATATTTTTGAAGGTGGGGAGCATGTCATCATATTCAGAGGACAGAATATGGTGTCAGTTGAACTTAGGGAGGAAGTGTTGTGGGAGTTCCATACATCCCCTCTAGCAGTACATCCAGATGTGGAAAAGATGTAGTAGGACCTTCGACGACAGCACTGGTGTCCAGGTATGAAGAATCCAGTAGTGGATTATTTCTCTCAATGCCTCACTTTTCAGCAAGTGAAGGTAGAGCACCAGGTACCAGCAGGATTTGTTCTGCAATTAGAGGATCTAGAGTGGAATTTGGAAGGGATATCAATGGACTTCGTGATGGGTCTTCAAAATACATCCAGGGGTCATGACTCGATTTTGTTGATTATAGACCAACTCACCAATTCATCACACTTCTTACAAATCAGATAGTAGTGTTTAATAGAGGGATTATAATTCCTCTATGTGTAGGAGATTGTGCTGCAACATGGAGTACCTTCTTCTATTGCCTCCGACTGTGATGCATATTTTACTTGCCGACTGTGGAGGGGGTTGTAGGAGGCGTTCGGGACGTAGCTATGTCTGAGCACCACCTTCCATCCTCAGATAGATGGCCAGACTGAGTGGACCATTCAGACCCTCGAGGACATGCAACGTACTTGTGTCCACGACTTCGATCGCATATGGTTGGATCACTTACCCTAATGGATTTTTCCTGCAACAACAGCTATCAATCCACCATTGGGGTGGAATCTTCTGAGGCCTTGTATGTTCGACCTTACAGATCACCAATGTGATGGATAGACCAAGGGCAGTCAGCAATATTGGGACAGAGATGGTGTGAGCTACCACAGAGAAGGTGCAGATCATCCTGGAGTGGATGAAGACTGCACACAGCTTGCAGAAGTCATATGCTAATAGGAGACGGAGACCACTGGAGTTCAAGGATGGTGATCAACTCTTTCTATGGGTCTCACCACAACAAGGTCCATGGAGATTTGGCCAAGGTGGCAAGTTATCTTTGATATTCAATGGACCTTTTTAGGTACTTAGTAGATTTGGATAGGTGGCTTACCACTTAGCTCTTACACCTCAGTTTCCCCAGGTGCATGATGTCTTCCTTTTATCTCAGCTGATGAGATACATGCATGACCCTTCACACAGCATCGACCATGGGGAGTTGGATGATGATGACGGGGTGACTTTTATGAAGGTTCCAATGGGGATTCATGATCGACAAGAGATGTTATTACATGGATAGTTGATACCTCTGGTGCACGTTCATTGGAAGCACGCGAACCTCCAGGAGAGAACATGAGAGAGAGAGGATCAGATGCATGCTCAGTACCCCCATTTGTTCCCATAGTTCGAGTTATAGCTTACAGGGACATAAATCTCTATGTTGGGGAGAATGTAAATACCCATAATTTCCTTGGAAATTTTATTTTTACTAAATACATGGGAATTTTATGAGACCGAAAAAACTGACGATGTGTGATTCAAAGGCCCGGTGAGGCCGAAATCAATTTTTGATGTTTTGTTTGGGTACGTTCTGTAAACGTACAAGTGTTTTTTTATAACTTTTGACCTAGTGCTCGAAATTGAAATCTGAGGGAACCGTTGGAATCAAAGTGCCATTATTCTCTTAAGAAGGCTTTCACCTTTACGGCAGATGGCCAGGAATGAATGTTAGTTTTTGGGTTTTACCTGGTAATAATAAAATAAATTATCTTCGTGTCTTAATTTATTTTTATTTGGTTAAAAAATCCAGTATGAAGGTGGGGGTGGGGGCCACCCCAACATAACCTCCCATTAAATGTTATGGTTGTGGGGCCCACTTGAGGTCTAATCACCTATTCTCATTAATTTGGTGGGCACCACCCGAGGTATATCTTCTAGGACCCCCCATTAAGTGGGTAGAAACCCCCTTGAACTCCTCACTTATGGTTCCACCCCTCTCATTTATTAATTGAACACATTCAATTAATTAATATAATCCTTTTGAATTTCTTTCCATTGAAATAATAGATATTATAATCTATTAATTGACACGTGTTTTCAAATGGGACTTTTGGAGAGGAGAGCTTTGGAGAAGAAGAACTCTCCAATGAAGAACGATCATCGAAGAACGAAGAATGCTTCATCCACCAATGTTGGACACCATCTTCCTTCATCAACCAGAACAAGGGAGGAAGCTCCGTCCTTGAAGAACACTGATGACGTTGTCCTCGACTTCTTCATCTTTTTTTCTGACGACAACGAATCCGAGGGAGGGGTTCTAGCTTGCTAATTGTTGTGTGTTCTTAGTTTTCCATCGTGGTTTAGAATTTGAAGCAGCTTGATATCACCCTAATATGGAGGGCGCAGGCTGAACAAACACAGCCTTACCCCGCTGAATTCTTTGTGGATTTTGGCGATAATCACGGCATGAGACCAAAAAGTTCCCCTCTCGTCAACGATGACAGCAGAACGAACGCAACGACCAGAGGAGAGCATTACTTATTCCAGAACGATAATCGGTCCACTGATGCTCATCCGGGGTCCCGAGGAAATAACATTGGTTAGTGGAACTGATGTGCGTCAACCTGTGGTGGTGGTGGTGCAACCATACCACCGGAGGAAGAGTTGCAGCCCCTGGCCAGGTCAGTGCATTGGCGGATGGCGTAAGGTCAGCCGGGAAAGAAACTGGTGGCTCTAGCCACCGGGTCGACCGGGAAGGCACTACACAACAGACACTATGCGGTGGATCAATGGAGGGCTACAGGCCCCTGGCCGCGGTGGGGAAGTAGTGGCCGACTTGATCCCAGCCATGAAAAGGTCTGGTAGCCTGCGTTGTTGGGTCGCCGGAGGAGGCACGATGCATCCGACGCCCCGCGGGAGTCGGTTGGCCGCTCGACCAGCTGGGAGGAGTGGGGGCCATCGTAGGTCTCGTGTGATGCAAACCAGTGACACCAGGTGTCGGGTTTCCTTCCACCCGAACGAATTTGTCATTTGGGTTACCAGGGGCGTGCAGCCTCCCTACTAGACATGTCTAGGGCGGACCCCACGAGCCGCTTGGGCCACTAGATATGTGGGTTGCCGCGTAGGATGTTGAGCCTGACACAGAACAAGCCGCCGGGCCGGACCCAGCACTGTCCATGCTTCCCCCGCGGGTTGGGCTACCCCCATAGACCGGGTGGGACCCATAGACGGGGTCAAACCCAACTCGGGACCCGTTTTGGCCTGATTTCACCTTTTGACCCATAACTTGGGCTACAAGTGTTCGATTGATGAACCGTCTGCAGCGACATAAAGCTAGAATAAAGATGATTCATTTAGTTTACTCTACTCATGGTTTGGGAACAATTGGGGTATGGAAGGATAGGATAAAACTTGAATCCTAAAAGGCCCTCAAAACAGAAATGCCAATAACTCACAGACCGGGCATCTGAGTGACGTATCGTCCGTTGCATTGTAACCCCTATGATGGGATAGACCTTTGAGATAATTCTTCATGGGAATCAGTGGAATATGATATGTCAACACTTGGATTTGAATGTGGACCCTCCTGGAATCAAGTGTGCTTTCTAGAAACCCCATTGATGGTTGTGTACTGATGACAGTTCTTAGATCATGTTTTGGTCCAATAGTTCTGACGAGTGTTCCTGGATCATTTGTTGGTCTGAAAGTTCTGAATTCTATTCAAGGATCATGTGTTGGTCTGATATAATAGTGGGTCATAGATCCTGTGTTAGTCCAACAGCACTAATGACTATTCCTGGATCATGTGTTGGTCTGATTGTTCTGACTTCTGTTCCCGGATCATGTGTTGGTCCGACAGTTTTGACTTCTGTTCCTTGATCATGTGTTGGTCCTACAAAATAGATGGTCCTGGATCATATATTGGTCCAAAAACTCTAATGATTATGTCGCTATATCTGATCATCTCTATCTCTCTACCTAATTTTTATACATGTTTGAGCCGAGTCAGAAACTCTTGTGTTTCCTCATGATGAGATGGATTACATGATAACTTAGGTGTATGTATGGGAATATACATAAGTGGGGTTATTTGTTGATTTCCTAATTTTTGGTTTATAAATGTTGGTTTTTGTTATAAATTGAGGGTCTTTGGGTCCCTACTGAGTATTGTTATACTCACCACTACATGGGCTATGCACGCATATCGTTGTGTTGGATGCAGACGACAGACAGCACTGACTGAGGTAGAGTAGCATGACTAGACGGTTCCCGAAGGTGGACCTTATAATGAGTCTGTAGATGGAGGAGAAGGACGAACGTAGAGTGATGAGAAGGCCATTTGTACCTATCCTTCAGGTAGAGAGTCTCGGAGGATGACTTAGTAGCTACTTTTCTTTTTCAGTTGTACTTGTTTTTCTGTTGTACTTGCACTTTCCGTTTGGGATTGTATTTCCGACCCCTTTACTTTTCAACACTCTTTTGTATCCAGATTTACATAGTGATTACTTTCAGATAATACTATGTTGTGTGTGTGTTTTCATTTAATAAAGGCAATGCCTTCCCAGTTTTAGGGATTTTCACCTTTGGTGCTAGTCACTAGCCCCTGGACTATGGAAGGCGGTCTTGGGGTAGTAATGACATGGGCCCCCAGGGACGGTTCGTGAAATTTTTTGTTATAAATTTTTTTGATTTATTAACACAAAATAATAATTGACATCTTAACCACATCCTTATACCTACTCATCCTTAAAATATAGTAAAAATAATTTAAATACCAGTATGAGAATAAAAATTATAGTAAGGTACTATAAAAAATAAAGTGATCTAATAGTTCTTGAATACTTACACAATAATTATATTTATCAATATTAAATGCTGGTCTCAAAATGAACCCTATATTTTTCGAAAAATAAACTTTTCTTCCCGTGGATTTAAATAAAACATTTCATTAGAGATCGTAAATTCAAAATAAAATGCACAAATGTTCCTTCTCAATCATGAAAAATTTAAGAAATCTTTTAACAAAAAATATACATTTCACCCCTAAAAAGTAACATATAATATAATTTAATCCTAATATCATACATCTTATAATTGGAGTATAACATAATGAACATGGCATTATATGATCATGGAAAGTACGAAAATTTTCTCGCAATACAATAAATGACATATACATAAGTCAGGGCTAATTTCTAGGGCATTATCACATTTTGGACAAAGTCCTACACTAGATTTGGTATACACTTTAATCCTATACATAACATCTCATGATTAAAATTTGTTACCCATCCATTGGATCGATGTATGGACACATCCATAAAAATATTTTCATGATTATGTTTTATAATATTGGGAAATAGTTTATAAGGAATAAACCATACAATTAAACATTTATTTGAATGGGTTTCATAATCTTCCATTATATCGTAATCAAAGTATATTTCTAAAAACATACAATTGAGAAAGGAACATAAAGCATGCATTACAAAAAAAATGAAGTGAGAATAATAAAAGAATATTTTTGAGAGAAAAATATAAAAAAATTTATAATCAATAATTAATATTAATAATATATATAATGTTAGTTAAAGAGTGTGAGTAGCCATAACCCAAAGGAAAAGGGTTGTACAGAGATATCTATTTACTTTAAAACCCCATTTTTCAAAACTAAAATTTATATAACCATGGAAATTAGGGTTTCAATTTGATGAAAAAAATGAAATCTTGTAAATGGAGCTAATAATCAATTAGAAATTATTTTGTAAGGTAAATTCATTGTCCCTATATATTTTGAAAAAAACATTACTGCAATATTTTTTAAAGAAAGTAAAAACATTACATGTAGAATATAAAAAAATTCATAAAGAGTATAATGATTTAAAAAGATACATAAAATATCCATTAAATTTAATATATATAAAAATATAAATATATTCATAGTATCATTTTAAAAATATAGTCATGTATGAAAATGATTTATAAAATGAATCGTTAAAACAAGTTAAAATGTGGTTTTTAATATATTATGTCCCATATATAATATAATTAAAAGTTCACTACTTTTGATAACATTAAAAATAAATATACATAAAATCAATATCACCTTTAGAATCCATCAAAAAAATGATAATTTTTTAGAAACAATTATATTAATGTGAACATGGAAGAAAAATTGTTAGTTGGAAAACATTAAAAGAATTTTTTAAATGAAATTTCATTGTATTGAGTCTAACTCGTAATGAATATTCGTTATCTTTCTGAAAAATAAAAATATGTCAAGTTTTTAATTTTGTAAGATCGTTTTTTTATATTTTTCCCTTTTATTTTATCAATTATAATGTTATATTCAATTACATAATCATTTGTGTTCATTTGAGACATTTTTGTGATATTTGTATCATAACTCCAAAATTAAATTAGTATGATGAATATGGTAAATGAGGTAGATATTTTACAATATACAGAATAATAATACTTAAATGTTTATAATTTTTATACATAAATTCATCTTATAAGGCCAACACTGACATATGGTTATGAAAAATGAATTATGATACAATCTTGGAGATGTTAAGTGTAACATACACTTGAGTAATGTTTCCATCATTCAATGATAATAATTAAATGAATGTAACAATTATATTATATTTATAGAATGATAATTATAACATAAGTATCATCTTATTTCTTTAAATTCAAATATATATAATACATGAGATGTGGTAATGAAAAAAAAAATCACATCACATCATTGAGGTGGTAATCCACACATACGCATGAACACCTTTATCTTCATTAAATGAATTGAACGGTAATAAAATATATTATATATTAGTTTTAGAAAATGATAAATATTTCATTAATATAATATATATATATATATATATATATTCAATCACAATAAACATCCATAAAGGTGGTGATGAAAAATAATTTCATTGGTTTATGAGGTGGTTTCCTGTCATACAAATGATTGAAGGTTTTTTCCATTATTATAGAATAAAATATGGATGTATGTTATTACATTAACATAAAAACATATCATTATATGGGATGTAGTTATTTTTTTATCAGTATGGTGGAATAATATTTTAATTGGGTGGAAGAAAAAATAAAACAAAAAATGCTTGGTTAAAAACAATACATCTTCTATGTAAAACCTTTTTAGGTTTACTCCAAAAGGCTTCTTAAGAGGGTTCAATAGAAAATCCATGTCCTCGATGATATTTTATAATATTGAATTATATTGTTATTTTATGGAATTTCTGGAAAAATATTTATTTTTATGTTTGAATAAAAGATGTGGGTAGGTTCCTGTTTTTAAGTGAGAGGAGGAGCACTTTCAGAAATTCATAATTTATTAAATTAATAAAAATTTACCTTTATTGGAAAAAGAAACCATAAAATATAATTATAATATTGAATTAGTATGAATTTAATTAAAATAATAAAATTATTTTTTTACATGTTTAGATTAGATTTTTACTTGTATGTATTTTTTTAACCCACATTAACCAATTTTAAAAATTATCATGATATCAATGTTTTTACTATTTAGGGAAAAAAATAATTACTATAAAAGTAAAATTTAACACTAAATGAACCATTATTTATATTTTCACAACTATACTAATTTCATGGCCTAATATTTTATTTTGATGAATTTTAAATCATTTAAAAAAAGTTAATTTTTTATAAAAAATCAATAATATCATTTTTTAACTACTTATTGCTGTTGAATTAGAAAACAATATAAAATAAATGTAATTATATTATAATACTTTAACACATCATTATTGTGTTAAATTATTCTAAAAAATTCATGGAACATGATATGTCATTAAATTTATTTTCATTTTCTTATTCTTGAAATCATTTATTTAATATTTTTATTTTTTGAATAAATATTGTTTCATTATTGCATAAGAATTTAATGTTATTATTTCAGTACAAAATATTATAAGTAAATTACCATGATAAAAAATAATAATCATTTCCAATAACTATTTATAAACTTATGGATGGTTTTTATCCCTATTACAAAATATTAATTATATTAAAAGAAAGAGATGATCATTTTTATCATTATTTTTTACATAAATATTATAAAGGAAAAAATAAAAAAGATTCATCTAGGTTTTAATATTCATATTTAAGTAATAATATATCATAATTCTTTTAGGCTCAATGTTTCATTATATGTATTCATTGAAACATGTTTATTAATTTTTTTAATAGTCTCATTGTGTTACATTATTCTACCCTCTAATAAATTAAATCTTATAACTATTAACATAGTCATAGTAAGCAATGGTTTTGGATCTAAAAATACAATTTTTTAAAACAAAAAAATAGAATGTGTTTTTAATTTGTTTACTAAAAATAGTGAAAGATAAATATGAATAGAACTACATAACTAGGTTTCCAAATATGAAACAATTGGATATGAAAAAATGGAAATGGATTAAAAAAATTATAACCAAAAAATTATTGTGAGTGATGGAGATCATTGAACATAAGATATAATGATATGGAAAAAGGTAATAACAACAATACAATAAACTTATACGGTGTGAAAATGACCATTGATTCACCATAAATGAATGTAATATTATAATTTTTTTAGTTCAACATTCATTTCCAAGAGTTCATGGATTTCATTTACTATCATGATAAAAAAACATAATGAAATATACTTACATCGTAAGTATAATTTCATCTTTTAATAAATTTTCACCAAAATATCATCTTTTAAACTAAATGATGAGTATTCATAATGAATTTTTAATTCTTGTAGGACTGAAATCATATTCTATGGTATCACATAATACACCAAAATATAATAAGAACATACCTAAACCTTTATACGCTAAAAAATTTAAATCCCATTGCACACGACAATTCTAATAATGAATAAACCATGAAGTGAATAAATATAACATTAACAACCAAAGTATCAATAATTAATCCCAACATTTAACATGTATCATTAAATAAATTACTAATCATTAAATTATTCAAAATATTCCAATAAAATATTGAAACCAAAATATTATAGTGATTTGATCAAATATTATTGAAATATAAATTTTAAATCTATCTCCAAATAACATCAATTACACTTAATGTTTCAGATAAAAATTGTATATTCCACAATCATGTAATCTATAAGATATCCAATTTACATCCATATATAACATAAATTCCTATAAATCCAAATTAAAATTATTTATTAATCCAAAATATAATTCATTTATTTTTACTTAAATAAAATGTCATAATGTTTTTTTACCACAATCATATTTGTGTCCCAGTATAGTGAACATCTTCTAAAATTACAATTAATCACTTAATCAACACATATCTTTCTAATATCATGTCTCTCTCTATAATAAAACATATATTCCCAAAATCACCATAATAAATATTAGTCACATCCTTTTTTTAAAATAAATTCCATACTAACAAAGACATCATGTTGGTCAGTGCTAGGAATTACACCCTTTTCACTATTTCGTTTTGGAATCAAGTCTCGTAGCCTTTTCAGATGTGAATTTTTGACATTTTTAATAAAAAATATTAATATAAATATCATAACATCCTTATAAATATATCATTAATCATAAAATATCATATAAATCCTGATGGTTATCAAAAACTTTAAACTCATCAAAATACCATTCATCCATCAATAATATATCCTTTCAAACAAAATGTATACATATACCTCAACCCAATAAAGTGTCTCCAAAAATTCCATTATTATCATTCAAATGCCATCAAATAAATCCTCAAAAGTGGTGTCTAATACATTTAATATATTATAAACCTTTTACACATAAACACATGGTGGTATCTATATCTTTTATATTAACCTCAATTGAAATCATCATCATCAATAATGTTTTCTAAAAAATTTCATTGATAATTTTTTTTGATTGATCATTAAACATTATATAATTATGAGTTTAAATTCAAGAACTCATTTTTTAACATATCAAATATATTTTTGTTTTATAGTTTTAGAGAACCAGAAAATATGCCCAATATAAATATATATTACATCACAAAGTTAACACTTCCCCTTAGAAATCCATTCTTCCAACAAAATTTTTTTTTATGATATAATATTTTTTATTTAATTATCTTAATTCATTAGTTTAATCATGTCATCATCCATTTCCCTAGTCATCCATAAAACCAGTGGAAAGGTTTTTATACGTTTGATGAACAAAAAAATCTTAGTAAGGAACATGAAAATAAAAATGTTTAAAATAGATAGTTTAAGAATACATACAAAAGATATTACTCTTTTCAAAAATAAAAATTGGTCCTGAAATATTCATTTTATAACCAATGTAATAAAGTATTTTCTATAAAGAATTGGAAAAAAATTATAAATAATTTTAATGGGAAATAAATCTCATAAATGTTCATTTTTAACAATTAAAATATATGAAAACGTTTTTTAAAAAATAATCTACATTTCATCCTTACAATGTAACATATACACTCCTTTAAAAATTAGCTCATTAGTAATAATGTGGGAGTATACAAAACATAACATGGTATCATATGTACATGGTAACATACAAAATGTGTAAGCAACATAAAACATCATATAAGCGTAATTCTAAGATAAATTATAAGAAAAAAACATTTAGGATAGAGTCACATAGTAAATTAGGTTTACTCTAAAATACACCACATGATGTATCATAAAAAAGAATATTTACCGAATTTATTGGAGTTATATCTATGTTTACCAACCATTACATGTTCACAATTGTGTGTGTAAAAAAAGAAATCTAATCATATGTCATACACATAAGAATTTTCAATGGAATGTTCTGGGTTACATAATCATTCCATAAATCTTTATGAAAATATATTTCATAAATAAAGCATTTATTAAATGATTATAATGGATCTCTCTAATCAAGTCCATTAGAGAGATATTTGATGAGGGTGATTGGGGAAAACCCAAGCTTCCTTTCCACTCCATGGAGTCATTTGATCTATCTTGGTAATAGTTTTTTTATTAAATACCACTAATACCATGAATATACAATGAAAAATTCATGATATGTGGTAAAGGGGATTAATTCAGGGAATCACATGGAAGAACTCCTAGAAACTCAATGGTTGACTCTAGGGGAAAAATATTATCAGGATGTCATTATATGGAAGTATCATGGTTGTGGTATATCTAGAATCCCTAAAATCAAGGATGGATCTAGGAATATTTTTCCTTATTGTTCATATAATTATGACTAAGAGTGATAGGCCCTGCAACACCCAAAACATGAAACCCATGATGGTACAATATAAGGGATTCCCAAACTATAGTCTTATTTTTATTTATATACGATATTTTTATATCATCCTCAATAATAAATAAAATCCCAACAATAAATTAAAGACTGTAAACATCTGCCTAAAACAATGATTTTTTAGGTTATCTCAATGGGACCTGAAAATTAATTCCATCACTCAAAATCAATGCACTTCCATGATCCAAGTAATGTTTCATGGTCTTAAATTGGTTTTTTGGAATCTTAAAATAATGATCTATGTTACATATTATAATTTTGTCCCTGTTAAAATGGATGAACTATAAGTTAGTTGTTATATGGTTTTCTATGAATTTATTCTTTTGGATACAAATTTGGACTCCAATAACTCATATTCTATCATGATAATTGATATTGATAAAATACATGAAATGATGTTAGAATGTGAATACTAGACACCAATATGTGATTTGTTAAAAAACTAGGTTTCTCAGTTTAATATTGTAGATTCATTGAAAAATAATTCAATCATATACCTGTGGAAAAAAATAAGACCATGATAAAGGAGAAAAAAATTAGAACGAATATAACAAATATAAAAACATTAAAACCAAAACATTGAGTAAAATTATTTGAATGAGGGGTACTACAATCTCTAATCCTCATGCCATTATTAAATTAAAATGAGTTGAGGAAAGTCAACATAAAATAACCAATATTGAAAATATTGCAGAGTCTAAGGATAAAAATGATTTTACACATGGTGACAATTATGTAATAGGGTCTACACCACAGGGTGACAATACGATGGGGTTATTGTTTCTATTATTTCCTCATCAAACAATAATGAACACACCACCACATAATTTTAGTCACACATATTTAGGGAATATTCTTCAAAATTTGACTCCCCTAGGATTAAAAGGGACCCCCCACACACAATCTCTCTCTCTTTACAGAACTCCAATGATTGTATGATACTATATAGTGGAAGAATATGAAAATTATCTATTTATTTCATCCACTATAAACATTATGGACCAAGATATAGATTGATATATCCCTATCTTTGAATCTAATAAGAGTTTAATAAAGGCCAATTATTTTAGGATAGTTAATGTAAATCCCTTAATAATTACCCCAACTATCAGAATGAATCTATGAAAAAAAAATCACTTCAACCAAAAATACATCTAAGATAAGGAAATAAATGTGGAGATCCAAATCTAAATCAAGACCAAAATTTTTGGTTTTGGGTGCTTAAGAATGCAATTGATGGGGAATTCCCAATTCTAGTTATTTCATGATGGAATATTAATTAGGGATTTACAAGAGGATAAATTTCATGACCAAAATAATTTAATGAATGAATAAAAAAAATATAAAAGAACCAGAACAAAGTGCAGGATCATTAAATTTTATTTTCAATTAAATTAATTTATTAATTAATTTCATTGTAAGGAATTATTTCATTATAGATTGATCTAACAACATATCTATGTAACAAAATAATTTCATAATAATAATCAAGAATATATTCTCACCAATCATGGTCCAAAGATATTACATGAACCTTTGAACATAAATATTGTAATATTTGAGTGATTTCATGATAGATCCTATTGTTTGCATCTTTTTCCTTTGATTGCTTTGGGAATTATTTCATAGAAGGGTTCTCTTCGATCTCCCAAGACTTTGGAGTGGTGGTGAAGGCGGATCTCACTCTAATCACGAGAAAGTTCTTGTATATGGAACTCTCTAGGGTTTTGGGGGGATAGACATCAAATTTCATTATGCACAACCAATAAAATTTTCACTTTGATGAAAAAAATCCATTTTGGTCTATAAATTTCTTGGGTTATAAAAAAATAATTTCGCATTCAACCTTATTATTTCCCTAATCCTTACCAAACCCTATGTCGATAATCATATTATTATTATAATTATCATTAATTCTTGACATTAACTAAACTCATGAATTATATTAAATATTATGTATTTATACAAGATTAAATATATATCAAATTTCTATCTATAAAATTAGACTTGATCAACTATTTGCCATAAATATTTTTAAAGCCCTGAATAATGACGATTTTTTTATAAATAAGTATCACGTATTTATTCACAAATAAAAAAATTATTATTTTCAGTAAATTGAACAAATATTATCTATTTGATATTCTCGTCCAATAGTATACTATCAAAAAAACGGTGATGAAAAATATTTGATAAAGAAATCATGAATAATTATTATACCATTTATGAGAATGTTTTATAATAAAAAATATCATTATTTAACTAGGATTTTGAATACACTTATTGTGTGACCCTCTAGGAATCATTCTATTTGTAATTAGGTGAAGCACCCAAAATTTCATGATTACTATTTGGAAATACATGATGTTTTTATTTTCGATATAGCATTTCAATTAATGGTATTGAGAAATAAACATTGATGAATAATTTATCTCAACACTCGTTAATGAAATTTTACTTATGACATACCCAAAATATCATACCCCACCCTGGAAAAATTTCATCATTGTTTTCATCAACACATTAATATACATGAATTCAAATAATAAATAATCATAATATTGAACTCTATTGATCAATAAAAACATCCATATATGTATATATATGATGAAAGAAATAAATGTGGATTTCTTATTGGTCGGTCTCCTTCTCATAAAAACATAAAATGTGTATTACCAATTTTTTACACCATTAAAAGGTTCCTCAATGTCTTATGGGTCTATACCCCTGATGGAATGTTTAATTGTGGTCCCTAAAATTAATTCATTGATCAATATAACCTATTTTTAATAAAACTATCATGGAAATTTGTGGTTATCATTATACCAGGGAACTTCTATGAAATTTTAGTACAATATCTACTCTAAAGAGATTATTAAATACTATGTTACACAAAACAAATATTGAAGTGATAAGATGTTTATTAATATTAAAAAAATGTTATCAAAATGTAAAATGATGTTCGTTATAGTAAATAAACTATAATAGACAACAACTTTCACTGAAAAATACATCAAGAGTTGATACTTCCATATAATGTTCATTATTCATTGGTTTGAATGTGGCTCTTTTTCAAAAGTAACCACTGAGTTATTATCAAAATACAATATGATAGAGTCATTAATACTAGGTATCTCAGGAATCACATAAACAAAAGTTCATAACCAAATAGATTCCTTCAATAAATCAAAATATACTATATATTTTCACTATATTGTAAAATTAGTGTAAAATAGTTTCTTTGAACTCTTTGAGCTCATTGATCCTCTTTTGAGATAGAAAAGTTATTCTGATAGTGAAATTATATCATTCTGTTCTTTTTTAAAACTATCATCAGTGTATACCCTCATTACCAGATCCTATTAAACTCCATACCCCTACAAAATATTCATAGTTCATCTCATATACAGAAGGTTATCCTTAATAGAATACCAATGATATTCTCATCTATCATCATGATATCATTCTACCATGATCAATGTGTTAGAAACTTTTTTTCTTGTATATTAAGTGAAATCAATGAATGATCCTACCACTGAAGCATATATTATCTTACTCATTCTTTCATTATCATGTTGTGCATGAAGAAAAGTTTTCTAAGAAGCATCTACAACATGTGACATTGTAATCAATCCCTCTTTAATTTTTCTATACTAAATCTCATTAGTATATAGTCAATATATATAATTTGACTAAGTCGATGAATTATATTTGATCTACCTCAATGATCATGATCCCTAAAATATTGTGTAATTCACTTATGTATTTCAGGGATAATCACTTATTTAATAGGTCCTTAGTGGACTTTAATACTGGTATGTCACTTATAATAAGTAACATGCCATCAACATATAATACTAGTATAATTATGAATTTCTCAAAAGACCTCTTTTAAAAAAAGTCTCACATTCAGTTGACATTAACCCATCCTTTTTATAAATTAATCGAAATGAATGTTCTATGACTATGATTTTTGATTATATCTATAAATCGATATTTAAAATTTGAAATTATTTATGGTATCACTAGGAGTTTCAAACCCTTATGGTCGTGTCATATACATATCTTTCTTAAAGATAACATTATATAAAAAATCATTGATACCCATGTAACAAATCTTAAAGTCGTGGTATGTTTTAATAGAATGTAGAGTTTAGGGGGATGTAAAAAAGAAAACAAGGGAAAAGGATTCATCATAGTGAATTCCTTAATATCATTTACACTATAAATCCACTATTCTTAATTTATATGTATTTAATTTACCTTCCATGTAGATTTTTATATAGAATGCCCATTTTCACCCTATAGACATTACATCCACTAGAACATTGACCAAATAAAAATCTTACTTATAATACATGTATTGAATTTCATTATTAATATGTTCATTCCATATATTAGATTTAGAGATCTCTATTGTCTATTTGTAATAGATAGATGCATAATTATCAGCCAATATTGATTCTCTATATTTGGTGAGTAGAAATATCTCTCTCTCTTGTTCTCATACATCTATAGTTCCCCTAAAAAATAATTTTTTTAGAACTACAACTTCCATGTGGACCTATGAAATTAGTTTTTATAACAACTCTTTTGTATCTTGAGCATCAAATTCATCCATGTCAATATTAATCCCACTATCTTTTTTGAGGATTCTCCCCCTCTCAAGAAAGTTGAAATCCTTAGTGAACTTTACATTCTTGTATGAGGGGTAGTATATGTTGTACCACATTAGTTCATTAGGATACCCTATCAAGATACACATTACGCTGTGTGGTGTTAGTTTTTTGTAAGAGAGGGATTGACAAACTACTTCGAAACCTATACAGATGTGTGCGATAGAATGAGTTTCTTCTAACTCCATAACTCGAAGGGAATTAATTTTCCTACATTAGTAGGTACACGATTTAGTGTGTATGGAAAAGTTTTTAAGGAAAATCCTTAAAAGGATATTGGAAGATCTACATGAATTATTATTTACAATACAATGTTTAAAAAGGTACAATTACTCCTTTCACTAACACCATTAAATTATAGGGTGTAAGGTGAAGTGAGTTGAGATAGAATACCAAACTCCCATAAAAGAAATTTAAAACCATGGATAAACATTTTCAAACTTTTTCTAATCAAATTTGTTTATCTTTATTCCATACTGATTCTATACTCCATTATTGAATTCATTCAATTTATCAAAGGACTCAAATATACCCACGATCATGTAGATATATCCATGTCAACCCATGTAATCAGAAAAATTTTAGATGCTAGAATACCAACCTCTAGAAATTACTATAAATGGTCCACACACGTCATTGTATACCAATCTAAAATTATTTGTCGCTAGTTCACCCTATACCTTTAATTGTGGTTTCTTAATTATTCTTTATAAACAAGCATAACAAAATTTATGTTTTTTTATCTTGAAAGAGTCTAAATAACCATCCTGAATAATATTTTTCATCCTCTTCATGTTTACATGAAAAATACAGTTATTCCATAGATGGGTGTAAGTTGAGTAATGAGAACAAGATTTCTTAACCATTTCAAATACATTATTTTAATAATTTAATACCTAAATTTAATTATTTTAATATTCCATAACCTAACATATATTTTCATTATAAAATATTAACTATTTATTTATAAATAGAAAAAAACCATAACTTTCTAGGAATGATATTGAAATTATGATCTTGATAATAGTTACTTCATAATAAAAAACATTAATAACCAATATCATTTGTGTTATAAATGGACGGTGGCAGTCAACAAGGGCTAGAGAAAATTTCCTTGAACCATTAGAAGATGAATCATTCACCCGTTCTCTAGAGATATTTTTTAATCTACTTGGATCCCATGTTTAAATTGAGATGTGAGAAACACAAGCAATATCTCAAACACAATGTTTAGATATAGTAATATTACATTCGATGATGTTTTCACCTTTATCCTCCACTTTATTTGGGATGTAGTTCCTCTAATAGTGGGATTTCTTACAACATGAAAAAACATAATATATCCTTTCCCTTACCTAGAATCTAGATATTTAAATTCTTGAAAGGTTGGTTCCTGGGATCTGTAGAATCATTATTTTTCTTGCGACCATTCAGCTTTTTCTTCCTTTTCTTATTTTACATAATGAATATTAAATATTATTCCCCATACATTTTCTAATAATTAACTATCATCTAGATTGTACTTAATTTATTTAGATTCAATCCTAGAATAAAAATAACAAAACATTGTTATATATCTATCAATTATTCTAGTTCCAAATTATTCATCTAAAAATTCTACGAAAGCCTCTAATGAATTTTTTCCCCGGGATCCTAGTCGTTTAGGTAGAAAACTTATTGGATCAATATATTTTATATCTTCACAACAATATTATGATTGATCAATTTCATGATTATCATCTTTTTTGTAACAAAATTTGATTCAATAGTTATGTTATCAAAATAATCACATAGTCCATCAACAAGAATTTTCTAGTAATCAAATGGATAACATTAATCAAATTTTACATTTGTAGATTATTTTACTATCACTGATCTTTTTTTAGAAAACTCAATAGACTTTAGATTTTGAGGAATTTTTGGGAAATATTTCTTAATTATCCTTAACATCGAACATAACAATGTTTTATAAAGTCCTCAACATATTAAATATTTTATCTATAAAATTTTAATTATCTATTCTTTGGTTTTCTATTATTAAAAAAAGGATATTTATTTTTCATTATTCTAGTACTTTTTAATAATATATTAATAACATTGCATGTTTTATTAATATCTTTATCGGAAAAAATTACTAGGCATGAAAAATTCAAATAAAATATTTCTACAATTTTCATGATGGGAAGTAATCCTCCATTCATCAATTAATTTTTTTATTATATTTCATTTTGCAATAGAATTAATTTTTAATTAAATTTTTTGAGAAAAGTTAATTGAATTCATGATTGTCAAACTCCACCTAAGGTATTTCAATAATGAAACACTTATAATTTTTTTTACTATTTTATTGAAATTTATAAAAACAGAACTGGATTTTCTATTATGCCTCAAAAAGTAAACCAAATAAAATTTTGCAAAATCACTGAATAATATATATATAGAATACATAAAACCTAGGGTTTTATTTCTATAGTATCCATTGTAAATTCTTGGTGATAAATTCAAATGATGTAGAAGTGAAAACAATAATAATTGGTTTAATATAAAAAAATTTCTAATGAAATTTTCATAAAATTCATTAGTTTTTCATTGAGATTTTGCTGAGGAAAATCCTGAATCATGTTCTACATTGTTAAATTTATCAAATAATAATTTTCTCAATATACGAGTCTCTTATACTGAATCTATGATTATTACATCTAAGCATTAAAATAGTTCAATTTTTTTATATTAATATTTTAGTTATATTCTATATGTGTTTTTAGTTCTAGGTGCTCTAAATGCATGAAACATATCTTTAAATATATAAAATTAATTCCAAAGGTAAAAAAATAAAATTATATTATTTTAATTTTTATTGATACATATCATGTTATGTTTTAGGTATTAAACATAAATACCATTGTTAATAATCAATAAATCTGGATTTATAATTAAACTAACTCATATAATGACCCCAGAATGGAGATTACAAAATATTGATTTTTAAGTAAATAATTTATTTTCATAAATCTCAAATATATTTTAAGTTTATATTTTCATATTATTAGTTCATATCCCCTATAAAAATTATTATTACATCACAGACTGGATACTTCATATTTGTATCCAATTATCCCATAAAACAACAGTCTTCTACAATAACAAATATTTTTCATGACATAACATAATTACCTTCATCTGAAACTCATCCTTATACCTTCTCATCATTAAAACCTACTCAAAATAATTTTCAATCCTAGTATGAGAACAATAATCATAGTAAGGTACATAAAAAATTAAAGTGACCAATTTTTTCATGAATACCTACAAAATAATTATATTTTTTAAAATTAAATGATGGGATTAAAATGAATATTTATTTCCCAATAAATCAACTTGTCTTCACATATATTTAAGTAAAATTTTTCATAAGAAATCATAAATTAGAAATAAAATGAATAAATAATCCATTTCAATCATGAAAAATTTATGAAAACTTTCTCAAAAAAATTATACATTTCACCCTTACAATGTAGAATATATTTTCTGTTAAACATAAGATCATGAGTAAACAAATTGGTGTATAACATAATGAACATTGCATCATAAGATCATGGAAACAATGGAAATTTTTTAGCAACATAATAAATGACATAAACATTAGTCAAGTATAAATACCATTACATTGTAACATTGTGAAAAAATTCCTTTACCAGATTAGGTGTACACCTTAATCTCATACATAAAATCTTATGAGGAAAAATATTTACCCAATTCAATGGATCTATGTATGAGAACATCCATCAAATTATGATAATGATTGTGGTTTATAAGATTTGTAAATAATTTGTAATGAATAAACCTATCAACTAATCATTTAATGTAATTGTTTTCATAATCTTGGCTCATATCATAATAAAATGATATTTTATAAAGAAAACATTTGAGAAATGAAAATAAATCTTGTTTTACCACATAAAATTAAGTGATAATAACATTTCAATAAATTTGAGAGACATTTATGTAACACCCCAAGATTTTATGAAAAATATTCTTTTAATTTCATTAATGTATTGTGTTGTATGCTACACCAAGATTACCTTGCACTATACGCAACACCGTATTAGCTTGTAGTATACGCAACACTATTCTTGGATCATGTTACACACAATTTTGATAATAGTTATTCTACAGAACATTGAGTATATATATATATATATATATATATTCAATGTATAAATAAAATATGGTTGGATTCTGTTATACGAAGCAATGAAAGATTCTTGCACAACACGCAACCCTGCTTGCCTTGCATTACACGCAATCGCGACCTTCAACGATAGCGTGTGTTGTAAGCAATACCGGGTTTTACTAATCAATGATATATTATTATAATATTATTATGAACTAGCCGTTATGAATATTATTAACTAAATTTTGAATTTTATAACATTATTATTCATCTTACACATTTTCTAGAACATTGTATAAGAACAAAATAAATATTTCGGGTAAAATAAGTATTTTTAAAAAAATGCAATTTTGCCGCCTTTTGATGGCGCACCCACATTAAATCTAGTTTTTGACATGTGTATAAGTTCAATTTGACAAAATAAAATTCTTCTTTAGAATCATGAAATAAAAATTTACTTTGGATAAATTTTTCATATTATTCTGGTAACTTTCATATTTTGTTGAATAGTAAAAACACGCTATATTTTAATTAAAAACAACTTTTTTCATCGCAATAATTTATATGGTTAAATTATAATACTGAATGGTTTTAAAGTATAAATAGATTATATTTTTACCATTTAATATAATTTATGTCATTAGCATTGATTTTACATTAAATTCGTAGGTTAAATCAATTCAATCTTTTGCAATGTTTTAAACAAAAACCCGTTTTCATTCGTCAATGGAATTAATTTTAATTTAATTTCTGCAACTTATTTGTATTGAATTTGAAAAAATGGATTCCATATTTGGAATCATTGGGTCTAAAGTATGTTAATAGGCTACATTTTATTTTTTGGAATTACGAATAGTAACTAAGGTAAATTTTATTTACCATAGTTAAAGGTAAATCGGTTAATTAAGGTTAAATATTATATTATAAAATTAACCTAACACATGACAAAATTCTATTGGATGGCTAAAAGTAGACCCATATAACCTAAAGGTCAGATTAGATTCATTTTTTGACTATGAAAATAATTTAATTATTATTAAAACCATAGAAAGTGAGAACATGTCACTTTCTTAAATCTTATAAGTATAATAATTTTATTTTAGTGATAAAAATCATAAAACATTGAACATGAATTGTCTCCAGAGATCTAATAAAATTATATAAATCATGAGAATTTATTTATAATTTTTAGGGATTAAATAATTGTCATTAATGGTGATACATTAATGAAGCAGAAATTATTTATTAAGTGAAAAATCAGTAATATAGTTTTTATTGAAACAATAATACCCATTACAAGGCCCGCAAACCTGACCGAAACTTATTGGTAGTATATATATATACCATAATAATCCAATTACCTATTATATAACCGTTTGGAGTCTTATAAAAGTGATTATGACACTTATATTATTTTATTTTAAATGATGCCAAAGTTGTCACCTTCATAATTTAATAAATATAACAATTTAAATATTGTGATTTTAAAATGATAAATTCGAGTAAAAGTATTATTGTGAAAGGTAATAGATTTATCTTAATCATAAGATTTTATTTTATTTTTTATGCAAAAAATAAGTATATTAAGTAATTATACAAAAATGTAGTAGTATTTATTTTATTAAGAGATAAACCAAATAAATAGTTTTAAAAATAATAAAATAAATGTTATATAAACTACATAATGTTCTAAAATAATATTATAGATACATATGACCTTTTATTAATCTATTAACGCTTTTATTTTGAACATATCATCTGTATATATTTTATTTAATTTCAAATAAATGAATACTGTCAAAATTGACACTAAATTTATTTTATAAAAATAATATATTATAAAATTGTTTAAAAATCACATAAATATTTAAAAATTATAAATTTAAATTTATATGGTCTTACATGTTATAAATTATACAATTATGGAAAATTAACAACAAATATGTAATTATTTGTGATAATTTAAAATTTAGAATGTTATTACCACAAATAAAATTAAATTGATTAAGTAAGGATAAATCAAGTTGATAATGTTTAAAATAAATTCCTAACATGTCTAAATTTTATTGTTTGATGGAATTAAAACCCTATCTCATCTAATATTAGAATATGAGTCATTTTTGGAGGTTTTTAAGTGGGTTTAGATTTATTATAAATTAATATGTTTAAGATTTCCAAAGGTGCCCCTCTCCTCCCTTATAAATGGGAACCTCCTCCCTCTCTTCCTCACACAACTTTGAGCCTTAAATCTCATCCAACCCCATCTGAATTCTATTCTCCAATTCCATAGAAACATCCTAGATGTTCTGGTATTCTTCAATGATCAATTTTAGTGCCCTAAGAGGAGGTCTCAAAGAGGTGCTTCAAAGAAGAGGTAATGTCTGTTACTGATTCTTTCAACTCTATTACTTCTTCCACTTATTCTTCTTTAGTTGTTTAATTATTAAGTAATAAAATCAGTATAACTAATATAATTATATGTTATTATAAGTATGAAACAACCCTTTTTAACCATCTATCCATCCAACGGAAAACAAAATCACCACGCGTGCGTACGTACGGAATACCGTCTCCACGCCGTGGTGAAATCTGTTTTTCCACCAACACCTTACATGGATGGGTATAATGGTGTAATTAATAACTATATATGATTATTATAACATCATAATGATTCTGATATATTATAACATCCACTCCAATTCTATTCAATAATTATGGGAACGATATAATCACTCGTGCGTACGTACGGACTACCGTCTCCACAATGCGAATAGATTCATTCTCCAAGTTAACCATACATGAATGATCATATAGTTTATTTAATGAATAATAAAGAAATATATGAAATAATAATGCTACTGGATTTATGTTTATATATATATATATGTATGTCATCTATTTAGTTACATTCAATTCAATAAGGAAACGAAAACATCGTTCATGAGTACGTACGGCCTACCGTTTCCATGAACGGTGTATTTCATTCCTTTTATCAATATATAATATATATATGTATATGATTAATATATATTATATATAAATCATTTTTTACATTCTGTAATTATTTAAATCAGGATATAAGTAATAATATCAAGAACAAAAAGTCGAAACACATACGATAAATGAAAAGATTTTACCCAAAACGCTGCTTTAACATGGAATTTACAAAATAACGGGTAATATAAAGTAATAAGTGAAACATATATGATACCATAACAATAAATATGATTCGGTAATAAGTCAATGACATTATTTAAATCATTATACAGGAGGTTTGGAAACGTACGAAGCATATCGGACCTAAGTTAAGGGATAATTATTCCAATCTCATTCTTATCCGAGATTGTTTATTTGTATGTATTTACTGGTGTTATGATTATTATCCATGTACATATGTTCTCAAAATATTTTCATAAAATTTTTACTTTTCTTCCATGTATATTTAAATTCATTTTTACCCTTTTCTACTTTTACAACATCATATGGAAGGAATCTTTCTTTTGTTTACCATACGAGGTACTTTTTGACTTTTCTGACAAATGTACGAGAAAAATGTTATTTTTAACTTATACGGAGTGAATGGATTTTTATTATTTTATAAAGCCTTATTTTCATAAAGATTCCTCCAAATTATTTCATGACTATTTTCCACAAAATACTTTTCATTTGAAATTTCATGGAATTTTGTGAAATGAAAATGATTTTGAAGAATAAAGAATATTTTCCTCAAAAATTCATTTCAAGTGTTTTATAAAAACCATTTTCCATCTAAGATGACATTATTTCTTATGTGTATGTTTCATTTATAATGTATCTATGATTTACATGGTTTCACTTTTCTTATGATGAAATATCCATTTGTTTTATATGGATTATCTGATGATGGGATGATGTTTATGAAACCCATTTTATTCTTTGGGTTATGATGAATGTTTTAAGGTATTTTGATGCACAAGTAAAAATGATTTCATTATGAGGTGGGTGGGACCTATATCTCCCTCCAATGCATTGGGTAAAGATTTATATCTCGTGAGAGTGAATGTATGGAATGATAAGTTAATCTGGTTCAGTGTTACAGGACTAAAATAAGGAGTGAACTCGATTCAGAAAGGGACATTGTCCACTAAGATGGTCTTGGAAGCAATGCCTTGGCTACTATGGAAATAATATCATATACTTAATGGTTTCCACAATAACATGTTTTATTCCCATTCTATTTTATCATTCTTAATGTTTCTTTATGATCTATACCTAACGTACTTCCATGTTTTATGTCATTGCTCAATCTTTTGATGTTTAAACATTATGTTCATGTTTTTATGTTCAAATGTATATGGTGTGTTTTATTTTATCCATGCTTACCCTTACTGAGCATTTGAGCTCACCCTTTTTTTGTTTTCTTTTCCCCAGGATGTAAAGAAAGGTTTTAGGTAAGAAAAAAAGGGGGAGATCTTTATGGGAGATGTTGAAGTTCTTTCACCACGACTAGAAGATTACGTTCCGAGTTTCCAAAGACACTAAACTATTACGGTCCTTGTGTGTCTGTTTTTGTTTTTTATTAAGTATTCTTCTAAAGTAATGTAATGTCCATGTACGTCATGATTTGGGTCTCTACAGTTGGTATCAGAGGAAAGGTTTTGTCAACCTTTGGAAACTAGGATGTGAAAATGTTAGTGAGATCCCTAGAGATATTTCTAAGTTATGTCTAGGGATGTCCCTAAGGATAAATATACGTATAGGATATTGTCCTAGAACTATGGTAACGATCATAGAATTTAACCTAAGATGTTAGATATTGATGGTGCTCCCCTATTACTATGTTGTTTTCCCTAGCATGATTTTTTCCACTCAAACTATTCTTTTTGGGTTTTCGAAAATGGCTGGAAACAGCAAGATTCATGATAATGGAGGATATGACGGACAATGGAATGATATTCTTCATGAGAAACCAAATGAAATGGGATTTGGAAGTCCATACATCGTTATTATTCCTAATCACCAATTTCATAATATGATCAATAATCTCAACTTTGGTATGTTTCCCGACTCACGTAATAAGAGAAATATGGAGTTTCATGATGATCATAGAGGAAAGAATGTTCAATTTCCCTCATGTAAATCATGTGGGAAGAGGCATCAGGGAGATTGTTTCAAGGGAACTGGAATATGATTTGGGTGTGGAAAAGATGGAAACAAAGATAGTAAGTTAAAAGGAAAAGGTTCATTTAACAATATGGATGAGGATAATGGTATTGTTACGACATCAACAATGGTTAAATGTTTTAAATTTGGAATGTACGGGCATTATGCAAGCCAATGCCCTAAGGGAAAGTCTCATGAAGAGAATCAGTACAGCCGTATGGGTAGTATTTATGTTGATGATGAGGAAGAGACTACAAATGATATGTGAGATGAAATAATTGATGAAGCTCAGTCAATGGTTTAAGAAGGTAGTGGAATGATTACATGTTTATTATGTGTAATGTTGTATAAGTAATCTCATGGTACTAGGGAATAAAGAGACATCTAAGGATTGTTTCACTGTTGTCTTTCCTTTACTTTTGAAAGTGTATGATTAATGGTACCAGTATCCATGAAAGGTTATTCAGATATTTTTGGAATGTAGATCATATGAGCATAATGAAGGGATAAGGAGAAAAATAAATGTTTGATAGTATTCATGAGCTCATGCTGATATAAGGAGAAGGTTATATCATGGTTTTAGTGTATAGAATTTTTGGATTTTGGTATGTCAAAAGAGTTAACTTTTGACAACATTCATTTTTTCACTAAGGTTTAATGGGTATTCATTTTTCCAGAGAATACATGATTAAGGTATTCACATGATTGGAAAGTTACCAACAAGATATATGGGCGATAAATGATGGTATTCAAATGTTTGGTTGGTGACATTTTAAGTAATCTTTTTCTTTATACTATGATCTTGGACCGAATTATTTTAGATAAGCCTAAAGATTGAAATGGATTATGTTTGACATAAGTTAGTATTGTTTAAGGATAGATCTTTTTTTAATATTATTGATGGTATGTTAAAGTAATGTAGTTTTAGAAAAAGGACAACCTGCACGACAGGCGACAACCCATCGCGTCAGACAGGGCTGTGGAAATCGAACCGACAACCGTAGTGAGACTGGCCTTTATCACCTACCACTAGCATATAGGAAGTCCATGTTTAGTAGAAACTATTTTTATTATATTAAGCAATATGATATATGAAGTATAAGTCCATTTTAGGAACCATATATGATTAATCTCACTATAGATGGACTTATGTATTTTTGATAACTTTTATAACCTTTTTTGAGATAGATGGAATGACCCATCATTCTATCACATGACCTACTAACACATCACGAATGACAAATTCAACTTCATTTATTTAAGTGATGAAGTGGAAATTGTCCAAAGAACGAACAACGGTGAGACTGTACCAAAATCACGAAAGTATTTCTTCTATTTCCAATTTCATCAACTTTAGGGAAATGATCTTGAAAACCAAAAATGTTGTTATAATTCCATTATATCTGATGAAACAGATGGTACCTTAGATCATCACAAATCTATGGGTTTGTGATTTATGGATTTTTCATAGCCATGTTCTCTACCACTCTCCATCAGAACTTGATGGTTAGATTTTTCTTCCATATCCATATTTTCACCTATGTTCTCCTACGTGGAAACACAGTGATGAGTTAATTTGGGTAATTATTATATTTAAATCTTTAGTTTTTAAACCCATGTTTTGGTATTCCTTTTTACGATGTGGGATTATATTAAACAATCTTTCGAGTAATAAACCATTTATAACCCCAACGAATTTCGAGGACGAAATTTATTTTAAGGGGGGTAGAATGTAACACCCCAAGATTTTATGAAAAATATTCTTTTAATTTCATTAATTTCTTGTGTTGTATTCTACAACATGATTACCTTTTTCTATACGCAACACCGTATTAGCTTGCAGTATACGCAACACTATTCTTGGATCGTGTTACACACAATTTTGATAATAGTTATTCTACGCAACATTGAGTATATATATATATATATTCAATGTATAAATGAAATATGGTTGGATTCTGTTATACGAAACAACAATGGATTCTTTCACAACACACAACTCTAACTTGGCTTGCATTACACGCAATCGCAACCTTCCACGATAGCGTGTGTTGTACGCAATATCGGGTTTTACTAACCAATGATATATTAATATAATATTATTATGAACTAGCCATTATTAATAGTATTAACTATATTTTAAATTTTATAACATTATTATTCATCTTACACATTTTCTAGACCATGGTATAAGATCAAAATAAATTTTTCAGGTAAAATTAGTATTTTTAAAAAAATGCAGTTTTGCCACCTTTTGATGGGTCACCCACTTTAAATCTAGTTTTTGACATGTTTATAATTTCAATTTGACAAAGTAAAATTCTTCTTTGGGATAAATAAATAAAAATTTTCTTTAGATAAATTTTTCATATTATTCTGGTAACTTTCATATTTTGATGAATAGTAAAAACATGCTATATTTTAATTAAAAAAACTTTTTTCATCGCAATAATTTATATTGTTAAATTATAATATTAAATGGTTATAAAGTATAAATAGAATATATTTTTACCATTTAATATAATTTATGTCATTATCATTGATTTTACATTAAATCTGTAGGTTAAATCAATTCAATATTTTGCAATATTTTAAACAAAAACCCGTTTTCATTCGACAATGGGATTAATTTTAATTTAATCTCTGCAAATTATTTGTATTGAATTTGAAAAAATTGATTCCATATTTGGAATCATTGGGTCCAAATTATGTTAATAGGATAATTTTTTTTGGGAATTATTAACAGTAATTACGGTAAATTTTATTTACCATAGTTAAAGGCAAATCGGGTAATTAATGGTAAATATAATATTATATAATTACCCAAACACATGCCAAAATTCTATTGTATGGCTAATATTAGACCCATATCACCTAAGGGACGGATTAGATTCATTTTTTGACTATGAAAATAAATTAATTATTATTAAAACCAAAGAAAGTGACAACATGTCACTCTCTTAAATCTTATAAGTATAATAATTTTAATTTAGTGATAAACATCATAAAAATTCAAACATGAATAGTTCCAGAAAGCTAATAAAATTATCTAAATCATGATAATTTATTTATAATTTTTATGGATTAAATAATTTCCATTAATGGTGATACATTAATGATGCAGAAATTATTTATTAAGTAAAAAATCAGTAATATAGTCTTTATTTAAATAATAATACCCATTAGAAGGCCCAAAAAACTGACCAAAACTTATTTTTAGTATATATCTATAACATAAAAATCCAATTTCCTAATATATAACTTTTTGGAGTCTTATAAAAGTTATTATGACAGTTATATTATTTTATTTTAAATCATGCCAAAGTTGTCACCTTCAAAATTTAATAAATATAAAAATTTAAATATTGTGATTTTAAGATGATATATTCAAGTAAAAGGTTTATTTCTAAAGTTAATAGATTTATCTTTATCATTGGATTTTATTTTTAATTTTAATGCAACAGATAAGTATATTAAATAATTATACAAAAACGTTGTAGTATTTATTTTATTAAGAGATAAACCAAATAAATGGTATATAAAATAATAAAATAAATATTATATGAACTATTTAATGTGATAAAATAATTTTCTAGATACATATTACCTTTTATGAATCTATTAAATCTTTTAGTTTGAACATATATTCTGTATATATTTTATTTAAATTCAAATAATTGAATAGTGTCAAAATTGACACTACTGTTATTTTATAAAAATAACATATTATAAAATTGTTTAAAAATGACAAGAATATTTAAAAATTATAAATTTAAATTTATATGGTCTAAAATTTTATAAAGTATCCAATTATGGACAATTCGCACCAAATAAGTAATTATTTCTTATAATTTAAAATTTAGAATGTTATTACAACAAATAAAATTAAAATGATTAAGTAAGGATAAATCAAGTTGATAATGTTTAAAATAAATTCCTAACATGTCTAAATTTTATTTTTTGATGGGATTACAACCCTATATCATCTAATATTCTAATATGAGTCATTTTTGAGGTTTTTATGTGGGGTTAGATTTATTATAAATTAATATTTTTAATATTTCCAATGGTTCCCCTCTCATCCCTTATAAAAGGGAACCTCCTCCCTCTCTTCCTCACACAACATTGAGCCTTAATGCTCGGAAAAACCCGGCCAAATTATTTTCTCCACTTCCATAGAAACATTTTAGAGGTTCTGGTCTTCTTAAAAGACCAATTTTAGTGCCCTAAGAGTAGGTCTCAAAGAGGCGCTTCAAAGAAGTGGTAATGTCCGTTACCGATTCTTTCAACTCTATTTCTTCTTCCACTTCTTCCTATTTAGTTGTTTCATTATGAATTAATAACATAAGTATAACAAATATACTTATATGTTATTATAATTATTAAACAACCCTATTTCACCGTCTATCTATCCTACGGAAAACAAAATCACCACGCGTGCGTACGTACGGAATACCGTCTCCACGCCGTGGTGAAATCTGTTTTTCCACCAACACCTTACATGGATGGGTATAATGGTGTAAAGAAAAACTATATATGGTTATTATAACATCATACTGATTCTGATATATTATACCATCCACTTCATTTCTATTGAATAATTATTGGAACGATATCATCGCTCGTGCGTACGTACGGACTACCATCTCCACGACGCGATGAGATTAATTCTCCATGTTAACCATACATGAATGATCATAAAGTTTATTTAATGAATAATAAAGAAATATATTAAATAATAATTCTACTTTATTTATGTATATATATATATGTATGTCATCTTTTTAGTTACATTAAATTCAATAAGGAAACGAAAACAACGTTCATGCGTACGTACGACCTACCATTTCCATGAACGGTGTATTTATTTTCTTTTATCAATCTATAATATATATATATGTATGTATGTATATTATTTATATATATTATATATAAATCATGTTTTACATTCTGGAATTATGTAAATCAGGATATAAGTAATAATATCAAAAATGACAACTCGAAACACATACGATAAATTAAATGATTTTACCCAAAACGCTGCTTTAACATGGAATTTACAAAATAACGGGTAATATAAAGTCATAAGTGAAACATATATGATATCATAACAATACATATGATTATGTAATAAGTCAATGAAATTATTTAAATCATTATACAGGATGTTCGGATACGTACGAAGCATATCGGACCTAAGTTAAGGGATAATTATTCCAATCTCATTCTTATCCGAGATTGTTTATTTGTATGTATTTATTGGGGTTATGATTATTATCCATGTACATATGTTCTAAAAATGTTTTTATAAAATGTTTAATTTTCTTCCATGTATGTTTAAAGTCATTTTCAACCTTTTCTACTTTTACAACATCGTATAGAAGGAATCTTTCTTTTGTTTACCATACGAGGTACTTTTTGACTTTTCCGAAAAAAGTACGAGAAAAATGTTATTTTTAACTTATACGGAGTGAATGGATTTTTATGTTTTATAAAGCCTTATTTTCATGAAGCTTCCTCCAAATTATTTCTTGAAAATTTTCAAAAAAACACTTTTCATTTAAATTTTATGGAATTTTTTGAAAAGAAAATGATTTTGAAGAATAATGGATATTTTCCTCAAGAATTCATTTCATGTGTTTTATCAAAACCATTTTCCATCTAAGATGACATTATATATTATGTGTACATTTCATGTATAATGTATCTATGATTTACATGGTTTCACTTTTCTTATGATGAAATATCCATTTGTTTTATATGGATTATCTGATTATGGGATGATGTTTATTAAACCCATTTTATTCTTTGGGTTATGATGAATGTATTAAGTTTATTTTGTGGCACAAGTAATAATGATTTCATTATGAGGTGGGTGGGACCTATATCTCCCTCCAATGCATTGGGTAATGATTTATATCTCATGAGATAGACATGGCAGGAACAATAAGTTAATCTGGTTCAGTGTTACAGGACTGAAATGAGGAGTGAACTCGATTCAAAAAGGGACATTGTCCACTAAGATGGTCTTGGAAGCAATGCCTTGGCTACTATGGAAATCATATAATGTACTTAATGGTTTCCACAATTACATGTTTTATTCCCTTGCAATTTTATCATTCTTAATGTTTCTTTATGATCTATGCCTTACGTACTTCCATGTTTCATTTCATTACTCAAGGTTTTGATGTTTAAACATTATGTTCATGTTTTTATGTTCAAATGTATATGGTGGGTTTTATTTTATCCATGGTTACCCTTACTGAGAATTTGAGCTCACTATTTTTATGTTTTCTTTTCCCCTGGATATAAAGAAAGGTTTTAGGTAAGAAAAAAAGGGGGAAGATCTTTATGGGAGATGTTGAAGATCTTTCACCACGATTAGAATATTACGTTCCAAGTTTCCAAAGACACTAAACTATTACGGTCCTTGTGTGTCTGTTTTTGTTTTGTATTAAGTATTCCGCTAAAGTAATGTAATGTCCATGTATGTCAAGCTTTGGGTCTCTACATTTGGTATCAGAGGAAATGTTTAGTCAACCTTTGGAAACTAGGATGCGATAATGTTAGTGAGATCCCTAGAGATATTTCCATGGTATGTCTAGGGATGTCCCTAAGGATAAGTATACGTATAGGATATAGTCCTAGAACTACGGTAACGATCGTAGAATTTAACCTAAGATGTTAGATATTGAGGGTGCTCCCCCATTACTATGTTCTTTTCCCTAGCATGATTTTTTCCTCTCACACTATTCTTTTTGGGTTTTAGAAAATGGCTCGAAACAGGATGATTGATAATAATGGAGGATATGACGGACAATGGAATGAAATTCTTCATGAGAAACCAAATGAAATAGGATTTGGAAGTCCAAAAATCATTATTATCCTAATCAGCAATATCATAATATGATCAATAATCTCAACTTTGGTAAGCTTCCCGACTCAGATAATCAGAGAAAGATGGAGTTTCATGATTATCATAGAGGAAATAAACTTCAATTTCCCTCATGTAAATCATGTTGGAAGAGGCAAAGGGGAGATTTTTTCAAGGGAACTAGAAGATTTTTTGGGTGTGGAAAACAAGGACACAAAGCTATTAAGTGAAAAAGAAAAGGTTCAGTTAACACCATGGATGAGGATAATGGTATTGCTACGTCATCAAAAATGGTTAAATGTTTTAAATGTGGAATGTACGGGCATTATGCAAACCATTGCCCTAAGGGAAAGTCTCATGAAGAGAATCAGTACAGCCATATGGGTAGTATTTATGTTGATGATGATGAAGAGACTACAAATGATTTGTGAGATGAAATAATTGTTGAAGCTCGGTCAATGGTTTAAGAGGGTAGTGGAATGATTACATGTTTATCAAGTGTAATGTTGTATAAGTAATCTCATGGTACTATGGAATAAAGAGACATATAAGGATTGTTACACTGTTGTCTTTCCTTGAGTTTTGAAAGTGTACGATTAATGGTACCAATATCCATGAAAGGTTATTCAAGTATTTTTGGAATTTAGATGATATGTGCATAATGAAGGGATAAGGAGAAAAATAAATGTTTGATAGTATTCATGAGCTCATGACTGATATAAGGAGAAGGTTATATCATGGTTTGAGTATATCGAATTTTTGGATTTTGGTATGTCGAAAGAGTTAACTTTTGACAGCATTCATGTTTTTACTGTGGTTTAATGGGTATTCATTTTTCAAGAGAATACATGATTAAGGTATTCACATGATTGGAATTTGACCAATAAGATATATACGGGATAAATGATGGTATTCACATGCTTGGTTGGTGACATTTCAAGTAATATTTATCTTTATACTACGATCTTGTACCGAAGTATTTTAGATAAGCCTAAATATTGGAATGGATTATGTTGGACATAAGTTAGTATTGTTTAAGGATAGAACTTTTTTTGATATTATTGATGGGATGTTATAGTAATGTAGTTTTAGTAAAAGGAAAACCTGCAGGATGGGTGATAGCCCATCGCGTCAGACAGGGCTGTGTGAATCAAACACACAACTGAAGTGCGACTGGCCTTTATCACCTACCACTGGCCTACAAGAAGTCCCGGTTTAGTAGAAACTAGTTTTATTATATTAATAAATATGATATATGAAGTATAAGTCCATTTTAGGAACCATATATGATTAATATCACTATAGATGGACTTATGTATTTTTGATATCTTTTATAACCTTTTGTTAGAGACAGATGGAATAACCCATCATTCTATCACATGACCTGCTAGCACTTCACGAATGACAAATTCAACTTCATTTATTTAAGTGATGAAGTGGAAATTGTCCAAAAAATGAACAACGGTGAGACTGTACCAAAATCACGAAATTATTTCTTCTATTTACAATTTCATCAACTTTAGGGAAATGATCTTGAAAACCAAAAATGTTTTCCTAGTGCCCTTATATCTGATGAATCATATGGTAAATTAGATCATCACAAATCTATGGCTTTGTGATTGATGGATTTTTCATAGCCATGTTCTCTACCACTCTCCATCCGAACATGATGGTTAGATTTTTCTTACATATCCATATTTTCACCTATGATCTCCTATGTGGAAACCCAGTTATGAGTTAATTTGGGTAATCGTTACATTTCATACTTTAGTTTTTAAATACACGTTTTGGTATTCCTTTTTACAATGTGGGTTTCTATTATACAAACTTTCGAGTAGTAAACCATTTATAACCCCGACGAATTTTGAAGGCGAAATTCATTTTAAGGGGGGTAGAATGTAAAACCCAAAGATTTTATGAAAAATATTATTTTAATTTCATTAATGTCTTGTGTTGTATTCTACACCAAGATTACCTTGGGCTATAAGCAACACCGTATTAGCTTGTAGTATACGCAACACTATTTTTTGATCGTGTTACACACAATTTTGATAATAGTTATTCTACGCAACATTGAGTATATATATATATATATATATTCAATGTATAAATGAAATATGGTTGGATTCTATTATACGAAACAACTAAGGATTCTTTCACAACATGCAACTCTGACTTGACTTGCATTACACACAATCACGACCTTCCACGATAGCGTGTGTTGTACGCAATACCGGGTTTTACTAAACAACGATATATTATTATAATATTATTATGAACTAGCTGTTATTAATAGTATTAACTACATTTTAAATTTTATAACAATATTATTCATCTTACACATTTTCTAGAACATGGTATAAGAACAAAATAAATTTTTTCGGGTAAAATTAGTATTTTTAAAAAAATGCAGTTTTGCCACCTTTTAAGGGCGCACCCACATTAAATCTAGTTTTTGACATGTTTTTAAGTTCAATTTGACAAAATAAAATTATTCTTTGGAATAAAGAAATAAAAATTTACTTTGGATAAATTTTTCATATTATTTTGGTAACTTTTATATTTTGATGAATAGTAAAAACACGCTATATTTTAATTAAAAACAACTTTGTTCATCGCAATAATTTATATGGTTAAATTATAATATTGAATGGTTTAAAAGTATAAATAGAATATATTTTTTCCATTTAATATAATTTATGTCATTATCATTGATTTTACATTAAATCTGTCGGTTAAATCAATTCAATCTTTTGTAATGTTTTAAACAAAAACCTGTTTTCATTCGACAACGAGATTAATTTTAATTTAATTTCTGAAACTTATTTGTATTGAATATGAAAAAATGGATTCCATTTTTGGAATCATTGGGTCCAAATTATTTTAATAGGATACTTTTCATTTTTGCGAATTATGAATAGTAACTACGGTAAATATTATTTACCTTAGTTATAGGTAAATCGGGTAATTAAGGGTAAATATAATATTATAAAATTACCCTAACACATTCCAAAATTCTATTGGATGGCTAAAATTATACCCATATCACTTAAGGGTCGGATTAGATTCATTTTTTGATTATGAAAATAATTTAATTATTATTAAAACCAAAAAAATGACAACATGTCACTCTCTTAAATCTTATAAGTATAATAATTTTAATTTAGTGACAAACATCATAAAACATCAAACATGAATATTATCCATAAAGATAATAAAATTATCTAAATCATGATAATTTATTTAGAATTTTTAGGGATTAAATAAATGTCATTAATGGTGATACATTAATGATGCAGAAATTATTTATTAAGTGAAAAATCAGTAATATAGTTGGTATTTAAATAATAATACCCATTGAAAGCCCACAAACCAGACATAAACTTATTGTTAGTATATATCTATACCATAATAATCCAATTACCTAATATATAACCGTTTGGGGTCTTATAAATGTTATTATGACACTTATATTATTTTATTTTAAATGATGCCAAAGTTGTCACCTTCATAATTTAATAAATATAACAATTTAAATATTTTGATTTTAAGATGATAATTTCGATTAAATGTTTTATTGTGAAATATAATAGATTTATATTCATTATTGGATTTTATTTTTAATTTTAATGCAACAAATAAATATATTAAATAATTATACAAAAAATGTTGTAGTGATTATTTTATTAAGAGACAAACCAAATAAATGGTATTAAAAATAATAAAATAAATATTATAGGAACTATTTAATGTTCTAAAATACTTTAATACATAAATATGACCTTTTATGAATCTATTAAAGATTTTATTTTGAACATATCTGGTGTATATATTTTATTTAAATTCAAATAATTCAATAGTGTCAAAATTGACACTATTGTTATTTTATAAAAATAACATATTATAAAATTGTTTAAAAATCAGAAAACTATTTAAAAATTATAAATTTGAATTTATATGGTCTCAAATGTTATAAATTATCCAATTATGGACAATTCACAACAAATAAGTAATTATTTGTTATAATTTAAAATTTAGAATGTTATTACCACAAATAAAATTAAATTGATTAAATAAGGATAAATCAAGTTGATAATGTTTAAAACAAATTCCTAACATGTCTAAATTTTATTGGTTTATGGGATTACAAACCTATCTCATATAATATTCTAATATGAGTCATTTTTTGAGGTTTTTACGTGGGGTTAGATTTATTGTAAATTAATATTTTTAAGGTTTCCAAAGGTGCCCCTCTCCTCCCTTATAAAAGGGAACCTCCTCCCTCTCTTCCTCACACCACTTTGAGCCTTCAAGCTCGGCCAAACCCTACCTAATTCTCTTCTCCACTTACATAGAAACATCCTAGAGGTTTTTGTCTTCTTCAAAGACCACTTTTAGTGCCCTAATAGGAGGTCTCAAAGAGGCGCTTCAAAGAAGAGGTAATGTCTGTTACCGATTCTTTCAACTCTATTTCTTCTTCTACTTCTTCTTCTTTTGTTTTTTCATTATGAATTAATAACATAATTATAACTCATATAATTATATGTTATTATAATTATGAAACAACCCTATTTCACCATCTATCCATCCTATGGAAAAAGAAATCACCACGCGTGGGTACGTAAGGAAAACCGTCTCTATGCCGTGGTGAAATCTATTTTTCCACCAAAACCTTACAAGGATGGGTATAATGGTGTAAATAATAACTATATATGTTTATTATAACATCATACTGATTATGATATATTATACCATCACTCCAATTATATTCAATAATTATGGGAACGATATCATCGCTCGTGTGTACGTACGGACTGCCGTCTCCACGACGCGATGAGATTCATTCTCCATGTTAACCATACATGAATGATCATAAAGTTTATTTAATGAATAATAATGAAATATATGAAATAATAATGCTACTGTATTTATGTATATATATATATATGTATTTCATCTATTTAGTTTCATTCAATTCAATAAGGAAACGAAAACAACGTTCATGCGTACGTACGGCCTACCGTTTCCATGAACGGTGTATTTCATTCCTTTTATCGATATATAATATATATATGAATATGATGAATATATATTATATATAAATAATGTTTTAAATTATGGAATTATGTAAATCAGTATATAAGTAATAATATCAAGAACGACAAGTCGAAACACATATGATAAATGAATTGATTTTACCCAAAACACTGCTTAAAATGGAATTTACAAAAGAACGGGTAATATAAAGTCATAAGTGAAACATATATGATATCATAACAAAGAATATGATTCTATAATAAGTCAATGACATTATTTAAATCATTATACAGGAGGTTCAGATATGTATGAAGCATATCGGACCTAAGGTAAGGGATAATTATTCAAATCACATTCTTATCTGAGATTGTTTATTTGTAAGTATTTATTGGGGTCTTGATTATTATCCATGTACATATGTTCTCAGAATTTTTTCATAAAATGTTTACTTTTCTTAAATGTATGTTTAAAGTAATTTTTACCCTTTTCTACTTTTACAACAACGTATGGAAGGAATATTTCTGTTGTTTACAATACGAGGTACTTTTTGACTTTTTCGACAAAAGTAAGAGAAAAATGTTATTTTTAACTTATACGGTGTGAATGGATTTTTATGGTTTTATAAAGCCATATTTTCATGAAGCTTCCTCCAAAATATTTCATGAATATTTTCAAAAAAATACTTTTCATTGAAAATTTCATGGAATTTTGTGAAACGAAAAAGATTTTGAAGAATAAAGGATATTTTCCTCAAGAATTCATTTCAAGTGTTTTATCAAAACCATTTTCCATCTAAGATGACATTATTTAATATGTGTATGTTTCATGTATAATGTCTCTATGATTTAAATGGTTTAACTTTTCTTATGATGAAATGTACATTTGTTTTAATTGGATTATGTGATGATGGGATGATGTTTATGAAACCCATTTTATTATTTGGGTTATGATGAATGTTTGAAGTTTATTGTGTGGCACAAGTAATAATGATTTCATTATGAGATGGGTGGGACCTATATATCCCACCAATTAATTGGGTAAAGATTTATATCTCTTGATATAGACATGGTTGGAATGATAAGTTAATCTGGTTCAGTGTTACAGGACTGAAACGAGGAGTGAACTCGATTCAGAAAGGGTCTTTGTCCACTAAGATGGTCTTGGCAGCAATGTCTTGGCTACTATAAAAATCATATCATGTGCACAATGGTTTCCACAATTACATGTTTTATTCCCATCACATTTTAACATTCTTAATGTTTCTTTATGATCAATGCCTTACGTACTTCCATGTTTTATGTCATTGCTCATGCTTTTGAGGTTTAATCATTATGTTCATGTTTTTAAGTTCAAATGTATATAGTATGTTTTATTTTATCCATGATTACCCTTACTGAGCATTTGAGCTCACCATTTTTATGTTTTCTTTTCCCCAAGATATAAAGAAAGTTCTTATGTATGAAAAAAAGGGGAATATCTTTATGGGAGATGTTGAAGATCATTCACCACGATTAGAAGATTACGTTCCAAGTTTCTAAAGACACTAAACTATTACGGTCCTTGTGTGTCTGTTTTTGTTATGTATTAAGTATTCCGCTAAAGTAATGTAATTTCCATGTACGTCAAGATTTGGGTCTCTACAATTTATACAAAATTTTTAATAATTAAAAAATATTATTGATAGATAGAAAGTTATTTTGAGATAGTGTCATGTCAAAACCCAAAGAAAAATTATTGTACAGAGATATCCATTAACATTAAAACCAAATTTTCAAATCAAAAATTTATAGAACCAATGAAATCATAGTTTTTACATGATAAAAATTAAATCATGTAAATGGATACAATCACCAAATAATAATTATAGTGTAAATAAAATCCCTTGTCCCCATATATTTTAAAATAATACATTTCTTCTATATTTTATAAATAAAGTCAAAACATTCTTTGTAAAATATAAAGAAAACCATTTCATAAAACATAGAAAGAAATAAAATGATACATAAAATAAAATTATAATTCTTATATGCCTATATAAATACATTTATAAGTCAATTTCAAGAATATAGACACGTATGAAAAGAATTTATAAAATAAATTGTTAAAACATGTTAAAATGAGGTTTTAATCTAATGTGGGACTTATGTAATATAATTAAAAGTTTAGAACTTTTGATAAAAGTTTAAATAAAGATAAATATATCCAATATTAACGTTAAAATTTATTAATAAGAATTTAATAATTTTCTTGATACATTTATAAGATTGTGTACATGAGGGAAAAATAGTTAGTAAGGAATCATTAAAAAAATTAATTGAAAGTCACTTACATTGAGTCTGAATCATCATGAATGTTCATTATCCTCCTAATAAATTAAAAAATATAAAGTATTTACTTTTTTAATAAACTATTTAAATTTTATTTTCTTGTTTTAATTTATAAATTATAATGTTATATTCAATTATGTAATCATTTATGTTCATGTCGGAGGTTTTCGTTATTTTCAGCTCATCAGTCCAAAATAACATTAGAATGTTGAATATGGTTAATGTGGTATATATTTCACCATATACTGAATAAAAGTAATTAAATAATTATCATTTTTATTGATATATAATAATAATAAAACCAAATTTGATATATTTTTAGGATGAATAAACTTTCTTAAAATCTTGGAGACAATAAGTCGATTGTACACATGAGTAATGTTTACATTTTGCAATGATAATTTTTGAATTAAGTTAAGGATTATATTATACATATATAATCATAATTATAACATAAATATCATATTGTTTCTTTAAATATACATATAAATATATATATATATATATATCATCCATGTGACGTGGTAATGAAAAACAAATCACATCACTTCATTTAGGTGGTAATCTACACATACACAAGAGAGGTTTTATCATCTTAAAAATAATTGAAAGGTATGAAAATATATTATATGTTAATTTATGAAAAGGATAAATAAATAATTAGTATATATATATATATATATTCAATCATCATAAACATCCATGAGTGGTGGATAAGAAAATGAATTACATTGGCTTGTGAGGCGGCAGTCCGTCATACACATAATATGGGTTTTGATTCCAATTTTATACAATAGAAGATGGATTTAAGTTATTAAATTAAAATAATAACATATTATTATATTTTATTAGGTTAGTTTATTATTTCATTATGGATGAATAATATTTTAATGGGGTAGAATAATTAATAAAACAAAAAACACTTGGTTAAGAATAATACCTCTTATTTTTATGACCTTTTTAGGTCTACACCAAATGCATTACTAAGAGGGTTTTGTAGTCAATCCATATCCTCTAAGACATTTTAATATATTTAATTAGTTTATTTTTTAATTTATTGGCCAGAAAAATATGGACTTTTAAGTGTGAATAGAAGAGGAAGGTAGGTTCACTTTTATAAGTGAGGGGAGGAGCACTTTCAGAACTTCTTAATATATTAAATTAAGGTAAATTTATTTTTATTGTAAAAAGGAACTAAACTAATATAATTCTAATACTTGATTAGTATGTATTTAATTAAAATAATATAATTATATTATTACATGTTTAGATTATATTTTTACATTTATCTATTTGTTTTATCCTGCGTTAACCCATTTTAATAGTTATCACGATATCTATTTTTTATTATTATTTAGAGGCCAAGATATTGAATATAAAAGTAAATTTTGACACTAAATGAACCATTACTGAAATATCATCCAATATTCCAATCATGTGTGATAATATTTTATTTTTATGAATTTTAAATCATTTAATAATATTTTATTTATTATAAAAAACCAACAATTCCAATTTTGAACTACTTATCGAAGATGAATATGAAATCAATATGAAATAAATGGAATTAGAATATAATCCCTTAACACATCATTAATTTGTGAAATTTTCCTAAAAAATTCATGGAACATGATATTTCACTCAATTTATATTGATTTTAATATTTTTAAAACAATTTATTATATTTTTCAATTATATGAATAAATATTGTATCATCATTGCATAATAATTTAAGGTAATATTTTTAGTAATAAAAAATATAGCTCAATTACCTTGATAAAAAATAATAAACCTTCCTGATTACTATTTATAATCATACAAAAGTTGCTTTCATACCTATTAAATATATTAAATATATTAAAATAAAGATAGTGTCATTTTCTCTTTTTGTTTAACTTAAATATTATAAAGGTAAAAATATAATAGATTCATATATGTTTTAATTTTAATATTTAAACAATAATATTCTTGGATTTCTTTATACTTGGTGTTGCGTGGTGTGTATTCAATTCAACATGGTTTTTACTTTTTTAATAATCTCATAGTGTTACAATATTCCACCCTATTATAAATTACATATTATATATTTTAATGTAGTCTAAGTAAAAAAGGTTATAGATCTAAAAATAAAAATTTTGAAAACCCACATCATAGAATCTATTTATATGTCTTTCACTAAAAATAGGGAATGAAAAATCTAAAGGTCTGCGCATGACTTGGTTGGACAATATGAAAAATTTATTTGTAGGTAAAAAAATTCAAATAGAGAAAATATTTAAATCCAAATAATGATGGTGAGTGATGGAGATCATTGAACATATAAAATTGAATGTACGGAAAAAGATAATGACTAAAACACATTAAAATAATGAGGTGTGAAAATGACCATTGATTCATCATAAATGAATCTAATATTATAATTTTTTTTTTCTTTTTCCTAGTGTTTGAGGAATCAATTTAATTTCTATACAAAAAATTAAGGAAATATACTTACATCATAATTATAATTTCATCTTTAAATAAATTTTAACAAAAAATTCATCTCTTTATCTATACGATGACTATTCAAGATGAATTTGTAATGATTGTAGGACAAAAATCATATTCTAAGGTATCGTATAATACACCAATGGAAAATAAGAACATCCCCCAGTAATTGTATACTAAAAAATCCAATGCTCTTATAACATGGTTATTATTAAAATGAATAAACCATCAAGTGAATAAATAAAACATTAACCATCAAATCATCAACAATTAAACAAAAATTATAAAATAGATCATTAAATAAATTACTAATCTTAAAATTATTCATAATATTAAATACAAATATTTAACCAAAATAATATAATTATTTGTTCATATATTATTGAAATATAAATTTAACATTTAACTATAATTAAAATCAATCACTCTTAAAGATTCAAACCAAAAATGTATATTTCATAACAATATAATATCCATGAAATACTATTTAATTCCATAAATAACCTAAATTAACATAAATCCATATTAAAATCATTTATTAACTCAAAAAATAATTCATTCATTCTTCCTTCAAATTTTTTTTATAAATTTCCATTTACCACAGTCATATAAGGTTCCCATTATAGTGAACATCTTCTAAAATTATATTAATCACCTAATCAACAAATTACTTTTCAATGTCATGTTTATATCTATGATAAAACATATGTTCCAAAAATCAATATAATCAAAATTAGTGTTATGATCCCGATATTAAATGAATTTTATTTCTTAAATTCATGGGATTTTTATAAGTATGTGAAAATTTACGGTGCTTGATTCTGAGGCTCGGTGTGCTCAGAATCAATTTCTGATGTCTTTTTCAGGTACGTTTAGTAAATGTATGGGCAGTATTTTATATCTTTTGAACCAATGCTCAGAATTCAAATCTGGGGGTATCTTTGAACTCACAACGTCGGTGATTTCATAGTGATACCTTAACCGAAGTTGGGTTCTAACGGGAATGGAAGTTAGATTATGGGGTTTTTAAATAAATTAAATAAAAATAAGATGATGAATTATTTTTATTTTGGGGTGGTTAAAACCTCTAGGAGGATGATAGAGGTGGGGGCCACAAAACCATAACCTCCCATTAATGGTTATGGCGGTGGGTCCCACAAGCACATAACCTCCATTGGGAGGATATCCTTGGTGGGGCCCACACGGGCATTAAACCCCCTTTAACACCCCATTTATGTGGGAGAAAACTCTCCACCTTCCCCCATTAATTTCATGTGCCACCCCTCACAATTAATTAATTGAACACTTCCATTAATTAATTGGCACCTTTTTAATTCTTTTTAATTAATGCCAAAAATTATAAAATAAACAAAAATTTTATTTTATTTTGGTGGGCATTTATTCAATTGGGGGTGCTTTGAGAGAGAACTCGGAGAACCCTTGGAGAGTTATCTCTCAACGAAGAATGCAAAGAATGTCACTTCATTGTCAACCAAAGAATTACAAACTCTTTCTTTGATCTTCAGCCAAGCCAAAAAAGAAGGATCTGACTGCTAAGAACGCTGATGACACTTCTTCCTCAGCCTCATACCCTAGATTATTTCTCATGACAAGGAACAAAGTCCGCCTTTCCGCGACTTCATCCTATGAGTTAGGGGTTTGAGTTGATTTTGTAACCATTTTACATCGTTCAATTTTTGGATTGAGAAATACCGAATTACACCACCAAAACAAAGAGGTATCAGACTACATGAACATGGCCTGACCCTCACCCATTGTGGTTCTTTTTTGTTGATGATAGTGGTGGTACAGCACTACCACCGGAGGTACGGACCACAAAAAAAGAAACAGTGGTTAGCGACGGGCCGACCATAATGAAACTGGTGGTGCATGGATGACAGGTTGCCAAGAGGGCGTGGTTATGTCGTGTCGCGTGGAAGGAGAGCCACAGCTAGGCCAGGCCGTGTGGTGGTGCACGAAATCGTCACGCCACGTAGAGGTATGAAGAGGTCTGCTACTAGGGCGGGCTGCGGTGGAGGGGTGTGGCTCAGTCACGACATCTAAGAGGATTAGGACCCCGTCGGGTCCCGTGTGTGCCGGACCGGTGCCACCCAGCTCCTGTTGGAGCTCCACCCGAATAGAAGACTTGTTCGGGTGTCTGGGGGGCACGCAGCTTCCCCCTAGTCGCAGCTAAGGCTGACCCCCACAAGGCCATCGGGCCGCCCCCTCGGGCCGAGCCACTCCCTTGGCTGGGCCTCCTTGGTATTGGGCCGCCCCCTCAGTTCGGCCCACCGTCTCAGTCCAGGTCGGAAATACGGGCCGGGTCCGACCCGCAGACCAGGTCGGACCCCAGTCCGGACATGAATAGCCTTAATACATCTTTTCACTTGTATCTTGGGATACGAGTGTCTGATCGACAAACCATCTGTGGAAACAGAAATATTGTAGCGAGATAGTTCTTTTGGCATATCTCACTTGATTTTTGGACACAATTGGAATATGGATGGGTTGGTTTGAACCTAAAAACCAACAAGCCCCCTAGAATATAAATTCCAATAACTAATAGACCAAGCATCTGATTGACACGCCACTTATTGCATTGAGATCTGTATGACAAGGCGGACCTTTGAGACACTTTTGCATGGGTTTCGTGATAGTTGGAGTATTTATCAATAGCTCGTGGAGCGAATCCTCTTGCTGATGAGCAAGCAATGAGCAGAGACTTAGTAGATGGATGAGACTTGATGACTGCTGACCTTTCGAATCAGAGTGTTTTCACTAGCCCAGTGGGATGCGCATCGGTGTGATGCGCCATACCCATAGTTGGGAGCGCCTCTGGGTGACTTAGCAGTCCCATGTTACTTGATAGGAGGAGTACCTTAGTATGACACGAGGGGGAGAGCCTATGTGTGACTTAGCAGACCCACAGTGGGGAGCGCCTATGTGTGATGCAGTAAACCCACTGTACTCGATAGGAGGAGTACCATAGTAGTCCAAGAAGGTGGGAAGCGCCTCTGTGTGACGCGGTAGGCCCACTGTACTCTATAGAGGAGGAGTACACCATCAGCTGAGATTCCGATAGTTTGACTATTGATGTTACATGCTACAACCCAAATAATTAAATCCTCCTTTGAGATGAGTCAATGACTTTTGTGTTTCCTCATGATTTTGATGGGTTACTAGATAACTTAGTTATATGTATGGGGCATATACTTAAGTAAGGGTTATCCGTTGATTCTTTACTTTGTGGTTATCCTTGATGGATATTGTGAGACCTTGAGTGTCTTGGGGTCCCTATTGAGTATCGTTATACTAACCCCTACATGGAATATGACCGCACCTCATTGTTTTGGTTTAAGAAGACAAACTGTGCTGATTATAGCAGAGGGTAGCAGGACTGGATGGTACCAAGAGGTGGACCACATGGTGAGTCTTACACGGAGTGGACGGGCGGACATGTAGTACTGAGGAGGCCATCTTTACCGACCCTTCAGGTAGGGATCTCGAAGGATGATCCAGTAGCTTCTTTACTTCTTTTCTTACTTTCATTTTTACCTATATTATACTATTAGGCTTGTATTTCCGGCCCCCTTTACATTCAACACACTCTTTTGTATACAGTTTTAAATAGTTTTTTACTTCTAGTGGCGTACTATGTTGTGTTTTTTATTGTTATAAAGGCAATGCTTTCCCAGTTTAGGGATATATGCCTTTCATTCTAGTCACCAGCCCATGTCCTATGGATGTTGGGATTAGGGTTGTCACGATATGGGACCCAGGGGATGGGTATTAACAAATTGGTATTAGAGGAGTAGTTTCTATCAGGAAACATATGACTCTGATATTTATTTTCTGTGAAGAAATAGTGTTAAGGTTATTAAATGGGGTTTTCAGTTCAGGGTGTCCAGTGCTGGTACAGGTAGCCGACGTGTCCATACACTATGACCCTGACAACTGATTTTAGAATGAGTGCACAAAAACACAGATTACGTGTGTGCTTTCAAAATATTCTCTTAAGTCAGCTCAACCAGGTTATCTCACTATGTATAATATTTTGACCGTGTATCATCTATTCCTTTTAGGATGCCTCCTTGACTAACCTTTAGATTCATACGCTCTGACAGCCCACTGAGAAACGAGGCCTCGGTGTAGGGCCCTTTACCAGTAGAGGCACCAGTGGTACCACTAACCATTGAGCTATCGATGCCACCAGCCCCAGCAGTAGACGATGAGCACTGTTTGAGGGTGCTTCATGAGTTCAAGTTCCATAGGCCACCCATGTTCTAGGGATAGATGGACCCACAGGCGGCTAAGGATTGGCTGGAGGTTATGGTGAGAGTCTTTAGTCTGGTCAGGATGCCAGCAGACCTCATGCTGATCCATGTTGCGAGTCTCCGTCAGGCAGCAGCAGGCAGATGGTAGAGCCTGATGCTCCAGGTCCACGAGGAGGTGACACTTCTATGGGAAGACTTCTAGATCCTATTCCATGTACTTTTTGTACCATCCAACCTTCTTGTGGTGTGGATACATGAGCTACTTCATCTGCATCAGGGCATCATGACAGTAGCACAATACTCAGTGAGTTTCACGGACCTCTCTCAAAACTCCACAAATATGTTATGGGACCCATTCTTCAGGTCCCAGAACATCGAGCAGGGGATTATGTGAGAGATCATGGCATCTATGATATCCCTCAGCATCCCGACACCGGCGGGTGTGTTAGAGAGAGCCCTCCTAGTGGAGAGTTTTCTTACTTAGCAGTCAGCAGCAAGATGACCCACCACTAGTTGACAAGAAGCAGAGTCTTCTACATCTGGCAGTAGATAGATGACACAGAGTTCCAAGAGGACCAGACCCATGGGTGGACGACCGCATGACTCGGGATCAGTTGTTCGGGGCACCCGGGGAAGTGAATTATATGCCAGGATCAGACAGTGCGACTCATGCGGTGGACAGGGTCACATGGCTCTTCACTATTCGACCTGGCTTATAGATGATCAACAGACAGTTGAGGGACCTCCTACGTAGAGGGAGAGGTTTGATCGAGGTAGTCTACAAAAATAGTAGGCAGTGCTGGCAGAGGAGCTGGTCGTGCAGCTGGTGGTGGATGACGTTATGAGGTGCTACCACCACAACCACTTGTAGGTCCACCCTGACTGTAGGGAGCAGGTGGACAGGGGATAAATCAGCTTCAACAAGCTGAGTCATACGAACAGGGTGCTCCGGAGATGATTCGAGATACTATATGTGTCTATCCACCTTATAGGCAGTTCATATAGACACAGGTTCCAGTAATTCGTTTCGTTCCACTACCCTCATTCCGGGCTCAGATATTTAGATGGAGAAGTTGGATCGATTCGTACGGCTATAGACTCCTACAGGATCAGACTCGATGATTACGCACTGGTGCCGGCAGTGTGAGCTTACTCTAGGAGGTGAGAGCTTCGACTGGGATCTCCTTGTAGAGGCATCGAGGCCTTACGACGTCATACTTGGTATGTACTGGTTATCTATACTCCAATATCAGATTGACTGTATTATGAAAAATGTGTGCTGTATTCGCACGGATGGGACTAGGTTTACCTTCACCGGTGAAAAGGGAACCTTTGCAGTGCAGGACAGACTTACTTAGAGGGGGGTGCAGCCAATCACTAACCAGTTGGCTTGACATACCATCAGAGTACTTGATATAGAGAGTCTGTCATATCATGTATTGGTGGACCATTATGCCAATGTTTTCCCTAACGATGTCCCAAGACTACCACCTCGTAGAGAAGTGGACTTCTACATTGACATGTACCCCAGGACAACACCAATAACTACTCCAGCATATCAGATGGCTCCCCCTGATCTTCGTGAGCTGCAGGTACAGCCGGAGGACTTGAAGAAGAAGGGATTCATCCAGCCCAGTGTTTCTCCCTAGGCAGCCCCAATTCTGTTCGCAAAGAAGGTGAATGGGAGCTTGGGGATTTTTGTTGACTACCATCGCCTGAACCATGTAACTGTGAAGAAAAAGTACACACTCCCAAGTATTGATGACCTCTTTGACTAGCTAAAGGGAGCACAGTGGTTCTCGAAGATAGATTTCCTATCAGGCTATCAACAACTCAAAGTTCGAGATGAGGATGTGCAGAAGACGCCCTTCAAGTGTCGGTATGACCACTATGAGTTCTTTGATTTTCCCTTCAGTGTAACCAACTCTCAAGAATTGTTCATGTGTCTCATGAAAATGATCTTCCAGCCATACCTCGATCCCTTTGTCATGGTTATCATTGATGACATTTTGATCTACTCTACCACCGAGGAGGATCATGCCTACCATTTGCAGGTGGTACTGGACACCCTCCGAGAGCACCAGCTTTATGGTAAGCTCTCAGAGTGCCAATTTTGGATTCGATAGGTTCAATTATTGGGGAATGTTATCTTGGAGACTGGAATTTCAGTATATCCAGTGAATATTGAAGTGATACTTGCTTGGGAGACACCCTTGATTATATCAGAGGTACAAAGTTTCGTGGGCTTGGCTGGGTACTACCGGAGGTTCATTCAAGACTTATATAGAGTTGCAGTGCCACTATCATCCTTTACGAAGAAGGGGAAACACTTCATGTTGTCTGATAGATGCCAGCAGATCTTTCATGTGCTGAGGGAGAGGTAGACTAGTGCCCCCATTTTGAGGCTTCCAGAGGAGGGCGTAGGGTACATAGTTTATTGCGATGCATCAGGGACCAGACATGGGTGTGTCCTGATGTTGGAGAGAGCAGTGATCACATATGGTTCTCAGCATCTGAGACAACATTTGAAGAACTATACTACCCATGACCTGGAGTTAGCAGAATTGGTCTTCGCCTTGAAGATGTGGTGGCACAATCTGATGGGAAAATATTTTACCACGTACTCTAATCACAAGATTCTCAGGTATATCTTCTCCCAGAAGGACCTGAACCTGAGATAGCGGGGATGGATTGATTTCCTCCAGGACAATGACTTTGAGATATTCTATTCTCCTGGAAAGCGGAACATTGTTGCAGATCCTATCTGCAAGAGATCTGGTATACAGCTGCTATGAGAGAAGATAGAAAAGTTGGGTTCCTTACATATATATTTTGTGGATAGGGATGGAGCAACCTATCTACAGTCTCTTACAGTCAGTCCCCCGCTTCTTCTATGAGTCAGGGATTTGCAGCGTGGATATGCTGACTATGAGACACGGCGTGCTTAGATATCCACAGCGCAGGCACCAGATGGATTTTATAAAGGTGGGGAACATGTCATCCCCTTTAGGGGATGTACTATGGTACCGGTATCACTTTAGGAGGAAGTGTTGATGGAGTTAAACACAACCCCTCTAGAGGTACATCCCAGAGTGGTGAAGATGTACCAGTACCTCCGACGATATCACTAGTGTCCAGGTATGAAGAAGGAGGTAGCGGAGTTTGTCTCATGATACCTCACTTGTCAGCAAGTGAAGGCAGAGCACCAGGTACCATTAGGATTGGTTCATACCTTAGAGGACCCAGAGTGGAAGTGGGATGGGATATCCGTGGATTTTGTGATAGGACTTCCACGTACATATAGGACTCATGATTCGATATGAGTGATCATTGAACGACTCACCAATTCGTCCCACTTCCTACCGATTAGATAGTAGGGTTTAGTAGAGATCTTGGGATGCCTCAATATGCAATTGATTGTGTGTTTACATGGAGTACCTTCTTCTATTGTCTTAGACCGTGACACACGGTTTATTTCCCGGGTGTGGAAGGGGTTACAGGAGGCTTTTGAGATGCAGATTCATTTGGGCACTAACTTCCATCCACAGACAGATTGTCAGACTTAGCGAACCATCTAGACCCTTGAGGATATTCCCTGTGCATGTGTCCTTGAATTTGGTCGTAGCTAGGAGGATAACTTGCCTTTGGTGGAGTTCACCTACAAATACAACTATCACTCCACCATAGGTATGGAACCTTTTGATTCCCTTTATGGTCAACCTTGCATATCACCACTATGCTGGACAGACCCAGGAGACTCAGCACTAGTGGGACCAGAGATGTTATTGGATTCCACGAAGAAGGTGAAAATCATCTAGGAGTAGATGTTGTCTGCACAGAGCAGGAAAAACTCATATGTTGAAAGGATATGGAGGCCTCTACTGTTCAAGGATAGCGACCATGTCTTCTAATGGTTCTCACCTCGACAAGTTCTATGGAGATTTGGCTGAGGTGGAGAGTTATCTCCAATGTTCATAGGAACTTTTCAGGTCCTCAGCAGAGTAGGATAGGTGGCTTACCTCCTAGATATTAAAGCTCAATTGAACCGAGTGCTTGACGTCTTCCACGTATCTCAGTTGAGGAGATATGTACATGACCCTTCCCACATCATCGACTATAGAGAGCTATACATTGATGACAGGGTGAATTTCACGAAGGTTACAGTGGAGATCAAGGATCAACAGGAGCGGGTCCTTCATGGATGGTCTATATATTTGGTGGGCATTTGCTGGTGGCACTGGAACCTCTAGGAGAGCACATGGGAGCAGGAGGCTCAGATGCGTACTCAGTACCCCCATTTGTTCCCTTAGTTCATGTTTTAGCTTAGGAGGAAGTAAAGCCCTAAGGTTTGGAGAATGTAAACAACCATAAATTCTGTGAAACTTTTTTTCTTAAATTCATGGCATTTTTACAAGTCCGCAAAAATTTATGGCGCTTGATTCTGAGGCCCGATGTGCCCGAAATCAGTTTCTGAAGTTTTGTATAGGTATGTTTAGTAAACGTATGAGCGAGATTTGATAACTTTTAAACCGATGCTCGGAATTGAAATCTAATGGCACCGTTGAACTATTAGGATCGCTGATTTCTTAGTGAGACCATCACCGCAATTGGACTCTAACTAGAATGGATGTTAGATTTTGGCGTTTTTAAATAAATTAAATAAAATAAGGTGATAACTTATTTTTATTTTGATGTTGCTAAAACCTCCAAGAGGAGGATAGAGGTGGGGCCACCACACCATAACCTCCCATGAAAGGTTATGGTGGTGGGGCCGACCCGCCCATAACTTCTTTTGGGAGGATATCCTTGGTGCAGCTCACATGGGCTTTAAACCCCCTTTAACCCCCCCCCCCCCATTTATGTGGGATAAAAATCTCCACCTTCCCCAATTAATTTCATCTGCTAACCCTCACAATTAATTAATTGAACTCTTCCATTTAATTCTTTGGAACCTTATTAATTCTTTTGAATTCATGGCAACAATTTAATAATAGACCAATCTATTGTTTTATTTTGGTTGGAATCTATTCAATTGGTGGAGCTTTGAGGGAGAACTTGGAGAACCCATGGTGAATTATCTCTCAACGAAGAACGTGATGAACACCTCTTCATTTTCCACCGAAGAATGATGAAAAAATTATTCGATCTTTGACCAAACCAAAAGAGAAGGAGCCAACCGCGAAGAACATCGATGATGCTTCTTCCTCAGTCTCCTACCCCAGATGCTTCCCGACATCAATGGAATGATTTCCTCATTTCCACGACATCGCCATACGATGTAGAGGATTGATGGGATTTTGTACCCATTCTACGTCATTCAATTTATGGATTGATAAATGCTGAATGATACAACAAAAACGAGGAGGGCTCGGACCAGACAAACACAGCCCGACCCTCCCGCTTTGTTGTTCTCGTTTGTTGACAATAGTGGTGGCGCAACAATACCACTTGAGGAATGGACCGCGGAAAATGAAAAGGAAACTGACGATGGGCCGGCTGCGAAAAACTGGAGGCATATGGTTGTCGGGTCGCCAAGAGGGCACGACACCGCCGCAATGTGTGGAAGAAGAGGCGCTTCCAGGGCGGGACGTGGCAGAGGCGTGCGACACTGTCACGCCATGCGGAGGCCAACAGAGGGGCGTGATAGAAGGGCGTGGTGTCGTCATGCCGCGTAGTGGTGAAAAACTGTGGCTAGGGCGGGCTGCGGTAGAGCGGCGCGGCGCTGTCGCACTATGCCAGTTTTGTGGAGTGGTTGTCTGCTTGGCCAACCAGGAGGAGCGGGACCCTATAGGGTCCCGCCTGTGCTGGACCGGCACCACCAGGTGCTGGATGGGGCTCCACTTGAATGGAATATCATAATCCTTGATATGATCACACTATATGTTATTTGATTTCCTAATATATGGCATGGTATAAATCCTTTTTTTGTTATATTTCATAATATATGTTATAAGGGGTCATATCATATAATGAAATAGATTTTATTCATTAAAAAATAATTAAATATGACACCATATCTTCAAGGTGATATAATGAATATTGGAAACTATGATTCATAGACACCAAGGTACTGTCACATGTGATAAGATGCCTATTATAAAGCAAAATATAGGCAAAGTGGTGGACCATTAATTGTGATATGATGGATATCATTGGTAGTGATTAATATGAATATATAAAGATATTGCAGGATATTTAGAGAAAGTGGGGAAGCTAATGAGATATTCCATACATAAATACTATGTCTTTATTGATGAATATTCAATGCATATCATAAAGATACACACCCAAGAACAGTAATGGTTTACGATCTTTAGATACTAGATAACTAAATATATTGATCGTGAATGATATTCTATATCTATAGAAATGATCTTTTCACACAGTAAACATATTCGACATACCAAACATAAAAACCATTCTTCATAACCAATGAAAAAAAAAATTAGAAAGGGATAGATCAAACTTCAAGAAAGGGAAATCATAGGTTACAACAATCAATGATTATAAGTGAGCATATGTTAATCATAATGTAATTATAGTATGATTCTAACCTATGAAAGTCTTAACATACCATTTAAATATATTTAGTCATAAATCCAGGAAAAAAGATTTATCACAACAAAATTCAAAAGACAAAATACTAGGAAATCGTCAATAATAAATCATGATCTATAAAAACAAATCATAAGCATAATACATATTTTATGGATACCCATATGAATAGAAAATCATTACCTTAATAAATATTTACATTCAAGACTATTGTAGTACGGAAAGTCCCATAGTTGATTAGGTTCAATCCTCATTCCAATATTTCCATTATTTACATTCACCTTGAATACTATCATAGTAAAAACAATCCCATATTGGAATGGGTTCACTCTAAATTACATAATTTCCTTACTCAAGGTTCTCTCTCATGAATTCAATAGGGGACATAGTCCGAGAGTTTATTGACTTCACTCCCAATTCCCACATTTCTATAACTAATGTTCACTCCCAAGAATATCATCGTAGACAAATTCCCTCATTAAATTTCATTCATTAAACATCATAGTCCATAATATCCCATTAGATCTCATAATTTACCCTATCAATTGGATGCCTATATAATTTTTGTGTCACCCATATCATAATGTAAACCAAACATTAGTGTGAAAAAGTTCATAAAAATAGTAATAATTTAAACCAAACATAACTTGTGATAAAATATATGACTCATAAAAATTATGTCATTATTTAACCAGAACATTGTACAGTAATAGTTTTCATATAACCATCCTTAAACCATCATTATCATAATACAAAATAAGAAATAAATTTAATGGTGTCCCAAGTTTATTTACCTAGTAATGTATAACAATCCATTGAATATTATGAGATTGATAAAAATTATCCTTATATGATCATTTAATCATTTCATTGAATATATATATATATATATATATATAAATTTCATTATCTATCTTTAAAAATACAAATTCCAATATTATTGGGAAAGAATTTTTAATTGAAAATAATTATACAAACATGTTATGGATTATAATTATAAAATATAAATATAATAGAGGGAAAATTAATTCATTCAGTAAATGTGAAAACAAGTATTCCATTTAGAATTTTGGTGAAAAAAATCAAAAGTAACTCATCGATAAATTGAAAAAAAAGATTCAAATGTGAAACATTGAACATAAATTATGATATGGTTAAAGATGAATTAAAATAATAATTTTTTCATAGAAAATAATATTCTTGAATTTATTCATTGACCATGGGAATGGATGAAAAATCTATCCATTGAAAGAGGAAATAAGTTCTTATTTATTTAAAATATGATCTCAATAATTTTATGTAATAGAGAGGGGGAAATAGAAGAACAAATTTGAAGTTATATAAAAAAAATAAATAATTATAAAATAATTTATTTTCAATTCTCATGGATCAAATAATTTTCCTCAATGTAAATATATAAAATATAACCCTAAAAATAAAAGATATTGTAATATAAACTCTCGCTAATTGGGTAACTTTTCAATCAAAAAACCTTGAAAGATTTAACCTAAAATGAAATATTAAATAACATGAGTATAAATTGATTCATGATATGTCATAAAAAATGTGTATTATATACAACACATAAATAAACAAGTGAGGAATAATGAATATACCTCACAAAAACAAACGTGAGATGAGAAACCCTTACCTCGGGTATTGTATTGCCTCTTACAAAATTTACACTCATGTATTATTAATGTATTCTTATTATAAATATATTCCATAACCATAGTATTAAATTATATTGTATTTATCATTGATATATAATTTATTATTATCCATTTATTAATAATTCTTCATTATAATGATCATTATAGTCAAAACAGGTCATCTTTGAATGCATGTTTTGGTTAGATGGTTCAACTCATTCCACATTTGATATGATTTCATAATAAATATAAAATTAATAATTTATTAATTAACATATTTATTCATTAGATAAAATTTATTAACCATTAATAAAATTTCATTATGAAAAATTACTTACATCCCATCATCAAGATAGTTGTCTGTACATATGAACGAGTGATGTCTCCACATAAAGACAGGTTGAATAAAATAAGGGTATATAATAATTATCATTTATACATTAATTATTATTTCATAATAGTTATATATATTCATTCAATTATACATTATGACCATCTATGTAAATAGATAATTAAAAAAATACCATCTCTTCCTAGAGGACTTTGTCTAAACATACACAAGTGAAACGTCATCATTTTACAATAGATAAAAAGAATATAAAAATTGGATATGACATGATTTAAAAAAACCATTTTATAGTGAAAATACTTATTCTATAATGATAATATGGCTATAATTCTTTTATGATGTTTATGAAAAATTAAACATGAAAAATATTAGTAAAACATATGCATGTACTTTGGATATTCTCTATTCAGAATCACCTAAAATAATGTTTGAAGGAAATTTTAGGAAGACTCTCACCTCATGGACATGTATAAATATTTTGGTATAATATTTCTACAAATATTTTTAATGATATATATAGCTCATTTGGTGTGTATAATATAGGATAGTAGGTTCCCTTTTTATGTTAGGGTGTTGTAACTCCTGTAAATAATAAAATCCTTTAAATAAAATAAATTCATTTTCTAGTAAATATAGTATTAAAGAGACCAAAAATAGATGATAAGATAAATTTGGTTGTAAATCCACTTAACAAATACTATTTATACATTTTCTTATGTTGTTTTATGTTTTATTGGTTTAGTTTAACCCCATGTTGACCATTTTAACTTTTACTATATTAATGAATTTTATCCTCAGGTACTATTCATTAAGACCTAAAAGGAAATTTAACACATTAATAAATTTTAACACGGTAATTTATAAAATAATCTCTATTCTATAATATTCAATATATAGGACTGTTATTTATTAATTTTAAAATATGTAAGAAAATAGTCAACTGAAACTATTGTTCGAAAAATGTAATTTAAGTATTAAAATGGATTTAATCTAATTAATTTTCTAAAAACCCCATTATAAGAAAATTAAACTATTTGGATAAATATATAATCTAGAAAATTTCATTAAATAATACTTAAATGGTGATTAAATTAATTTATTAACAAAATGTCTCATTCTATGCATAAATATGGTCTTAAGAAAAAAATATTGTTACCTTCAAATGATTTTTTTCATTTTTAACCAATTGATAATCATTGAATTCATTTTGTATATTTTTTAAAATAATTCTTCATAATTTAAATTTTCCTATTCAGCCCCACTAAGCCAAAAAAAATTGATATAATCATCACATTATTTAATAATATTTTAATAATATACCAAGGTTTGTTTATACATTGTTTTCCATGTAATATAAGCTATAAAAGTTATAAAATTTAATTTAATTAAAATTTATAATAAAATATATAGATGTTTTAGGTTATATAATGTGTCATAAAGTTTTAATATAATAATAAATAATGATATTTTCTATGTTGTAAACCATGTCATTGAATAATATATTTATGAAAATTAAATTATAGATTAAATTATATATTTTCTTGCATGGTTATATGATAAAGGAAATTTTATTTTCTATTATTTATTTTGTATATACAGTTTTTACAAATTTAATAATTAGGTAAAATATATAATTAATGGTTAAATTTTTTTAGTCATATATAAAATAGGTGTCTTTATTATTAATTATTAATATTTCATATAGTTGGATTTTATTAAATGAATAATAATTTTTATATAAAATGATTATATATTAATTTTATGGTTATTTATAAATTTATTATAAATTATAAAATTAGGATATATATTTATGATTTTATAATGAATTTTGAATTATTCCAAATTTTTTATTTCAAATTGTCAAATTAAAAATCCTTATTTGAGAAATTATTTAAATAATAACAAATTATTTTATATAATTGATATTATCAAAGGTTTAAATAATATGAAATCTGTAATATTTTTATTTGGTAAATTTTTTACAAAGTAGACATAAAATATTAATTTTTTGTATTAAGGATATTTAATAATTAACTTAAATAAATATAATATGCTAATATGAACGAAATTATATAAAATATATATATATATAGTTTATATTTATTTGACTTATGGTATATCCAAAATTGTGGTAAAATTGTAATGTGTTTATAATGTCATTATTATTAATTATTTTTGAATAGTAATCTCATGTATAAATTTATGAATTTTTCAATTATTTAGTATTGTTACCTGTTTTATTCAAGAGTATAATTTTTTTTCAGGAATTTTTATTAACTATTTTCTTTAAAGGTGTTTCAATATATTTTTTAACGTATCATACATGAAATTTATTAGTTTTAATATTGTTATAATGATTAATTTTGTATTATTCTACCTTCAATCCAATGGGTTTATGAATTATGATCTTGAATTAAGAAGTTATTTTTTGATTGGAAATATTAAGTGCCATATTTATGATATAATTATGGTATATATGGGCAGTTTAACCATGGTTAGTGGGTTTTTGGATGATATTTATGACTACCCTAAGGGAATATGATCATTATAGAAATGTGGTGTTTGTATAGTTTGTGCTCCACAATTTCTCTTATCAGGATTTTTGTTTCATATTATTGTAAGAATTATGTGAAAGTTTTTCATGTACCTTATTAATGTGATACGATTAGACATTTGTAAATATTTTTATCTATCCATTTAGTATTTAACACAATATATGATATGTGTAAATAGATACATGTGAATGTGGTTTGGAAATATTGATTTTGTAAAAGGAATATAGATTAAAACTTTATATCATTTGAATTATTCATGGCTGAAAAGGGAATATAAAATATATGATATTGTCCTATTAATATCCTCTTAAAAATAATAATTGTTTCATTCCTTCCATAAGGAGAAAAATCTCATGACCTCAATAAGTAGACAGTGTTGGTTTATACTAATCATGGGTTCCCATGGGTTATATTATGTAAGGCATAGTGGAAATGGGTAACTCTAAGAGTTAGGTATCAATTTCCCATTATACAATGTGGGTTAAACATAGATATAAACAAATGTAGGACAAGATACTAGAGAACAATAAGTGAGACAATCCATAAAAGAAAATTGATAAGGATGTCATGACCCGACCCACTATGGTCAAACCTATGACTACCCTAATCCCACCTCTAATAGGAAAGGGTGTAGAAACCAGTGCCACAAAAGAATATCCCCTAACTATGAGGAATTATCCTAATGTACCTATACACACACACACATCTCTAGGACCAAAAAATGCTAAAATTGTAAAAACTAAAACCAATTCATGCAATCATTTATAATCCTACAACATAGTAAAATAATTAATTTTTGAAAGAAAATATGGATATGTAAAATCCCAACCAATAACTGTATTGAGTCCAACCTTCTCCAAGGGGGGTTAACAATGATCAATTGAAATTTATTAGTAAAAAACTTAGATAGTCAAGATCAATATATGCTCCACCTTCTCTACATCCTTTAGTGTTATCGTCCAATGGGTCATTGTCTTCATAAGACATGGAACATGTGGGAACATACCATGCAGGGGTCAGTGTAACAAAACCTAGTAGGACACCCGAAAAACACTAAACATGAATCACCATGTCCAGTTTCTAAATACAAAATATACCGATCAATGTATTACATAAATACACATATATACTTTGGATGGAAATCACACCACCCAACTATCACAACCAACTACCATCCATATCATTCTACTCGATGTAACTCTTGTTCCCATAGAATCCACTCCACAAGCCATGTTGTCAAAGGATAATCTCGTTGATGAGGTCTATATCCTTAGGCCCTATCTATGAAATCGCACCAGTCTCAGTTGACCCATACTCTAGGATTTGGGGTCACTCCCAAAACCATTGGGGGGACACCATGAACCAAATTGTGATCAAAATGCTATGTTGGGGATCAAATGAAAATGATTCCACAAACCCAACCGATATGGGAAGGTAGATGGAATATCAATGTTCTTATAAAGGAGGACATGTTGATTACAAAAACCCCAACTAGGGTATAATAATGACATATCACCTTAGTGTATTATCATAAATAGACACAAAAATCTCAATCTAATACATTTTATATAGAGTGGATGATAATCCTATGATGTAAATGTAATACCACGTTGTAGTCTTGATGTAATGGGATATGGAAACTCACTCAAACAAGATTGGTCCATACAAATGAAATGAAGCGATAAAAATACCCTTGAATGGGGTACACGAAGTTTCTAACAATACCTAGGATTTCTAGTGTGGTAGGGGCGCACCCAACATGTAAAACTAAATATATATGTTGTTTCAGTGAAGATCATGGAATGTCGGGGTAACTCTACACCAACCCATGTTGTCTAAACATGTTTTTTTATCTCTGGTAGGGTTCTCTATCTATGGTTGTGCCTATTTATAGTAGGTAGCATGTATATCCATGTACATGGTAAGGAAATATCACTGCGCGCTGAACCTCTCCTAGGGTTTCAGCAACGGTGTTGACCGTTGCGCCGGTCCCTCTCCCCCCGGTGGGGGAGGGCCCTTTGTTGAGCAGCAAGGGTGCGGGGTCCCCTTTTCGACCCTTTTTGAACCCAGATATACTTCCTCCCTTTCCCCAAGCCTCACTATGTCTGAATGTACCAGATCTTCACAAAGGGTGCCCTAATCTTCCTCTTTCACTTTTAGAGTTTCATTTAGCCGCTACCCTACTGAATTCACCCTGGTGGCTCGGTTCAAACAGCGGTGCCACTCAGTAGATTCATTTGACCGTCATGTTTTTGTGGCGTGGGATTTACAGGAGCAAGCGACGGTGGGTTTTCTCGATAGCAGGCATATTATGATATGATTCTCGTCGGAAGCAGACCTTACCAGATCCTGGTATGGGGCCCCTCGAAGCCTTAACGACACCTGCTTCTACCTTTTTTGTTTGTCGTATGATTTCCATATGTGGCGTTATTCTCCAATGATGGCGGTTTAGGTGAGTTTCCCTAATCTCACACTACCTATTCAAAATCCTTCTGTGATTCGAATGTTGGCCAATTTGGTTAGAAAATATCTCTGTTTCGATAGCCGAATGGAGTCCCGGTGCCACTCGATTTGTCTGCGCATCTGTGTGGAGGTTGAAATGCCCCTGGTTCCCTTCGAGTACGTGTGGATTACAGTGGGTAAAGAATATAGGTGTAAGCAGCCGTTGTTTTATGAATCATGGTCTGAGTTCTATTCGGGATGAAAGAGTTTGGGTCACTCGCAACCTCTATGTCATCGGGTGGTGCCGACTCCCACCAAGACGACCATGGATTGTTGTATGGGGAGGCAAGCCTCAGCTGATCCCGGAGTGCCTGAGCAGAATATTGCGGGTGAGGTTCCTGAGAGTACAGATGCAAGGGGTTCACTGAGTGGACCATGGGAGGTGGTTCCCATGGTGGATAAGGATCCTGAGCAGTCCCCAGTACATGTGGAGCCTGGATGTGCTAATGAAAGGGGTTTGCTGAATGATCCACAGTAGATGAAGGCCATTTCAGGGCTTGGGGGATCTGGCGAGGTAGAGGATATGTCTGGAGGTGACCACAACTAGGAGGTTCTACAATTGGTGGATGAGGGAGTTAGCATGTTGCAAGGCATGGCCTCTTATGCTGAGGTGTTAAGCTCAGATGGTGGTAAGAGAGATATAGGTGTTAAGCTCTATGAACAGGCTAGAAAGAGTACGGTTTCCTTCAGGGGGCTCTGTAGAGGTTAACGGTATTGAGATGGAAAACCATTTTGATGCTCTGGTTGTTGAGGATCCTGAGTATGTGGAGAAAGTGGAGACAACTTCGGAGGGAGCATCCAGTGATGAACGTTCAAGCCGTTTCATTGGCGATACAGAGGACGAGGACCAGGAGAAAAGGTATCCTAGTCCGAGGCGGAGCAAGAATAGAAAGGGAAATGGAAGGAGAAAAATGAATATTCATATTTACCCTTACCGATGGAGACCCGGTCGGTGAAGAAGGCTAAGGACAAACAAAAGGATTGTGACCCTCCCCCCCCCCCCAACGGGGAAATCCAGCAATGGGAGAGGGATGATAATCCTCTTGAGATGCTTATGAGTTAGGATGAGATTATGATAGAAACTAGTCTAATTTTCAATGCTCCTAATGAGGAGGTAAAAAGAATGATGATGAAGATGCTTAATGTGGAAACCAATGATGAGCTGAGTGATTGGATGGACATGCAAGATTTGATTCTAGTTAGGGGGTTCAACAACTGAAAGATCAATGTAGAGGAGTACATCCAGTCTTGGGGAAAGCTGGCATTCAGATTGGAAGATCTTCTGATGGAGTAACCAGACAACCAAGTAAACACCATATCTTGGAAACTGCTTAGAGAGGTTAAAATGGGTAGGCTGCAATTTCACTTTCATGAAATTGTTTTATCTTTCAGTGCTTGACTCTATTTCTCACTTTCTTCCTAAAAAGTGTTTGAAAATAAAAATTTAAATTTGCAGTGCAGTATCCATGTACATGGTGTTCCACTAACTGTGTACTTCTAGTCATATCTGTGTACTTCCGAAATAATACTACGTTATATCATGGTAGGTTCATTTGTAGTGTGACCAGGTAACTTGGCATGTGACCTTTACCTCAAATGAATCCCTAACGTCATTACTAGTTGATTCCATACAACATGTAATCATAAAATAAAAATTGTATTGATTTACAATTCTCGTATCCTCTATAAATTATCCAACAACTTCCTACACATCACTAGACCCATCACCATCCCCTAAATCTATAGATCGGGGGTCATATGATCATTACCGTCATATATGTCTAAAATCCAAGTTCTCAATCATCATAAAAAACCATTCATCGAGATTTTAGTTATCACACATGAAAATCATGAATAAAGGAACCTTATAATCTATTATGGTCCACCTATAATCATCCACTATCATCATCATACCTTGATCATATAATTTTTCACAAACTGCAGCTACAGTATCGATTTGTTGCCCTACATAATGCTCAAACAACAATCATATACATGATATTTGTGGAACCATGGGACAAAAAACAACAAAAATGGATAGTAAAATAATGGGGGAAGAGATCCTAGAGCCAAAAAACATGATGAATGAACCTCAACCATTGTTCACTCATCCTTGACCCATTGTCAAATAAAAAATTTAATGAAGAGAAATAAAAAAAATAAACAAATATAATTCCATCAATTTAAATATACAGATGATGAGAAAAAAAAATTATATTAATGGAACTGATCTAAATTATTCAAGGATTATGAAATGATATAGAAAACAAAAAACCAAACATACTTCCTTGATTTGGGATTGATCAATGCATTATAACAGTTCTTCTCTGTCATCGTTGATGAGATCCACAAATGTTTTTGGAGCAATGATCCATGTTACGGTCCTGATCATTCTTTTTTCAATATGAAATATAAATAATAGTTGTATAAACCCCATGGTATGGGAATCCAGACCTGAGGAAATTCTCATAACCTTACACTTATAAGAGGATTTTGTAACTTCATTAAAAATAAATAAAACAAATTGATTTATCAATTTATTTTATTCATTTACACCCGTGGTTACTTTTTTCACAAAAACCCAACACCGAAAAATGATTCTTTCACACGTAGGGTAAAAAGCATGTTTTGAACTCAATATATTAATCGTATTTTTGACTTGGGCATCTATTTGGGATTTATTATAATTTTTGTAAAACTACATGCATGTGATATTATATATATATTTAATATTCTTGAACTATATATTATGTGAGCATATGGCCTTAGATTCACATGCCATATTTGGACTTGGTCTTGAAAATAACTAATATTATATGAAAAAATTATACAAGAAAAATCCATGTCATTACATTATCCCCACCTTAAGGTTTGTTTTTCCAAAAATAATGAAACCTAATCAAAATGATGTTGGAACTGGGCTAACATATGGGTATCCAACTACCATGTGATCTCCAGAAGATTCCCGTAATACCACTAGACACAAACTAGGGAAATCTATCTCCCAAAAATAATTCACTCATGTAGATCCTAGATCTCAATGAGGCCCTCAACAAATATAGATATACCCTTAATGTTTAACACACACTGATTGATAACATGTAATGGTTCATGCACATACATCCTCAGATAAAACACATGGAAGACGTTATGTACCCAATTTGAATATGGTGGTAGAGATAAGTGGTATGCCACCTCTCTAACTATATGTAGTATTTTAAAGGGACTAATGAACCTCATATAAAAAATTCCACCTAAACCAAATTTCCAATGTCTCTATCGATATGATATCATATTTAATATAAGGTCTCCTCCTAAAAATTTACAGGTATCAATTTTTGGTACACATAAGACTTATTACAGCTATGTATAGTCCTCATATGCTCCAAGATAATTTCTTCCATCTCTGTTGTAGCTTGAATAATGTTTGGGCCCTTGACTTTTGACTCACCTAGGATAGTCTAACAAGGTAGTGACTTGTAGGTTCATCAATTCAAATCCAAGAATGATTCCATAAAAATGGTGGAATGGTAGATATTATAGTATGAAAACTCCATCAAGGATTCGTTATCCTACCAAATTCTACCAAAATACAAGATTCATTCCCATAGCAAGACCTCCAATACCTAAATGTTCTACTCTATTTGGTTGTTAGTCTAAGGGTGAAACACTATGTACAAGTGTAATTGAGTACTAAAGGCCTCTAATAAAACTCTCCATAATTGTGACATGAAATTATTATCACAATCTAAAATGATCATTGACGGAACCCCGTGGAGCCAAACAATCTCTTGCATGTAATGCAATCAAATGCTCTTCACTATACTCTTCTATTGAATAACTAAAATATTGGATGAATTGGCAGGTCTGGCTATGAAATCATAGATGGAATCATGTCCCATGGACCTATATGGTAACCCCATTGTGAAATACATATATACCCCACCAAACTTATACTATGTAAGCTTAAGGGGTTGAGATAAACCAACAAGAAGCCGATGCTCAGTCATTACCTGCTAACAAGTGTGGTATTGAGAGACAAACTATATAACTCCCATATTCATCTCTACTCACCAGAACAGACAACGAAGGTCTTGGTAAATATTCTCCATACATGGATATATCATTCAATGGAATTAATGAAACTCCAAATCCTCATCCTCCTATAAAGTCATAAGTACAATCTCACATCCTCTAAAAAGGATATCAAGCTCCCCACCTTAATAATTTTTATCAGGAGTATGTCTAGAAGATATCTTAGTACATGTGGTTCCATAGTCAGTATCTCCTCACCAATCATCTCTAACATGATATAAAAGTTGGGGGTTTCAACCATTGATTTTATTTCCCCAGAATTTTGGTATAATTTTTTTAATTATATGGGATTATTACGAAATTCTAAAAATCAACTGCATGTGATTCTGAGGACAAGAGTTCCTTGAATGATCCGTCAATATAAAAATTATGCTTTACATTGCGTGCATGAATAGTTTTTCAAAAAATGTGGAAGAAATCATAAATGTGTTCCCAATTTAGATATTTGAGGGCATCGTTGCATTCAAGATGGCAGTTTTACCCTAGGAACAACTTTTGTATAGTCTCCACGGGCCTCGAGTGAAAATCCCAAAAATTTCATAACCGTAAATAAATTAATAATATAAAATTATAATGTTTTAATTCATATAACCCACGAATAGTGACTCATATTGAAAATATGACACCACTGTTGAGCTATTGAGGGTATTCTTTCCTTACGATGATCATGACTGTGGCCTTCTCGGGCCAACAGTGGAAGTTAGTTTTTTCCCGTGAATAAAATTATTAAGTAGAAATTATATCATTGTTAGATTTTTTAACTCTTAAATGGTATCTTGGATCATAAATAAAAGAGTACCATTGATCTCGTGGGGGAATGAACCCCTTAGGAAAAGCCTAACCTTGACTGGCATGGGTCAAGGGTGATTATTAATAATTTATTGTAATTTTTAACGTATATTCAGTAAAGGTGCGGGAAAAAATTTCTATCATTTTAATTGGTGCCCAGCTTAAAAATCATAGGGAACCATTGTGTTCTTAGAACTATGATTATCTTAGGAAAAGCATAACATTGACCTGCAAGGGTTGGATGAAAAAATAAATTTTTAGACTTCTCAAAAACTCATAAAATAACTCCATGAGTTATTTTATCACTTTTTGTAACTGTTGAGTGATGTGGTAGAACCACAGAGTTATTAGGTCATTCAATGACTAGACCATTGGGTGGCATAACCTCGACATTGGTTGTTTTAATGTAACAAAAAATTCTTTTCATTAATGAATGAAATCAATTTAATGTAATGTGGTTGGTTCATCACATCTATTTTAACAAATCTTGGGCATGGTTCTTGTGCACTCACATGAGGAACCTCTAGCATAGTGCCGATGACAACATCCTCAAACATGGAATGAAGATTCAATGCCTTAGAGGATATGTACTAGACAAGAACGAATTCCAACAAACACACATTGAATTTTGTATCTTACTCATCATTTTCTCCCCTACCATCGTATTCGAGGTACGGGTTATGGGCATAATTCCTATGTTTTTATCGTTAATTAATATTTTGAAAAACTTTGATCAACTACCCAATGGATTGATCCATGTTTCATTCTATAAATGAAATAGTATAATGTGGGGCTTCATTATATTAGTTTTTAGGATTAAATAATCCATCCAATGTTATAATGCTAACATGGAGTGTAAGGGCAGAGCAGAACAAGGCCTGAACCATCAGCTAATCTCAAGTGGGTGTAATTCTTCATGGGTGATGAAGAAACATGGAGAAAAGGAGAATCATTGAGCTGTGCAGTGTAGGCACCATCTCGGGAGGCCCGTAGGTGCATAAAGGATGGGAATTAGACCACTGGAGATTCGTCAGTGGCATGTGGAAGCATCGCTGGTGCGGTGGAACTGCAAACTAGAGCTGGTGGCATCTAGCTACCACCGACCATGATAATGAGGCAGTTGTCAAAGGCACAGTGGGGGAAAAAGGGCTAGCCAACATTTTCCGGCCATGTTAGAGGAGGGCGGCACAATGCAGCAGCATGTTGCATAGGAAGGCTACAGAACATGATAGACTTGGTCCATGGGTTCTATAGAAGACTAGTCCAGCTATATAGGCCTAGTGGTTCGGCGCCAACTAGAACCACTGCCTTGAAACTAAATAGACTTTTTTCCATTCGGTATGTGAGCAAACCCTCATGACTGGAAAGCGGGCTGAGCCATTCCGTTACCCAGCGGGTCGCGCCCAACCAGGTGGGTCGGGCCGCACCCGCGGCCAATAGGCCAACCCCTAGCCTGGTGGTCTAAATCGGGCCTAGGTGAACCAAACTGAGCCCAGCCCCATTCAGACCAGTCTACGTGGGTTGGGTAGGGCCGGTCTGACAGGGTCAGATAGTACATTAACCCTTTTCGTCATAGTTATGCTTAAATGAGCATATCTTCTAAACCATACGTTTTTTTGATGAACTATCTATGGAGATGGAACCCATAGGATGTGGTGGTACTTATGAGATACTCCACATAATTATTAGAGAATGTTGGGGTACAAATGGGTTGGATCAAATATGATGCCAACTGGGCCTTCAGCACTAATAGGCTTATAACATACAGATCAAACATCTGGTTGACACGTTGTATGTTGCATTGTAACCATTATGACATGGTGGTTCATTGTGTTACTTCTTCATGAGACTTTGTGCATTTCGAAATATGAAAGATGTCTTGAAGAGTATATCCTCCTGGAATCAAGTGTGCTTTATGAGGGAATCTAGTGGTTTGTTGTGATGTAAAAAATGAATAACAATTCATTATTGGTCAGCACCAAGTGATCATATGTGGGTTAGCATCGATTGATCCAGTGTGGGTTGTCAATGAAAGATCCTATCTGAGTTAGCACTGAGTGATCTTCTGTGGGTCAGCACCAATCGATCCTATTTGGGTCACCACCTAAAGATCCTCTGTGTGTGTGCACTGAGTGATCCTATGTGGGTCAGCACCGAGTAATCTTATGTGTGTCAGCACCTAGCAATCCTATGTGGATCATCACCGTGTGATCCTTCATGGGTCATCACCAAGTGATCTTGTGTGGGACCGCACTAAATGATCTATCATGGGTTAGCAGCTAGTGAAGCTGTGTGGGTCAGCCCCGAGCAATCCTTTGTGGGTCAGCAACAGAGCCTCTTAATAGAATAAGATGATATTTCATTACAACTAATTATTTTTACATCTTCACTTATTTTATAAATGGTGTGATATGAATTTTTATTGCGCTTTGTGATTGAGATCACGCTTTGTGGTTTTTCCTTTGTGAAATTTTAATAGACCATTTGGTGGTATTGAGGTCCCTACTGATTATTGTTTTACTGACCACTATATGGGTTTATCCCACACCATAATGTGTCTTATGTATATGATGGTCAACTAGACTGAGTCTTGAGGAGTTAGTGATAGATGGTGCTCGGAGGTGATTGAAAGATAGTGAACGGAGGTAACCGATTGACCCGGAGAGCCACAATGATAAGTTGTACCAACCCTTTAGGTAGGATCCATGGAAGACGACCTTAGGAGCTGTTTTTCCTTTTTGATGTACTTGAAGTTCAATAGGGCATGTATTCTGGCCCCATTTCTTTCAGTACATACATTTTCCAATAATGATGGTTTTAATTTGTTGTTGTACCACTCTTAATCAATTATGTTTTTCTTGTGCGTAGTGTTCCCTTTCTGTGTGTGTACAATTTTTGATTCAATACCTTCCCGGTTTAGGGATATGCCTTTCCAGTGCAAGTCACCATCCCCAGCACTATGGATGGTGGGCTTAGGGTATTCATGGAACAATCCCTGAGGGATGAGTCATGAAAAAGTGGTATTAGGGGACATTTGTTTCTAATAAAAGAACTAAGAATCTATGTTTTCATTGAATGAATAGTGTTATGTGTCTTGAGTTGAGATTTCAATCCCGGGAGCCCCGTGTTGGCATGGAAGTTGATGTATCCATACACTAGGTTCCTCAATTCTATTTTCTGGATCGGTACATGAAAATACTGATTGTGTGTGTTTTTGAGATGTTTCTCTTTTGATCACTTTCAGGTCTACTCACCAGGTATTACATATTGGTCGTGGTTCATCTTGATTCTCTTTCAAGATGCCTCTAGATAGCCATCAAGCCAGGATTCAAATGTCTGACTTGGGGGATTTTCCACAGTGTGATGAGGCTTTATTACAACAATTATTTCCGGAGATGTTACTTTCTGGCGGTGTCCCAACTATAACACTACTCTTTCGGTAGCAGTTACTACTAGTGCTACCGGTATAGGAAACATATAGGCTCAATGCATTACATGAGTTTTAGTGAAAGATACCCCTCTAATTCTGAAGCAATCTTGACTCAAAGGTCACTAAGGACAGTCTTGTGGTGGTGACTGAGTTTCCATCAATCCAGGGCACCATTAGATCAGATGGTGGTTCTGGCAGTGAGAATTATATGTTGCTCAATAGGTTGATGGAAGGGTTTATATTTGACCTCTCTTACAATGAAGAGACTTTTTTCGTAGAAAGAGATTGAGAATCTTCCTTAGAGAAGGGGTTATCCTGCCACGAAAATTTAAGGGGGGGGGGGGTTGTTCCCAATAGCTATTGCAATTTTGATAGGATGACATGTCATTAATTGATTATTCATTGATGTTTACTGAGCATTCTAGGTACTCATTGAATATTATACAACAAGTTATTCAGGGCACAGTCCTCTGAGAGAGATGTGTTAAGGGACATCCGAGCCCGCACTATTCATATGGGTATTCCAACTTATGATAGGATTCTAGAGAGAAACTTAGTGGATGAATGTTATTTCGCTAAGTAGATGCAACCAACATATGTTAGCAGTGGAAAACTAGAAAACTCACATCAGTCTTAGAGACAAGGATGTCAAAATGTTTCGAGAAAAAACTGATAGTGATAGATGAATCTATAGGGAAGAAGAGATGGAGTAAGAGAATGGAGAGAATCATGAGGTGCTATGCATTTTTTTATTTTACAACCAACACCCCAATGTAGTCCCCACCAAGCTAGGGGAATTAAAGGATAGGGGAAGGATGTAGCTTCTTGCAGTCAAGGAATGTGACCCAAGGGCTCTAGGAATGACCCGAGGTATGGAATGTGACTACTACAAGCTACCGTGTTAATAGAGATATGTACTAATAATTCATTCTTGTCACGAATCTTGTTTATGAACATCATTTTTTGGTTAAACTGTTTACTTGACCCTTACGTCTAAAGATACCAATGAGAGGAGACTTTATAATCACATTTATGACTACGGTGTGATCTGGCTCGTGAGGTGAGAGTTTTAGATGGAACCACTTGGTGGCAGCGTCGTGGTTTTACTATTTTAGTTTGGGTATGGATAGGTCATCTATAGTTCATGCTCATATTGAATATTTTAGGCCATAGGTTTTGGTATACCTATAGTGTTGGAATAGTGTTTTCCTTGGTTAGTGAAAAATGAATCCCATGTAGCATGGGATAAACTCATGCATAGAAGGGTGTAGCTGATCACTCTAAAGATAGCCAAATTTACCCTCAAGGCAGTTGGAGTTTTGATTTTTCAGTTCCCAACAGTAGTGGAATAGTTCAGGAACATCATTTCTAAAGGTGTTTCTAGGATTACCCCCCCTCAGGGAGAGGGAATTCTGAATTATCTCGTACCCAGGGATGAAACTGATATCTAGAACTGCATATTGAATGGATCCCACGACTCTCTGGGAGGGGGGATTATAATTGGGATACTTGTAGAGGAAGGGATAAGTAAGAAATAGTGTTTGAGGTTATGTGTGGATTATCGAAACATTAAATAAGTGGTTGTGGAGAATGAGAACTCACTACCTGAGGGTCGATGGCACAACAATCAGTTTAAAGGGGTGGAAATTCGTGTGGATGGAAAGGTGTCTGTTGTCTTTCAGCAGCTGAAACATTGGTGATGGCTAGAGTTTCTACAGGACTATGTCATTGAGATGGTCTACACACTGTTAAGGTAAACATAGTAGCATACACAGTCAGCAGGAGGTCTTGGTTACCTTTTCTGAGTGAGGTGATAGAGGAGCTAGCTGTGATACTGTTATCCTTCACGGATAGTGATGCAGCATCTTACCTCTAGTCCATGACAGTCACTCCCCCACTTCTTTTGTTAGTTAGGGAGAAATAGATTTTGGATGTTGAAGGAGAGACTAATGTGCTCAGATATCCTTAGGGTATGCCCCTGAAGGATTTTATAAAGGTGGGGAGCACATCATCCTTTTCACATGATGCATCATGGTACTAGTGACATTACTATAGGATGTGTTGAGTGAGTTTCGCACATCCCCTTTTGTAGACATCCGTCTTGTAAAAGATGGACAAGGACCTCCATCATCCGTATTGGTGTCCAGGGTTGAAGAAAGTAGTGGAAGTGTTCGTATCACGATGCCTCACTTGTCATCATGTGAATTTTGAGTATTAGGTTCCCCCATTCTTGAGAACAGCTTTTTATCCCCTGACTGATGGAAAAATGGAGCAGACAATACATACCTTGTAGGACATGCTTCATGCTTATGTATTGTTTTTTTTCATAGTCGAGAGGATCCCCTACCACTGGTGGTGTTCTCATACACCAATAGTTATCACTCCACCATCGACATTGAACTGTTTGAGTCCATGAATGGGTGACCGTGTAGATTACCTCTATGTCAGACATAACCAGGGAAGTCAACATTTACAGGTCTAGAGTTGGTACAGGATACCCCTGAAAAGGTGTAGATCATCTAGGATCAGGTGAATACTGCACATAGTAGGAACATGTGTTATGCTGGTGGGAGATGGATATCCTTATAGTTCAAGGAGTGTGACCATGTCTTCCTATGGGTCTGACCCCAACGGTGATTATAGATATTCATTCGGGGCAACAAGTTATCTCTAATGTTCCTCTGGACATTCAAGATTCTTAGTTTAGTTAGCGAGGTAGAATAATTCCTAGATATTCCCCCATAAATGAATTATTTTCTTAATGATTTCCATGTGTCGTAGTTGAGTAGATGCGTGCAGTATAAATTTCACATTATCCACAAGGGAGAGTTGACCATTGACGATGGGGAGACTTTTAAGGAGTTCCCGGTGGAGATAAAGGATCGAACGGAGTGAGTCCTTTGTGGATGGTATATCCCTATATTTCATGTTTGATGGTAGCATAGGAACCTCTAGGAGATCACATGGGAGTGGGAGGCTAAAATTCGTGCACAGTACCCTCATTTGTTTGATTTGGATTTATTTTGGATTTCGGGGATGGAAATATCATTTGTGGGAGAATGTAATGTCCTAGAATTTATGCATATTTTTTTAATTATATGGAACTATTATGAGACTGAAAAAATTGATGAAACATGATTCTGAGGCACGAAGTACTTTGAAAGATTCTTCGAAATAAATGTTAAGCATTAAAGAGAGCGTGTGAGCAGTGTTTATAGAACGAAGTGAAAAAACACTTATATGGGTTCATGGATCTAAAATCTAAGGTAACCTTTTCATTGAGAATTCGGTGTTTACCCTAGGTATGACATATTTTTAGATGGTGCATTCCCCTATTGAGAAAACCCCAAAATTGTATAATAGTCAATAAAATTATTAAATAAAATTATTTTATTATTTAAATTCTTATTACCCACGAATGGTGACTCAAATTGAAAATATGAGACAACCATTGAGCTCGTGAGGGTATGTATTCCTTAAGAAGATTCTATCCTTGGCCAACGTGGACCAACATTGGATGTATGTTTTTTGATTTACATAAAATAATTATGTAGCAATTAATTTTTGGTTAAATTCTTTAACTCTGAAACGGTAACTCATATTGGAAATAAGAGAGTACCATTTTGTGAGCGTGTGTTACCCTTTGGAAGAGCCCAACCTCGACTAGCATGGGTCGAGGGTGACTATTAATAATTTTTTCATCTTCATAAAGGTACATTCAGTAAACATGTGGGTGATGATTTCGATCATTTGAACTAGTGCTCAGATTAAAAATCCAAGGGTGTTGTTAAATTTCGAGAACTAGAATTTTCCTAGCCAAAGCATAACATCGATCAGCAAGGGTCTGATGAAAGAGATAATATGTGGAAATTAAAAAAAATTATCAAATAACTCCATGAGTTATTTTATCTCTTTTTGTAACTGTTGTGTGATTTGGAAGAACCACAGAGTAAATAGGTCATTTAGGGACATAAACCTTGCGCTGTGTAACCATGACATAGGTTGTTTTAATATAACAGAAAATTCGGTTCATTAACAATCCACATTAATATTATGCAATGTGGTTGGTTCCTCACATCAATTTAAACATATCTTGGGCTAGGTTTATGTGCACTCCTGAGAGGAACCTCTAGAAAATTGCAATCGATGACTTCCTCTAACGTATAATGGAGCTTCGACAACTTAGAGGATTCGAACCCGAAATCGACGAACGCCAACAAACACGCATCAAATGTAGTCTCATCCTCCTCATCTGAAATGTTTATCTATGTAATCTAGGTAGGGGATAGCTTCTTAATTCATAAATTTTTTCCCATTCTTAAATATTATAGAAAACACAGATCAAGCTTCCAAAACATTGATCCACATTTCATTCATTAAATGATGGAGGATAATGCAGGGTTTCTTTGTGGGATTTTTTATGATTAAATAACCCTTCCCATGTTATAACACCAATGAAAAGGGAACGACTGGAGCCATATAAGTCTCTGACCCTCCGATGACATCGGGTTGGTGGAGTTATTCGTGGTCGACCAAGAAATATGGAGGCAAGTAAAAACAATAGGTCCGAAAGTGTAAGCACTGTCCTGGGAGGCCTGTAGGTGAAGAGAGGAAAGGAATAAGACCACTAGTTCTTTGCCGGTAGCCCACAGAATCATCGCTAGTGCGGCGGTGCCGACAACATGAGAAAGTGGCAATGCCGGAAGGAGAATCATCACACAAAGGGCTGGATAACCTCTGCTAGCCTCATCAGATTAGGGTAGTGTGCTACAATGGCGCCCCATGATGGAATGTCACTGCATCATGTCCCTGCGGATGGTGGACCCTTGGGACGTGGGTTCTGTAGGTGACCGGTCCAGCGGGACCAGTGAGGTGGTTCAGCACCAACTCGCACTGCTACCTTGAATCCAAATGGACTTCTTTCTATTCGGGAGGAGAGCAGACACCCACATGTGGACAGCGAGCCGGGTGCCTCTATGGCCCAGTGGGTCACGCCCATCTGTGTAGGATGGGCCGCACCTATAGCCCAATGGGACTAGCCCATGGCCCATAAGGCCTGACCAAACCCATGCGAATTTGACCCATCCTAGCCCAATTCTAACTGGGCCTAGCGGGTCGGGTCGGGCCAGTCCGCCAGGGTCGCACATGTCCCGGACCCTTTTTGGCCCAATTATGCTTAAATTGGCAGATCTCTTAAACCAGACATCTGTATGATGAACCGCCTATGGCACTAGAACCCTCAGAATGAGAAGATTATTATGCGATATACCAATTGAGTTTTGGATAATGTGGGAGTATGGATAGGTCGGATCGAATCTGAATCCAAGTGGTCCCTTGACACTTAAATGCCTATATCTTACATACCAGGCATCTAGTTGATGCGTCGTCTATTGAATTGGATGCCTTATGACATGGAAGTTCACTATATTACATCATTTTGAGACATTGTTCTGGATGAATTTCAACAAATTGATTGAGAATTAGATACTCTTATAATCAACCCTGAGTTGTGCATGAATCTAGTGGTTGGTTGTGACGTGAAGAGTGAATAGTGATCCTATGTGGTTCAGAACTGAGCAATCCAATGTGGGTTAGCATCGGGTCATCCTATGTGGGTCAGAAACTAATGATTATGTGTCATTGAGAACTGAGGGATATAGTGTGGGACAACACCTAGTGATCTAATGTGGTTTAGAACCATGTGATCCTATGTGGGTCAGCATAGAGAGATCTTGTGTGGGTTAGCACCAAGCGATCCTATGTGGGTCTGCATTGTGAAATCTTGTGTGGGTCAGCACAGAGTGAACCTATGTGGGTCAACCTTTTGCAATCATTTGTGGTTTAGCACCGTGCGATCCTATGTGGGTTATCACCAAGCGATCTGGTGCAGTTCAGCACCGAGCAAACCTCTGTGGGCCAGTAGTAGAGTCACGTGATAGAATAAGATGGTCTAGCTTTATGAATAATCATATGTACTTCATTACATAAGTTATACCTGGTGTGAGGTATATTTTTCTTTGTGCTTTGTGATTGAGATCATGCTTTGTGGTTTTTTCTTTGTGGAATTCTAAGAGACCTTCGGGTGTCTTGAAGTCCCTAATGAGTATTGTTATACTCACCATTGCAAGGGATTCTCCCACACCATTTTTTGTCTTGTGTAGATGACAGACAACATCACTGAGTCTTGAGTAGTTCAGGCTAGATGGTTCTCAGAGTTTTTTGACAGATGGGGCTTGGAGGTGGTTGGTTGATGTGGAGATACATAGTGAAGATCTATTCCAACCCTTCAGGTAGGATCCTTAGAGAACAACATCATGATCTATTTTTCATTTTTTCTATACTTCCATATCAGTTGGGCATATATTCGGGCCCATTTACTTTCAGTGCATACTTTTACACATAGTGGTGGCTTTTAGGTGGGGATGTACCATTATTTTTCCCTTGTTTTTTTCTTGTGCATATTGTGCCCTGTCTGTGTGTGTATAGGAGTTGAGGTAAGGCCTTCCCATTTTAGAGATATGCTTTTCTGGTGCTAAACTCCAACCCCTGGCCTACAGAACGTAGGCATGGTTTAGTCACAAAATGGGACCTAGGGGACGGGTCATGAAATTCACTAAATACAATAGGTACCGTCAATTTAAATAAATGAAAATTACAATGAGCCTAATTTATCAAATTACTTATCCAATAGCTATGTACCAGATCTCATGATGAGAGCATCTAAAATAGCGTTCCCCACCCCAGTTTTATATTAAATCCTAAATTAATATTCTTATAGGCACTACATCCACTACTTATTCCTCATGCTATGATCATTCCAAGAGAATAAATACTTGAGACTCTTCTGGTCATATTAGATGATATACCACTCTCCCATGAGGCATTGTCGCCACATCTTTAGTATGATGACTATCACAGCAAATTCAAGATCATAGGTTATGTAGTTATTCTCATGTAGTATCAAATGATGTTAACCATTAGTAATAATTGATTTACACTTTAATAAAATAAAACCATGTCCACCCATGAGGTATTTCATAATAGTTCATGCTCGACGCCCTCCTATAGAAAATCTCAACATGGGAGCACTCATCAATCTATTCCTCAGCTCTTGAAAGCATTGAAAGGACATTTCAATCCACAAAAAATGATTCCTATTATTTTCTAATCTATTAAAATATGGTTAGACTTTATATAAATTTGGTAAAATCCTATAATAGTACTTTTTTATCCAATGTAAACGCCTCTCCTTAGTAACATTCATGGGTGGATCCTAAGAAACCACTGCATCAACCAGCATTGGGTCAATTAATACACCATCATCGGTTACAATGTGACCCAGGAAGTGGACCTCTCATATATGAAACTATTATTAGAAGAGATTCCCATAAATATGTTATTCATAAAGTGAATCCAACACCATTATCAAGTTCCTGGTCCACTCCTGTAACGACCCGAATCTGGAGCCCCTCTACTGGTGCCCCATACCCGGTTCGCCACATGACCTCAAGTGTGTCTCCCCGAGCACCAGAGGCTGCCGACTAGTAGCAGGGGACTTTGTGAGTCGGTGGGGAAACTATGCCCTCATTTGGTAAGGTATACAAGGGAAAACAACAGTCATCAACAGAAGCAATAACAACATGCATAACAACAGAAACCAAACAGCGGAAGCAATGAATATATATAGAAATGATGACAATGATGTAGAAAGTAAAAGTATCTATGGAAAGAAGAAAACACAAAAACATGCTGGTATACAACTAAAAACAAGTGCAAACTAAAAACAAAATAAACTCCTCATCATCGTGAGCCCGGCTCGGTCCCATGCTCTCCATCTCCAGTACAATCATTATCCTGAAGTAGAAGGGCACTTGCCCTTATATATACCTACAACAACCTAGTCTTCTTGGGCCCAAAAGAATCGCCCAAAAGGGTGTGAGATACAATCCCAGTAGGCAACCACCCAAAGATTCGTGCCTAACAGTCAATGAATACAAGACAAGTAATAAAATAAGAAGCTGTAAATAGGAAAGAACAAGCAGCTACAATCCACAGTTCTAAAAAATAAAGTACACAAGTAAACAGCCATAAACAAGAAGAAAAACAGGTAACCCTCTGTGTAGCTCTCATAGCCTAACCTCTATGGTACATCCTATAAGTACCATTAGCCCTTTAAGAGGCACACATAGTCACACACCTCTAGTTCAGCTTTGAAAAATAATAATAATAGACTCTCTGGGGAGGCACTCACTATCAATTCCCCCTATACTCTCATATCGTGCTAAAGGCTCTCTAGGGAAGCACTCAATGTCTACTCCCCCTATGTCCCATGTCGAGGATCTACAGACTCTCTGAGGAAGCACTCAACGTCGATTCCCCCTATGGTCTCATATCATAATTAAAAGACACTCCAGAGAATCCCTTGTGTAAATTATCCTTTTGGATTATTACTCTAGGTTCTCATAGTCCTGAGTGAAACTAAACATGCTCTACGCGTGTGTACATTGTCCAAGTAACCTCAAAAACTACTTTGCTATCAACTAAGGCTCAGCAACAAAACAAGGCAACAGTCCACAACCCAACAACTAGGCATGGCAACTGGAAAAATGCCAAACAGGCAGAACATGAATAGAAAAAATTCAAGGTATAGTAAAGCTACCATAATCAGAGGCAAAACATCTACTCTAGAAATAAAGCAAAGTAGGCAATACAACAAGGGAAAAACAGGAACATGCAATACCCCATTCAAGGGTATTGGTTGAATTTTCACAAAATATCCATCACCTTTCTATAGAAAGGAAAACACAATCTACCCCGATCCTAGGTGTTCGATATAAGTGAACCACGATGACAGATCCCCCTTGGAACGACGTAGATCTAAGAAAACACATAAAATGATCAACCTACGATAACATGGAAACCAGGAGGAATCAAGAAACATGACTCAAGAATAAGGGAGAGCACACTGTCATGATTCTAACACAATCGACCGCGCTCGAATCGGAGAACGGATGAAGACGTAGGAGCTCGTCGAAGGTCCGGTCGTACGGTCGCTCTCGGGCGGATGAAATCTATAGAATAAGATGAAATTGGGGGTTAGGCGTGACCCCAGTCAGTTTAGTGAAAAAAAGAAAGTACTCAGTGTGTACATTTAGAGTACACGGCATGTACTGGGTCCTTTCCTTACTCTTCCAAAATCGACCTCCACATCACCCCTACACACCATGTGTGTGGCCCGGGCATAGCCAGCACGCGGCTTCGAGTCGGATCAGAGTACACAGCGTGTACTCAGAAAGTACACGGTGTGTACTTTGAATATTTCCAGAAAAATCATTTTTCTAAAAAACTCAAGAAAAAAAAGAAAACATACCTGAATGAAGATCCAGGTTCTTACAAACTTCCCCCCTTAAAAAAATTCGTCCCAGAATTTCCCTAACGGGGCGTAAAAGAAGAATCCCCAAACAGTTCCGGCCACTGCGATCGTACATCGGCCTCCCTATCCTAGGTCTCATCCTGTACTTGACCATGCGGACATAGCACTCGTACTAGAGGAACAGAACACCCATGGAGGACCTTCGTACTGTGATCGAAAATCCAGATAAGATGCTCCTTGAACGATGCATCTGCTTCAAGCTCCACTTCCTTAGGCTGAAAGGCATGAGACTGGTCTGGAAGGTAATGTTGGAGCTAAGGGACGTGGAATACGTCATGCATGGCTCGATACCTCTGAGGTAGCTGAAATAGATAGGCCGTCGGTCCCACTCTCTCCATGACCTCAAATGGTCTGACGCACCACGGTGAAAGCTTACCATGTCTCTGAATCCTCTTATGTCCCAACCTCGGTGCGACACGTAGGAAAACATGATCCCCAACCTCGAACACTAGAGGTAATATCTCGTGATCAGCAAAAGACTTCTATCGAGACTGTGTCATAGCCATCCTCTTTTGAAACAGCTCTATCTGTTTTCCGGTCTCCTGAATGAGATGAGGTCCCAGAAAAGCTGCCTCTCCTACCTCCAGCCAGCATAAGGGTGATCAGCATGGCCTACCATACAAAGACTTATATGGTTCGATATGAATGGTCACCTGGAAACTGTTGTTGTTGGTGAACTCCACCAGAGGGATATGCTTCTCCCAAGAACTGCCAAATACTAGGATGCAAGCTAGGAGCATATCTTAAAGCACTTGGATTGTGCGTTCAGAATGACCATCAGTCTAGGGATGGAATGATGTACTCAAAAGTACCAGTGTACCCAAGGCCTTCTGAAGTCCCCTTCAGAACCGGGAGGTAAAGCGCACATCCCTGTCTGAAACAATGGAGTGTGGAACTCCATACAGATGAATGATCTCCCAGATGTAAATTTGTCTGAGATCATCAACACTGAAGGTCACCTTAATCATCAAGAAGTGTGAAACCATTATAATACTGTCGAAAACAACCCTAATAGCATCGTTCCCTCGAGGAGACCTCGGTAACCCAGTCACGAAGTCCATCGTGACATATTTCCACTTCCACTCCGGAATGGGTAACTGCTTTAAAAGACCTTCTGGTTGTTGGTGATCTGCCTTCACCTACTGACAAGTAGCACATCTCATGAAGAAACTAGCAACATCTTTCTTCATACCTGGCCACCAGTACTGGGGATGAAGATCCAGATACATCTTGGTGACGCCAGGATGAACTTCCCAAACTGAGGAATGAAAATCCCACATCATCTCCTTGTGTATGTCTGCTGGCACCCATACGCGTCCCTGGAAACGTAAGATCTCATCCTCACCCACTGCCAATCCGGGAAGAGGATCCTCTCCTAACACACTCTCTCATAGGACTAAGCATTCAGAGTCTGATAGCTTCCTCATTTGTAACCATTCATGAAGTGTAGAGGTAACAACTACAGAAGATAGGAAGGTCTATCCCCATCTATCATGCACCTCTAGATGCATATCGGAGAATAATGCCATCATCATCCACTCACTGATGGCCTCCTGAACTACTTGAATCTAAGTTCTCCTGCTCAACGCATCTTCCACTGCATTGCCTTTCCCCGGCGTATAGGCAAGCTCGAAATCAAAAGACTGAAGGTACTCAACGCACCCGCGCTGTCTCAGGTTTAGATCCTGCTGAGTGAAAATATATTTGAAACTCTTGTGGTCAGTGAAGAACACAAAGTGCTCCCCCAGCAGATAGTGTCTCGAACAGCGTCAAGCATGAACAACAGCTGCCAACTCCAGATCGTGTGTAGGGTAGTTCCTCTCATGTGTCCTCAACTACCGAGACTCATATGCAATGACTCCATCCCCCTGCATAAGCACAGCTCCCAGCCTAATACCTAAAGCATCACAGTAAACAATGTAGTTCTTTCCTGGCTCGGTCAAGACTAGTATCGGTACAGACGTCAACCTCCCTTTGAGCTCGTGAAAGGCTAACTCACAAGAATCTGACTATAAGAACTTCTCCCACATCTTTTCCAGACCTGTCAAAGGTTTCTCTAGATGAGAAAAGTCCTCAATGAAGCGTCTGTAGTATCCAGCCAGCCCTAGGAAACTCCGTACCTCAAAGACGTTCTTCTTCTGCTCTCGAGAAACTATAGGTCTCACTTTCTCTGAGTCCACTGATACTCCCTCCTCTGAGATGATGCTCCCTAAGAAGTGAATCTGATCCATCCAGAAGTGGAACTTTGAGAGTTTAGCATAAAGATGATGCTCTCTCAGTGTACTCAGAATGATCACATGATTTGTGTCATGGTCGTTTCGAGTGTGAGATTACACCAATATATCATCCATGAAGACCATGACAAAGGAGTCCAAGTAATGATGGAACACTCGATTCATTAGTTCCATGAAAACTGAAGGTGCTTTCATGAGACCAAATGGAATGATTGTATACTCGTATAGACCATACCTGCTCCTGAAGGTTGTCAGAGGTATATCTGATGGTATAATGTGCAACTGATGATAACTGGACCTCTAGTCGATCTTCAAGAACACTCAGGCTCCTAGAAGCTGATCGAAAAGGTCATCAATTTTCCGCAAACGATATCGATTCTTGACCATCAACTGGTTCAGCTTCCGATAATCCACACAAATCCGAAGGGTACCTTCTTTCTTCTTTGTAAACAGTACAGGTGAACCCCAATGACAAGTACTAGGTCGGATGAAACCCTTATCCTGTAGCTCCTCCAACTACTTCTTGAGCTCCTTCAACTAAGGTGTGGCAATCCTATTGGGAGGAATGGACATCAGTGCCTCTCCTGGCAAGAGCTCAATAGATAAGTCTACCTCATGCTCTGGAGGAAAACCTGAAAATTCCTCTGGAAAGACGTCCCTGAAGTGATCCACCACTGGAGGAAAATCTAACTATGGAGTCCCTTGATCATCCAGATAAAGACTAGAAATCTAGGCTATCACCCCTCCTAGCCCAAGATTATCGATTCTTACTCGACTCGCCCGAACGTCCCGCTCGCCCTTATGAAGAAAAGACTCTCCCTCTGGTGAAACGAAACTCACTCTGCGGTGATAACATTCGACGACTGCCTGAAAGGGAATCAACCAATCCATACCAAGGATGACATCATATCCTGTCATCTCTAGGACATATGGATCCCATAAGAAGTGATACCCTGCAAGCTCGAGAGGGCACTCTCTACACCGGCGTACACTAGATTTCCTCATCCCCAAAGGTGTGTCTAGTGTCAACGAGTCGGCAGAAGAAACGACGTAGAGTCCAAGGATTTCCCCAATAGCAACAGAGATAAAGCTATGCGTAGCACCAGTATTGAAAAGGGCTGAAGATAAAACTGAGGCTACTAAAATCATAACTCGAACAGTAGAAGGGTCGGGATCCTTCTCCTGATAAGTCTTCTCCACAGCGAATTAATGTCTTGTACCATGGCCATGCGCCCCTGGCTGACCACTCTGAGTTGAACCTTCCTACTAGTGCTGAGGAACTGGTGGCTAACCGCCATGGACTCAACCTCCAACATAGCCCAAACGGACAGAAGAACTCTAGTTCCCCGACTGGTGAGATACTAGTGGTGCTGCTCCTGAACGTGGAGTCATGGAAGATCCCCGATGACCAGCTGCTAGTAAGAAAACCTGGCAGAAACGATTTAGGTGACCCATCTTGCCGCAAGATCAGCACTCCATGGGGTCCCTCTGGCACTGCGGCCTCGTGTGCCCTGACCGGACACACTGGTAGTATATCACATGTCTGCCTGACGATGCATCCCGCTTCCTTGGATCACCACATGTAGGCTCTCTACGACGCTTCTTGCTGTCATCTAGAGGAATACTAGCTCTGGAAGTAGAACTGCCCTAGCTCACAGCTCCAAAGTCTCTCAGATTGCGCTCCGCAATCAGTGCCTGGTTGATGATTGATGTAATGGAAGTCAGCTGGAAGATGTTCACCTGTGAGTGGATCTCCTGCCTGAGACCATCCTCGATCTTCCTTGCTAGGAACACCCCACTCCCATCCCGGAGGGGTGTGAATCGCTGCAGCTCGGTGAAACGAGCGGAATACTCCATGACAGAAAGAGTACCATTCTCCAAGCTTATGAACTCCCGGGCTCAGTTGGCCTTCAGGGTCTCCTGGTAGACGTAGTCATATAACACGTGCTTGAACTCCTCCCATCCCATAGCTTGCTTCTTACCTACATGTGAGATCACATCCCACCACCTCTTGGTGGAGTCTCGGAGCATGTAGGTGGCGATCTTGACCCACCTTCCATCCATGACTCTGCAGCCTAATGTCCTCCTTACCCCGAGGATGTGGGAGGATACTGCTGCTGGAAACCGCATGTCAAATCTACCATAGAAGTGGCAAGAGGTAGCGCTCCCTAGAAGGCTTGCATCATCCCCATGAAACCTTCCCTGAATTGCGCATCTGCACCTACAACTGGTATAACAGCCGGTGCCATGGTTGGCCCGACTGGAGGATCGACAGGAAGTCCCTGATCAGCCCTATATGGCATCTGATCACTACTCGACGACTGGCGTATGATCAGAGGATGTCTCGGAGGCATAGCACTGAAAGATCAAAAGCACACCTTAGATCAGGAAAACAAGGACAGAGAACACAAGAGTAAAAAATAGAAACAGCGGAAGAAAAACACACAAGTTTACAAAACATGACTACAAGGCATGTATAAAACTACACGGTGTGACTTTTTAACCCACTAACATGGGCGTGTACTCCTTCCCTACAAGTCGTGTACACTTCAACTACATGGCATATTGCACCCACACACGGTGTGTACTTTAAAACTGTTCCCCTGCCTGAGTCTCCTTACAAGGCTAACCCGCACGGTCCGACTTAACCCAGACTACACAACCTGTTCTTAATACACACGGTGTGTACTAAACAAGGCTTCGGTGGCCCGTGTTTGTGAAACACACAGCCATCTACACAGATAAACCATACACAGCGTGCTCCAAACAAACACGACATGCATAGGCAAGGTGAACTCGTTCCGTTTTGTTCATGACACGACCGGGTACCTGGAAAAGACTACATGGCGTGTTCCGAACAAACACGGCATGTGGAAAAGAAGGTAACTTCGGCTCGTGTTGTTCATGACAATGCAGGGTACCTAGACAGGACTACACGATGTGTTCCCTAATGACACTGTGTGTTCTACCCGAGATTCCTCGGCCCGTGTTGTTAGTGACATGGTCGGGTACACGGCTCCGAACTTACACAGCATGTGCCAATCGTACACGGCGTGTTCCCGAAGTTATTCCCACGACACCGTGTTCTTCTCACACGGTCAGTGGCCCGGCCTGAAGACTACACGGCGTGTATCCAAAAAGTACACGCCCTGTATTCTGGGTTTTTCTGGGCAGTAGCTAAGAAACTGCTCAGACTCCCAGAACCACTAAAAACAATGGATAGAGGTGCCAAATTTCGATTCATGAGGGCTCATACTCCTAGTGAATCAATTTTCAACATCTCCTATAGTCACATACAAGGGAAAACAATAGCTCTCTAACATAACAGTAGGGATTCTATCAAGCATCTATCACAACAGCATGCATAATCTACACAAGGCCTATCACAACAGCATGAAATCGCTAATTCACCCTAGATGGAATGGAAAGAATGCATGGAATGTGATATGTAGAAGTGACTACATGATGCATGAGATAGAATACCCTCATTTCATCGGGATGCGACAAAAATTGAATCGAAATATCAAAACAATAACCGTAAAAGTCATGCGAATCACTCTAGGTGAAAACATATCAACCAAAAAAACTCAAAACCAATAAACAGAAATTAACAAGGTTGTATGGCCTTTCCCTGTACACGGGTTAGCTACTCCAGATCACAACTTAATACCATGTACTGAATCTATCCTATCCGTAGATAAAGAACACAAACATTAAAGTATGAGAAAAGAACTCCTTCGATATGAATTTGTAATGACCCGAATCTACAGCCCCTCCACTGGTGCCCTATACCCGGTTCGCCACATGACCTCATGCACACTTCCTCGAACGACAGAGGTTGCCAACTAGCATCAAGGACCTTGGGTAGTCTGTGGGAAAACTATGCCCTCATTTGGTAAGGTATACAACGGAAAACTACAGTCAACAGTGGATGAAGTAACAACATGCATAACAACAGAAACCAAACATCGGAAGCAATGAATATATATAGAAATGATGAAAATGATGTAGCATGTACAAGTATCTATGGAAAGCAGAAAACACAACAACGCACTGGAATACATGTGAAAACAAGTGCAAAAGAAAAACAAAATAAACTCCTCAGTATCGCGAGCCCCGACTCGGTCCCATGCTCTCCATCTCCAGCACAATCAAGTTCATGAAGTAGAAGGGAACTTTCCCTTATCTATACCAGCAGCAACATAGTCTTCTGGGGCCCAAAATCATGGATCAAATAGGGTGTGAGATACAATCCAAGTAGGAAACCACCCAAAGATTATTTTCCTAACTGTTAATGAATACAAGGCAAGTAATAAAACAAGAAGCAGTAAATAGGAAAGCACATGCAGCTACAATCCAATGTTCTAACAAATAAAGTACACAAGTAATCAATAAGCAAAAAGAAGAAAATAGGTAACCCTCTGGGTATCTCTCATAGCCTAACCCCTATAGTTTAACCTATATGTACCAGCAACCCTCTAGGAGGCACACATAGTCTCACCCCTCTGGTTCATCTATGAAAAATAATAATAATAGGCTCTCTGGGAAGCACTCACCGTCAATTCCACCTATAGTATTGTATCATGCTAAAGGGTATCTTGGGAAGCACTCAACGTCAATTCCCCATGTGGTCTCGTATAATAATTAAAAGAAACTCTAGAGAAGCCCTTCCGTCAATTCTCCCTTTGGTCTATTACTCTAGGTTCTCATAGTCCTGAGTGAAACTAAACATGATCTGTGTGCGTGTACATCTTCAAAATAACCTCAAAAACTTCTTGGCTATCAACTAAGGCTCAGAAGAAAAACAAGTCAACAATCCACAGTCCTACAACTAGGCATGGCAACTGGAAAAATTCCAAACAGGAAGAACAAGCATAGCAAACATTCAAGGTACAATAAAGCTACCATAATCACAGGAAAAACATCCACTCTAGCAATCAAGAAAAGAAGGAAATACAACAAGGGAAAAACAGGAACATGCAATACCTCGTTCAAGGGTATTGGTGGAATTTCCACAAAATATTCATGAACATTCTACAGAAAGGAAGAAACCACCTACCTCAATCTAGGTGATCGATATAAGTGAACAATGATGACAGATTCCCCATGGAATGGCGTAGATCTGAGAAAACGCCCAAGATGCTCAACCTATGATAACATGGAAACCAAGAGGAATAAAGAAACAGTACCCAAGCATAAGGGAGAACTCACTGTTGTGATTCCAACGCAATCGACTGCGCTTGAATATGAGAACAGACAAAGAGGTGGGAGCTCGTCGAAGGTCTGGACGTACAGTCACTCTCAGGTGGATGAAATCTAGAGATGAAGATGTAATAGGGGGTTAGGCGTGACCCCGGTCTGTTTAGTGAAAAAAAAAAGAATGTAAATGGCATGTACTTTTAGAGTACACGGCGTGTATTGGATCCTTTCCATACTCCGCAAAAATTGGCCTCCACATCACCTCTATACACCGTGTGTGTGGCCTGGGCATGGCCAGCACACGGCATTGATCTAGATCAGAGTACATGGCATGTAATTTGAAAATTTCTAGAAAATTTATTTTTTAAAAAAACTCTAGAAAAAAAAAAGAAAAAATACATGAATGAAGATCCTGGTTCTTACAGCCCCTCCTCATATGTTGAATACACTAGGATTTCATCTTTTAAGGCCTCCATTAAACTAGTCTAAGAAGGGATGAAATATTTAGTTCATGAGTCCCATGTACTGAAGATGGGAATTATTTATGCTGAACAGTATCCCCATGTACTGATATTGACAATAACAACATTTAAATTTTATATTTTGTATATCCTCCTCCTCTACTCATAGATCATTTGTTCCTTTTCTGAGTTAAATCTTCGAGAACCATAGTGACACTCTCAATTTATCAAATATTTCACCAATCCTCGATAGTGTGAAATTATTATTCATAATCATCTATGTAATAGACTGGACCTATTTGGTCCATTCCATTATTGAAATCTAGTTTTTGATGTGTTTTGGGATGTCAAGGTGGCTCATCCCAAATAATTTTCCAAATTTCTAGTTCTGTGAATTGTTTTTCCAAAATGGTGAGTCTATAGTGTTTCCCTAATGGTGAGTCTATAGTGATTACAGAATGGTGAGTCTACAATGTTTCTAGAATGGTGAGACATCTGATGGTGAATCAACAGTGTTTCTCGAATGGTGTTTCTATAGTGTTTTTAGAATGTTGAGTCTATAGTCTTTCTAGAATGGGGATTCTATAGATTTTTCAAATTAGAGAGTCTATGGTGATTCCAGAATAGTAAGTCTATAGTTATTTTAGAATGGTGACTAAATAATGTTTCTAGAATGGTGATTCTATAGTGATTCTATATTGGTGAGACGTCTAATGGGGGGTCTACAGTGTTTCCATAAAGGTGAGTCAATAATATTTTGAGAAAGGAGAGTCTACAATGTTTCCAGAATATTGAGACATGTAACTGTGAGTCTACAGTGTTTCCAGAATGGTGAGTCTACAGAGTTTCATGATCAGTGAGTATAGACTGTTTCAAGAACAGTGAGTCTACAATGTTTCCAGAACAGTGAGTCTATAGTGATTCGAAAACAGTGACTCTACATTGTTTCCAAAATTGTGATACATCTAATAGTGAGTCTACAGGGCTTCCAGAATGGTGATTTTATAGTGTTTTCAGAATGGTGACTTGTTTTCCATTTCCAAATTTCAAAAAAATTTAGATTTCATTTAGTTTCACATGTTTGAGTTTTAGGTTGACATAAAATTCATTCAAAACATTTTTTAAGGTTTGGATGTTCATTTATAGCCCATAACTCGAATAATAATTTTCCTAAGACTCCGGGTGCCTTTTCATGGTCAAACTGCATGGTTTAATTTAATCTTATTTTAATGGAAAATCTAGCATATCTTAAATCATTGTTATGTTAAATCAAATATGCAGATGAGATATCTTCTACCCATGTTCTTTCTTCTTGTTCTCTGGTGTGAGATGCTCAAATTGTTCCTCCTTCCCATATGATTGGTCTGATCGAACCTTCATCCTTGGATCCTTTCCCCTTGACGATTCTTCATACTATATGTGTACTTTCTGTTTTGGTGCAACCTAGTGGTATCGTTCAATCATTGATTTATGGAAAGATCTAACATCATCCTTCTGGGTTCCTCGCCTTTTGTTTCACCTTTTCATATTATGGAATGTTATCTTCATGTACCTAATGGATTTTTATTGGGTCTTAGATAGTGTGGTGGTGACTCTGCTTCCTCTGGTGAATGCATTCCTTTAGGAAAGGTTATTTATATCTATTTTTTGGAATTTTTCTCATGAAAAGAGCATCAAAAACCTTTTGAGGAATGGTATTCATGGTTTATCTATTCTTTTACGTGAATCTATAAATTTAGTATTTTTTATTCCATTGAATGAAAAGGTAATTTACCAAATAAATAATTGAACCAGATAACAAAATTGGTATAAATCGTATGTTATTACATGTTTTTTTCTTGATATTATGATATCTATGATTTTATTGTTAACATGTATTTACTGATGAAATAGGAAAAGAACATAATGCTATAATTAATTGATAATTATTTGGATAAAGATAATGAAAAATGTAAATGAACCTAGTTGTTGGTTTTTATTTGATGATAATCAAATTGATGCAACAAGAATGTTTAATTATTTATGATAGCTGTGATAGCTTTCTCAATAGGTTTATAATAGTTGGAACCAACTAATATGGAAGTCATTAATTCAAGAAGGATTAATGAACTAGTTGTTTAACAAAATATAATGCCTAGTGGGGTTCTGATTTACCATATTTCTTGTGAAGGACAAGAGCCTTAGGGTTGGAGTTATGAGAGATCATTATGTGTGAAGGATGAATTCTGTGTTTAGGGAAAAGAGCCAAGTTACTTTGTTATTTCAAACGGATTTTTATGGGTTATGATCTTGGATGAGTTTTTTTATATGTGGGGTTAGGGAGGCCCATTGGTTGTGGTGGTAGTTGATGCCTGGTGTTGCAATATGTGTTAGTTAATGCAAGTGGGTGTCAGGGGGGACACCAAAGATGATGAAATAGGTTTGATGTGAATAATTGAAGGCTTGATTAATGTTTTTGTATGTTTATATTCATCACATTTATCACTGCATGAGGCATCTGGTTTTGCTACTCTCCATCCAAAATGTCGTGAATACGTGCAGAGCATCCCATATACTTTTTTTAGTTAGATTTTTTAGGGTGGATGGGACTACGCTTCTACTAAAGGTGGAATAGACTTAACGGGTAGTTCATCTACTCAACGTGATGAGCCCCCTTGTGTTTAGTATCTTTAAATATTTTTCTATAATTCTTACAAATAAGTGAAAATAATAATGTTGTTAATAATTGATTAAATAAATGATGTTAACCCATGAGGTTGGAGCGTGTTGGGACACAATGTTGATTATGTAATTTAAAGGAACCATGTATCTTGGTTGGAGTGATAATAAAATGTAATTCTGAATTAATAATGGTTAATAAATGTCTATGGAAATAATTAATGTAATGTGAAACCGATTAGAATGAAATGAAGAAATACCATAAATCTCTTTAAATGGTTATGTGCTTATATGATACATTTTCTTCGTGGTACCAGCAGGGATTCTGAGAAACCTTAGATTTAGTTGAGTCTAAGACATGCTTATTCCCTTGTTGTGGTTGGGATATATATTATATTAATTAATTTTTTTGTTTCTATATGATACTTCACCTCTTCAGTTAGAGAAACTGACACCCAGGGGACTATGAGCCCATGGAAGCTGTTTTCCCCAGTATTTCGGTGGGAGGACGGAAGACTGACTACCCCCTTTAGCCCCTCTCTCTTCTCTTGGCAGTTACCAGTGATGGTAAGAATATCACTTAATTTACCCATATATGTGTATAGAGTTCTATAATGGATTTTTGGTTTTTAAACACATATATTCATGATATTGTTTCATATGGACTACTATGGGTGTATCATGTATATACTGTGATGGCTTGAGGATCCATTCTTAGTGTGTGGGAAATAATGGCATGAGGATTAATGCCTAATGTATGATACACATTCTATTAGTTGTGGTGGATCGTGGAAACTACATGGTTTCTTTGGTTACATAGATGTGGTGGTTGTGGTACATGAGGGCCTTGTTGTGGTGCTTCTCTCAACAACCTACAGGTAAGTCTTTGTGAAGGGAGATTCTTAGGATGTGTGATGTTGTGGAAAAGTGGAAAACTTGTGGGGAAATTTTAGTAGGGTACCCTTGATATTCTTCATTATATTATATATAATTTTATGAATCACATGGTTATAGTATCCATGGTGAGGCTAGGAACATAGTATGCCTGTTTAGTCGACAGGTTAGTTTCTCATGTTGATCATTGTGCTTTATTATGGTTTCTTTACATTTTCAACCGAGTTTTAGGGGAGGATCCAAGTAAGAATAATACTATACTCACCCTATGTATATCTAAACATTTTTTTAGGTAATTTAGTGATGGATGGAGATCAAGCTGATTATTACATTCTTGGGGTTTCATGAGCTGTTCATGCTTTGTGGTCACTGCTGTTTTTACATTCATTTGGTACATGCAGTTTTCCATTCCAGTGGAATTAGTTTTTATTTACATTACATATTTTTACATATAATTAATTTATATTTCGGTATAAGTTAGAGTTGGTTGGTGTCTACCTTATCTCTCTCTTTCGCATGTGTTCTCTTAGTGGGTAATACACCCCATTTGTGTGTTTATTATACCCTCGGTGATTGTCTCTAACCTAGGGCCTTTTGGAAGTGGTACTTGGGGGTCATTATCTGCATTATCACATTACATTCCAAGGAGATGTACACATCATTGTGAGGGGGTCATGAAAGTGTGGTATCATAGGATAGGTTGAGGGGTAGGATGGAGTTGTTGTTAGCAACAAGTGAGGTTGCATGGGTTGGTAGGGAAAAAATGTCAGTTCTGTTTAAAAAGTGATGTAAAAACTGGAGACCTATGGAGACATATGAATTTAGGGACCCCTAGGATCTAATAAACACACCTTTAATTTTATAGTGACTACTAAATGATGTGATATTGGTTGCATTGTAGAGACCTTGGAAAGTATCATGATTCATTCATCATTGTTCTAGTGTTTTAATGAGTATACCTTGGGATAAGTTAACAAAAAATGAATAAAAGAAAAATATTAATTAATTAATGTTCAGTATCCAATATTCATGATTTATGAGCTAAAACTATTTTTTATTTTGTAGGTATGGATCTAGGTTGATGTCCTCATCAGGTTCACACAGAAGATGTCCAGCAGGCTCTGCCAGTAGATCACCGTAAGGTAATGGTTGGCGATGAAGAAACATTGAGGAGGACACAATGAGAGTTTTAGCACCAGAGTTTGGAAATATATGAGGTCTCTATTTCAGATTCATTCATGGTAGACTTCCTGGAGGAGTTCTACATATCATTCAGTTCGATCAGTGCTCGTAAAGATCACTAGGATTCTATGGTTGTGAAGATGTAGTGTGGTGCAGTGAGGCAATGGTTCTTATTTTCCTTGGGGATCATGAGGAGTTTTAAATCATTTCGGAGGTGTTTTGAGACAAGTTCAAAGTCGTGTTTCCTTCATTGACCGTGAATGTGTCTATTATACAGGATCATCTTGCCCTTCGATAGGGGATCCCCAGTTTGCAAGAGTTTCCAATCCATTTTATGAAACTTTTACATTATGCTTTGGACCTCTTTCCAAAGGAGGAGGACAAGGTGAGGCATTTCTTGGAGAATTTGTGTCCAGAGATCCAGCACCAGGTCAATCTATTTTTGGTGAATACATATCTTGAGGTGCTAGCGAGGGTAGAGGTCACTGAGGAACTGTTAGCTAGAACTGGATCTTCATGTGATGGGGTTTGTTAGGATTCATTGAAAAGTATATACGTGTTCCAAGGATCCCATTTATCATGGAAAAAGAGCATCCATTTTTCTCAGTGTTGGTCCCAACCCTCAGCATGTCATTTTTCCGAGGGGTGGCGGCTCTTAGGACGATGCCAAGAGATTAGGTTCTTGTTTTTCTTTTAGAGGTCAATTTCAACAACATCGATAATTCCAAACCTTTTATATTGTTCATTGTGCACCAGGCATTCCACTCAAGTATCCATTGTTGAGTTAGTTATATCTGAGGTAGGATAAGAATGTTTCAACAACTTTGGATCAGTAGAGAGAAGATGGGGAAGGCAAAAGACAACCTTAGGACACTCTTTTCCCTCAAAGATCATTGTGCGACCACAGTGGTTGAATTCATTCAGGTTAGAGAAGCTATGGAGGAGGTCGTCTTCATCTTCATTATATACCATTTCCTACTCTAGGTGAGCCAAACATCATTCGAGGAACCATTTTTTTTGTACTTGGGTGTATGTGTTGTATGATTTCAGAGGTGATAAACTCCATCATATCACCTTCCCTTTTCAATTCGTTGGGACTTATGTTAGAGGGGCTTCCAGTTACCTTTGAATTTACTAATCCAGTTAGAGGTCAAGATAAATTGTTTGAAGTATGTTGAGACTGTGATCTATTTTTGGGGAAACACCCCTCTTTGGGAGATTTCCTATGTTTACAAATATTACTATATAAATTCACCCTCAACATGGATTTTTTGTATTCAGTGCAAGCTATCCTGGATTACATCAAATTATTGGTGTTGTTCTCCGATGCTAATTGAGATCTTGTCATGTTTTTTGGTGAGAGAGATACCCATATGGGTCATAGGAATGTTCTAACATTCTCATCAATTATGGATTAGATGATTCCAATTTCCTCAGAGGTTTAGCAGTTGACATTTCATTTTGTTGTAGAAGATTACCTTTGTTGGTCAGAGTAAACGACTCAAGAGGGGGGTGGGGGTTAAATTGAGTATCTATAAAAATCTCTGTTAAAAATGGATCTTTATAAAATAATATCCCCCAATAAAAATAAACACATAGTCAGTTTGTAGTGAATTTATAAAAGTTATAAAGGTTAAATTTGGTTTTCATAAGATTTATTAGTTCTCAGTTGTACCAATATTAATATTAGTAACACTTTCGAAACAAACCTACTGATTCAAAACAGATGTAAACACTTGATAAACTAACTATAATAGTTCAGTTTATCTTAATGTAGGAAACACTTAACACATATGAAATATAAGATAAACATCACATCAGATAAAAAAAGAGGTTCAGTCTCAAGGTGAGACTTAGTCCTCTACACTTGGTGATCACCTACCACCAAGTAGTTTATATTAATAAACTTCTGATCCAAAACCTGGATCGGGGTTTACAACAGCACACTTGGCTGTCCAGGTCACACATGAAAACTACCATAGTTATTTGTGGGAAAAACAAATAAATAAATTATATAGGATCTCTATAAAAGTTTCAAATTGTATAAAAGTGTAAGATGGAATTGGGAGTGAGGATATTTTAATATCCTCTAGTTATGCTCAGAAGACAGTGTGTCTAAAAAATATACACACTACTCAGTTAGTAATGATAAAACACAACAGAGTTATGAAAGAGAATAGAGTTAAGAATTCTCTGCGTGTGTTATGCAGTAATACTCTAGACTTAATATATGTTGAGAAAATGATATTTCATTCCTCCTATGGATGTTGACTTAAAAACAGAGTATCATAGTTTCTATAATCCAGCTTCAACATGTAAAAAGTTTCAGCTCGTCAGGGTCTCTATGTATAGGGAGATTCTACAAATATTTCATGTTTGAAACATCTGGTAATCCTAGGCATTTTGTTCCTCACTTTGTGTATTCACATATTTTATTTTTCAACATGTTCTTCAAGCTCTATGTGTGTCAGTATATCTCTATGTATTCATCTCACATCTGTGTATTTTTTTCATCTCGAATTAAAGTCCTTTTATAATTCAAGATCCACTAGGTATGGATCTCTCTGCACGTGCATGTACCTCGTACACTCTACAGAGAGTCTTACAGACAACAATACAGAATGTTTGAAACATTAATTTGTATAAATATGAATGTTAGAAAAATATTTCAATTAAAGAAATCAAATAAATTATTTATGACTATCGGTGAGTAATCTTCGGTCTATAGTCTTCGGTTTGGTAACATCGGTCTATCAACTTCGGGGTGTCGACTTCATTGTGTAAATCTTCAGTTTGTAAAACTTTGGTGTGTTGGCTTCAGTCTGTCAAACCTTAGTGTGTCGAAATTCATTGTGTCGACTTTGCTCTGTCTAAATTCATTGTGTCAAATTCAGTGTGTCGTTTTCGGTCTGTCAAACATTGGTGTGTCGATATTTGGTGTGTCGACATTGGTTTGTCGAACATTGGGGTGTCGACTTCGCTATGCCATTTTCAGTCTATCGAACTTCAGTCTTTAGTACATAGGTGGTTCGAACTTCGGTGTGTCGACTTCGGTCAGTCTAACTTCAGTGTGTCATCTTCAGTGTGTCGATTTCGGTCTTACATTAATCATTAAAAGACTAAGAGATATCCAAAAATATATGTAAAAAATACACTGACAAACTTATTTATTCATGAATAGTTTGTTGACTTATTTAAGTATATTTTTATGTATGACATAATTTAATTACATAGAGATATTAAATGTAATGATAATATATATATATTGACATTATTTGTGATTATGAAAACTAAAAAATCAATAAGGGTCCACCAATATCCCCCTTTTGATAATCAAAAATTATGGCATACATGAAAACATATATCGAATAATGGCAGCCTGACATAGCATGATGCACTAAAAGTAATTTTCAAATATAAATAATGTTTTTTTTGCCTAAAATTTTAACAAAGCTCCCCCTCACTAAATGGATTAAGGTGAGTAGATTCTATGTTCCCTAAACCAAAAAAAACTCCCCATCAGATAAATAATGTACAGCCTAGGTATAATGGATGACATATTTTTCTCCCCCTTTTGAGATTAGAAAAAAAATAAAACGATGAAGGAGAAATAATAGTATAGAAAGGATAGCTTAATGATTTTCATCAAAATTCATAAAAGCAAAAGTCAAAAAAAAGATACAAATCCCTATCAAATGATAAAATCCATCAATAAGGGATTGGATTCTGATGAGCTTTACCTTTGTCTGAAAGATCTCAGGGAGAAGCAGAAGGTTTGGAAGTGGATGAAGGATGAGGTGGTCATAGAATAACCCCATGTAGGGTAACACCTGTAGGAACATTAGCTACAAGGGTAGGCCACCTTTTTGACAAAAAAAGGACTAGGGGACTACTATGTAATGATCGGTCGATTCCGGTTAAGGGCTGGAGAGATAGTCATTGGATAAAGAGACTTAGAGTTAGGAAAAATTAAAGCAACCGGAGGGACCACAATAGCCTCGGGATGAACATGAAGATAAGGATTAATGAGATTGATGAAATCATTAATGATTTCAAAACCACATTGCATTGCCCTCTCAAAGACATACTTCTTTTCCATAAATTTAATCAACAAAGGAATAAAATGATTCTATTGAAGGACATTCTTATTGAAGGCTTCTATAACTGGGGTAATTCTACGATTTTCTGCGAGAAACATGAATCTATTTATTAGATCATGCCTGGTATAAATCATTGTGAAATACATATCCACCATTTCCCAAATTTCATTCAAAGCTGTAGAGGCTTCATATGTGGATTGTCTGACCATATTTTATACAAGATCTGTATTTTTATGTTCTTTTACAAGGGTTTATTTGTCCAAAATTGTATGAGGTTTTTGAATTTCCTCTCTCATTACATCCTTGAGGGATTACACATCAGAATTAACACTTTTCCCACTCCTAGAACAAGATGGGCCAGTCAAAATTTTCCCTTGTTCTTCATTCAACTTCTTCAGATCCATACTAAGTAGATGAGTTTCCAAGTTCCTAAGAACATTCCGAACACCACTAAAGAAGGTCTTGTGGTCTGAGTTCAGTGAATTTAACTCATTGATCATCTTTCGTACATCTTATATCAACAAGGTGTTATGCATAATAGTGGTTCTTTCAGTAGTAATGAGATTCAGTTGAATATCTTGGATCACCATTCTTGCATTCATTGCTGCATCAGCATCTGAGATACCTAAAGAAGTGGAGGCTTCATTTCTAGATCCAACTGAATCTATCACAGACTCACATAAATCATTTTTAAATTTCTCCAAATCATATTTAGTGACATAATCATAGGTCACTAACTGAACTATATGTTCTACTGGTGGAGGCGCAGTTGGTGGAGCAGGTGCAAAAATCATTGGTTCAACCAGGACATGAGGAGTAGAAGGAGGAGTTATCTTATCCTCATTTGTTTCATATACTAAACAATGAATAATGTATCCAAGAATATCATTCCATTATCTAGTTAAGGTCACCTATTTTGGATCAATAGTATCAATTCTGATCCTTCTTCCATGAGGCTCAGGAACAACATCATCATCATCAACTTCTTCATTCTGGTTTTGGGCCAGAATATCTTTTCTAGGAACTGGAACCAACAGAACATCAGGTTCTGCTTGTGCTCCTGCCAATACAACTTCAGCAGGCACTTCCTCAAACTGAGGCACTGGAACTTCAGCTTCTTCCTATTGGCTAGTATCCATAAGATCATTCAAATCCTGAATAATCTCATGAATTTCAACATTATGAAGAGGAAATCTGTTCACATTTGAAACATCTCCATGACCAATAACCTATTGTTCAACATTCTCAACAACCAAACTAGCTCCATGTACAGATTCCTCACTGGATCTATCAACTACTTGTTGTCCCACTTTTAGAGTGTCACTCACATGTTCAACATATCCTCCATTATCACCACCATCTTCATCATCATCATCATCATCATCTGATTCCTCATCAGATTTACTAACACAGCATTCAACTCCTGTGACATTGGTTTCTTCTTCATACTCATCACCTAAAACAGATTCTCTTGAGGGATATTCCAAAGGTGGACTAGCAGGTCCACAAGTTACGTCTTTGGGACTTTTTAGAATTACCAGGATCACTCCTATCATCAAAAGGAGATCCTTCCTCCCTTGTCACTTCATGCTCAGCTTCCTCATCGGAATAAACTAGAACCGCTCCTGGTTTGATACCAGGATCAGCTTGGTCCTTTGGTCTAGAAGGGTAGTCAACATGATTGAAATCCTCATACAACCTTTCTTCATCCCCTACCTAATATCTCTTCCTTGGGTTCCAGAATATTTTTATACTCTTAAAAATGTCTTATTGAATAAAAAATCCACTACATGAACTTAACACTTCATCTCCCTCTTCCACACAACATAAAATTTTCAAAATTTACAAAATCATCCTCAGATAGTACAAGAAGTTTTTTTATTAGATGGCTTAATCAAATCAGGGATATGCACCATTATACACCTACACAGATACAACTTTATCCCATTTTTTAACCCAAAGATCAAGAAAAAATCTCAATACTTCACAGTAGAGAAATCTCCCTTCCTTGGGCAGATTTGATGTTGTATGAACATAAAAAGTAGTCTTACTTCTCCTTGAAATTAATTTGGAACAATCCATCTGAATTCTCCATTTCCAATCATCTCCTTCATAGTATATTTATATGTTAAAATATTTGAGGAAGGTGGAATATTACCTGGATAGTTATAATATACACCTTCATGGGGTATCTGTAAGCATTCATCCCATTCCATGGATGGGAAATCTATCTCTGTTCCCTTTACTACTGATTTCATTCTTTCTACATTAGCTTCATCCATAGATATCCTAAAATGTTGGAAGAACTCAAGCCCTAGATATGGAATATTGTTCTATCATTGTGGGTGAACCGACTGAGTCATCCTTGTGATTCTATCACAGTCAATAAAAAAAAGACTTTCTTGACCTAAGCCATTCAGCAGACACCTTTTTTTCAGCCGTAACCACTTAGATTTCCAAGCATGGTTTCGCAGTCCCACTAGACTCACCTTTTAGTCACTTAGTAGATGGATATTTGTAGGGTTCTTCCATAGCGCGCTTTGTCCTCACCATGACAAGGATTAAGATTCCAATAAGGGTAAGAGGCTGTGAGTCGAGAAGAAGAGTGAAAAAAGGTAAAAGGTTTTATGGAAGAGGAGAAGGTGAAAGGTCAGTATGGATTGAACTAAATATAACATTTAAGGACTGTAACTTATAAATCATAAAACATTTAATGCGGAAAAAATAATAATTCAAAACACCATTGTTTTATTTAACACATACTATATTTAAAAAAAATTCTATAAATACATCAGTGTCAATGAAAATTTTTTAAGGATTGGTTTTATAAGATTAGTTTCAAGAAAATAGGTTTCAGGAAGATTGGGTTCCTGTGATCAATTTCATGAAGATCAGCTTCAAGAAGATCTCTTTCATGAGATCGGTTTCAAGTAGATTGAATTCATGAATATCGTTTTCAATAATCATCTTCAAGAAGATCAGTTTCATGAAGATTGGTTTTATGATATTAGTTTCAAGAAGATAGGTTACATCAAGACTTGTTTCAAGAATAGGTTTCAAGAAGAATGGTTTCAAGAAGATCGGTTTAATGAGTATTGGTTTCAAGAAGATCAGTTTATTGATTTTTCATTCCTATTTCATGTCTGATGTAATTCATTCTCTCAGAATTTATGGTTTTAGCGAATATATCAGCAAGCTGGTGTTGAGGCCCAATAAACTCCAGAGTTATATCTCCTTTTTTATAATGAAATCTCAAAAAGTGATGTCTTAGAACAATATGCATTGTTTTGGAATAAGAAATTTTATTTTTATAAATGTTAATAGCACTTGTGTTTTCACAGTTTTAGGGGATACGTTTGAATTGAAATACATAGTCTAATAAACTGTGTTTCATACACAAACTTTTTGCACAACATCTACTAGCAGCAATATACTCCACTTCAGTAGTTGATAATTCTACTGAATTTTTCTTTTTACTATACCGTGATATTAGATACATTCCCAAAAAACTGATATGTTCTAGAGGTACCCTTTCTATCTAACTGACTTCCACCAACATCAGCATCTGAATAGCTAACCAAATCAATCGGTTTTCCTTTTGGATATAACAGTCCTAAGTTAGTTATATACTTGAGGTATTTGAAAATTCTTTTAACACTATTTATATTTGATTCTTTTAGGTTTTCATGAAATCTTGAACCCATAGATACACTGAATATAATATCTGGACGCCTAGAAGTTAAGTACACCACACTCGTAATCATTCATCTATATGTAGTTTGATCAACTAATTTCCCATTTTTGTGAAGATCTAACTTACATTTAGAACTCATAGGAGTTTCACTTCTCTTAATGAAATCAAAACCATATATTTTCAAAAGATATTATGTGTACTTACATTGATTTAAAAAAACTTTCTTTATTTTGAAATATTTGAAATCTAGGAAAATATTTAAGTTCTCCCATTAGACTTATTTCAAACTCACTTTACATTATGTTTGAAAAATCATTACATAATGAATTTCTATAAGATCCAAAAAATAATGTAATCTACATATATTTGGGATATTAAAACTTATTTTGAAACTCTTTGTATAAATAAAGTAGGATATGAAAGCCCTGTTTTAAAACATTTAAAAATAATAAAATTACTTAACCCTTAATACCAAGCTCTTGGAGCTTGTTTCAAACCATATAAATATTTTTATAATTTGAACACATGATTTCGAAAATGTGGATTTGTAAAACTAGGGGGTTGTTCAAAAAAGATATCCTCAATTAAATAACCATTTAAAATGCCATTTTTATATCAATTTTATAAAGTTTAAAATTCAAGTGTACTATATAGGAAAGTAAGATCCTAATTGCCTCATGTCTAGATAATAGTGCAAAGGTATCTCATAATCAATTATCTCTTCATGATTATATCCTTGTGCAACTAGTCTAGCTTTATTCCTAACTATTTTCTGACTTCATCAATCGTATTTCTAAAAATCCATTTGGTTCCTATGGTCGAAGTATCCTTAAGTATATCTAAAAGTTTCTTAACATTATTTCTTTCAAACTAATTAAGTTTTTCTTTCATGGCCAATTCCCAAAAATCATCATTGATTTCATCATTGATATTTTTAGGTTCTTATTCTGAAAAAAAGGCTTGAGGTTCAACCTGGTTTCTTCAGGAAGCTCTTGTTGATGTTCCTCTATCTAAATCTCCAATAACCACATCTAATGGATGATTCATAAGGTTTATATTTCTTCTAGTGAATGTAGGACTTGATATTTGTTGTTGGCCATGTTGATCCTATTCACTGCATGGATAAACTCCATAATAGGATGTTTTCATAGATTCATTCACATGATGATTTGAGATTGTATCATCAATGTATAGATTGGTCATATCTTCTTCAATATTTTCTAGTGATGTATTTGGTTCATGTGGATCGGCTTCATCAAACTTGATGTGTACAAAATCCTCCACACATTTGGTTTTCTTGTTAAAGACTCTATATTATTTACTTGTCATATAATATCAAATAAATATTCCTTCATCACATTTTTGGGGAAATTTATCTAAATTTTTTTAGTGTTCAGAATATAGACTTTACATCCAAACACTTTAAAAAACCGACATTGGGTTTCCTATTATTCCACAACTCGTTAGGAGTTTTCTTAAGAATGGGTCAAATTAGGACTAAATGTTTTATGTAGCAAGCTATATTGATATCTTCGGCCCAAAAATAAATTGGTAATTCATATTCATTAAACTTAGTCTAAACAATTTCTTATAAGGTCTTATTTCTTCTATCTACCAAACCATTCTGTTAGGGTGTTCTAGGTACATAGAAGTTATGATTATAGCCACTTTGTGAGCAAAAGGATTCAAAATCTTGATTTTCAAACTCACGGCCATGATCACTCTTTAAGGATTTAATCTTAAGTCCACTAATATTTTCTACAGTCTTAGAATACTTAGAAATGTGTGACCAAGCTTCACTTTTATAAGCCAAGAAATGTCTAGTTATACCTAGATAATTCACCTACATGAACATAAATATAGTGTATCCATTGATACTTGAAACTCTATATGGTCCAACGAAGTCCATGTAAACCATCTCGAGAGGTTGATAAGTAGTTACATCTTTCTTTACTTTGAAAGATAATTTATGTAGCATTCCTTTTTGACAAGGATTACACACTTTATTGTTTGGAAACTCTAATTTGGGTATGTCTCTAACTAGGCCTTTTCTAATTAACTTCCTATGTGAGTGCACATTGTAGTGTCCTAATCATCTGTGCCATAACCCAAATTCCTTATAAAAAGAATTTAAACATGAAAAAAAAATTAGTTAAGGAATCTAAATCCAAAGCATATACATTTTAATTTCTAAGAGCAGTAAATATTAAATCATTTATATAATTAAAAACAATACATGCATCATTTTAAAATTTAACACTAAATCCATCATCACACAATTGGGTGATACCTAGTAAATTTTATTGTAATCCATCAACAAAATTTTGTTTTGAAATTAATATAGTTTTAGGTTTACCAATCTGGCCTAAGCTGATAATCATCCCTTTTTCATTATCACCAAATGTTACACGTCCACCATCAACATTAATTTGGCTTTTGAAGCATGAGTAGTCTCCTTTCATGTTCCTTGAACATCCAATGTCCAAGTACAAATGATTTTTACAGGATCTCTTTAGATAATGTTCATTCAAAACATATTAAGTGCAACGTAACTTTGGTACCGTGATTTTCATTGATCCAGAAAGGATAACATGTAAAACTTTGGGGACCCATACTTGTCTCACATATTTTCTATAATCAACAGATATATTTTTAGACATAAACACATTGGTTTTTCCTTTAGGGAATTTTTTTCAAGAAATGGTCCAGAACATGAACTAGTTGTGAACAATATAGATTTTAGAAAAAAAATTAGTTTTAATAATCCTCATATGTCTTAGTTTATATGCTATAATAGTTGAGTATTTTGGACCAATATTATTTCTTAGTAACTGAGTAAAATGTATCTATACCTACATTAAACGTCTCAAGATTCCTCTTTAATTGATCATTTGATAATTTGAGTTCAGTATTTTCTTTTAACATTTGAGCACATTTTTCTTTCTCAATATCCAGATCAGACATATAATTGACATTTGGAGCATGATTTGTTTTCAATAATTTATATTTATCTTTGAGTTTATTAAAGGTATCCTCATTTATTCCATAATATTCAAATAGTTCATCCTTTGTCATATTTTCATCATTGTTTGATTCACGTTCATTTTCAGAATAGGAAGCATTATGTATAAGAGAATTGGGTGTTACCTCAGATGTTTCTGTCATGAAACACAGCTATGCATGTTTGTTCTTGTCTATATAAGAAGTGTCAGATTCACTTGAGCTGTCTTCTAAGGCACATTAGGTGGATTTCATAGCCTTTTTATATCCTTTTCCCTTTTCATCATACATATTCTTTAATATCATCTTGGGGAAATAAGCTTTCACATGACCTTTTTGTTTGGACTCATAAAATACTTTATCATTTCTATTATCATTCAATTTCATGTCCTTTTTCCACTATTTTTTATTATCATATCTTCCTTTGTAGTAGGATTTTATAAAGAACTTTTTCTTTCGGTAGAACTTCTTGAATATCCTTGCAAGATGAGACATCTCATCATCATTGTTATAGTATGAGTCTTCACTTGTGGAAGTGTGTACAAGAACTTGAACATTTTCTTTATCCTTGTTCATTGAGGTAGTAGTCTTTAATGCTACAGATTTCTTCTTTGGTTCTTCATCAACTTCTTGATTCGCCATATGTTCTTCATCATACACCATAAGCTTTCCAATTAGTTCATTCAGTAGTATCTTTTCAATGTCACATGATTCACGAATAGAAACATAACTTCCTCTTCATTTGTTAGGTAACCATCGAAGAAACCTCACAATCTGGTCCTTGTTGTCCAATGGTCTCCCAAGCAGACTCATGGAATTCACTATTTTCATTGAACCTAAGATATATTTTAGAGATAGGTGCATCATGCTTCATTTTAATGTTATTGTATTTGATAATAAAAGTGATCAATCACATTTCTTTGACATTAGATGTTCCTTCATGAGAAACAGATAGAGTATCCCAAATTTAATATGCATTTTTACAAGAACATATTAGGTTAAACCCCTCATCTCCATGGTCATAGTACAAAGCATTAATTGTTTTACAATTATTGTTATAGGCAGTCTTAGTAGGTTCATCCCAAATGTTTCTAGCAGTTTCAGGAATATTATATTTACATTCAATAGCAGTCCAGATTTCACATCCCACACTTTCTAGATGTATTTTCATTTTATGCTTCTATTTAGCATAGTATGTTCCATCAATGAAAGGTATCATATTGGTAACAACTCCTTCAAATCTATTTTCCATGATAAAGAATGTAAAATAATTTCAAAGAGATAAAAATTTCGAAACAACAGAAATTTGAACATCACTGAAACACAACTATAATCACTGTAAACATGGTTTAAAAACTAACTGTAACTCTTAATCCTCTGATATCAAATGTTGGTTGGAGTAGATGAGTTAAGAGTGGGGGTGAATTGAGTATTTATAAATTTTTCTGTTAAAAATTTTCTTTGAAAAATAATACCGCCTATAAAAATAAACACAAAGATAGTTTATAGTTAATTTATAAAAGTCTTGAAAGATAAATTTGGTTCCTAGAAGATTGATTAGTTCTCAGTAGTACCAATCTTAATATTAGTAAAACTTTCAAAAAAATCCTACAGATTCAAATCAGATGTAAACACTTGATAAACTCACTATCAAAGTTCACATTATCTTAATACTTAACACATAAGAAATATAAGATAAATAGCACAGCGGATAAAACAGGAGGTTCAGTCTCAAGCTGAGACTTAGTCATTTTCACTTGGTGATCACCATCCACCAAGAAGTTTGTATTAATAAAATTTTGATCCACAATCTGGATCAGGGTTCAAAATCGCACACTCGGTTGTCATGGTCATAGTTGACCTTTACCACAGTTATTCGTTGGAAAACAAATAAACAGATCACACAGGATCTCTTCCACAATTCTACATGGGATAGAAGTTTAATAAGGGATTGAGAGTGTTGATATTTTAATATCCTCCAGTTATGCTCAGGAGGCAGTGTGACAAAAAAATATACACATTCATCAATTAGTAATGATAAAACACAATATAGTTATGAAATGGAATATATTTAATAATTCTCTGTGTGTGTTTTACAGTAATGCTCTGGACTCTATAGATTTTGAGAAAATGATATTTGAGTCCTCTTATAGAATTTGACTATAGAACAGAGTATCGTGGTTTCTAAAATCAAACTTCCTTATGTAAAAAGGTTCATCTCTCTAGTGTCTTGATGTACAGCCAGCATCAACAAGTATTTCTTGTTGGAAATTTCATGTAATCTTAGGCGTTTTTTTCTTCTCTTTGTGTATTCGCACAGTCTGTTTTTTCAGTGATTTCTTCAAGCTCTATGTGTGTCTTTATATCTCTATGTATTCTTCTCAGATTAGCATATTTATTTTGAGCTAAGATTAAAGTCCATTTATAATTCAAGATCCACTAGGTATGAAGCTCTCCGCACATGCATGTATCTGTATTGTTTACGTATAGTCCTACTGAAAACATTAAATAATTTCAGAAAAATTAATTTATCTAAATATGAACATTAAAAATAAATTTTAATTAATAAAATCAAAGAAGTTTTTTTGACTATTGTTGAGTCATCTTCAGTCTGTTTTCTTCGGTTTGGTAACATCGGTCTGTCAGCTTCGGAGTGTCGACATCAGTCAGTCAATATTAAGTTTTTCAAACAATGGTGTGTCGACTTTGGTCTGTCAAACTTCAGTGTGTCGAAATTCGGTGTTTCGAATTCGGTGTGTCAAACATCGATGTGTTGACATCAGTGTGTCCTTTTTGGTCTGTCAAACATCAGTGTGTCGAACATCGGTGTGTCGACTTCGGAATGTTGAACATCGGTGTGTCGACTTCGGTGTGTCATTTTTGTCCTATCAAACTTAGGCCTGTTGAACCTTAGTGTGTCGAACTTTGGTCTATTGAACATCGGTGGGTCAACATTGGTGTGTCATTTTCAGTCTTACACTAATCATAAAAACACTAATATTTATCCAAAAATACATGTAAAATATACATTGATAAACATATCAATTCAGGAATAGGTTATTGAATTATTTATGTATATTGTAAATTATGACATAATTTATTTAATAAGAGATATTAAATTGCATGATAATGTATATATTGACATTATTTGTGGTTATGAAAACTACATAATCATAGAGGGTCAAACAACCCTGATGTATTTCTAGAAGAGGTTTTATAATTACACCTTGATGATATATCTATTTTGGGATCGAGCAAAAGTAAGGAGTGTCTCCTATATCAATGTCTCTATATTGGATAGCCCCTTATGTGTTGAGAGAGTTTCATATACAGATCAATGATCTTTTATAGTGTGGTTTTGTTTAGCATAGTGTGTTTCCATTTGGTGCACCTATTTTGTTCATTAAGATGGTTGATGACAATCTTCATTTGTATATTGATTATCATTACATAATCAAAGTGATAGTGAGCAATATATATCCTCTTTTTTGGATTTATTATTCCATTGATCAACTGAAGGGTGCAAGTTGGTTCTCGAAGATCAACTTGCGGTCAGAAAATCATCAGATAAATGTAAAGGGTGAAGATATCCCAAAGACTGGTTTCTATTGTCTCCAATGGCATTATGGGTTCATTGTAATGTAGTTAGGTGTGACGAATGCTCCAACTTTTTTCATGGGATTGATGAAAACTATGTTCTGTAAGTTCCTATATATATTAAAAGTGGTTTTCATTGATGAAGTCCTTGTGTACTCAACATATGATGTGGATCATGTAGAGCCTTTGCACACCGTTTTAGGAGTTCTTTGTCAACAACATCTCATTGGGAAATTGTGGAAGTGTGAGTTTTGGGCTGGAGAAGATTTTTAATTAGGGTATTTTGTATCCTAGAAGAGAGTATCTATGGATATATCAATGATATATGTAGTTGTGTCATGGGCCAGCCCCAAGATAGTGGGAGAGGTGTGATGTTTCCTTAGTATCATAGGATACTATATAAGGGTTGTTACCTTTTTTGTCTCGTTTTGAATCATATAACAATAATGAATTGGAAGGATCAGGAATTCATGTGTAATGATCAGTGTTAGGAAACATTTTATTATCTAAAGGAGATGTTGATATGTTCTAAAGTTCATTGTCATCAAGAAGAGGGTGTTAAGTTTGATTTATCTATAATGCTTTGTATCTGGGGTTAGGCTTTGTTCTGATGGAGTAGAGATCGGTCATTTCATATGGTACTTAGCAGTTACAACCCCATAAACGTAACTATTCCACCCATGATATCGAGTTGGAGGTCGTGATTCATTCTCTATTGTTTTGGATATATTACCTCATTATCAACTACTATGTTGTTTTCACCGATCATACGAGTCTGAGGTATGTTTCTCCCATTGCGACCTGAACATGTGGAAACATCAGTTGATGGTGGTCTTATAGGAATAGAACATTGAAATCATTTATACACATGGAAAGGGGAATTTTGTATCAGAATAACTCAGTAAGAAGTCACATAGTGATGCAATATGATAATCTAGTGATTCCAGGAGAGTGATAGAAGAACATTCAGGATTACATATCAATATGTGAGACGTTGGTGGAAGAGGTTTTCCTTTTAAGATGATAGTGTAGTCATATGTGGTGTAGGAAGTTGAAGAATCCATGTTGGGGGATTGGGAGTAGGAGGTCTAAATAGGCTGAGTTGATTGTGGAGAGGCCCTAAAGGTTGGTATGAAGATAAACAACATGAGGGTTTTATTAGATAAGAGTTTTTGTTCGGTTGGCGATGTGTGATATAGTTCTCAGAGAGTTCCATATCTCACATTTTGGGGTACATCCAGGTGTGATATAGATGTATCGAGCCTTGAAGAGTCAGTATTGGTGGTCTTGGCTAAACTGTGAAGTTGCGGAGTTTGTGTCTCGATGTTTGGTTTACCAGATGGTGAAGGTCGAGCGTTGTTTCCTCATTGGATTGCTCCAACTATTAGATGTTCCTCAATGGAAGTGGGAGGAAATATCAATGGACATTGTTACTAGTTTACAATGATCTTTTGGAGGCCATGATGATATATGGGTTGTACTATATCGTTTGACCAAATCATCTTACTTTATTCTAATCATGGAATTATGGTTTTATCAACGCAGTATTGAGAGGAGGTAGTGAGACTCCCTAGTGACATGAGTTTGATCATTTCAGATTGATATCCTCGTTTTTACTCTTGGGTGTGGAGATGCATCCAACATATTTTTTGTTATCGGCTATGAATTATAACTTTTTTCATCAGTAGATGGATGGTCAGATTGAGCAGACCAACCATACTCGTGAAGACATGTTTTGGTCTTTTGTTCTGGATTTTGGATATTAGTGGAATAGGAAATTACCCTTGGTGGAGTTATATTTCAACAGTAGATTTCAATACACCATTGTTATGGTAATGTTCTAAGCCTTATATGGATGACCTTACCATTCCTCAATGTGCTTGACTGGGGTTGGAGTGTCAGTTATTCATGGACCGAAACTAGTGAAAATATGACAGAGGTGGTTCATGTTATTCATGAGAAGATGAAGGCAGACCAAGATTGTATGAAATCATATGCTAATCACATGATGATACATTTAGAGTTTTATGTTTGGGTAGCATGTTTTTAAAGATGACTCTCCATCATAGGAATTGATGGTTCTTTCACAGGAGTAAGATTTATCCATTGTTTTTTGGGCCTTTCGAGGTGTTGGATCATGCTGGAGTCATGGCATATTATATAGCACATCCCCCATATATGATCTGGGTGCATGAAGTTTTTCATGTGTCACAACTCTATCGTTATATTCTTGACGACTCTCACATCGTTGATTGGGGTGATATTGACATTGATGATGATGGGACCTTCGAGGATCAGCCTATATAAATCTAGGATTACAAGGTGAAGGTGGCGTGCTGCCATGATATTCCCTAGGTTTGTGTCTTGTGGTAGCACAGTGGCGTGGAAGAGATTAATTGGGAATGTGAGTCCTATATACGCACTCAATACCCCGGGCTATTTAATGTTAATCTCTTTTCATGTAACGAAATTAATTTTGAAATTTTAGACCCTTTATTTTATGATATGACTTTCTTTTGTTTCTATTAAATGATTTCTCTTTGTGAGAGTTATCTCAATGGGTGGTTGTTCATATCCCTTCCTATCTAGGATGGTTTTGGATTCTGGAGGATGAGAATATTTTTAGAGTTATCTGATGTAATCTCCCAGACCTATCTAGTCCATTCCCTTATTGATATCCAGTGTTTGATGTGTTTTGGGAGGTCAAGGTGACTCATCCCCAACACATTTCTAAATATCTAGTTTTTTGAATAGTGTTTCTTGAAAGGCGAGCCTATAGTGTTCCAGAATGGTGATTCTACAGTGTTTCTAGAATGTTGAGTATATAATGTTTCACAAATGTTGATACATTGAATGGTTAGTCTACAATGTTTCCATAAGGGTGAGTCAATAGTTTTTCTAGAACGGTGAGTCTATAGTTTTTCCAGAATGGTGATTCTATTGTGTTTCAAAAATAGTGAGTTAATAGTGTTTCCAGAATGGTTAGTCTACAGTGTTTCTAGTATAGAGAGTCTATAGTGATTCCTGAATAGTGTGTCTATAGTGTTTCCAAAATGTTGATACAACTAATGATGGGTCTTCCGTGTTTCTAGAATAGCGTGTCTATAATGTTTCAAGAATTATATGTCTATAGTGATTCCAAAATGGGGATTCAAATGTGTTTTTAGAATGTCGAGACATCTAATGGTGAGTCTACATTGCTTTTAGAAAAGTTAGTCTATCATGTTTCTAGAATGTAGAGTCAACATTGTACCAAAAACGGCGCCCCTACAGTGTTTCTAGAATGGTGATACATCTAACTTTGTGTCTACAGTGTTTCCAGAATGGTGAGTCTATAGTGTTTCCATAATTGGGAGTCATTTTCCTTTTCCAAAATTCCATATTTTTTCACAAATTTCCAATTGTTTCTATTATTTGAAATTTCCTTTAATGTAACATGCATTCAAATCATAGTTTTAATAGATTTAATTCTGATTCAAAACATATAAATCCTATAATCATTTTCCTAAGAATTGGGATGCCTTTACATGGTAAAATAGTGTTGTTTAATGCGATCCTCTTTTACTGGAAAATCTAGCATATCATAAATCATTGCACTATTAAATCTTCTAATGGGATGAGATGTATTCCCCCTTTTTTCAACATTCTTGTTCTCTAGTGCAAGATGCTCGATCCTTTCATCCCTATCATATCATTTCTGACATCAAACTTTAATCCTTGGATCATTTCCCTTGAATTCAATTCCTACTTCATGTGTACCCTCTATTTTGGTGCAACCATGAAGTATTAGTCAATCCTCGATATAATGTATGATCTACCATCATTTTTCTGGTTTCCCCTCATTATGATTCTCCTTTCCTTGTTATTTCATTCTATATCGATGTTCCTAATAGATTTTTCATGGTTGTTGGATGGTGTAGTGATGTCTCTGCATCCTCGGGTGAATGTATTACTTTAGGAGAGGTGATTTAGATCTGTTTAGTTGGACTATTATCATGCAAAGGGAATATGAAACCTTTAGAGGTAGGGGATGTGTGGTCTCTCTATTCTTTTATGTGCGTCTATAGAGTTATCATGTTTTATCCCACTAGAGAAGAATGTAATTGACATAATAAAAATTTGAACTAGATAAATAAAATGGTATCGATCGTATGTTATTGCCTCTTGTTTTTTCTTGATAGTTTGATATTTATTCTTTACTTGTTTTCATGACGTTATTGAAGAAATTGGTAAACAATTTAAAGCCGAAATTAATTGATAATTATTTCACTAATGATAAATAGGATTTTAAAGGAATCATGCTACAGTTGTTGTAATTTTATGTTAATCAAATTGATTCAGAAAGCATGATTATTTATTTGTGATAGCTATGATAGTTTCATTTTAGGATTCCCATAGTTTTATCCTACTAAAAATGAACATGTTCATTTAATACGGATTAATGAACTATTTTTTTGATAAAAGATAATTCATTGTAGGGTTCTGTGTTACCATTTTTCTTGTATGTATCAAGAGCCTAATGCATGGAGTTGTGAGAGATCATTACGTGTGAATGTATAATGTCTTGTATAGGGATAAGATCCTAGTTTCATTGTTATTTATAGATTCTTGTGATGTATTATGATCCTAAATATATGTTGTGAGATGTGGGGGTACGGATTCCCATTGGTTATGGCAGCAGTTGATGCCTAGAGTGGCGAGATGTGTCTGTTTGTAGATGTGGTTGTCAGAGAGGACAAAGGGATGATGAAATAGGATGTATGTGAATGATTGGATACTTGATTAATTTTGTTGTTTGTTTATATTCTTTTCATTCCCCACTTTTCAAGGTAGATTGTTTATCTACCCTCCATCCAAAAATAGGCGAAGAAGACTGTCGTATTCTATGGGCGTTTTGTGTTTATCATCTCAAGGGAGGATGTGTCTAAACTCCTGCTATAGGTGGAAAAGGCTTGATGGGTTATTCATATACTAAATGTGTTTAACACCCATGTGTTTAGTATCTTAGAATTTTTTTCTAGAATTCCTAGGAATATTTGAAATTAATAATGGTGTTAATAAATTATTGAATACATTATTTTAACCCATGGGGTTGGAGCTTGTTGCGCAATGTTGAGGATGCAATTTAAACGAACTACCAATCATGGATAGTGTAATAATAAAATGTAATATGGAATTGAAAATGGTTAATTATGTTTTAAGGAATGAATTAAAATAAACTTAAATGTTATAAAAAGGGAATGATGTAATATAATAAATGTATTTAAATGGTTGTGTGCTTATAAGATAACTTTTCTTAATAGTAGCAGTTAGGAGTACGATAAAGAATATATGGAGATAAGTCTAAGTCAAGGTTATTCCCTTAGTGTGGTTATTAGATAAAGTATATTCTGAATTTTTTGGGTTTCTATATGCTACTCTACCTCGTTAGTTAGGGAAACTGACACAATGGGAATTCTGAGCCCTCTAGGTGATTTTCCTAACATTCCAGTTGGAGTACAGATGGCGGACCACCCAATTTGGCCGCACTATCTTCTCAAGGTAGTTTCTAGTGCTGGTAGGCACATCAGTTAGTTTTCCCCATATATTTTTGGAGAGTTATGTAATGTATTTTCTTTATTTACACACACATATTCAGTATAATGTTTTATATGGACTACAATTGGTGTAACGTGTATAAGGTGTTTTGTATTGAGGTTCCTTACTCGGGGTATGGGCTATAATGGAATGAGTTTCAATGCCCAATGTATGATACAAATTATAAGAGATGTGGTGGATCCTTGAAACGACAAAGATATTTAGTTACATAGACATGGTGGTTTTGCTACATGAGGTTCATGTTGTGGGGATTTCCCCAACTGTCTGTAGGTAATCCTTTTTAGAGACAGATGCTTAGGATGTGCGACATTAATGAAAATTTGTAAACCAAAGGGGAAGTAGTTGTAGGTTACCCTTGGTATTCTTTAATATATTATATAATATTTAATGTGATACAATGTCAGGGTAGATATGGTGAGACTGGGAACTTTGTTTACCTATTTAGGTGATTAGATAATTTCATTTGTAGTTCACTATTCTTTAGCATGCATTACTTACTTTTTCACGAGAGGCTCTAGAGAGGATCCTACTTACTATACTTTTATACTCACTAAATTTATATCTATTTTTTCATGTAACTTAGAGAAGGTCGGATATTAGGCTGGTTACTACTTTCTTGGGGTTACACGAGCTGTTCGGGCTTCATGGTCGCTGTTGCTTCTACATTCCATTGGAACATTCAGTTTTCCTTTCTAGTTGTAGAATATTTTCATGAAATGAAATATGTGTACATCAAATTTCATTTACATTTCATTCATAGTTGGAGTTGTCTGGTGGAAATCTTTTCTATCTCATTCAAATGTGTTCTCTTAGAGGGAAATGCCTCCCATATGTGTGTTTACTAAACCCTCGGTGCAAGTAGCCAACATGGGGCATACTGGAGGCAGGACTCAAGGGTCACTCACTCCCTTCTCACATTTCTAGTCTAGGAGGGGTACACATTGTGGGGATGGGGTCATGACAATATAATTCTAATTCTAATTGTTTACAAATTAGCTCAAGCTATTATCCACCTCCATGTAAAAAACACTAGGGTGGCCCATGGGAAAAAACATTGTCCCACAAAACTCTTCACTGGAATGTCCTACAACTTTATTCTCTTCCCTTTAAGATCTATGAGAGACATTCAATATGATGGTTCCAATATCAGGGATGTTTTTGGATGTGATTCAATGCATAATTCTTGGTTTCAATAGTAGGGTAAGCATGAAACATCCTCTGAAAGTATATTTTCACACTCTACCACCAATATAGGGATATTGTAGCCCTTAATCATAGCTTCCCCCATATCCATGATATGAAGAAGTTGAGTAATCCACTGAACTCTCCTATTTAAAATCTCATCATGCTCTTCTAATGTTTCATTTTCCCCTAGAAAGGTAAACCTCATTCCATTATTGTAGATACACTGAATCCTCCACCTAAAGGAGTAAATAGGGTAATGAATTGTGGATTACTAGTCCATAACATATATGAATCTATAAGGATTCATCAATGATACAAAGAGATACCATATATATATTTCACCACTAAGAATCAAAGTCACACTATCGACACAAGTTCACAATCGATGAGTCACTGTCTATCGAAGCATCCAACCATAAGGTCAAACCAATGGCTCAACTAGAATATCTCGGTATCAAACCGGAGAAGTGTAATGGAAGGAATTATTTGAACCTATATCCATAAATATTGCAAATAAATTAGAAAATACACTGATCATACAATGTATCATCTGTATGCCTTAGGGTTATAGGCCTCCAAATCCTACAGCTAGCAGCATCCCTATCAAATAACTCTATGAGCCTGGAATAGACCACCTAGGGGTGGATGTGGTAATGATTACAAACCTATGACCCCCACCTGCTTCTATTTCGGCTACTCTTACACATTGTTCTCCTTACAGAACACCCTTCTAATGCCTTTGTCTCTTCCTTGGTGGTCCCTCAACCATCTCTCGATCAAAATTATGTTTATCTGGTCATTCACTATGTCGATGTCCCATATAGTCATAGAAGAAATACTACCTCTACCATGGCTAATTAAAACCATCCTAAGATATCTACACCACATTCATGGTTTCCTAGTATCTCTTCTTGAAGAGGCTGACAAAATTGGATCCCTAGGACTATTGTCAGCTACCTTATTTAAAGGTATCATCCCCTGGGTAGCTGCTAGAAACACCCATTATCAGTGCCTACTCTACTAAGAATCTATCGACCACAAAGGCACAATAAATCACCCCAGTATTGGTTGGAATGAAAACGAATACAATTGAAAACCTGATGTCCTAGTTTAATCCCTAGTTATAGGTATTTGCTCTATAGAATGTATCCTGAACTATATCCCTAGAGTAACGAGATAGATCAGTAAACCTCTCTAAATAACATTCCATGGAAAAACATCTATAATATAGATTTAGAAGCTCATGTATGTGAACTATTAAAAACGAGGATGGATAGAACTCTATATTAGGTAGAATATCATTGTATTACCATGAGATATGTGTCTTATTATGTGACAGAGTCACTATACTCCATCATCTACCAGTAGATTCATGAAAAATTATCACCCTATAGACCATTATCTAATCTATAGGTTTCCTCACAAGTTAGAAAACTCAAGTGACTACCTATAGTGAGTACTCATCCACCGTGGAGTCTTGATCACCTAAAAACATGGGAGTTTGTTTCCTCTATAAATCATACATCACACTCAATCTGGATCCATATTTTTCATGCACTGCTAGATCTAACTGCTTCTCAACATGTGGGGTTATAACTTTTAAACCACCCGGATGTTCTATATTCAGTCGATCCCCATTTACTAACACCGTATCACCTAGAGGATCGTCATAATGATCATGAAGTGGAATCCCATATGACTGTTTCTATGGAGGAATCCTAAAATTAATCAAGATGTATCATGGCCAAAGAGTATACCAGGGGAGCTAACTCAAGTAGTGAATTAAAAAAACCCCATCATATATGATTCATGTAAGAATGTTTTACCCACAACCAGTTTCTTTATATACCGTGTCAAAAGATAGGTAATCAGAGTCTTGATGTTGGAATATGTTGGATGTCATACCAATTTTGGTGTCCTAGACCTAAAAGATGAACATGAAATTGAAATCATGGATCCCCTAATCCAATCTCACCAACTAAAATACTGTTCTTGAACAAACTCCTTTGATATCACATTGTCCTAACCCGACCCACTAGGGTCTGACCCGTGACTACCCCAATCTTGCATCCAATAAACTAGGGGTTGGAGACCAGCACTAATTAGTCATATCCCATAAATATGAAGAATTGGATTAATATACATATACATAAAGAAAAATCACCAATCCCCCAAAATGATAAAATAAAAAAACAACTAAATCCAATGCATTAATACATCTATAATCACACAGAATAGCCCATAAATAATATAATTCAAGTGAAAATGGGTCGAGATACAAGCCCAACCTAGAAACATATAGAGTTCAACCATCTCCAAGGGAGAGGAATACAACAAAAAGAAATATAATATTAAACATCCAGGTTAGTAATAATCAAGATATTACCCATTAGATCTACATCCTCTATGTAAACAATCCAAAGGTCCATCAACTTCATAAGATACATCACATACAGGAGGGCCCCAACCAGGGGTGAGTATATCAACACCAAGTTGGACACCTCAAAAACACCAAAAATGATGCACCACGTATAGTAAGGACACAAAAAATATAACAATCAATATTCAATAGAAAAAACCCATATACACTCAGGAAGGACCCCCCACCACTAGGTGTTCACAAAAAACTATCATCTATAAGATTCTTCTTCATGCAATTCTCATTCCTATAGAATACACTAAATAAGACATGATATCAAATGAGTCACTCATAAAAGTGGTATAGATATTTTTTCCCTTCCTAAGATATATGACTAGTCTCAAAAGACACTGAAACATAGATATGGGTCACACCCAGAACCATTAGTGGACACCACAACCCAATCTCGATCGACCCACTACATATGGGATTGTGTGCCAATGAGAAAATCGACCTTCGTGATATACCATACAAGATGGAGGATCGAAACCCTACATAAGGAGGCCACACCTATTAAACAACCCCAACTAAGGGTATGAAGATGACAGAGTATCTCACTATAATTTCACCAAGGGATTCCATAGACACTAGTTGAGATTCACCCTCTAGAAGGGATCAAAATCCTATGATGAGGATTTAATGTTTCATTGTACCCTCTAAGGAATTAACCAACAGAACTCACTCAACCAATATTGGTTTAGAGAAAATAAAAAAATTTATATAATCACCCTTGAAGGAGGTACATAGTGTTTACTAGGGGTACATGGTGTTTTCAAATTTCCCCAGGTCTTCTTGTTTGGTAATGCCTCAAAAGATATGTAAATTTTAATATTAAAAGTTTGTGAGTGAATAAAACTACATCTAGATGTCACTCGTCACGTACCCATATCATCTTGTCATGTTCATGTATATTTGGACGTGTCCATGTATCTCTTTCCACACCCACGTACCAGACCATGTATACATGGATGTGTCAGTGCTCAAGTGTATAATGTTCCACTAGTTGTGTGCTTTTTATCATTTACATGTACATCCAAATGTACATTCCAAGAAACTAGTGTAGGATCACACAGTTTGGGACCATGTCACATGGAATGTGATACAAAACTCTATGTGATACCCAATCACTATAGAAGGTGGGTCCTAAAATCCATGTAGTCATGAAATAAATTTCATGTTAATAGATATTTTCTAATTCTTTCAGACCTTTTTATGAATCATCCTATGCGTCAACAGAGCTACCACCCTCTCCAAAACATTTAGATCTGAGGTTGGGTGATCTTTCCCATCATCACCTATTAGAATATGCATTTTTAACCAGCTCAGATAACCATTCTTCGATCCATTCACTGTCACATGTCAAAACCAAAGATAACCTAACATAAAAATTCATTATTATCCACCTTTGATAATCTCCCACAATTTACATACCATGACCAAAGCCTTGACCATGATCTAAAACACAAATATCAATCTATTTCATAGAATAATGGTCTTGAAACAATCATATACATAGTATTCATCAAACCACTTGTCAAATGAAACACCCAAAAATAACATAAGAAACATTTTGGAAGATATTTAAAATCTATCAATCATTAAGAATGTACCTTGGCCTTTTTTAGACTTCATCGTTCCATTTTCATTGAAAAATATGAAATATGATTAATAAAACACAATTAATAAATATAATTCCATATTATTAAATATACTAATGATGAATTTATATATTTAATTAATTAAATCGGTTCATTTTGATTCATGATTAATAAATGATATGGAAACCACAATATAAAACGTTCTACCAAGATTCGGTATCGCACAATGTTGAATAATGAGTCTTTAATGGCACTGCAGATAAGGTATACAACACTGTTAGTGCATCAATCCACGATCTAGTCCTGATCCATTATTATTTTCCAAGGAATATCTCCAATAGTTTTATGGACCTTGATGGACTGACAAGAGAACCCCAAGGAAATATACATAAACATACACTTATAGGATGATTTGGTTGTTGCGAAAAAAAATAAATAAAACAATTTATTTAATTTATTTATTTCATTCATCCATTTTTTTGATCAATTTTTAATAATTCCCCAAAATGGAAATGTTTATGTCACACGTATGGTAAAACCCAAATAAATAACTCAATGGTGCCATCTAATTTCTGATCTAGGCCCCCATTTGTGATTTATTATCATTTATATAAAAATTGTAGATGTATACTATTTAATATATTTAATATATTTCAAACATGTTTTCCGAGAACACTGGACCACAAAATCTCAAGCACTCTCAGCACATAATCTCCAGAGTAATCCATATAGTATCCTTAAAAACTTTACAGAATATCTAATTCCTTAAAAATTAATTATCCACTAAGCTATCTAATTATAATATATGTTATTATTGACCTAATTATTTAGCTAAATATATATTTATTTATATTAATTCTACTATAGACTTATTAAACCATGAAATATAAATCTTCGACTACTAATAGATATAATGTAATAAAAAGGGTTCATAATTTAAATGTGATCACATTAAATAAATTATCAATATTAAATTAATTATAAACATGATACTCATATGATAAAAGACCTTAATCTATAAAAAATAACACCCCCATTAACAATTAATATTTTGAGATAGACCTTTGAAAAATAAAATCTTAACAGACGAAACATACTATACTAGTGAAAAACAAACGAACTATTAATTTGAAATATTGAATAATTTATATGTTATAGAATCCCTTTACTAAGAAACCATCTGTTGATCCAATTTAATAATAAAATATTAATGGTTGTGATAATTATTTGAAGGATTAATTAGAGGTTTCCAATCTCATGATTGTATCTATTGAGGACATGGTGTATATGTAATATGAGAGTATGGAAACATTCACATTGAAATATGACCTAAAATTTTCCTTAAATTACACATATGGCCTAATAAGTATTATTTTTCGATGGAAATGTCTCGATATAATATTTCAGAAGTAACATTAATATCTTCTTGTGATTTAAATATGAATTGTTATGTAAAATACAAAGAGGGGTTTTGTATACAATAATTCTTTTTCTGGATATATTATTCGTTCTAAATTTTATACTACAAATGTTTTGATAATTTATTATGATATGAAACATGAATGATTAGAATTAATGTTATCATCATCTCCGTAATTTGATAGAGATGTATAATAAGTACATGGGGGGGTTCTCAAGTGTTCGATTGAATGTGAAAGTTAATAAATAATGAAAATAATAGTAGAAGAAAAGTTTTGGAAATTTTAACAGAAATTACGAGGGGAAGTGATTTCATTTTGGTAATACTAGTCATAGTATGATAAATTATATAGAAAATATTATGTGTAGAAATAAACCTAGTTTAAAATTCAAACAAATTATTGATTCAATAAAAATACTTTCATTTATTTTAAATGGTATATGTTACCTACAATGTATTAAACAATTGTTGTGGATATGTATTGGAATTAAAATTTCACAAAGAATTTATAGTTATATTTTTTTGATATTAATTCAAATAATGGGACATGAGTTACAATAACAAGTATTTAAATGACTTATATTACATTTTATAATATATTAAACTATAATCAATGTATATATTTATAATCCCACTTTCTTTCACTTATATGATAAATTTTGTTTTTAAAAAATCTATTTTGGATGAATAAATGAGATTTATATTTTTAAAGATATTATTTTAATTAATTTAATTATAATTTTTTAAAAAAATATTAAGACCAAAATTTCATATCGTTGGTAAAATTATTTTATCCAATATATGTGTCAAAATTGAAAGGATATGATCCCACCATGAATCATTAAATATTTTAATGAAAAAAGAAATATTTCCAATATAGTATTACCAAAACATAGAGTGACCTAAAAAATATAGTTATTAATGTTTTATTTGTTTAAAATCCCTACTAAAGTAAATGTGTTTCATTTCCTAAAACCAATGAATTTTATATCATATCATGATTTTATAATGAGAATATACTTTCTATGAAGCTATTTTAAATATATATTTACATAAATAAAATTAAATTACTAAAAATACAATATTATAAAATTAAAATTCATTGTTAATGTCAACTAGTTTAAAAACCTGAATAAGATGTGTTTTAAATGAGTAGTAGTGAAAAGAAAAATATTTTCCAAACAATGTGTTTTGAAATAAAATTTTTAATAGATAACTACCATGATAATGATGATGAACGTAGAAAATATCAATATATATGAAATATGTTATTAAAATAAAAAAAATTATATTTATATCTTATATGTTTGGATATGTTTTCAAGGAGCTACAAATTAGGGATATTAATCCTAGTATCTCCTGTATTTATTCTATCTTTATTTATAGACATTAACCATTAAAGGATTTTTGTTGTAGGTTTTATTAGATGGTAACATATTGAAATGAAAAGCATTACATAGTGATGTAACAAATATTAATATAATCTAACATGATGTAATCACAAATAATTCAATTAGTCCTTTATATGAGATATGCCACTATATATTATTTATGTATTTTTTAGTATATCATAAAAATAATTTTAGAATAAAAAATGTATCATTTCATACATAAGGAATCTCCTCCTTGTTATTCATTCACAGTGAATGTATTTAATATTTGTATGAACTATTAACTATCCACTCAAAGAAGTAATTTTATTTTTTCCTTAGATGATTTTGTTCATGGAGTATTATATGTTTTGATCAAATATTAAGGTCTTCCATGTTATGATTTCTTATAGATACATGTAATATCCTCACGATTCATAAAATGATTCTTCATAATTGAATGATCCATAGTGTATGCCACATAGATTTTCATACATTTTTTCTTTGGTATACTAGTGAGTCTTGCATCATTGGTGATCCCTATTATTGAGGTTAAACAACATACCAAGAATGAGAACATGCATACTTTCACGCCTCTCCCAGGATTATGTTGAGGATATGATAATCAAATGTGGTTGCATATATTATTGATCATTTCATTAGTATATTTTAGTCAATATGGTATCTTTTATATCACATGTTCATTATGAAATATAAGGCATTTATTAAGATAGACTGACGTAACGTATAACCTTACCTGGGTATGATATGTGATATTTTATAATTATTTAATTTAGAAAAATGTGGAAAAAATTAAATTTTCAATGAATAAATTTATAAATCCTAATTTGTTATTCACCAATAAAAGTAATTAAGGAATTTAATTCATTTTAATAATATAATGTAAACATTATTATTGTTTGTTATGACATATTTTTAATTATTATTTATTTATAAATGAATTTATTCATTAAAATTTTTTATTTGCAAAAGGTATGCCCTGTAATGTCTCAAGTTTTCCATGTATTATATTTAAATATTTCGTGGTATTATTTCGTGACCAGGAATTGTGAAGGAATTCGATTCTGTGGCCGAGAGGTCCTAGAATAAATGTTTGAGATAAATTAATCTCTAAATAGCACACATGAGTAGTTTCTAAGAATGTGGAATAACCTTTAAATGGATTCCAAAATAATAAATCATAGGAAATTTTTTCATTCATAGCGGTCAATTTATATTAGGTATGTCCTCACATCAACCGATGTGGGTTGGATGTGAAATTTAATTTTTTGATGTTTTAAAGGAAACAAAATAAATTAATAAATTATTTTATTTTATAAATTTAAATTATATAGCAACACGTTATTTTGTTTTACTAGAGAAGTAGTCCTTTGTTTGGCTCATAACCCTAGAGAACTCCTTGTAATTCTCTGGAGCATTGCACAGGATCCCAACATGGATTATTCTTGATGACTGTTGAAAGATGACAAAAACGAGGATTTATGCGTAGTGAGATCGAATTCCCGATGACAACCACACTTCCTCTTCATCTATAATCAATGTAGGTGTTGTTATTTCAATTCATCTTTTCTATATTCTTAGATTAATCAATGAACATAGATAAACCCCCCAACATCTTTACTTTTGGATTGTGCATTATTGTGGGAGGGTTTTTATCGGGCTATTTTGGGGATTGAATCTATTGAATATATCATTCATTGTCTGGATTTTCTCAATTTTATCATACTAATGGGAGTGGATTAATTCCATGATGGACAACGGTGGAGGTTAGTTCATAAAATATACTTTTGATTTCCTCTCACTTTTTTTAACGTTGTGTTCTTCACATTCTTCGTGGGGTTAATAACACAAAATAATTTCTTGTTCGTTTCATAATACAATGTTCCATAATTGGAGATCCAACATCATGATGACTCAATGGAGGTGTGATGGTGAATACAGTAGATGAATTGATAGGGTTCAGAAGAAATTGTTCATCGACTGTTCTTCGCGTGGATGATTGAAACACATTTACAGGGCCAATTGAACCATTGAAACCTACCAAAAAATTAATGAAATAGAAGGAAGACCTTAGATCTTGAGTTTTAAGGTGATTAGATAGCTGAATTGAGGACTATAAGAGAAACCAAGGTGTGTGATGACGAACGCTGATTCGGTAGAATCCTGATCAACTCAGCATGTATTTTGAAAAACATTCCATGTGGGACCAACATGGAAATAGCTAGGGTTTCATAACTACATAGGGTGAAGGAAACAACGTGTTTCAAGGAGGACTCAGGATATGGGACCCACCCAACAACTGTTGGAGTTCCTGGTGACCGAATGCATAGACATGTTGTGTGTCCATTTTCACATGGAACGTGGGACTATACATGGATGTAACTTGTATCTAGGGAGATACATGGACACGTGGTGGAGTACACAACATATACTCCCCCACAATTCTATACCTAGCCATATATGCCGACCACCTTTTTATCCATTACATGGTCTGGGACACATATTTTGAAGCAGTGTACAGGCAGATGGCCTGCGTACACGGAGCGAACCAAAAATACTTAGAAATAGTGTGTCATCGATTCGACACATCGTGTATGTACGTTTTTATGAGCCATGATATCAAGAATTGATTCATTGTACACGACTAGTACTTTGAGTCATGGGACACAGTATGCGGCCACTTCTACACACCATGTACTCCTCTCTACATGGCTTGAGCTTGTTTTCCACAATTCCTTGGAAAAGATTCATTTTTCATAATTCCCATTTTCCCATTTCACTAAAGGTCAGGTATTAGTTCCATCCATAGGAGTATAATCCCTTCAGTATGAATTTATGAGATAGAGTAAGGTATCCCTCCGAGAGGCTCAAAGAGAGATAATATATCCATTTTTGACCCTAGGTAGAGCTTGGTATCAACATTAATAATCCTCCATGGCGTCGATACTATACATAGAAGGTGAATATAAATGAGTCATGGTATCTGACAAGGATCAGGAATTGATACTATTCTGTGTATTGTGATCTTTTCCCACTTAGCAGTGTGTTATCCTGGAATGATTGTATCTCTTCTCCCTTAAGATCTATCAGTGCATCTATATCTCTCAGGTCTTGTTCTGATGAACATTAATTCTCAGATAGACATCATTAGAGACATCATACTCGTGGAGTGAGTTCTCCAAGACGAGTGCTATGTGTAATCTTTGAGGTGAATCCTTGACATGGGTATGTCATTGTTGTGACATACCTCTAGACTACGGGTCTAGGTTTTGAGTATACCTTAGTGTGTTTCTCTTGATATATGTCCAATAGAAAAATACTGTGTAGATATGAATATACCATTACTTTATGTATTTAATTGTGGTTTTCAGGGTCCCCTACTATGTATAATTATACTCTCCCCAGCTTGGGTTTCGCCCAAATGTGTCATGTCTTGTGTAGACGAGAATCCTTTTGATGGAGTCCTAGGAGGATGAGGACCAGACTGACCTTTCATAGTTCTCTGCAGGTCGATGAGTTCCAACAGCTACGAGTAGTATTCTAAGTACCTCTTTCTTACTTATAGGTTAGGAATTGTATTTTTCATACTCTTTCTTTTGGTGGGCTTGAATTCTATCATAGTTTACATTGCACACAATACATATGATTTACTCTTTTGGGTGGGTTTAGATATATGAATGTATTTTGTTCCTTAGTGGGTTTTACTTTTTTTCATATGTGGACATGGAGATGTGTGCATGTGTACAGGTACATAGGCTATGTCTCCCAAGATAGTGATATGTCGACTCCATGCTAGTCCCCAGCCACATGCCTATTGGAGGTGGGATTAGGGAGTCATGGCGTGGTAACCACTAGGATGGGTCATTATAGTGTGGTATCGGTGCTGGTCAGTTCTACCTTAAGACCAAGATTTTGTGATATTGGTTTGGGGAAATAGTTTCAGGTGTTCATGGTTTGGATTTCAGGTCAGGGACCCCAATTTGTTTGCTGGAAGCCGACGTATCCATACACCAGGACTCTGATAACCTTCTTTTCGACTCATTACATGAAAATAGTAGTTGTGGGGAAATAAAATAATGGTACTAGAATTATATAGAAATGGGTGGGTTATTTAATTTATTTTATGTCATATATCTAAATATATTCGTTGACCATGGTACATCCTGTTTCTTTACAGGATGCCTCTGTGATGCATACCCTCTAGGATTTTTTAGCTCAATCACAAGGCTGACCCCCTCAGTGACAAGGCTTCAATACAAGGAACAGTCCCCCATGCATTACCACTGGGTGCTAAACTCGTTATGCCACCACCATTGGAGAAACATGTGGTACATACAGTACCAGCTGATGAGGAGGTCATATTGAACATGGTCGACGAGTTTCAAAGATAGAGACCCATCATGTTCTGAGGCGAGCACAACCCTAAGCCAGTTAAGGAGTGGATTTGAGTTGGTGTCCAGAATTTTATATCTGGTGAGGAAACCAGCTGACTAGATGGTGGTCCTAGGAGAGAGCCTTATTTTTCAATCAGTGAGATGATAGTGGAGTTTTTCTATGTAGAGTCATATGGAGGAGAATCATTCAGGGATGGAGTTTGAGTGACTCTTAAGGGAGGAGTTCTCTATAGTTAAATTGAGGACAGTGTGTATCCAGGAGCTTCTCCAGCTATTTTACGGTAGTTTGATGGTGGATGACTATTCATCATGGTTCCCAACCTCTCCATGTACTCGATGGATATGGTTAGGTATTTGTACATAAATTCATGGACATTCAAGTATGGTCTATAGTGGGACATCCAAGCTAGTTACATGTATCTATGAATTTTGATTTATTATGGAGTGCTCGAGTGGGCCATGGTGATTGAGAGATTCTTGGTGGAGCAGATCTAGACAATGATAGTTACCAGCATGCAGACAGATGCGGAGACCTCAGCAGCTGGGAGCCGACATCTGGAAAATAGATTAGGAAGTGGGAGACGTCACAGGAGGACCCATGAAATGGTATTAAATATCTAAGGATATTGGTATGGTTCCAGTCAGACTTCGGAGAGGTGATGCTACTCGTATGACGGTAGAGGACATCTCTCTAGAGGCTGTGCAACCCATGGATATGCTGACAGGGAGGTGGTGGATAGACCACCGTGGTAGAGGTAGAGAGTAGATCCAGCAGATATGCCAGGCGCCAAACATAGAAGAGGAGTAGGGGGAGCTACATGTGGTTGAATGTATATTGATCTACATCCACCACCACACCCATGAAGCCCACACAAGGCTCATGTAGATAGGGGACATGGGTGGGGACAGCTACACGTGTTTGAGGCATACAGGCCAGGGACATAAGGAATGATCCAACGTATGATTTGTATCTTTTCTACCATAGCTTCCAAACTCATAGACACAAGTTCCTGTCATTTTTTCTTCACAACAAGTCTTGTACAAAAACATGAGATTTTGGTACAGTTTTTGACTCATCCCTTATGCTTAGAAACACCTATGGGAGGAGACATGATAATAAATCATCTTTATAGATAGTGTGATTTTTCCCTTAGAGGTGAGAGTTTCAATTGAAGCTTCTTAGTGGGGGAGTCGAGGCCTTATGACGTCATTCTTGATATGAATTTGTAATATTAGGTCCATGCCAAGATTTAATACTTTCGGTGAAGATTGTGGTGTGTCTGTAATGATGAAATGAGGTATTTCAGTGATGGTGGAATGGAAACCCAGGAATTATAGAATGGGATCATGTATAAGAGGGACCAACTAATCACTCATGAGTCAGCTAGCCATACCGACAGAATAGTAGATGTTGTGTGCTTCCAGTTCATAGTAGTAGTGGTGGAGTACGTGGACATATTTCAAGAAGTTGTTCTAGTATTACAACCCCTCTTGTAGATCGACTATTGCAGAGACTTACCCGCCGGGATGGAACCAATATCCTCACTAGAAAATCGGTTGGCTCCCATATTTCTTAGTGATATGAGGTTGTTGTTGGAGTATTTTTAGAGTAAGGGATTTAAAGGACCATGTGATTCCCCCTGGGTGGCCACATTTTTTATCAAGAAGGTATATGGGAGTTTGAGGTTGTACATGGATTACCGGTGCCTGAATCAGGAAATTATTAAGCAAATGTATCCACTATCGAGGATCAATTACCTCTTCGATCTTCTAAGTGGGGTGAAATGGTTCTTGATGGTTTTCCTTTGATCAGGTTACCACCAGTTACGAGTATGGGATGAGGATATACCGAAGATGGATTTTAGATGCCGCTACTCTCACGAAGATTAATTAGTGTCGCCTTTCGGCATGTTTAATTCAATTGTATTGTTCATGGGACATATGAACAAGATATTCAATCCATAATTAGACTGTTTCTTTATAGACTTCATTGAAGACATCCTTCTGTACTCGGCATCGGATCAGGAGCACGTAGGACACCAGCGAATGGACCTGGACATACTCTGAGGGATCCATCATTATGGGAATCTCTTGAAGAGCTAGTTATGGATACTAGATGTCCTCTTTAGGGGTCATGTTATCTCATAATATGGAGTTATAATTGTCCTGTCCATGGTTGAGGTGCTACTAGCCTGATAGCCATGTCAGAGTGTGATAGAGGTGCGGAGCTTCCTTGGGCTAGAAGGTTACTACCAGAGAATTATCCTAGATTTCTTATAGATACCAACACCTATGACAGGTTTGAACTTTAAGGACTCTACTTTGGTATGTATAAAGAAGTTCTCATAGGCTTCATAACTATTCAGGTAGTGTTTGATGAGTGTCAGGATCATGAGATTACCAGAAGGCGGTGTCAAATACATTATTTTATATGAAGCATCTGCTACCAGGGTTTTATGTGTCCTGACGCAGAGACATGCCATGATTTCTTGTGCTTCATTCTAGCCAAGGCAGCTTGAGTATAACTTTGTGACCCATGATCTTGAATTTGTATTAGTAGTCTTAAAATTGAATATGTGGTTATGCTACGTGATGGGATAATATTTAATCATCTACATTACCACAGGAGACTCAAGTACATAATCTTGCAGAAGGATCTGAATCTATGGAAAATGTGATGGATAGAGTTGTTCTATGATTATGACTTCTATATCATCTAAACTCCTTTAAAAGGTAACATATTTTCATATTATCTCTATAGGAGATTGAGTTCACAACTATTGAGTGTGGCATCAGAGTAGATGGACTTGCTACAATTATCCTTCGTCGTTGGAGATGATGCATATTATCTCTAGTCAATGGGTTTCACCCTTGCACTCTTATGACGAGTTGGGGAGGCACAACTAGGGGATGTCAACTGTGATACATCATGTAATAATTTACCAATTGGACATGCTCCTAATGGATATTCACTATGTGGGGAGATTGTAGTATCTTTCAGAGTGCGCACAATTATACCAGGGGAATTGCGAGAGGAGTTACTATTGTTTTTTCATACATCCCCCATGGTGGTATATCCTAGAGTAGAAAAATGTACCAAGAACTCTAGCATCAATTCTGGTCGATAAGTATGAAGATTGTAGTAGAAAAGTTCATTTCTCAATGAATTATATGCCAGTAGCTAACGTCTGAGCACTAGGTTCCAACAGAGTTAGCTCACCCAATGTAAGTTCCAATGTGGATGTGGGATGTAATATCAATAGATTCCATGATAGGCTTACCCCAAACAACCGAGGGACATGATTCTATCTAGGTGATAATTGAACAACTCACCAAGTTATCCTCCTAGCTATCATGGGGCAGAGTTCCTTATAGATCTTGGGATTCCTTTACATGCAAGAGATACTTTGGCTTCATGGCGTCCCTTCAAGGATAGTCTTTGATCGGGAATCCCAATTCATTTCCGAGTTGTGGAATGGATTTTTGGAGGCCTTTGGGACTCATCCAGGCTTGATAATGACATTCCATCCTCAGACTGATGTTTAGACGGGGAGGACCATTCATTTTCTATAGGATATGTTGTGGGCATGTCTCTTGGAATTTGGTCGTAGATGGGAGGACTGCCTACCTCTAGTGGAGTTTGTTTACAATAATAGCTACCACTCAACCATTAGTATGGAACCATTCATGGGCTTATACATAAGGCCCCGATGGTCCCCACTCATGGGTCTAGTGTTGGTGAAAACTACTACTGAGAAGGTGCAGCTCATCAAGGAGGAGATGAAATCTGTATACAGCCATCATAAGTCTAATGCTGATAGATGGAAAAGACCTTTTGATTTCGAGGAGGGGGACTGCGTCTTCCTTCGTGTCTCACCTCAACAAGGGTTGCAGATATTTGGTCAGTTGATATGTTGTCTCTGAGTATCATCAGACCTTTTCTGATACTGTGCATAATTAGAGAGGTGGTGTACTGCTATGCTCTACCATCAATGTTGCACTCGGTACACGACGTATTCCATGTCTCACAGTTGAGGAGGTATGCACATGATCAGTCGCACGTCATCGACTAGGGAGAGATGGACACCAAAGATGAAGCTTCTTTCATAGATTACCTAGTGGAGGTTGAGAATTTGCTGGAGAGGATCCAATGTGGATGAGAAATTCCCTTGTTGTGTGTCTGGGGCAGCACATGAATGTTCAAGAGAGCATGTGGGAGCGAGAGGGTCAGATTCGTGCCCGGTACACTCATATTTTTTAGTATCCCCATTTTCTTTGGCTTTGTGAGACATAAATCCCTAAGGTGGAGAAAAATTAATGTCTCTAATTTTCCAGATATTATTTTAAAATATTATATAAAAATATTACGAGACTAGTCTTTGTGACAACATGGGATTATGAGGCCCAAAGTGACCATAATAAATGTTCGAAATAAACTAAAATCTAAATATCCCATGTGTGTAGTTTTCCTAAAAACGTTTAATAACATATAAATGGGTGCCCAAATCAGAAATTTGAGGACACCATTTTGTTCAGAGTTGTGAATTTACCTTAGGTGGTACTAACATCAACAGACATGGGCCGGCTGCCAAATTTTTTTTTGGACATTTTAAAGGAAATAAAATAAATTATTAAATTATATTATTTTAATTGTTTCAATAATGCGGTGACACGTTAATTTTTTAAAAAGAGCATGAGTCATGGGTTAGCCTCATAACCGTGGAAAACTCCCTGAAATCCTTGGTGATTTATAGAGGATCCAACCTTCGGGTATTCTTGAAGAATGCTAATGAACAACAAACGTGAGGATTGTCGCGCAGTGAGATAAAATTCATGAGGAAGACCGCTCATTATCTTTATCGATGATCAAGGTAGGGTTTGTTTTTTTATTCTTAATTTCCCCATTTTGGGATTATATTATGAATGTGGGTCAACCCAAAAACTCGTTGACCCATGGATCTTTCATTTCTGCAGGAGGATTTTTATCAGGTTATTTTGTGGAATGAATGCATTCTAGATTTTATTTGTTGTTTTGATTTTCTCCATTTGATCATACACATGGCAGAGGATCAATGTTGTGATGGATGATAGTGGAGGTTCTTTCGTCGAATTGCTTTTGGATTTCTTATCCCTTTCTTTAACCCTATGTTCTTCGCATTCTTCATAGGGTTAAGAAAAAAAGGATTGTTTAAAATCCATTTCGCAATGCAATGACCCCATATTGGATATATGACATCATGATGAGTGAATGGAGCTGCAATGTTGATGGTGACATATGAATCGATATAGTTAGGAAGAAATCATTTTACGACCATTCTTCATGTGCATGATCGATATGAGTTTTTGAGGCCGATTGAACCCCAAAAAACTACCAAATCATTGATGGCATAGTAGGGTGAACTCAGATCATGTGTTTCCTAGAAATTGGATGGCTAGATCGATGACTAGAGTAGAAAATAGGGTTCTAAAATAATGAATGATGATTATGGAAAATATTTATCAACATAACATTAATTCTAAAAAACACATTGTGTGGTACCAGTATGGTGGTGACTTGGGTTTCCGCCCTTCACACGGTGAAGGACATGACGTGATTCTTGGAAGAAATTGTGTGTGTGCCCCACCTAGTGGCGTCTGGTTTTCTGGGTGACAAAATGAATAGATACAATGTGTGGTCCTTATATAGTCCCAGAATGCATCTCAAGAGATACACAGACACAAGTTGACATACACGACATGTACTCCCCCACACGGGCAGACATGGTCGGATATGCGGCCAACCCTGTGTACCGATACACGGTTTGGGACACATAGGATAAAGCTGTGTATGGGCACATGGAAAGTGTAAATGGAGTATACCCCATACTCTCAGAAATAGTGTTTGATCATTCAAACATGTTGTGTCTATATATTTTTACACGACATGTTATCTAGACTCTAGATGTTGTACAAGAGTAGTACCCGGAGTCAAGGCACATGACATGTGGCCACTTCTACACACCGTGTACTCTCTTCTACATGGAACGAGATCCTTATACACTATTCCATTGAAATGTTTCATTTGGGATAGGTCCCCTTTGCTTGTTCACCTGAATGGAAGGTATCATTTCCATCCACAGTAGTATGATCCCTTCAGCATGAATTTTAGAGATAGGGTGAGGCATCCCTCCTAGAGGCCAGAATAGAGTTCCATTATCCATTCATTACCCTAGGTAGAGTCACTATTAGGGTGACTAATCTTTTAGGACGTAGATCTTCTACATATCAGGGGAATCCAAATGAGTTGTGGTATCCTCCAAGGCCTTATAAGAAATCCCCATTCATGTATCATGATATTTCCCACCTCAGGAGTGTGATCTCCTAGAATGAGTGTATTTATTCTCTCTTCAGATCTATCAGTGTCTCTATCTCACTCAATGAATTTTCTAATTTATATTACTTCTTGGACAGATGTCGTTAGAGCTATCAGACTAGTGGGGTGAGTTCCCCCAGACGAGTGTTGTGTTAAGTTTTTTAGATGAATCCCTTGCATGGGTATGCAGTCATTGTGACTCACCTCTACACTATGGGTCTGTATTTAGAGTATATCTAGATTTGTTTCTCTTTATATATGTTCAGTTGACATATACTATACAGAGCTGATTGTACCCTTAATTTGTGTATTTAATTTCAATTTTTGGGGCCACCTTATTAGAATTATTATACTCACCCCTACAAAGTCGTTTCCAGCACGTGTCATGTCTTGTGCAGACGAGCAGCCTTTTTGATGGAATCTAGTGCGGGCTGGGACTGGACATAGATTTCAGATTTCCTTACAGGATGAGGTGTTCCTACAGCTATGGGTAGTATTCCTAGTACCTCTTTCTTTTATACAGGGTGGATATTGTAGTTTGAAGATTTTTTCTTTTGGTTGGCTTGTATTCTTGCCTAGTATACTTCCTTCACATTACATTAATTTTACACGGTTGGATGGGTTCATTTTTATGCATACATTTTTTTCCTTACTGGTTTGTACTTTTCTGCATTTGTGGACTTTAGGTGTGTGTGTGTGTTTGTGTGTCGGTACATAGGCAATGCCTCCCATTTTAGTGATACACCTACTCAGTGCTAGTCACAAGCCCGTGGCCTATTAAAGGTTGGATTGGGGAGTCACAGTGTGGGCCCCCCTAGGATGGGTCATGAAAAGACCAATGGCTGAGTGAAAACCTGTTACTTTAAGTGAGGATACACGGCTTTATTTAAAACCCAAATATTTTAGAAAAGAACATCAAAATAAAATCAACTTCATCGATAGATTCTTCTACAAACAACAAAAAGGCTCAAAAATTTCACTTAAAAATCATTTATAAAACCCACATTTCAAAATTATTTTTGAGTGATTCTTTGGGAATTTTCTGATAGGATTATTAATTTTGATAAATAGTAAAAAAATATAATTTATATTAAAAATTGTCTTTTATTTTAAATAATTTCTATCCATCACTTTATTTTAATATGGGATTAAATGTAAAACATGTTAATTAATATATAATTATTAATATAATTTAAATCATTATAATCAATTTCATATTTAATTTTTATGTTAGAACATTATATAATCATGAAAAATATTTCTATGCAATAAACGTATATCATCACATGTGTGAGTTCCATTTTAAATTTAATTTTCCACTCCTCTGAATGGAATTTAGAAAATTTGATTAAATAATTGTAATCAGGATAATTAAATGTATATTTCATGTTCAACTAAATTTTTTGTCTAAATTAATTGTAATTTTTTTTACTGTGTTTAAGGTTAAAACTGGTCTACCCAGGGGTTAATCTAAGAAGATAATGGGTAACATGTCCATGAAACTTATTAAAAACCCATTATATGGCCATATTTAGATCTTATCGCAATTTATGTTCATTAATGAGCATTTTAGTGCCATTTTTTAGGTGAAAAGGGTGATAACACATTATTCAATTCCTAAATTCTACGTATTTCATCCCTATTTTTATAAAAGGACACCCCTTTCCTCTTCACTTCACACATAAAAAAATATTATATTTTAGTAATGGGAAACATATATCCCCAACTACCCTATAAGCATCATAGGGACATAATGTTTAATAGGGATCTCTCCGATGATATTCTTATGAATAAATTGAATGTGTTTCTCCGATGAAGAGGTGAAATTCTAAAAATGTATTGTTTCATTTTTTCATCATATAAAACCATAAATATTATTCTACCATGATGATATAATAACATAATTTTCTCCCATATAACAATATTTCATTATTTTAATTGCATGAACTACATCATTCTCCAATTCAATAAGGAGGAAAATGAATTTTTTTTATCGTGTTAACGGTGACCTGCCACCATCCGAACCAATGTGAATCATTTTTCCCCACCTTCAACTACTAGATATAAAAAATAGAATAATATATTTATATGATATTTATAACATGATTATAATTCAAAATTTATGATATAATAAATAACTTCTTACTAACTATTCTATGGGAAAACAATATCATCACCCAAGCCTATGGAGGACTACTGCCCCACGAGGCGATGTGATTCATTATTCACATATGATTTACATGGAAGGTAAAAAGGATAGATTTAAGGAACTTATTTGATATATATCACATAAAAATGATTATTTAATGATAATATATTATTTAAATTTTTGTCAATTTATCCTTTGAGAAAATGGAAATATCATTCATGTGTATGGTCGACCAACTGTCTCCATGAATAGTGTAATTAATTTTCTATCCCCAACTTTAATGGATTACTCTAAATACATATAATATATATATATGATGATAATTTCATTGTAATTTTTTTGTGATGGTGGAACCAAGATCAATGTAAAATGACAAAAATTACCCAACCAAAACATACATGGGAAACAAAGTAGTTATTTACCAAAACATGATATTAATAAAGAAATACTAATAAACAGGTAAAATATGTCATATTTATGTCATATATAGTTTTAGATAGGTAATTATGGATCTATAATATATTTATTATAAACTTCATTATACAACACATTATAATATGTAAAAATGGAATTGAGACCTAGAATAATAGATTTTTGTCTCACATTGACACATGACTTATACACCACTTATTTCTTTTTTGTGGTTGATATACATCACATAAAATAATATTACGATAACTATCAGGACAATTATGAAATATACATATCAATATAATTTTATTTCTATCATGGGTCTTTTGATTTTAAATAATCAATGTTGGTAAACTTTTAATGTTAAAATATCATTGTGTTACTATATTGTTTATATTATGCTTCCAATGATGAAATGTTATTGTAAAACTATCAATAAACTGACACAATTTCATACAAACTGAATATTTCATGAATATTCATTTTCAAGTAATTTTTTTACTCTTAATGGTTAAATGGATCCAAAAATGTTTTTTACGGAAAATATAATGTTTATTTTTCTCTTTGGTAAAATATAATTTTCTTTTATATCAATGATTTTGAAAAATAAATTTTTAGGAGATATTTTACTATTATAGAATTATTATTAAAATAAATTTTTAGACATTCATGTTGTTTATAGAATAAAAATTTAAAACGAATGATCATGTTTTTTCTTCAAACAAGTCCCTTCTATTATTTTACCAAAATGGGAAGGGAATCTTTGTTTTATGGTATACAACATGAACACAATATATGTGATTTATGCTATGATGAATTATTTCAATGATTATGGGAAATTGTTTCCTTCATTGGGTTATGCTATGGAGGAATGTTAATGAGACCTATTTCTATTTAGGATACATGATATGCTTAATGTTTTATGATATTTTGGATCACTTATGTATGTTTTTCAATTTGTATGGTAGTTATGTTATAAGGAATTAGGGTTGTAATGTTATATCCATAGAGCATGGTTACATCATAACCTATGAAAAGGGTTTTTTATAAACAATAATGGGGAACAAATATCTCCCTATAATTAATTAGGTAAAACCTTATATCATATGAGATAATTATGGGTAGCAATTCATTAAGAATTATCTATAACTGTATATAGGGTTATGGGTTTAATCCACATTGGAAAATAGGTTATGGGGCATGCTCCACTATGTTTGATTGTCTTGGTAGTTAATAATTTAAAATAAAATGATTCCAAACCCTATTTTGTTTCCAAAAATTTATTAAATGATTGTTTGAATCATGATTTACTATTATTTCACTCTCTTGTAAGTCATGACTTTCGGATTGATAATTCATTATAACAGAATTCATTTTTATGATATATGGATAGTTGGGTATGAACATTGTAAGTTATAATCATAATCTGGTGCCCATATGAGTATCTTATTCTTTCTTATGATCATGTAATTTTCTCTCCCACATTATCCATTACATATAATCTAATATCACCTATTCTTTTTTCCTATCCTAAAGTTATGATGAATGGTTTTACATAGGGTATGACAATGAAGATTACTAAAGGGATTGATTTTTATGGGATATGTTGAATATAATTTATGAAATAAGAATATGGTGTCACTAGTCCTCAAACACAATAAAGCATTGTGATCCATGGAAATGTATTTGTGAAAATTATTTAATATTTATATATGAATTGTCTAAGTATCTATTGTTGGAATTAGTATAAGAACGTGTCAGATCTTAAATACTATGCTGATAAATATTTATTGATAACCCTTATGAGGAGACTATGAGTTGGATAACTTCCTCATGTTCTAGAAAAGAATAGATTAGTTGTTTTACATACAAATACATCCATTTTTGGATACTACCATTGGAAGTAGTTCTAAAATAGATCCAGCTGGGAAAATAGAACCAAAAAAGATATATCTGGTTAGACTCTAGAATCACCTAGTTAATGACAATTGGCCTTTCTACATACCTAGTTTAACACTCTGAGGGGATAAACATTGGATAATTAAAATTTTCATTACAAATAATCATAATGTATCTAAATAAATGATCATCATGGATAAAAAAAATTTAAACATAAGGTGTCTTGTATTTAAAATAAGGTGTCTAGATTTAGACAACCTATAACGGATGCTGCCTGACTATGTGTTTTACATTTATTATTAGTCTCTCTCAAAATATGATATTTCGTTTTAGTAAATGGATTAAACCAAAAGAAACTATAATATTTTGACATGGGATAGAAAATGGAATGATTATCCACCCAAGAAACCAAATTCTATGGGATCTATAATATAAACCTTTTTTGTTAGGCTCATCAAACATTCTCATGTTGTAAATCATTTTAAGCTTCCAAACGAAAAAAATAATGGAACCATATTCTGTTGAATCATTCCAAAGATATAATCTACCCTATTTTAGTGGTTATTATGATCTAATAGAGGTTGAGTGATGGATCAATACCACTAAGACAATGTTTTTTGTTCTCTGATCCTTGGAACATTAAAATGTACTGCTAAATGATTATCATTTAAAAGTTGAATAAGATCAATGGTGTAACCTTATTATTAATATGTGGAAAGAAGAGAAAATTATATATTTCGAACGAGATGAGTTTAAGAGGTTATTGATCATTTAGTGATTATCTTATATTCTACATTGAATAATGGATAACGAATTCCTTATGCTTTTGAAAACTATAGTGACTCTATTAGTGCATATGAGGCTAATTTTACAATGATTTAGTGGTTGACCTATGGTATAATATTTTGACCTGAATGAAAAATCAATCAATTAGTTGGTGGATTAAAACAACGTCTCCAAAATATATTAGTAATAAAATAATTTAGTTGTTATTAATAGTTTTTATAATGTACACAAAATATAAAAATGTAAACTGATGATTCCCAATATTCTCATTTGTTGATAAGGATAAGAATATTGTGGCTCATAAAACACGAATAAATCACATAGGGGAGAGAAATTATATCGCCATACATTCTAGAAATGATGCAAAGGACATCATGGGAATTATTTGAATAGAAAATGGGGGTTACATAAATGTGTATGGGTGGTTAGTAAATCCATAGAATATGAAAACATGATGAATGGGTTTGTTATTGAAATAATGGATAAGAGGGTGTGAACTAATGCACCACCTACTATTCAATTATTAAAATGAATTTATTATATTAATTATTCCAATTTGTGCATGACTATAATTTTTTTATCATCATCATGAATAACCCCATAATCTAAATGATATAGGGAAATATTTTGTGATAAAGAATACTAAAGTGGGTTATGAGAATGATATGGGAGAATGGTACCATAATCATATACTCTATAATGATGAACGTCTAATTTTATTATGTATATTCCAACTCTAACAAATCTAATGAATTTTTAAACACTATTAAATTACATAATCAATGATTAGATTTTGATTTGGTGTTAAAAACTCCTAATTATCTAATTATTTCACCACAGGTCTATAGTTCCTCTCATATTGATATTTTTGGGAATGCGCCTCCTAAAATCTTGTGATTCTTCCTTTACATGAGTTTTATATGATACTGGAGAAGGATTGGATTTCATTATATAACGACAATATCTATTATAAAGGAATGGAATTTACATTTCATATTCATCATAAATCCATTATCATTTATTGGTATGAGGATGAATACATACTTATAAAGGGAGTTTTTCTACATTATTGTCCTTAATTACTATCCCTGAAGGCTATTTCTTCATGCATTGTTGATTAGAAACACAGAATCAAAGTCATGCCTATTTTTTGGGTAGTTTTTAGATGTCATCTGAGAATAATTTCTTAATATTCCACCAAATCATGATGTTGAGTTTTAATGTTACTCATAAATATCATTGCACCAATTTTTAGTAGTCAATATAGAATTTATCTATTTGTGTTATATTAATTGAACATGAAACTCATATATAATCTTAATGAAAGATTTATATTCCCAAATGCATCACTATGGGGTGAACCTGTTCTATTCTACGGAAGAAGTTTAGATCTATTAGACACTTCATTGATTATCAGAAGCTGAACAAAATCACAATAATGAGAAGTATCCTATTCCATGTATTGATTAATTTTTGGATCAATTATGTGTAGAAAAATTTCTTTCATGGTTAACCTTTGAACATGACATAATCAATTTAGGGTCAAGAAGGAGGATATACAAAATATCAAATTCAGTAAATTTTATGGAAACAATGACTATATAGAAATTCCACTTAGTCTTACAAATTTGCCTACTATCATCATGTATTAATGAATAGTTTCATTATTGATTAAATTCATCTTTTTGTGGAATTATTTATTGAATATATTCTTACATATTCAAAGGGGGTAGAGGAGAAAGAAGATTCCATGAAAATTGTACTAAAGACACTAAAGTGGGAGAAATAATAAAAAAATTAAAAAGTGTGAATTTTGACTACAAAATGATTCAATTTAGGGTTATATAATCATAGTGGAGGGTATATTAGTGGATCCATAGAAGACCTGGAAATTGAAAATTGGACAACACTATCTATGGTAACTGAGTTCCAATGTTTTTTTTAGGATTGGAAGTATATTATCAATTATTTGTGGAGAATTTATCATGGATATATGAAGAAATCAGAAATTTAATAGAAAAGGAATCCATGTTTCTGTTGATAGATGAATGCATGGAAAATTTCAAGGAATTGAATATATGATTTTTTAGAGATGTCGTCCGTACATTACCACATAGAGAAGAAAAAGGTTATAAATGTTCATGAGTTTAACCATGATTGTGGTGGAATTATAAAGTTGGTGATCAATGTATCTATTTAGTATAGACCATGTTTGGATAAGAAACAATTAAGTGATAATCCTAGATCTTAATTTCTTATTCATCAAACAATTATAATATGTATAGGGAATTGAAATTTTACTTTTGAAGAGATTGAATGAAGATATATTATCAAAATATTACATTTTAGTTCTTGTCGTGTTAGCAAGTTAATCAAATTAGAAAAAATATAGTGGAATGTTATAGAAATTACTAATATTATAATGGAAATAGGGAAACATCAACATTGATGTAGTCATTGGAATCCATAAAATATATAATGGGGGTAATTTTGTGTTGGTTTTAGTCGATCTATATACAATGTCAACACACTCCATCATCATTAAAGAGTATTTATCTGTCGATCAAAATTCCAGGATATACATTTAAGGAATTGGTAATGTATTATGTATTACCACATTCTGTTTTATTTAATCATGATATGAGGTCCACCTTGATGTTTTGGTGAAGTATTTTCTAGGATAAAGACCCAAAGTTATATTTTTTTAACTATATATCATTTTATTATTGATGTTCAATGTGAGAGAAAAAATATAACCCTAACCGATATTTTGATATATTGTTCAGATTTCAATGGAGTTTGGGATTAAAACCTTCTTCTAGTTGGGTTTTCATATAACAAATAGATTACACATGATAATTCAGATGAAAAATTTTTAATCCCTCTTTGGAAATATGATTAAAAATCAATCATGCTCAGATGAAGATAGATAAATAAATCTATTAGGATTATAGATAGTTAAATAAGGGGTATAGAATGATAGATCCATTCAGAAACACATAAGGGAAAAAATAGAGAGAAATGTTATGCTGAAAATAAATTTCATGATATTGAATTTAATATTGGTGACAAGTTGTTTCTATGAAATTAGACAAGAAATAATGTAGTGATATTTAAAAATAAGGGAAAATATTCACAATGTATATATTCCCATATGTAATTTTTGATCCTATCAAATCCATATCTTTTCTCTTAGTACTCCCACCAAACCTCTTTCATGTTGAGGATGTGTTCCATATATCTATCCTATGAAAGAACATACCTAATCCAAAGAAATTTCTAATATCATATTTTATAAATCTATATAATTATAATTATTATGTGGAACAAAAATTGTAGGTTTTGGTTCATACTAAGAAACTACTACAGAAAAATACCACTCACCTGGTCATTGTTTTTTGGAGAAATCACAAAATTTGGGAAGCTATGTAGGAACCCTAGGATGTAATAAGGCATAAATATCCTCAGTTATTAATACCAATGTTATAAGATTTTGAGGGTGAAATTCATTATATTAGGGGTAGAATGTAACACCCCTGATTTTATGATTTTTTCATATAAATTATTTTATTACAAAGATTGTGGTACCTAAAACACCCATCTTAAATGGACCATGACATAAAATTAATATTATTATTTAAACTCAAACGTTGTTATCTATCAATTAAACATGGTGTTATGTGTAGGAATTAGAAACAATTTTTTTAATTATAATGGATTTATATAAAGAATATATAATGGTGACGAATTACTTAATTCATCAGTAATGTATTTTTATGTTTTTAATTAACTCTTTTTTGAATACTAATGGATTTATTTATTATTTTCAATAAATATTAAAAGATAATTTTTCAACTTTTATAAAATTTAAATGATAAAATTAAAATAATTTCTTAAATCTACACCCCGAATGTATTTTCGAATTAATTTTTTAAAATTTTAATAATAGATTATTTTTTTGATGAGTAGTCAAAATATTATTTTTTATAGAAGCATTATTTTATTTTAATTCCATTAAAAGATCAAAACTATTTTTATATGGTTTTAAAATAAAAATATTTTCAATTATATGTTTATTAGTCCAATTTTCATCATTATAATAAATTTTATATTGAATATTGATATTGAATATTTCTATACTTATGAAAATTTATCCTTTGGAAAGATACTTATTCATCATGCAAGCGGGTTTAATTTTAAATTAAAAATTTCTATTCTATTATAATTGTTTAAATAAATTTTTACCCTAGTTTTCATTTTTTAATATATTTTCAAATTAATCTTCATTTCATTTTCCAAACACGACAGTTTTTATTTTAAAAAAATGTCAAAGGAATCTATATTTTCATGTGAATATCACGAATTTAATTTTAAACAATCAAATAAAATCAATGATATAAAGAGTCCTTTATAAGTTTTCCAGGATGATTTTCAAATAAAATATTTTTTAAAATGTGTTTTGAAATTTTTGTTTTAAAAAATGATTTTCAAAGTGGGATATTTATTTTTATCAATAAATATTCCATGTGATCCAAAAAACTACTTTCTATCTAAGATGACATCCTTTGTGTTACTTATACTTTACAATGGATATTATCCATTTATACCATTATTATCCTTTTCATAGAATGTTTATGACTATGATGAAGAGATGCTTGTGAAACTCACTCCTTTTCCAAGGGTTATGTTGTGATGAATTGACGAGATGATAATAGAACCCATTTTCTTGTTATGGGTCGTACTAAGATAGAATTATTTTGAGTCACTTTTCCTTCCATGGATCATGATATGATGAATGTTTTATTATCTTATAGAACACATATGTATGTTTTTTTTGTTATGGTTGTTTCATAATAAACAATGATGTTGGTAATGTTATATCCATGAATGATGACAAAATTATAATAATAGATGGAGGTCATGTTATAAACAAGGATGGGTGGGGCCAATATATCCCACTGATGTAGTGGGTATAGAATTATAAATCATAAAATAAAATTGGAAAATAATTTGATAATCATCATCCTCAATGGGAAAAAGGATGATTGGGTTGATCAATAATGGGAAATAAATTATGACTCTTTATCCACTATTTTTATGGTATTGATAGTTAACCTAGACTAAATAATTAGTTTCAATAACTATATTAATTTCAAAATAAGGGAACTATCCTCTCTGGTCATATGCACATCATAATACTCTATATAGAATCACAACATGATGGTAAACACATTTTATAACCAACTCTCTCATCCTAGTTGATATGTACTATGGGAAACACATAAACTCTATTTGGTAAAGAATAATTCCATTCCATGTTATATGGGGAAATGTAGTATTAGTTTTTACTGAAACTATAAATTATTGAACATAAATAATATTTTCCCTCTAGAGGATTAACATGAATGCATCAAGTTATTATATTGACTCACATGGGTTACTATTCCCCCTAATTAAATTGGATCTATAATATTATTATAATTTTTTAGAATCGCATTGTAGATCCTCAAGACAACCCATAAGAAGGAATCTTAAAAACAAGTCATCCAAGTAGTTTATAATTCCACCATATACATATATAGAAAAACTCCATATGATCAATTGTTAACAAATATAAAAATTAATCCTCCATAATTAGTAAAATCATAGAATATCCGGACTATATATAAAGTGAATCATGTGTTCCTCATATAATGAAAGAGTACTATTTTCCATATAATGTCGAAGTGACTAAATAAAACCACAAGGGTCTATCCAACAATCCAAAAGATAAAAATCCATCATAGATCATAAAATCTTAACATCAATTTGATTCACTAAATTTGATATTCATATACAGCCTTACCATTGGAAACCAATAAAATAATTCTATCCATGGTAACCAGGATATCATATAAGAACAAGTGATCTCGATACACCAGTATTATATCTTTCATGAGCTCCAAAACATCTGTAAATAAAAAATTCAAAAAACTATAGTAAAAAAAATAAATTCAATACTTGGATAAAAATTTGTATTTCGATACCCCCATAATCCATTGAGTAATTCTGAGATTGTTGGTCCCCATCATACCTTTGGAATGCTTCCCAAAATGCCAAAGGTTACCTACTAGTAGTAGGGGTATAATGTTATAGTATTTGGAGACTATACCTCATGTATCTGAGTGCACAATAATAGATTAAAATTAAAAATCATCAAACATCATCAATTACATTATTTTATGCATGGTAAAAAAATATTCAATAATAATAACTTGATGTATTAAGAACCAAAAAATTAATTCCACAAAATAAATGATTTTCCACTTGACTAGTTATATGTAAATACAAGACTAAAAGAAATAAAAAAAGGCTCAAATGCAAATCGTATACCAAAGTCATCCCAAGATTCATATACTATTTTGATACATCCTATTTGATTAGGACTAGGCCTCAACCCAACCTATTACTATAATAACCATGTAATAATTTCTTGGGTACCCATGTGTAGTTGCTGCCTATGAAAGGTGTGAATACATATCTCAGTAGGGAACCACCAATGTGATCCCATACTAACTTGTATATATAGTGATATTTTATTGGGAAGTACACAACTCATATAAATGGCTCCAAAAAAGAAAAAATTAAAACCAACATCTATTCCAAGGTCTCTGACTTTGATCTACCAAATTTTTATTAATTGGTCATGGAGTGTCGATAATCACATCATGGTATCCTTGCATCCCAAGTAACATGCATGTTCTAAGTACATGGATCCCCGAGTCAGTCCTCATGACTCTAGGGGCCCATCCCACGGATGTCCAATCAAACATGCTTCCAATTCAAGGCATCCAAATGTCGGGGTGATCAACCATGAATCCAAATCTAAATCATGGAATTTATGACCATATCCCACTGCTTTAGATACCCATTCAATAGAATTATATGCTATCATATCCAATCTATGGTTGTCATTAACATTATATAACTACATTAGGGATCCTTCTAATGTTTGAACATGTGTATGCCTCCAAGTCTATGGTATCCATAATCATCATTAATTTCACATTCTAATGAATATAAACATTGATCTACAAATTCATTGTAACTATAATCTGTATATTGACTCCAAATCATTGTATCCTTCTCATTTAACCATCTTCATATTAATGGTAGACCAACCCAATGACTTCTTTTGAATGTGTGTATTTGAAAAACCATGAATGACTGAAAACATAGGGTCTATCAAATACCAATTCTCAATAGCATAATGTCATCCCAAATGATCTTTCACATCAATTTTGGTTCATGGTGACATCCACAACCATCTCTAAATCTGACCATTAGTGCCCACATAGGGTTGTTTTGTCAATATGGAACCCACTTGGGTCCCTCATGTAGGGTATCAAGATAATAATCAATGATCTAAGGACATCAGATCTTACCAAAAGTTTAAAAAATTATCAAAAAAAAATTATATGCTATAGTGTTTCCCTCCACATACAAGAAAGGACATGATATTTCCTACAACCCATATCAATATTAAAACTCACCCAACAAGATCATGGTATACCTATGTTGTTACACCATGTATGGGTTACATTAAATGGGATACAAACTCTTATCCCACCACATCTCAACAAGTCCAAATTGTTGAAAGTCTAAGTGGGATTCCTAGGAGGTACATTGTCAAGGTCTCATAAGCCCTTTATCACCCCTACAGGGTGGAGTATCATGTAAAATAAATGGAATGATGGGTCTAATTAGGTCGAGACTCACATCAAAATAGGTTTATAGGACAAAAGTAATCCCAATGGTCTCATCCATGGCCATCAGTGGCTAATGTAAAAAACCATCACATAATGATTTATTATGATCCTCAATGTTATTTACTTTTAAAAAGAAAATTTATTTTAATTAATACATTTAAATAAAGATAATTAACTATGATCATCTCCATATATTTAGGGTCTAAAAAACCACATTAAATGCAACAAAATCATAATTACATTGTTCTCGTAAATGAGACCACCTACCTATTTTCTAATATTTTTTAATTATTTCTTATGGAATATAATAGATAATAAAGATCATCCAAGCTATTATAGCATTATCCATGGCTAGTTGAGGTTGTCTTAGTGTCTTGATCTCCTAAATCAATATCACCCCACATTATTACTTAGTTACAAAATTTATAAAAAAATTAATGAACTAAAAATCAAAATGTATCATCATCAGATAACTCGCTTGGTCGATGTGTGATTCTAGAACTACCCTTAAAATAACCCCTTAGGTCGATCACACATCCTTAACAAAAAAATTTCGTTAAATTATAAACATCCATTATAAAATCAATAAAAATTAAAATTTAGTAAAAACTACAAAAACTCATCCAACGTGGTAGATAATTGTGCCTCTACAAAAATGATAGACCACCATTAGAAGACATCATCTCTGGACACCCTCTCTCTAGGAAGGGACGAATCCCAGTCATTCACTATAGATTCAACCATTATTCAGTTGAATCAAACCCAAATCAATATATAGGAAATATTGATATTATGCATTTATAAAGAAGAAGGTTGTAGATATCATAATATTGAGATACCTCAAACACTAGAAATAATCATAGAAAACACATCATCCCCAAGGGAGAATAGGGGAATAGAGGTGCTCGAACCCTATCCGAAATAGGAAAAAGGGGATGATATAAGAGGGATTACCCAACTGAAACCAGATTGGTAAAGGGAAATTTACCATTTTAAGGATCCGTCTGGTGAACTAGTTTCTCTGCTACAACCATCGATGAAACAAACACCGAATATCTCTAATGGCTCCTTCAAGCCCCTGAGATAACTCTTATTCATTCACCAATTTTCAAACCTTCATTGATGATTTTTAATACTAAAAATATAGTAATGAATATAATATCTCAAAAACATCCTATCCACTAATTATAAAAAAATCAAACTCCTCAAATAATTCAATTACCTCTACAGAAACAGGGATTTAAAAAAACTATGATAAATCTGGATGAATTCATTGGCATTTTAATGAAATATTACTATTTTAAGAGATTTATTGATAAATAAAAATGATCAATGGAATGTAGTTTCTGTCTACTTCTAGAAATTATAGATTTTGTATTTTTAATTCTGGTTTAATGCTTCTAAAAATCGATTTTCAAAGTGTAAAATCAACCATTCACACAAATTTAGTTTACATTGTAGAGGGAATAATAATAATCAAATTATAGGAATAATTAATAGGATTATAATAAATATGAATTAATTTTACACTAATCAAAAGTAATAAAAGGATAGATATAATCAAAATGAATAATTATATATAAAATTATATAAATTTAAAGGGATATTCCATATTCCAATATATGGTCATAAATTTAAGAAGAAATATCAAAAATAAAATATATACCATATGCATAGAGTTATAATGATTTTCAATGTTTGTCAATACTAGATTGACTTTCTAGGTGATACTACTTCCAGAAGTTCATTGCAAAATATTGAAAATTAAATTTCATTAATTTTTTTTCACTAATTATAATGGATGAAAAATAATTCAAGTATAGGATAATTATTAAATACTTTCTAAACATAACACATTATTCTAAAAATACTTATTCATATAATTATGATTACTCGACTTTATAAGATGAATAAAATATATAATTTATCCATTATTGAAGAAGATATGAAAATCGTGAAAAAATTTATTGATATGTTAAAGTATTAGAGAAATAAAATTGAAAATTTAATAATAACTATGACTGTGAAGTGGAAAATATTATTAGTGATAATAATTTTATATCAAGAATAACATTCAAAATTTACAAAAAATCATCCAAATTATATTATAATTAAATTTTTATCAAACTTTTGATTATTGGAGATTCGTTTTTAAACATAAATATAGTGTATAATGTTTAAATAAACTATTTAACAATTTACATCTATAATGGAAAATTTTAACAAAAATTTTAAACAACTAAAACTTTAAAAAAATATTCAATATAATAGGATTTACTTCTAATAAAATATATTTTTTATAAAATTAGTTTTTACCTACAACTAAACCCATTTTCATAATGGAGAAATATTATTAATTAAATTGAGTATTATCCTTTAATTTGAACACACATGTATTTATAAAGAACATTTATTTTGTCAGTAGAAAATAGATAAGAATATATGGGTTTCTAAGTTCTTATTTCCAATCTAAATTATTACCAAGAAAGATTCAATAATAGGAACTATGATTTTTGTTTTCAGGAAATGTGCATAGGTATATGTTGCTAGAATAAATGGTACATGGACATTGGTTTTTATCTATATAAGAATGCAGATAAGTATGACTTCTATATTTTGAAAAAATTAACCATAGGATGAGTTTCTTTAGGATGCAACATAGAAGGTGAAAAAAATAATGATGTTTCTTTTCATTTAAAAACATAAATTTATGAAATTATTTTTTTTACTTTCAAAAATGTCTTATTAGTACGATTAAATTATATGATGATGTATATATTCAAAAAATCTAGAATGAGAAATTTATTAAATATTTTATAGAAGGTTCTATTGTTCTATCTACTGATAAACAATAGAATGGTTCACAGTAGACATAAAATACCAAAGGTATCAGAATTTCTATTATTAATGTGAAAAAAATGAATTAAAATTGATGTTTAATAGATATTTAGGGCTTTGATACATTTATACTTAAATTAAGCTTTCTAGTAATGGGAATTTTTTAGATTTACTATATCATCTGTTTCATTTTACCAGAGTTTGTGACCCCTGTCAATTTGAGTAGAAATAAAATTCTAGTTTGAAATATAAAACTAAATTATCAACTTCCAAATCATTTTATTTATCTAACATGGAATTATTCTATCCTACAAAAAATTCAATCAATTAATAAAAACACTATATCTACATATAGTTAATTATTTAACTATATTCACGTGTGTTTATTCACTCAGATTAAAATATGAACAATGTACATAATAAAAACAACATGCTTCTATTACAAATGTGAATAAAATACCCTTTATTATTTTCCAGTTTGATCATGGTGTTATGTTTAAAAATTCTGGTTTTGAATCTTTTTACATTAATAAAAAAAATTATATTTATCAACACCTAGAAAAACACAATAAATTTAGTGTTTTAATATTGAAAAATAATTCTATAGAAAGTCACTCTAATATAGTGGAGTGGATATTTTTTTACTAGTTATTTTTTCAATGAGGTACTGAGTACTGGTTTTTATACTAAATATCTTATTTTACATCAAAGTTTTCATAATAATACATATTATCAGGTATAAGGTTGAAGAGACACAAAAATAATAATACCTTATTGTCCCTTGGTGGAAAGTACTAACCATGAATAATAATGATCGACATTATAAATTCTATCTCAAAGATATTGAATGAACTTTTGTCAGTTATTCTTCCAATAGTGGGTCCTACAGAATTATTAATAAATAAAGAAATATTGAAAAAGAAAATGGTGATATAAACTTAGATGAAACGAACAAAATTATATCAACCAAATGTCTGGATATTAATCCTTCAAGTGATATTTCTAAAAATACTATTATACATTATCTAGATGTTGATTCACAATTTCTAGTAGTAATCCTAGGGAGAGTAACATCAATGGATTTTCATTTTTCAGAAAATAAAGTAATAGATGATTTACAACTAATATTTGATGATTAATTTATTTCAATACCTAGGAAATAGTAAATCATAAGGTTTAATCTCATTTATAATATCATTATACATATAAAATATCCAGTTAAAAAATATTTTGATTTTGAAATAAATATAAGAACCATGAAAATATATCACAATTTGAACTGAAAATGACATGTTATTCCCTAAGTGATGTGAGTTAGATAATGGGTATATTAAATTATTTAAAAAGGAATTACATTTCAGACTATGGTAGAGAATCCTAAGGAAAATATGTTGAATTTTTTAAAATGGTGTTTTATAAATAATTGAATTTAAATTGAATTATAGAAAGGAATATGGAACGACTTGTTGTTAAATTTAATTTTTAGGAAGAAGGAATAGACTGCATTAAGACATTTTTACCAATAGCTAGACATGAATCTATCAGAATACTACAAGACATTTAATCATGTCTAAATATTTCCTTACTATAAATGAATCCTAAAAGTGATTTTCTAAATGGATTTATTAATGAGGAATGTTACATTAAGGGAAACCCTAGTTTCAGAGATGTTAAAATTTTATTACATGTATTTGAACTTATCAAATCTCTATAATAAAAAATAATCCCAAAAATATTATTGTGATAAATTTATCAAATTTTTACTTATAAATAATTTAATTAGTAGCCATTTTTATTATACTCATTTTATAATAAAAATATTCTTAGGTAACCATAATTTTTCAATGTTATATAGATTACATTATATTTTGTTCAACTAAAAAATCTATTTCTTTTGTTTTTTTAAAACATTCAAAAATAATGTTTGAAATGAACATGATGGGAACACATTAAATTTTCACCAGTAATAAAATAAGAAAAAATACGGCAAAAAAATATTTTATCTCAACATGAATGTATTTTAGAATTTATAAATTTTTTTAATTTAAATGTTATTAATTTATAAGTATTTCTACTAAAACTTATATAAAAAATTTCTTGACGGACTTATGAAACATATTAATTAATAAATTTATAGATTTATGATAAAACGTATGATATATCTAATAGAATTTTGACCTGAAATTATTTTTTAATTAGATTTACATGTAATATTTAAATAAAATATAAACTAATCACTTGTAAATGTTGTTAAATTCTATTCATAATACAAATATAGTAACTAAAATGTTTTTTGTTTTATTCTTATAAAAATATATATTTACCAAAAAAATTATTCAGATAGAGACTATACAGTTTTTAGGATAAATAAATAAATACTTCTACAACATCTCATTTCATTTGAGAATATTTAGTTTCATGGCCGAGTAAAAAGAAACACTATGATGTAGAATATGGATATATGAGACATAAATTATATTGTGGTCATTTTTTGTGGATGCGGTAGACCCTCATGAACTTTGGTTTGAGATTCATTCAATCTAAAATCATTTTTAATTATACTATATTTATTTATTTTTCTAATAACCTAGCAGATCATTCATGAAAAAAATAACAAATATGTATGACACCATATCCCTTACGATCACACACATAAAGGAGACATTTCTCTTGAATTTATCAGAAAAAAAAAACCCAAATCACTAATATTTATCATAAATATTTAAATTTTGATATATTCAAATATATCATGAAGACGTTGATAATGACCTAATTAATATTTTTTTGAATTCAGTTAAGGTTCCATCTATCTCTGAATAAAGGAAAACTCCTACATAATGGGGAATATCATATTTTTTATTATCAGAATCCTTTATGGTATTTTTTTAATTTGTAATATTAAATTCAATACATTCACGTCTATAATATTATATTTTTTTAGATGAACGTAATTGGATTTATAATAAATTGAATATTAATGATTTTATGTTTAAAATTCAATGGTTTTATGCATTAAGTCCAATATTGAAGGATATGTTTTCTGACTATATTGATATAAATATAATTTTTATGCTATGAACGATAATTTTTTTAATGGTTAGAATTTTTCATCAACAAATACAATGAAGAAGAAGGCCATATGTGCACCTGAAGATATTTTTTAGTAAGTTAAATTTTAGAAATCAAATCTTATACTATTTTGATTCAAAAAATTTATAAATTTTCAATTATTTTAAAATTACGGGGGAGATATAAACATACAATGGGATTTTTCTAAATAGATTAATCTGGAATAATTTTACGTATTTAAAAATAATTTTCACTCTACTTATCATCCTTTAGTCTTTTTAAAAATCAAAAATTGGAAGAAAATTAAGAAAACATGATATATTTAGGAAATATATCAATAATTTATTTATAATGGGGGGAAAATTATGTAATAATATTTTTATAAAAAGTGTAATTTTTTTAAAAATTAATATTTGTATTTATTAAAAAAGGGAGAAATTTGAAAATTCATAATGATATTAATGTTTTAATGTGGGGAGAAATTACAGTGTTTGAAAAGTTTTTAATACATCTAATTTAATGTTATAGACTTGTGCAATGTAATTATATTTTCTATATATAATTAGTTTTTTAAAATATTGTATTTCAAAGGGAGGAAATTCATTCGATAATAAATCACCTGGATTATTACTCTAAAATTTAGTTTAGAATTTCAATTTTCCATGCATGTATTCTTATTTTGAAATAAAGGTCATATTGTTGAGTCAATGAGACAATCTCATTAATTTTCTTAAAATTAAAATATGCACAAAATGAAATTTATTTAACTAGATACTATTTCTATTTTTCTTTCATATACCAAAATAAATTTTTTATTAAATGAAATTATAGAAAACATAATAATAAATTTGGAAAGTATGTGACATGATGTATAATAAAATATTACATACATAGGATATAAATTCAATATAATAGTACAAGATTAACTCCATCTGAAGATACAACACTAATCAATCTTCATCGAAATATGATGATAAAGCTTCTAGTGAATTTACAAATAGATTAAAATATTATATAATTTTCATGATAGAATTTATTAAAATATTTTAATAAATAAAAAAACATATTATAGATAATGAATATAGAATTATGAAAGACAATATTTTTTGATTATAAAATTACTTGCTATTATCGAGCATTATAACTGGTTTTTTTAGATTATCACTTCTAGAAAGCATAATTTTTCTTTCTCTATATTTTATCTATTTTATTCTATTATGTGAGATTTTCTTTATAAAATATCTTTGTCTTGTGGAAATTAATTTTTTTCATTTTGATCTATAGAATCTAGTAATGAAGACAATGCATCTGGTTTCTAAAACATGAATTCGACTTATGTGTCGAGTGACTCTGGGGATTTGGAGATATTAAATCTAATAGAATAGATCAAGGGACAATAGGGATTATAAAATAGTTCTCATTATGACTATTTTCATAGTAGGATTATATTGTTAATTGAGAGTCCGAGAATTAATTTTTTACCTTTTTCAGCAACATAAAACCAACCTCCATAAAATCATTTTTAGTATTTCCTTAACTTGAAATTTGATAAGTATTTAAATATTAAAATATTAATGAAAGAGACGGGCACACATATTTTATAATGGTTTATTAATATAAGAACTACCCCTAATCCATTCTAATAATACTCAGTGTGATAATGGGGACTTTTAATCAAGTATCCATTTTCTTAGGGTCTACCCAACAGAGTTCAAGATTATATCACTTAGTAAAAATTTAGAATATATTTCAAACATGAACTCTCTTTACAAGACCTAACCAAGAAATTAATTCTATTTTTAAAAGTAGTGATCACATTATAAGAAAAATATTTAGAAATGGTTTCTGATTTTAGGCATAGTGTCGATCTTTGACTAATAATATATGGATATGATTCTTGACATTGAATATTCATTATTGGTGTTTCATTTAAATATTATTCTTCTATAGTAAATGTTTTTAAATGATAACATCAACATATTCTCTTCACACATTTCCATAAAAACGGAATGTTATTGTAAAAGAAATTTGAGATTCATATTATAAAAAATATAATGCTCTTCAATATTTTAATTTTAAAAACACATTATTTTAATGGTTGAGAGTAAATATATAATACTAATAAAAATTGAGAATTTTGATTCATGGGATATTCTTCACCAAAAATAGGAAAACATAAGTTTTTGTTTACTATAGCTTTGCCTCCATTGGAGATGTATCCTTTCTTCAAATATATGTTTTTTTTTGTTTTTCCTTTTTTCAGTTTAAGATTTCAATATTTTATAATGAAAAATTAAGAGTAAAATTTTCTAATTAATAATAAATATTAAAATTTCAATGAAAAAGAAATTAAATAATGTAAAATATATATATTTATAGGTCCCTAAATTTGATGGACTTTATTTTACAATTCTTAGGATCATATGAAATTGCGTCTGACCAAAACACTTCATTTGAATTATGAAATAGGGAAATATTATTCTTCATGTTATGAAATTATCAATTTTAAATTATATCCTCTTATTTGAATGATATTCTATGGCATGTGATATTTTAACTCAAATAGATAAAATGGAAATGTTATTCTCAAAAGATAATTCATGTACACATAGAATATTTAATTCTCATATTATAAATTTATTTTCAAAAAATACACATTAATCCAATTTTATATCTTGTGGGATAATTTACTTCATCATATATCTTGTGTGTATGTATTTCTAAGATTAATATGATAACTTCCATAGGTTTATTTCTCTTATAGGATATTTTCTCAACATTTTAGGATAATTTATATACATTGTATGATATTTTACTCTCTGTGAGACTCTTTTAAGAGAAGTTAAATTAAAGAATATTTAAAATCTATGTGAAATTTATTTTTTTTCTGTAAAATAATTTCCATTTTTAAGATTTTAATTTCAGTGTATTATTTATAAACAAAGAGGAATAGTATTTTAATACAACCCACAGGATAATTTTTATATGAAAATTTTCAATGAAACTAATGGGGATTTTTGGGATTAAAAAATGTCAAATATTAAGATTTTTCTGGAAAAATCTATTTTTTTCCAATAAAATCCCATTTTTTATGATCACATAACTCATTAATATTTAGAATATATTTCCCAAATTTAATGATATATTCATATGGAGCATAGATTATATTTAATTTTACAAAAAATACAATATTTTCTTAATTTTATATTTTCTATTTTACATTCATTTATATCGTGTCACCCTTTGATATCTTATACCCCATTATCTTTAATATATTTAATTTTATTTTTTATTTACGTAAATTTTTTGAGCTCATATATTCTCCCCCATTTTGTTGTAACTCAATGATAGATTGGGTAATGAGATTAAAAAAATAATACATCAAATTGAATGAGTAAAGTGAGATAATGTAATGTTTTGAAATGAATAATGATCGGGCATTTATTTTAAAAAACTATTTAATAGTATAAATTTAACAATGAATCTTAGAAATCAATAAGCATACTAATATAGAGAATTAATAATTAAAAAAACTCTAAATATTATGTTCTTATATAGCAGAATTATATTGATCAGTAGAACAATGAAAAATTATAACAGTCAACAAAAATACATGAAAATATTAGTATTCTTAATCGTAAATATCAGGATCTACATTCTAAAAACACTGAATGTGGTTTCTCGATTTATTTTGTAAATTAAATATTTGTTTTAGGAGAATATATTTTTTCGCGAAATAGTTCAATAATTGAGTCTTCATAACTAGAATAACCACCTATATCAATATTATCATTGTTGTAAGTCTTTGTTTTATGAACTAGAAATGTAACATCCCAACCCAGGAGCCTCTAAACTGTGCATTTATCTGGTGGGTCACATAGCCTTATGTATGGATCCCCATACTCCATTTGGTGATGACTATAAATAAGAGTTTAAGCTGGTTTAATTGGGACATTATACACTCATATTTAGAGTGTACCACTGTGGTGTAATCAATAATATTAGTAGTACAATAATATCAAATAAATGAATAGTATAGGATTAATCTAAATGATAGTAATAATAAACCAATACAAATAGGTATCATATACAAAATTATTTATTTCATGTCTCCAAAAAAAGTCTGGAAATACATGGAAATAGTAATATGTTACAATATATGCATCAAAACACCAAAAGACCAAAAAGGAACTGTTTCCAATGAGTATCACGAGTATATCTTTGTTGGGTACTACCCTACTCTTATGAATTATCAATATATAATCCTAAAGAAAGATCTTATAATATTCCCAAGATACATTGTTGAAGTCTAACCAGGAACCCATTGATATCCCAAATATTCTGTGAGAAGGCACTCAATAAACCACCACCGATAGTGTCAATAACTAGTGCACACGTTTTACTGTAAACAAAAGTAGTGTGATATATATATATATATATGAGTGATATAAATGAATAAATAGGTCTGATACTATCCACCCAACAGGTCTCACTATGAACTGGAAACTGTAAAGATGAGCTAACTGTAAAGCATGATAAATCTGGTGTAATGCAATCAATTCAAAAAACTATAATAAAAAACTCATACTGTGACTATATGCAAAGAAAGTTAATAATCCAATTAGGTATATGTTGAGTAATCCAATGTTACCCCTCAAGGTATGGTTTTAAGGATTTGAAATTTACAATGAATCATCAATAGAATATTCTATTTAATCTTGTGTCAGGCCCATGGTAGGATCCAAGACGGATGTTGTTTAAGGAATCCCAAATAATTGGGATCCATGGAGTTGAAATGCCTATGACATCCAATATAATCTGAATCCTGTGAGCAGAAATGAACTTGGAATTAAATACAGTTCTAAGTCCATAGAGTATAAACGACCATGGAATTCAATACATTCTATTATGGGTCATTCCTCAACTATTAACATTATTGTTCAAGCAATTTAATAATTCAATTAATAACCTATTCCAAAGGAATTCAATGGCCACATGTTCATCCAAATCATTCCATGTTTCTATTTAAATAGTCTAATCATTTTAATATCATGTAAATACAAGGCAATGAGTCATAAATAATATCCAAATATCTCATTGAATACATTGAAACTCACTCTATTTGGGAGAGGTCCAACACACACCTTAATGGGTGTTAAATCATGGGGAAAATTGATAAATACACATCACAGATGTTTTGTGTTGAGGTTGAAAACCATTGACCACATCTTGGCACTAAGTAGTAATCCTATCCTGGTTACAATCGATTTAAACAATTAACTGATTTTATTTTAGGATTATCACTGGAGGTAATGGAATATGGTAAGCTTCCAACTGGGTATAAAACAATAATATTTTAAGGGAAAATGTATATAACACCTATCGTATACTCATGGAAGAACCCTTGTCGAGTATAGGCTCCTAAATTGGCATGGATTAGAAGAAAATGAGAGATTAAAGGAACACCATAGAAATATATCATATTATAATTCAGAATAATATATTTGTAGATAGAAAGAAAGACAATGAATGGGAAAATTGGAATAAAGAACTTGCCACTACAGATCCAATGAGATGAAAAGCTCATGAATAAAATTTAATATAGATGAATTGGATCAAAGCCTAGTCTTGGATTAAATATTTATCAAAGTATGAGAAGTAATTATACTATATTCTGAAAATAAAAGAGTTTGATATATTTTATGTGATAAAAAATTTAATGGTGCAATGGCCATTTTACCCAAAAATTATTGGATCACATGGTTAGGCCACATGTTTAGCCAATCTATGTTCCAAACATGCTCCCCATATTTTCTAAATATGGAACCCACATGGTTCATGTGCATAGAATGGAATAATTTGTGCAAACTGTGCCACGTGACCCTTCCCAAGACAATACTCAAAAGGTTATGGCACACTATTAGAAAAATTGTGTGATGACTGTTCATTTTTACTTCGCTAAAAATTATAGATACCCATGCACAAGAATGTGGCCCTAGATGCATTGTTTCCTCAAACTGTGTGGCCATAAAATGTACTCTAAAATGCCTTTCATATTTAGTATTTTCCATGTGGGCATGGATACATGATTTATACTAACTATGTTTCCAAACATCTTTTTTGAAAATCTAGACTTTCAAGATATAACTAACACCCAAAACATCCCCGCCTCTCATATTATCATGTTAGAGACTCTAATTTGGTCAAAACCAATGATTCATACTGAAATTTATAATATATATACCATAAAGAAAAACCCACAATCATAGAATCTTCCCCCTGTAAAGGAATTATTCCACTAATTATCCTTCCAATGGTTGTCCTAAATTGTAAGAGAATAACTCTTGCTTCTAATATTGTGCATCATCTTTCATCTCCAATTTATCGTCATATAAATAAACATGATTCCATATATCTTGTTCTAGAGGAACACACCAACCTTAGATATCCTTTATTCCCTGATCAATGATATTTATAGGATGCTCCTCAAAGGATGTATCTACCTATAAATCCTCCCCATCCGACTGAAGAGTATAAGATAGGTCTAAGTCATAGAATCATAACTTAGATACATGTATGACATTATGAGTGGATTAATAAATCTTGGCTAATAAAAACTAATTGGATAACATCCCGAAAATCTCTTTAAAATTGATTGTCCCAATATATCACGGATAATTCTTACCCTTTCACTGAATTTGTCTATGTCCGAACGTCGTAGAGAAAGACAAAAACACCAAATCCCTGACCTCAAACTCTATAGGTATCAAATGAATATGGAATATAATTTCTCTATAGAAATTGTAGTAGACATATTCCCTCAAATTAGTTGGACCTTCTCTGTAATCATGTTTATAATTCATTGTCCCATAAGTGTTTCCTCTCTGGTCTCTATCATGGATAATGGTGATTTTTATGGCCTACCAGACAAATCCTAATGAGATTTCATCTATATAGTCACCTAATAGATATTTTTTAGGTGAAATCAACCATGTATATATACCTCTCCAAACAAACACCAAAATCAAGGTCATATTCTCTATATATATCATCTATAACTAGTATAGTGATCTTGGAATGGACATCTATCTAAGTGAGGTTTGTCATGCTCAAAATCTCTTTTGTACCCAATGAAATCTATAATCCCTAACCGAACCATGATGTGAAATGGGAATCCATAACCAATATCATTGTATGAGGAACCCCATGAAGTAACATAATCTCAGAGTTATAATGTATCCCAACCTCATCTACTGAGAATGTCTCTGTGATCTATATGAAATGTGTTACCATCATGAGGATGTCCATTGAAATCAATTCAACATCACATCCTCAAGGAAAGTGTGATAATAGTTTAACAAAATCCATAATGACATAATCCCATTTATACTATGGAATGGACATCATTTATAAAATTTTATCTTATCACTAGTTTTTTCCTTCACATACTAATAGGGGTAACACCTCATGTAAAACCCATTATCTTCATGTTTGATAACTAACTACCAATAATGGTGGCATAAATCCCAATACATCATGGCTCTGTAGGGATGAACGACCCCAGATGAAGCATGGAATTCCTACATTAGCACCTTGTGTATGCCTTTTATAAAATAAACTCGATGATGAATACATTGAATTTAATCCTCATCCACGATCTAACTAGGGTTGATGTCCTCATCTTCCATTGCCCTGAGAGGACTAGGACCTGTAAATTTGACAATTATATCCTCACATATCTCTCTAGAAGAGTGGACATCACGAACGAGGATTAAAAAAATTTCTTGTCAAAACTGTCCTTCACCGTCACATAAATCTCATATAATATGTCCATAAGATGTCATTCGCTACTAGCCACATGAACTACATGTATCTGAGTCCTCCTACTATGTGCATTAGAAACAACATTTTACATTCTAAGCATGTAGGAATTCTCAAATTAAAAATACAGAAGGTACTCAACCCACCTCCATTCCTTACATCCATGTCATGTTGTGTAAATATTTAATGAGGGATTGTTTCATCCTCATTCACCACAAAACACTCTCCCATTAAATAATTCTTCCAACATCACTATGCGTGTACCATATCAGCTAACTCGAGATCATTCATCATGTAGTTACCATTACATTTAATCAAAGGACGAGACTCACATTCCATGAATGTCTACCCCTACATTAGAAATGTTTATTTCCCAATACCTAATGCATCACAATACATAATTTATCTTCTTCTATCTCTAGATGAATCAGGAATGAAATAGAAATGAGTCACCCTTTCCTCTCTTGTAAGGCTATGCATTAGTTATCTAAACACAAAAACCTCACACCCTTATTATTGAAGTCTATAAGGGGTACAACTATATGTGTTAATTCTTGTATTAAATTCATGTAATATCCCTCTATCCCCAAGAAACACTGTATATCACCTAAGTTATCAGACTTCTCCAAGGATGTTATATCTCTCAAGTTCTCTGAGTTGACTGATAATAATTTCCCGAATATAATATGACATAGGATGTGAATCATATCAATCCAGAAGTTGAACATTGTGAGATCACAGTATAAATGATGCTTTCATAGTGTATACAAAATGATCTCATGATGTTTGGCAGGACCTTGTAGATTTTGAGAATACACCAACGTATCAACCCTAAATACCACCATAATGGAATCCAGATATGGATAGAAAAATTGGTTCATCAGATTGTTGAAAACATATGGTAAGTTCATGATAAAAGGAAGAATAACTTGATATTCATATATAACATAACATCAACAAAAATTTGTATGATATATCTCTATAGGACATATATGAACCAGATGATACCCTAACCCCAAATAAAACATTGGGAATACTCGATCTCTTCGTATCCAGTCAAAGAGATCTTCTATCCATAAAAAAGGAATATGATTATTAATCATTAACTGGTTCAATTCTCTGTTATCCACTAAATGACATAGGATTCTATGCACCTTTTTCACAAAAAATCCAAGATAAGTGCACAAATGAGTATTGGTCCATGAAATACATTTTGCCTCTAAGCCCATTTCAACCTCATGAGATCGTAAAACGAATTAGTAGACATCTTATAAGGAATAATGGATACTGGTGAAACTCCTAGAACTAGCTCAATTGATAACTCCATCTCCCTCTAAAGAGTTAATCTAAAGAAAAAAATCTAGGAAGACATCATTTAAATGTTAAAAAGGGAGGGAAGTCTTCCAGATGCATTACCTAATCATCCATTTATAAAATAGCTATAGGGTATGTTTTCCTACCCATCTCATGATCCCCGAGTCTAACTCGGCTCACCTAGACATCCCATTCACATCTATGAATAAAAACCCTGCCGTCTTTTTTCGTGAATGTCACCCTTTATTAATAGTAATCGAAATGGTCATGATATGATCCTAGCCATTCCATCTTGAGTATGATGCCAAGCCATGTCATGACTACGAGGAAGTGTTCCCATAAGAAATGACATACTCCTATATCAATCATGCACTCCCAACATTGGCCTACACTCTCTAATATAAATACCAAATTATTATTAACTGTCATAATTCCATAAAAAATAGAACACCGAGCTATATTGACACCACATCATGTATATATAAAAATATATTTGAAGAACTTATATTTAAATGAGAAGATACTGGTGTAGAGGATTATAAGATTCTTTCTCTAATCGTAAATATCCCAATGATATGATCCTCAGTTATTATTTAATCAGAATATATCTTTCCAGAACTACAACCCTGTGAATCTACATGACAACTCAGAGATGACCCACTCTTCTATTGAGATATAACTTATTCCTAGCTCCCCAAATAATTACGACCTACTCAGCCAGAATGACTAGATGTAATTCATCTCCTATCCAAACATGGTGTTGTAAAAGCCACTCCAAAACATGGAGTCAATTTCGACACCCTGTCATTGGCTGTTAAAGAGATGGTCCTACAAAATGTAGTAGATGGTCTGCCCCTCCACAAGCTTAGCACTTGACTAGGTCTCTATCATACTGACTCCTCATTTGTCCCAACCTTCTACACTGATAAAAGAAGATAAAACTACTAAAACTCACAATAATTATAGTATTACCCTCTAGAAAAAACTGAAATTTTTTCTTCCAACCACTTATCACTAAACCACGGGTTAAAGAAGCTACACTACCCTCCCTTGGGCCATCTCCTTCCCTCAAAATCCATTCTGTAATCAGTTCTTGATTCACTATCATAGACATTGTATCTAGATGAATCGTGTCCACCTATGAATATATGACATTCTTGATACATTCCATGAAGGTTCTAGCCTAATGTGGCCCACCAAAAATATAGATAGAAGAAAATAATTGATTCTCTCTAAATAGAGATGAATACAACATAACGGTCATAGCACCATGGTCTAGATTCATAAACTCACTGAAGCACTCATCCCACAGAGTCTTATGAAATAAGTAGTTAAAAAAATAAAATTTAAATCCTTATATACCATATCATGAACATTATAATCCAAGATGAGGAAATCCAACTAACTATTTTCATATCCCACATACATATATGTAACGATTTTCAATATGCTATCAGGGGCTCTCTCGAGATGCCCGAAAATCACAATGTAGTCAAAATTCATAGCTCAATAGACTGTGCAAATCTATCCTCTAGAAATGATTGTGTGTTTTTCTTTAGAAATACATGGGTCAACTCTACCATACACGAGTAAGGCTATAGAGATCCCTGAATGGTATGCATATGGCATGATAAATCCTCATAGAACACAGAATCCATACTCGCATTTGGTACAACTAGTTGTGGTGTAAGAGGCACTATTGGAGGTTATACTATTGGAAAAATAGATATTATATAGCATCTTAGTCTTAACATACATATATGTTACATATTATTATAAGAATAATGAAATAATTACAAATATATTCACCCAAAGACCGTATTAATTTAGTGACATTAGAATCCTAAAAAAACAGATACAAGAGTGAGAAATTTTATCTCCCACTATATTATCTAATACTATAAACAATCTTATACGTATAATAAATAATATATATCTTCTTAATATAGGAAGTAAAAATAAAATGGGGTGAGTTTAGATGTTCAGTAAGGGTAAAAATGGGATATATTTAAGTATATGCACGAGCATAAAGGGTGATATTGTTATCATAACATTATAAAATAATAACAAACATATCAAATATTATAAACATGAATTATTTCATAATGGTTAATAGTTTATAACTATTGAATCATAAGGAAATCAAGAGAATAATCTATGAAATCATAACATATGAATAAGATATTGAGTTGTGGAATATACACAAACATGTAATATCATTCCCTATAAGTCAATACACATTTCAAGAAAATATCAGGTAACTTTATTGTGACAACAACTACTTGGAGGGACACACCTCCATCCTATTTCATAGTCATTTCCTCATAAGGGATCAGGTTTCCCCATCTTCTAATAATGGATCGAAAATCCCCATCTACCCATAGTAGATCAGGTTTCTCAATCTTCCCATAATAGATTAGGTTTCCCCATATTTCCATAGTGGATACAGTTAATTTACTTGATTCCAATCATTATCTCATTACATATATATCTTCACCCAATTAATTTGTGGGAGGTATAGGTTCCACTTTTCAGATAATAAAATAATACAAACGTGTTCCATAAGATAATAAAAAATACATCATATCATCACCCATAAAATGAGATGGGTTGCAGAAATATCATATCAATACCAAGGAAATTAAATGGTTATCATAAAAAATTAATCATATCATTACCTATGTAATAGAGATAGGTCTCAGAATCATTCCTTCAAATTATATCATGTGAAAAGAAGCAGGTTTCAAAATCTTGTAACACATTGAAGAGAAACAGGTGTCATAAACCTAATTCAATCAAAACATAAACCATTCAGAAAATAATATAAATATATTTATTTTATTATATCATAATTAAATTATTTAATATAACAATGTATGTCATATTAGATGATAACAAGGTTTAAATATCACATGTATCATTTCTAATGGAAAGTGGCCTGTATTGGAAAATCATTTTTCATAAAACCATTTAAAAAAAATTCCTATAAATAAAGATTAATATCTTCATTTATAAAAATTTATGAGGAAAATAAAGTTTCATCTATGAAAATATCCTTCTGAAACAAAAATAATTTTAAAAATATTTGTCTTTAGAAATAAATTGAAAACATTTAAAGAAATCTGGAAATCATTTAAAAAACTGTTTCCCTTGAAAACATATAAAATAATCATGAGAACATTTTGATCACAATTTTCTATGAAAAATAATAAAATATTAATGAAATAATTTTGAAAATAATTGTCCTTGAAAAATTATAGTGGAATATAGAAAAACTTTTGAGACCAAATTTATATGAATACATATAAATGAATATTGAAAAAAATTGAAAACCATTTTGTTTTAATACACATAAATGAATCTTGAAAACATTTTGTACTCAATTTTCCATAAATACTTATAAAATAATTTTAAAAACATTTTTAATATAATTTTCCTTGAAAACCTATAAAATATTCATGAAAACACTTTAAAAACCATTTTCATTGAAAATTCCTTTAAAACTCTTAAATATTCATGAATATGGTTGAATAATTTTTTCATTGAAAACCATTTCGAAATAAAAAAAATAAATAATTTTATAGGAAACAATTAATTTATAAAAAACATTATAGACATACAATATAAATATCATGTAAATTACGATCATGACTAAAAGTAAGTCTGTAAATGTCAAACATTATTTTTGAAGATATGATAGGGGATAAACATAACACTCATGTAACCACTATCTCCTGGAAGTAGTTTAGGGAAATTTATTTTGGAAGAATTAAATTGCATTTTAATGACTCTGTTTTATCCTATTGTGGTGGAATTATTGTTTTTTTACTTATCCCTTAAAAGTGTTTGAAATAAAAAAAAATTAATTTCTAACAATGAAACTAGATTATAGATATAAGAGAGAGATAAATTCATATCTTATTAAAAAGGATTTATTAAATAAATTAAACCCTAGTTAGAAGAAAAAAGGTAATAATACTTTATTATATCTTGAATAAATTCCGTATAATAAAATTTATTAGTGTTCATGGAAGTTGGATCAAAATATTTAATCAATTGAATCATAATCATAAACAATTTCAATAAATAGTAAGATTATTTAAATAATCTCTTCACACTTGGTAAAATTAAATAACACTTACAATGTATGAAAATGAAATTTAATAAAGAATAAGATAACATGAAAATAATTATATAAGTGATATTATATTTCAAATTAATTATAATCACCTCAGAGAAAAATATATTTCTATAACCTGGCAAGTGTCTTAAACAAGAAAATTTAGTACAAAATTACTTTACCAATTTGGTAACCTTTGGTATATAAACCCTCATAAATAATGATCATATAATTTATATTTAAATACCCATAAATATATTTATAATATCAATATAATACATCAATGGTGACTATTAAAACCTCAAAAAATAAATTAGTGGTGAATAAATAATGTACCTCATAGAAATAAAAAAGTGAGATGCAATTATCTACCCATATGTATTGATATTCTTCGTACATATTAGAATATCCTTTAAACTAAATATAATATTTTTAAAAATATTCTTCATAATAATGTTAATATATATAATACCATTTATTATTTGGTTTTGACTTTATATTACATGTTTATTAACTACTCTACGTTATTCTTATGTTTTGGGTAATATCTTCTTTTTTCATATATCTTTTAAATTATTATTATTTATCCTCTTATATAGATTATGATTTATATATTTCCATAATGTTAATAATTAAATTAATATAAAATATATTTATTAATTATTTATTTCTAAAAATATATAAAATTCTGAAATATGAAATGGAAACATTGTTCATCGTGATGGTAGGTCATACGTACGCATGAATGTTGTTTCCATTTTGTTCTCGTATAGAAAGAAGGAAATAAAATAAAATATATTTGTTGATATATATATATATAATTTCATTAAAATATAATTATAATTTAATTTATATCATATTTTATCAATAAACTAATTCTTAATACATTAATATAGTGTGTGAACAAATCATATTTCTTAGAGGAGGTGATAATCCACACCTCCATAAACAACATTATCATTTTTACACAAAGTGGAAAGAATGATGTTATTTGTTATATAATATTTAAATAATAATAAATATATCATAATTATCATATATATAGTATAAAAATATAGTTTTGATCATAATTACCAACCATTGTAGTTAGTAAAGGAAAAATGAACAACATTGTTTCATGAGGCGGTAGTTTGTCGTACATAGTAACGGTATGTTCGTTACACATTAGATGGATATTGGTGTAATATAATGTTTAAGCCCTATAATAAAGAATTATAAATATATTTATGATGAAATATTTATTATATTATAATATAATAAGGATAATTTATGGAGTGGAGAATGAATTAAAACTAATTTGATCGTGGAAAAAGGTTACCTCTTTTTCGGGTAACTACTTCTGGTTTTAAAAAAAGGAATTTCATGGATACCTCAATGCCTAATGTGTGGATTATAAGATGAGAAGAGGGATGTTGAGAGATTATGTGAGATTATTTTTGGAGATAAAAAATTCTTTATAGGTGTGAATAAGTTAAAGGGTTGAGTGACTTTTTATTGTGTTTGGAGGAGTGGCATTCTTGAAAATTTTTGAAAGCAGAATTACACACACATTTTTCCTATGAAAAGTGGCTCTAATTATAAAAACAAAATATATAAAAGTACGTATAGGGTAGAATTATTTCCATAAAATATATTTTTGATAATTTTCTTTGTCAGTATTTCTCATATGTGAAAATTTTATTCCCTTGTTAAGTGAATTTTTTTCTTATTCACTGTAATTAATTTTAATCACATTCAATAATATTTTTTTTTTCATAAATGATGCTGAAAATATTATAAATTATAAATATTTAATATAAAAAATATCGAATGCATTTTTTCAAATTAAAATAATATAATTGGAAGAAATTAATTTAAATTAAATTCAACATACAAGATGACACAACATGTTATTAAAATAAAAATATTCAAAGGTTCTATACGTTTTTATATTATATTTGAAAGTAAAGTAGATTCCAATTTCCTAAAATTTATTAAATAATATATTATTGATCTAATTTTTCTTTAAGCCCAATAAAAACCTAATTTAACTATATTAATAAATTATTTGAAGAAGAATCTTTAAATTAAAATTCAATATTATTCACTATTCATCATAAAATGAATCTTCATTGGAAAATACCAAAAATTAATCCTAATAATTTTTTTATCTTACTAAATAAATAATTAATATTACTTTCTAAAATTAAAATAATAATGGTGTCAAAAATAATAATTATTATGGGGTTTCCATTAAATGTTGTAAAATTACATTTTACAAAAAATTATCATTTTATTCCTAGAAAAATGATTAATTGTAATCATTAACATATAAAATATATTGGATGTGTATAAAAAATATTGATTGAATATATGATATATAAATTTGATTGGAATCATTAATTATAAATTTTTTGGTTAAATTATTGAGATAATACTATATCTGTATGTAGACAAATATCTTTCTTTATAAAGGTAGTTTATTTATTTTTAAATAGTTATAATATTCATTATACTAAATGATAATCAGAGTATTCATTTTATATACATTTTTAGATCATATTTTTACAATTTTTTATTCTTATTCATAACTTCTATTCTAATGGCTTGGTGGTATCTATAATAATATTTTCATAATCATCTTAATAGTATATAATAGTTCGCTAAAAACACAACCATTCGTGTAACAGAATATATAAAGGGGACTAGGTATTGTGTGTAACAAAATTAAAACAAAGTGTTTCTTGCACCACAAAACAATCTAATTGTTGTGTGTAGTTTATATAAGCCAAAAGGTATGCTATAATTTAAAAAACTATATTCAAATTTGATTGAAACGAAAAATATCAAAAATATTAATTAATTCAAAAAATATATATCCCACAATATTGGGGTTTTACATTATACCCACCTTAAGATATATTTTTACATAAAAATTCATAGATGTTATTGTTGGTTTAATACTTGAATGTTCATTTCACTCAAACCAATATCATCAAAATAAAGACATAAACATCCTTTAAAAATTGAATGTTGGAAACATGTTGGTTACCCTAAGTAAATCATTCCAAGGTTTAATCATGAGGTAAAATTTCAAAAATGTGATAACATAGGCATGGAAGAGAATTATAACCATAATGTTCAAATTTAGAGTGATAGAGAACAAAGTTTAGTGAATGATAAGAATCAAAAATCCATAAATCTAGGCTGATCTAAGGGTCCATTTGATTCATCAATAAATATTATACTTAGATAAACTTTTAGATTTCAAGATCCTTTCCATAGACATGAATAATTTTCATGAGATTATATACTTACGTGATTTGGTAAAATCATAGACTTTTTTGTGCCTTGACCAATTTCCACCTCACCATTATCTAAAAAAATGAAGGTAAGTATTTTTCATTCCTGAAGCACTAACAAATCACAAGATCTTGGAAAATCCATCCCATATGTCATTAGTGACCATCAAAAAAATGCTTATAGAAACTTTTTTCACATATTAATAAATCCTTGTGTGGTGAGATAATACGTTAATCTCACAAAATTCATGAAAACATTTACTTAATATTTCTATAAATGGTAAACCTCAAAACCCTTCCAAAAAATGAAAATAAAAAGCATTAAAAATATGGTCTTGAAATCATCATAAAATTGATCACCCATATATCAAAAAATATTTCATGGATGTCACATTCCAAATATTTGAATACCCCCTTTCGAATATTCTTTTGAAAAATAGAAATAACCTGAATTACAAGAAATACTTTTGGAAAACATGAATGGTTCCTTATTATAAATATTAATCGATATCATAATTAACTAAAATATGTTTTAAACATAATCTATGATAACGTAAACAACTTTTTCAAAAAATAACCCTCAATCAGTTCTAAGGTCATCGATACTCTCCGATTTAATTTATCAAAATCAATCATCTCTTTATCCTAGATAAAAAAATATATATTGAACAAATATAGGGGTACCTTCCCATAATGAATAAAAAATTTTCTTAAATCACATTTATATCTTTTTTTCTCCATTAAACTTATCCATTTAAATCTATATATATTTCATGATTCAATTAACAAAATATTTTAATTCTAATGGATTAATACTTAATTCATCCAAATTTATTTTTATACCAACACTCATGGTATTTTTTTCAATAAGGTTTCCTTATGACTTATCCATTTCTCTATGTTTTGAAAATCAAAAACACACTACCTTAAGGAAAATTAAATTTTCCTTATGAATTATCTTAATGAGGAAAAGTTTCATTCTCTAAGAAAATTTTATCCTTAACTAAGTTTCCATTATTCATTATATTGTATCTCTAAACATAAATCATTTCATTCCTATGTCCAAAAATAAATTTCACATCTAAAACCTCATAATCCTATAAATTCTTATTTATAGAATATTCTATTTTTAGGATACAAATTCTCTGATATTCGGACTTTGAATTCTCTAAAATTCAGACACCCAATTCTTTTAAATTCAACCTCCAAATTCTCTAAAATTTAGAATCTGAATTCCTAATTATTTAGATTCATAATTACTTAGAATTAATCCTCAAAATTCCTCCAAATTTAGACTCCAAATTATTAAGAAATAATACTCTATGTTCCTTATAATTCATAATACAAATTCCTTACTATTTAGACACCAAATTCCTTAGAGTTCAGAATCTGAATTACTCTGAATCCAGACACGGAATTCCTTAGAATTTAGACTCTGAATTCTGTAGAATTCGAACTCCAAATTCCTTATAATTTAGACACCAAATTCTTCTGAATATATATTCTGAATTCATTGAAATTCAGACTCTGAAATCTATTTAATTCTACATCTGAATTCCTTGAAATACAAAATTTAAATATCCATAATTTATAGTCTTCAAAGGTTTATTAGCTTAGAAACTAAATATTATTTTTCCTTAGACTCCAAAAAATAGATTTTGTTAAGAAAAAATATTTTTCTTACACATTGTTTAGTTATGATATGATTTCCTACAATATGTTTCTAACTAAATGTTGTTTGAGTGACATGTGTATAGGTCCCTCCAAGATTCAAGGAAAAATATGATTGTTGGAGGAGGGAGCCGACCGTTGGACAATTTATTATAAATTGGGGATCATTTGGAGTAGCTCAGTATAGAGAAATACCTATTGATCACTCTATAGTATGCATGATATTGAATTGAATTCTAGATTGAAAGACTGACATTTCTTTTGTGTACTGAAAATATTATACTGATTGCATCACGTGACTTTGATTATTATTGTGTTAAATTGAGGACCTATAAGGATTGGATGAAAAAGGAACAGACTACCTAAATGTTTGAGGACTTCCATGGATAGGAATACCAAGATAGATTCTAATATTCCTTTCATGGGTGTACCCCAGTGTGGGTAAGACAAACTTTCTTGAATGTATAAATCAAAGGACCTTTGTCAATGGTTATTGGATACCCTTCTCTTTCGGTTAAATGATTTCATACATATTACTTGTTTTGTTTCAAGTTTATTTCTGAAGTATTTTGATAATGGTTGAAGGTATAAGTTTCTTTTACTATATTTTTCTTTTGTATACTCTGATATGTAATATTCTATACGCTTTAAGGTAGAATATTTTCCTTGTAAACATTTCTTAGGTTTTGGTTTCGGAACCATATTTTAGGATCATAGAATGTTTGTATAACTAAAAGAGGCCTAGTGAATTTATCTTTTTTAACCATGTTAAACATAGTTTTTTAAGGTTAAACAGAAGTTTTTAAACATAGAATTTACACCATTGGTACAAAAAATTATATTGATCTTGATGAAGTTTTAAAACTAGTAGATCAAAAATCATTTAAATATATGATATGAAATTTCCATTACACAATAGCTAGTTTTCTATACATAATTTTTCAGTATGCTTATGTGAATGATATCAATCCAATCCTAAGGAATATCAATTAAAGTCAATAAAAATTATTTTTTGCAATTTAAAAGGAACCATGAATTTAATACTCTTTTATACTTCTGAAAATGAATTTGTTTTAATGTTTTTTTGGATGATGATTTTGGTGGATATAGAATAGATAGGAAAAGTAAATTCTAAACATGTCATTTCTTAGGATATTCATTATATTATTGGTTATGAAAAAAAAGCAACACTCAATATTACTATCCACTGATGATGCATAATATGTAGCAGCAAGAAGTTGTTGTGCTCAAGTGATGTGGATGCAACACACACTCATGAACTATTGTATGAGTTTTACCAAAACATAGATATTGTGTGATAACACTTGTTCCATTTTCCTTAGTAAAAACCCTACACATCACTCTCATGCAAAACACATAGATATTAGGAATCACTTTCTTAGGGATTACACAAAAAAATGAGATATTATTCATCAATTTGTCAAGACACAACATCCACTTGCTAATATTTTCAAAAAATAGTTACCCTTTGATAGATTTGAATACATTAAAAAAAAGTTAGAAATGATAATAGTAAGGTAATATTCCATATTAAATTTCTGTTAATACTCATCTTCTTATAGTAATAAACTCCTTTCATTAGGGGAGTAAATTTTCATAATAAGTAAATATTTCTTAGTTAAAATTTCCTAAATCAGTATTCTATTAATCATATTTTTTAGTCAAATTTTTTTGTAGTCAAAAACAGTGAAGGTCAAAAAAAATCCTTAAATTTTTTTCCAGAATCCCATATTCTTCAAAAATATTTTCCCTTATTGTTGATATTTTTATCCATCATTCCAGAAGGATTGTTTCATTTCACAAATTTTCGTAATCATTTTATTACATGTTTTTATATTCATATTATTTAAGAACATTTTTCAGATTCACATTTTCTAAAATCAAAATTTTTATCTTTGAAAACTAAAAAGATCAGAACCTACCAAATTTCTTCTTCGGCTGTCATCTCAATCATCAGATCTAAGAAAAAGTGTTTCTACCATTGGATCTCTTTGGGATGATGAACCATCACATAAAACCCCTATATAAAGACCACTGGATAGTTTCCCCACATCAATTTTCATGCCTTGTCATCTTGATGCTCTACTTCTCTTCTTAAGGTTCGTTTCGAATCATCAGGTTTTCCACAATTCTGAACATCTTTGGATGCATCTCCTCAAAAAAATTGTCATCTGTATAGGAAATATCTGAATGGGAGATATACAAAAAAATTGTTATTAGATCTGAAGTTCATTTACAAATATGAATCTATTATTTCAATGAACATCTAGTAGAATAGCTGGGAGAGTTTGTGTGCATCCAATCTGAAGGCAGCAGATCCAGTTTAACTGGAATTGTTGGTCGAGTTTTAGGAATTGGTAAGATTTTTCAATGAAGATTGGAGAGATATGTTTTACTTTAGAAGTTATGGAAAAACTTATTCCTTTACTACAGTATAGTAGCCATCTTACATGGAATTACTAATGAGAGAGAAGCTGAGTTCTCCACTCACAAGCTTCCAGATATTTAAGGATCTTTTGATAAGGAGAAAGCCATAGAATTCCCTGGTCTATCTCCTTAAATGACTCCAATGATTAATTATCTTTCTAAAAAAAAAATTATCATAGAGTTATGGGTCCAAGGATTTCTAATTCTAAAAAATTGTGATAAGGATACCCTAAAGATGAGTGATATTTATACATTGGACTTTCTTTTGAATATCTGAATGATTAATTTGGTTAAGTATGTATTACATACATTCATGAATATCATGAATAGGACTCTAAAATCATAAATTATTAGTTATCCAGTTATTCTCTCCAAGATTATAGTTATTTGTATAATGTCGTTCAAAATCCTTTATAGTTCATAGACAAGGAATTATAAGTTCAACTTTCTTAGTGATGAAACCCTCATAAGAATAAAGGTTTGAATTAAAAGTGAATCCTATGATTTTCATGATTTATCTGAAGTTGAAATAGAAGCCCAATCAATAAAACCATTTGTTTTTTAGACTTCCAAGAAGGGTGGTAACAAGAGGAAGGTGAATGAACCAAAAAAGAAAGAAAAATATTCTACTGTTAAGGATACTCAATCAGCACCACATATGCCAAAGAATAAAAATACATACCTGGATAAAGTGGTTTCCATGTGGAGAGAAGATAAGAAGAATAAGAAGGAAGGGGAGCCTAGTTTGGGTTTGGACCATACTGAGGCAAACACTATAATGTTGAAGGATATTAGGAACTATAGATGAAAGGAAAATAAATAAAGAAAAAGAAGAAAACTTATGAAGCTGAAATTGGTAAATATCTTCTCAAGGCTTCTGAAAAAGCATCTGAACAGTTCTAGGTTCTGGAATTGTTTTTTTAAGAATCACTCATAGTGTCTCTGGTAATGAAGATTGAAATTGCAGGATGAGGAAAAGAATAAGAAATAGTTCATGAAGATGATGTATAAGAAGTAGAAGAAGCATAAGGATGTGATGATACAAATGACAGGATAAGGCAGGTGAAATAATATCAGGGGAAGAAGATTCCTTCTGAAATCTTGTCAATCCGAACATCCTAAGATGAATAATACAAAATTATTTCTCAAGGAAAAGAGTATATGGTGTAGTAAGAATTGAATAAACCATCTGATGATGAATGAACCAACCAGGACTTCGTTCATCAATAGGATCAAGTGGCAGATGCTGAAAAATAAAATGTTGAGGAAGATAAGATAGTTTAGCTATCATGTATTGAACATGAATCCTCAAAAGAAGAAGAGAGCATTACTAAATCTGATAAAGGAAAACATATGTTGGTTGATACACCTGGAAAATATGTAGGGAAAAAGAATGATATTTGTGGTTCATCAAAGAGAAAAGCTGAATAGATAGAAAAAGAATCCTCACCAACCAAACAATATGATTTGGAATCGTTCTCTCTTGGACATGACTTTGTAGTCCAATCCTGAAGAAGCTTGTTTATATCATTCCCTTATTTCCAAGTATATACTCAATGTCCCAGATGCTTCAAAATCCATTTAATCATAAATCAGATACAATTACCATGCTTATGGATAAGTTTGTCAGGCTTGAGGCCGATTTTAAAGCCTTATACATAGGATATGAATCCCACAAAAGATCATGCATAGAAATCACAACGTTTTCAAGGAAAACAAATGAAGAGATGAGAATTCGTGATGATTTTCAAGAAAGTGTAAAAGATGTTTTTGACCTAAAATATGGGAAGTTCAATGAAAATACTTAATGTTTTAAGGAAATGATGAGTCTTGAACAGATAACTCAGATGTAGAAAATCATGGATCTGAATAGAAAACTTAATTCTGTAATATTGAATAAGAAAAGGGATAGAGAACATAGAATTGAGTTTGATGAAAAACTCAAAAATAAAGAAGATATTTTGAAAGATCAAGCATAAATTTTTAATGCTCTAGAAGAAGATATCAGAGTGTTGGAGAATAAAAGTGAAGACCGAGATCAGCTATTGAATCATGTTGAAGAATATTAAAAGGATCATAAGATGCATAAAATAATTGTGAAGATTCCAATGCCAAAGGACAAAGAAGGATATTTTTTCCGTAATTAGATATTTTGTTTTATTTTCTTCTTTGAACAAATCCTTTAAATTGTAATGATATTTTAGTTTCCTTTCATATATTTCAATGTATAATACTAATATTTCAGGTAAAAAAAATCAGTCCCTTTATTCCTATTTGAAAATCACAAAGGGGGATAATGGAATGGTAATAAGAATAGTAAGTAATGAAAAGAATTCCCTTTGTAAGGGGATGTCTATCAATGGAGGAGTTTTATTAAAGAATATTTCCTTATACAAATAAAAAGAAATATGTCTTTAAGGATGTCATGAATACGATCGTTAGGGATTTCAAAACCTTAGGGGGAGTTACTCATATTCACCATAATCCATTAGGAAAAATATATAAGTTTCTATTTTATTTTCATAATGAAAATTTCTAAGTCCTTATATTTTATTTCGTATGGTTGTTTGTGCTTTCCAATACAAGGGAGATTATTGATTCAATAAGGTTTCCTTATAGATTTTTCATATCTCTATGTTTTGAAAATCAGAAACACTATATCATACGGAAAATTATATTTTCCCTATGAATTATATTAATGAGGAAAATTTTCATTCTCTAAAAAAATTATCCTTAACTATGTTTTCATTGTTCATATTATTGTCTCTCTAAATTTAAATCATTTGATTATGAATTATAAAAATAAAGTTCACATATAAAACCTTGGAATACTATAAATACTCAGTTTTAGAGTGTTTTATTTTCACGAAACTAATTCACTAGAACTCAGACTCAGAATTCTATGAAATTAAGACTCTGAATTCACTAAAATTCAAACTATAAATTATCTAAAATTAGGACTCTGAATTCTATAATATTTAGACCCCAAATTCTATGAAATTAAAACATCAAATTACCTTAAATTCAGACTTCAAATTCCTAATAATTCAGACTCTGAATTCCTTACAATTCAGACTCTGAATTCTTCAGAATTTAGACTCCGAATTTTATAGAATCTGGATTTCGAATTCTTTAGAATTTAGAGTCCAAATTCCTATGAATTAAAACACTTAATTCCTTATAATTTAGACACTGAATTCATTATAATTTAGATTCTAAATTTCTCATAATTCAAAATAAAAATTCCTTATATTTCAAACTCTGAATTCCTTATAATTTAGTCACTAAATTCTTTATAATTCAGATTCTGAATTCATTGAAATTCAGACTCCATAATCTATAGAATTCAGGTTCCTAATTCCTTGAAAAACAGAATCTAAATATATATGATTTATATACATCAAAGTTTTATTTCTTTATAATATGAATATTATTTTTCCTTAGACTATAAAAATATGATTTGGTTAATCAATCTTATTTTTCATACAGTTGTTTTTATTATGAAACGATGTTGTACAATCTGTTTCTCACTAACTGTTGTTTGAGTGACACATGTACAAGTCCTTGTGAGATTCAAGGAAAAATATGATCATTAGAGGAGGGATCTTATCATTTAAGAAGTGCATATAAATAGGATCTCATTGGAATGAGCTCACTAGAGAGAAATACATGTTTGTCACTCTAAAGATTGTATGTTGTTGAAGTGATTTCTTGAGAGAAAGACTATCATGCCTTGTGCATACTAATCATATTATTTATATTTCATTGTGTGACTCTTATTATATCTGTGTATAATCGAGGGATTCTGGGGATCAGAAGATAGAGGTACCGACTACATTAATGTTCGAGGACTTCTATGGATTGGATGATAGAGGTTCCGACTACCTTAATGTTCGAGGGCTTGCAAGGATAGTAAGAAAAGTTTTGATATTCCTATCAAGGGCTTATCCTAAAGTGGGTAAGATAGACTTTTTTGAAAGTATTAATCAAGGGAACTTTATCCATGGTTGTTGGATACCCTACTCTTTGGGTTAAAAGATTTCATACTCGTTACTTGTTTTGTTTCATGTTTATTTTAAACATTATTTTGATAAAGGAAGAAAGTATAACACTCATAAACTTTATTGTTCTTTTTTATACTGTGATACGTATGAATGTATAGGATTTAAGGTAGAATATTTTCCTGGTAAACTTTTCTTCTATTTCATTTCTGGAACTATAATTATAGAACCTAGAAAGTTTGTAGAACTAAAAGAGCTCTTTTTAACTTACCATGTTTAAACTTGTTAAACATATTTTTCTTTATGGTTAAAATGTTTTTTTAAACATACAATTCACCCCTTCCATTTGTAAATTAAGCATCTACATAATTATTTTGATCCTATAGATTCATCAACTAATTACTTAATACCACTTTACTAGAATAAGAAATATGAATCATCACTTAAGGTTCATAAAATTAAATCTAATCATGATTATTACATTTAATGTGAACAAAACTAGAACGAATATCCCATACCTTTTATATGAAAATCACAATATATTTATCTTCAGTAGTATAACAAATATAGTAACCACATTTCTAATTATATCTATGAGATTTATACTTGGAAAATATTTTTTTATAATGCCAATACATTCCACATATGATGTGTTCAATGTTAAACCTATTATTTTATTTTCCACTATTGACTAAAACTATGATGCTTAATTTGAGAAACATTTATCATAATGGAAAATAAAATAATTATGAAAACAATCACTTATAGTGTGTCTAAAATATAAATCATTTTTAATCCATGATAATATATATTTATCCTTGAATATTCATTGCTAATTCCTTTTAAAATACTTCATGATAGTTCATGAATAGTTTGTGAATTTTCAAATCATATCCCCTAGGAGTGTCAATCTAGGTGTACACCAAGACCCGTTGTTGTGTACTAGGTTACACTCATGTCAAGTCTAATGAACCATTTGGAAGTTGGTAACCCAAGGTACATCTGTTCTAACTTGACATACACATGTATTATCTAGATAGGTGTGTAATTCTCAGAACCACTCAATTTACTCATTAGTGAAAATCTAGGATAATTTCTTATACTTTAACTCATCATTAGAAATATTTTTTAAGACATTCCTAGACATTTCATTGAAATATCCCTATGAATGTCACAAATTTTTTTCATTCTAGTTTCTAATTGTTAACTAATCCTTTTCTATAAAACCAACTATATCAACCTGGACCTAATTTACATTGACATTACATCAATTTTTTGGAATATGTAAATAATTACATAAACAAAGGCCGGAAGACAATATTATTTTATTGCCTTTGGAATCATGAAAGCATTAACACTGGTACATGAGAGAGCAAAATAACCTATTACATATATCACTCATAAAATATATCGTTATAAACTGGGGAGGGAAACATAAAAATGGGTTATATCATATGGTTACTAATGGTAAATAAGGGATATATATATGCATAAACATGAAAATAATAGTATGATAATGTGATCATAACATCAAAATATAATACCCTACATATCTGAGAACATAAATATGAATCGTATCATTAAGGTGGGTAGTTTATAATGAATTAATCATATGAAAATCAACAAAATTGTCCTAGAAATCATTAAATATGAATAAGGTATGAAATTTTGGAATAAACAATAACATAAAATATCATTCCCAATAAGTCAAGATGAATTTCTAGGACATATCATTCCACTATGTGGGGATTTAATCTTCTCGGTGAGACACCCCAGCATCCCCTGTCATTGTCCATTCCTTTAAAGGGATTGGGTTTCCCCATATCCCCATAGATGATTGGGTTTCCCCAAAATCCCATAGTGGATATAGTTTCCCCATCTTCCCATAGTGAAATGGGTTTCCACATCTTCCAATTTTGGATCATGTTTCCCTATCTTCCCAAAGTTGATGGGGTTTCCCCATCTTCCCATAGTGGATCTGGCTTTCCCATATTACCATAGTGGATCGAGTTTCCCCATCTTCCTATAGTGGATCAAAACTATATAATTGAATCCCATCATTTTCTAATGAGATATTAACTTTTACACAATGCATTAAAAGGATATATAGGTCCCACCAATCACATAATAAAATAATATATAAATGTTCAATAAGATGATAAAACATTCATTATATCAAGACCCATAAAAATAGACGGGTTTCATAAGCAACATACCATTACCCCTGAAATAAATTTTATATCATTGAAATTTCATCATATAATTACATATGGAAAATAAATTGGTCTCATAATATTTTCATCAAAGTATAGATCCTGAAAATAAGTGTATTTCAAAAACATATGACTCATTTAAGAGAAACAGGTGTCAAAATCATCATTCCATCTAAACAAAAACCATTCCTGAAATACTATGAATATTATCCTGGGATAATTTCCCTAGTAAAGAATAAACTATGAAACATTATGTAATAATGTTGGGATATGTACTTTTTAACGTCATAGGGAACATTTCATAACAAAAATATCTTCTTTTTGAAAATATTTTTCTCAAAACCATTTCAAAAATCATTTTCTTATAAAGAAAAATTAAAAATTTGCTTGAAAACATTTCTTGACAAAAACATCTTTTCGTCAATGATTTTTTTCAAACATTATTCATTTTTAAAACCATTATCATTGAAAATTTTTATAGAACTTATAAAAAAACATTGAAAACATTTTTAATCTCATTTTCCTTGAATACTTATAGAAGAAGCTTGAATAAACACTGAAAATTATTTTCATTGAAATCTTTTAAAAATAATCAGGAATTTTTTTACCCATTTCACCTAAAAACCAATAAAATAATCTTGAAAAATTTGAAAACCAAATTCCTTTAACCATTATTAATAATCCTGAAAAGATTTTGCAAAATGATTTTCCCTGATGATTTTTAAGAGATGCTTAAAAAAATATGATTTTTTTAAAAAAATAATTTAAAATAACAAAAATACTAAATATTAGAGAAATTTTTCCTTTAAAAAATTTAACCTTTTAAAAAACAATGGAAAATTTAATGACATGGTGGTCTTTATTATAGGTTAGTCTATTAATGTCAAGCATTGTTTTTTCACCAAAAATGTTTAGAAATGAGCCTTAAACAGAAAAGGACATGAATATTACTCTTTAGCAAATATAAATGTAATAAATTAGTAACTATTTTCTGTATAAATTATAATATAATAGTAATAAATTTTGGAAATCATTTTTAGAAAACAATGTTTTAAAAAATCATTGTTTTTCGAATGAAGAGGTAGATAAAGTAAGATCTTCTTAAAAAACATTCTTAAAAATCATGACTATAAAAGAGTTTAAAATTGTAATAATACTTTAATAAATCATATCTTACCATAGGAGAATAATATTCATAATTTTCCTTGAAATATTGATCATAAAATTTCATGAATTAAATCATAATCATAAAAAATCTCAATAATCAATGAGATTGATTCAATTAACTCTTACAATTTTTAAATTTGAATTATACCGCCCATGTAATAAAATTAAATTACATGAATTATAAAATATCATTATAATAAATATATTCTTGATATTAAAATTTATAAGATTTAAATTCGCCTCATAGAAATATATAGGTGCATAACATAGCATGTGTCTCAAAGAAAAAAAATCAAAAGAAATTACTTTTCTGATTTTGGTAAAATTTGAAACATAAACCACATGAAAGAATTATAATAAAATTGATATATAAACATACATAATTTAATTTATAATTAAAATAATATAAATCCATGCTAATTATACACACCACACAAAATAAATGAGTGGTCAATAAGGCATGTATCTCATAGAAATAAATTCATTGTTGAAATTCCCTAACCTTATGTCTTGATGTTCATCATACACATTCAAACCTCATATATAATAAAAATAATTTTATTATAAATATTACATAGATACATATTATTATATCTAATACAATGTTTTATTTGGTTAAGATTTATCTTATTATTTTATTAACAACTACATTTTAATGTTACGTTTTGAGTAATATCTTCTCAGTTTTTATTATATGGTTTGGTTTGTTATTATAGATCCTATAACATAGATCATGATTTAATTATTTATTTAATATAATAAATGACATAAATATCATATATATATAGTATATATTTGTTTATAAAAACAATAATATAAATAAATGTGAATTGGAATACACCATTACAGGAGGTGGTATGTCGTACGTAATCATTAACATTGTTTCTATCTTATTGTTGTATTAATAGAAATAATTTTAATAAAATAAATATATAATTAAAGTATAATTATTATGTCAAATATAAAATTTATCATCACTAAAAAAATCCTTAATACATTCCTAGTAGAGTGTTAATGAATCACATTTCTTTGAGCAGGCGATAGGCCACACTTCACCATACCAAATTATCATTTTTCACAAAATGTAATGCATGAATTTATGTGTTATATAATACATAAATAAATATAAATATATTATTTTTATCAAGTATAACATATAAAAAATAGTTTACAGCACAATTCTTATCCATGAGAGGTGGTAAAAGAGAAAACGTATAACATTGCTTCATGACATGGTAGTTTTCCGTACACAAGAACTGTACGTTTGTCATCCATAAGATGGAAGTGTTTATAAGTGAAGATATAACACTTATAATAACAAAATACACGTATATTTTGGATACTTTTGTTATTATATTAGCATGGAATAATTCCAGTTTATGGATGGTAGAAATTAATAAAATAGAAATGATCGTCGTAATGGTTACCTCTTTTCGGATAATTTCTTATGGTTTTCACCAGAGGACTTCCTTAGATTCATTCCTACCAAATTTTATAATTATATTATTAGGTTAGTGGTTTTTTGGAGATTATTTTATCAGATTTTGGGTAAGAAAATGTTCTTGAGATGTCTGAATAAGTGGGAGGGTGAGTGCCTTTTATAGTGGAAGTGGAGTAGCATTCTAGTACATTTTTTTAAATATAAATCTACCATTATTATTCCCATGTAAACTGGCTAAAATAATAAAAAAAATTATATAACAAGGTGTATTGGGTCGAATTATTTCTATTAAATGGATTTTGGACAAGTTTCTATGTCATTTGGCCCTTTAGTGTAAGGTATATTCCCTTGTTATGTGAATCTTTCTCTCAATCATTGTAATTAATTTTAATCAATTTATCCAATATTTTTTTTAATAAATAAGATAAAATTATTTTAAATAATAAATAATTATGAAACCACATATGGAATCAATTTTTTTAAATTCCAATCATATAATTGGAAAAAAATTAGTTTAAATTTATTCCCATTGATTGTATGATATAGTTGGGTTTTAAACTAAAAATATTCAAATATTGTGTAACTTTTTATATCCAATTTCAAAGTGATATTGATTCTAATTAACTAAATTGGAATAATTTATATATAAATTTTATAATTTAACTTTAAAAACAATAATAAAAATAATTTATCTATATAAATAAATTAGATTAAAAACCATCATTCAATTAAAATTCTATATTATTCACTATTCATCAAAAAATGAAACTCTGCAGAAAAATACAAACAATTCAACCAAATATATTTTTTATGTTCCAATTTATGAAATTATATTATTTATTCAAAATAAATATAATAATAGTGTTAAAATTTTTATTTAAAATGGGTTCACTCTTAAAAGGCTTTAAAGTTACCTTTTTGAAAAACCTAACTTTTAATTCTTAGAAATGGATATATTCTTATCTTATACCTACCAAATCAATTATATTAGTATGAAAAGTATTGATTGAATATAGGATATAAAATTTTTATTGAAAATAATAAGGAAAAGATTTTTGGTTAAGATTATTGTTATAATATTATGATTGAATGTTAAAAAATAATTTTCTTAGAAAAGTTATTTCGTTATTTTCAAATATTTTCTACATTTCTATATACTACATGATAAAAAAAGCCTTCATTTTACACACATGTTTAAATTATATTTTCTCAATTTATTTAATCATATTTGTAACTTCCATTCCAACTTCAATGTGTCATTACTAATAATTTTTTAATAATCATATTAATATTTTATTATAGTTCAGTAAAAAAGCACCATTGTGTATAATCAAATGTATCAAGGGGATTTTCTATTGTGTGTAATACAAGAAAATCATAGTTTTGTGTCTACCTCAAGAAAATATAAGTGTTATGTGTAGTGAATTCAATCCAAACATAGTGACTCAATATAAAAATATGTATATTCAGTGTTTCTATAAATGAAAAATATAAAAAATGTTAAATAAATTCAAAAACATATTTCACCAAATCTCAGGGTGTAAGATAGACCCTCTAGATTAATGTTGTCACCACCCTCCTTGCACATGACTGGAAGATGTTGTGGTGTCACAATTTAAAAAATTCAAAGAACATGGCTTAGAAAAATATTCCACGTCAATCATATTACATATATAAGAATAAGATAGATATGGTCCATGTTATAAAGAAGAAACACCCACATTTTTTCTCCCAATGCCCGTATTGGGTAATAATAAGAATCATAAAGGACACTACAAACATTTCCATCAACCCACACTAAATTCAGATCTAGTTCATGTTTCCATTCTCACATCATAGTCCTTGATATATACACTGTCGAGTGAAATTGAGAAACCATTTATCAATGAAATCTCCATTTCAAACATTAAATTTCATTTCAATTAATTTTTTTATAGTTATCATTAATTCGTTGAACCAATGAGATCACCACTTCCAATCAATATGGACTCAAATGCCTTATAAACTAAATATTTCTTGTAATTTTATAAGGCCCCGACCTTAAACCTTACTTAATCTTGAGTTGTTACAAGATTTCACATTGAGGATCTTTTCAGGTTTACAGTTTTAGAGAATTACAACATAAAACTTGCATTACATTCCACATATAAACAAAGTGGTTACATAAAGACAGTATTCATTTTTCCCATCAATGGAAACATATTTAAAATAAAACATGGATTCATTCTTGACACTTCCTTGACACTATCATCATATCATGTACCTTTCCCTTGACCTGTGAAAAACATTTCAAAAAAACTTGGGATGAGAATAAAAAGCTCAGTATGGGTTATAAAAATAAGGAAAAGAAACATAAGTTCATATATAGATAAGAATGAAATCATATTTACCCATAAAACATAAACACTTTAACATACCTCATAAAATCATGAATAAATCATAGAAATCATAAGATATAAAAGGTAACTTGAGGAATTCATAACTTTCATGCGTAGGGAGTAACCCTATTGGTTACATTTGGAATACCAACCATAGTATATTCCCTCAATCTCTTCAGAGAAACCTTAATGTTTCACTCCTTCGTGTTACCCAATGCATTGGAGAGCTATATCGGGCTCACCCGCCCTTAGTTTATCATGCAACCACCCGTCTTCATAATAATGCCCAAGAACCTCAACATAATCGTATCACATAAAACATGCATAAAGGAAAACATAAAATTTCCACCTTTCAATCACAAGATATCAATACAACACATTGATATAAAAACATTATGAAAACCATTTTCAATACCAAGATAAATGAAAATTAAAACATGGTATTTATTTTTCTTTTTTTAAAAAAGGTATGGCTTGTAGAGGAAGCTGAAACTCAAATAAAGGTCACGGCAGAGGAGAAGTCATTGTCGCCGCATACATATGACAAAAACATTCCCTTTTTTCATTTAGTAAAAGCTTCGTATAAAAAAGATTCCTTTTCAATAAACATAAAATTCAAATGGTTTTATACACCGTATAAAAGAATGTTGTCTATAAAACAAAATATGCCTCAATGAAAGGAGATTGAGACGAAGTCCCATACCTCGGGTCCGACTTGACTCGGTCGTTCTTTAATCTCCTGAATAATAAACTTGAGTTAATTTATACTTGTTTAAGAACATTTTTCAAGTTCATTATTCCTTTTATATCACTTATTTCCATGTCATGAACACTATGTAATTATATAAGTTAATAACGGTCGTTTTAATGATCATTGGTACTGAGTAAAAAATAAACCCTTTATAATTACAAGTTGTTCATGTATCCATTATATCCAGAATTATAATCATTATTTATATATCATATATATCATAAATATCCAGTATATACATGAATTTATAATATTACATAATCATTTAGAGGTAAGAAATTAAATGCACCGTTCATGGAGATGGTAAGCCGTACGTACGCATGAACGCTACTTTCATTTCTATTTCGTATTTTATAGAATGGTATAATAATGATATAAAGGTATATTATAATTCCAGTGTAATATAATATATAATATCATAACTCCATCCTTTATACATCTCACATATGGTATTTAACGAATCAAATCACTTTGAGGGGGCGGTAGTCCGCACTTCCTTAAATGAAGATATCGCGTTTACCCATAATGGAAACTATAAAGGTATGCCCAAAATGAAAAAATGCAGAATCTTAAGGAAAACATAACAATATTTTATATCATATATAAATATTGTGTCATCTTAATTGCCACCTTTGATGGTGTTAGAATAATGTTGAACAATCATCGTTTCAGGAGGCCGAAATTCACCATCCACGGAAACAGTATATTCTTTAACCATTAGATGTAGGTGTGTGTAAGTATAGCTCGAATCCTTCTTATAAAAACATCCTTTTATATTTAATATACTGGAGTTGTTACAAAAGAAATGAATAAAAAGAGTTTAGGGGGTTGGAGAAGTAAAATAAAACAAAAGGACTCAAGTGAAGACATCAACTTAAAATCGGGTAACTCCCTTTAGTTTGAGCTCAAAGTATTCCTTGGGAATACTTATGCCCAATGTGAGGCTTCAAGGAGTAATAGAGGGATGTGGAGAGAAAAAATGGGCAGGGGTTGGCCGAGGAAAAGGCTTTGGAAGTGTGGGTAAGGAGGTAGAGGTGGGTGCCTTTTATAAGAGGAGAGGAGGGGCACTCTTGGAAAGTAAAGAAATGATACTTGATTTTAAAATGAGTTTCGGATTAAAAAGGCCCCAAATTGATATAATTCAAGTTTAAGTTGATAAGGGTTCTAAATCCACCCATCCAATAGGTTTTGGACATGTGTAGGTCATGGATTTTACATTATCAATTCATTTTATTTAAATCCTTTATTAATGAGATAATCGCTGCATCATCATGATGTCATAAATAATTTAATTTATTTAAAGTATAAAAATTATAAAAAAAATATTATGATGTAGGAAATAATTCTAGATTTCCAATGACTATTTATAATAAAAAAATATGACTTTTATAACCTCATGTGAAAATTGATTTAGTAAAATAACTCATGTTTGTGTAATTTTTACTTTAACATTAAATAAAAAGATATTAATGTCATTTTCCTACCAAAGTGGCTCCATGGGGTCCCCAAGTTGACCCATGTATTTTCGTGGTCGTCCATTACACATCCAATAAGGGTAGGGCATGTGTCTAGGTCATTTCATATTATTAAAACATTATTTTGACCTTAAACTACAGTAATTACCACTAATCGCGATTAAAAACATAAAAGTTTCTATTCACCAAAAAATTATTTTAATCCCATTGAACCAAATTTTACATATTAATGAAAACCATGTATGTTAGATTTTTGAAATTCAAAACACAGAGGTGGTAAAATTTCATTTAAACGAAAAATCAGTTTTTTAAGTACCACTTAGTGGTTTAACTATTCATCAAAAATTGAAGTTTTTCAGAAAAATACCAAAACTTCACCCTAAGATATATTTGATATTCTGAATTAAAAAATTTTGTCTATTTCACAAAATTATAAACATATAATTTTCACTAATTAATTTAATAATTAATTCCCGCTGTCAGAGCAAATAGCGTGTTTTTATGAAACAATAAGTATCAAAAGATCGACACTAGTTTAAGTCCAATTTCAAAGTGAAATTAATTCCAATGACCACTATTGGATTAAATGGCAAAAATATATTCTAATTTCACTTTAAAACCAATTCAAAAGATAATTTAATCATATAAATAAATTAGATTAAAAAGTAGTTTTGATGAAAAATGCGGTATTTTTCACTATTCATTAAAAAATTGAACATTATCAGAAAAATACCCAAAATTCACACAAAGTAAATTTTTATGTCCCAATCATAAATAATAAGTTTATTTTGACAATAATAGCTTATAAAATTGTCAAAAGAAATATTTAAAAATGCTTTTCCATCAAAAGGCAGTAAAACAATCATTAAAAAATATTAGTGTATTCAATGATTAAGATTGGATTTATTTTCATTTTAAGCCTCTAAAACACTATCTAATTAATTAATATACATATATAAAAATATCTATTATTCATTACTTACATAGGATGTTACATCCTTCCCCCCATTAGAAAATTTCATCCCCGCAATTTATTTACTTATCGAATAAATGGGGGTACTTATCCCTCATTGCATTTTCAGATTCCCATGTTGCCTCTTCCATCATGTGGTTTTTCCACAAAACCTTTACCTGATTAATCACCTTATTCCGTAACACTTGCTCCCTGTGGTCAAGAATCTGGACCGGTTGTTCCTCATAAGATAGGTTCTCTTCCAGCTGAACTACCTTTGGACTCAAAACATGAGATGGATCTGGCATATACTTTCTCAACATCGAAACATGAAAAACATTGTGTACCTGACATAAACTCAGAGGTAAAGCCACTCGGTAAGCAACTGATCCACCTCTCTCCAGAATTTCATATGGTCCAATGACCCTTGGACTCAGCTTTCCTTTCTTACCAAATCGCATCACACTTTTCCATGGTGATACTTTGAGAAAAACATGATCACCTACCTCAAAAGAGAGATCCTTCCTCCTGTTGTCCGCATAACTCTTATGCCTACTCTGACCTGTTCTCATGTGTTTCTGAATCATCTGAACTTTTTCTGCCATCTATTCTACCAATTCTGGTCCCATCAACTTCCTTTCACCCACTTCATCCCAGAAAGCTGGAGTTCGACACCACTTCCCATATAACACCTCAAATGGTGCCATCTGTATACTGGAATGAAAACTGTTATTATATGAAAATTCAACCAAAGAAAGATGTTGGTCCCAACTTCCCTGATAATCCAAAGAGCAAGAACGTAGCATATCCTCCAATGTCTGAATTGTTCGTTCTGGCTGCCCATCTGATTGAGGATGAAATGATGTACTAAAATTTAATTCAGTACCCAACGACTTCTAAAGGCCCTTCCAAAAGTTATAAGTAAACCTGGGATCACGATCAGATACAGTGGAGAGAGGAACTCCATGTAAGCTGACTATCTCTTTAAGATTCAAACGGGAAAGTTGATCAAGAGGGAAAGTATCTCGTATAGCAAGGAAATGAGCAGATTTAGTCAAGCGATCAACAATAACCCAGATTGCATTATTACCTCGAGGTGTATTTGGTAATCCCACAACAAAGTCCATGAATATATTCTCCCATTTCCAGTCTAGCACTGGTAATGTCTGAAGCATCCCTTTCGGTAACTTCCGCTCTGCTTTAACCTGTTGATAAGTCAAACACTTCACAGTAAAATCAGCAATATCTCTTTTCATTACATCCCACCAGTAATACTCCCACAGATCTATGTACATCTTAGTACTTCCAGGATGAACTGAAAACGGATAACTATGAGATTCACATATAAACTCTCTCTTCAACTGTGAATCCCAAGGCACACACAATCTCTTCCCAAATCTCAAAACACAATCATTATCAATGTTGAATTCAGGCAACTTACTCTTCTTAACCAGCTCTACCTTTTTCTACAACTCACTGTCTTGCTTCTGTGCTTTCTTGATTCTGCCTGATAGAGATGATCTCACTGATACCTGAAACAAAACATAAGAACTTCCTTCTCCAACAACTTCTATTCCAAAGTTCATCAAATCCTTAACCAAAGAATCACGTTCCAAACGCAACATTGTTAACGAGGAATTACTTTTTCGACTCAAAACATCGGCCACTTTATTTGCTTTTCCCGAATGGTAATGAATTGTACAATCATAATCCTTGATTAATTATAGGCATATACTTTGTCTCATGTTCAATTCATTATGAGTGAATATATACTTTAAACTATTGTGATCGATATATATATCACACTTTACTCCATACAAATGATGCCTCCAAATTTTTAAAGCGAAAACAACAACAGCTAATTCCCAATCATGTGTAGGGTAATTTACCTCATGAGTTTTCAACTGTCGTGAAGCATAATAAATTACCTAATCAATCTGCATTAGGACACAACCAAGTCCTTTCAATGAAGCATCAATGTAGATAACAAACTCACCATTCCTATAAGGTAGTTCCAAAACTGGAGCATTCACCAATCTTCTTTTCAACTCCTAAAAACAATCATCACATTCTTTTGTCCAGATAAACTTAACACCCATCTGAGTTAGCTTAGTCATTGGAATAGATAACCGTGAAAAATTTATAACAAATATTTGGTAATAGCCTGCCAAACCAAGGAAGCTACGAATCTCAGTTACATTTTTGGGTCTTGGCCTGTCTTCCACAACTTTGTTTTTGCAGGATCAACAGTTATCCCATCTTTTGAAACAATGTGACTAAGGAAAGAAATTTGTTGCAACCAAAACTCACACTTTCTTAATTTCTCATAAAATTTCTTTTATTTTAAGGTTTAAAAAATAACCCTTAAATATCTTTCATGGTCCTCTTTACTTTTAGAAACACCAAAATATCATCAATGAAAACCACCACAAACTTATCCAAGAAGTCATGGAAAATTCTATTCATTAAGTCAATGAATACAATAGGTGCATTGGTTAGCCCAAAAGGCATTACTACAAATTCACAATGGCCATATCTTGTACGAAACGCAGCCTTCGGAACATCTCCTTCCTTTACCTTTAGCTGATGGTACCCCGATCTCAGGTCAATCATCGAAAAAAACTGAGCTCCCTGGAGCTGATCAAACAAATCATCTATATGAGGCAAAAGATATTTGTTCTTAACAGTGATGTTATTCAAGGCTCTATAATCAATGAAAAGTCTTATATAACCATCTTTCTTTTTAAAAAATATAACAGGAGCACCCCATGGTGACGTGCTAGGTCGAATGAAACATTTCTCTAATAAATCTTGCAATTGTTCCTTCAACTCTAAAAGTTCAATTTGAGCCATTCGTTAAGGGGGTTTTGAAATTGGATTAGCATCAGGAACTAAGTCAATAGTAAACTCAACTTCCCGATCTGGTATTATTCCAAGAAACTCATCAAGAAAAACATCAGGATACTCATTTACCACTGGCACATCATTAATCTGAATAGTTCCATTATTTTCAACGATGTGTGCAAGGTAACATTCTTTTTTATATTTTACAAGTTTCTCTGCCTCTAGATATGTTATCAATAGTAAGGGTTCATTCTTGTACACAAACTGAAAGTCTTTTTGAAAAGAAACTTCTTTAGCTCTACAGTCAATCTTAGAATGGTAAATAGAGAGCCAATCCATACCCAGGATAACATCAAACTCTACTAGAGGTAGAACAATAAGGTTTGCAAGTAGGTTCTTTCCACAGATAAGGATAGGAAGATTCTTATAAATTATTTTTGCCTCAACATTTCCCCCAGGTTTTCTTACCAAAAGTTCAGGAGTCATTTCTTGAGATGGTATTCCCATTTTACTGGAAATGTTTTCAGAGATGAAAGAATGTGCAGACCCCGAATCAAACAACACACTGGCATAATCTGAAAAAACAGACAAAGTATTTGATACAACTTCATTTGATGGCCCAACATCTGCTGAAGTAGTTGAAAATTATTTCACTACTCCTTTATACTTATAGTCTAACTACTTCCCATCACTCGAGCTCTTTGTTGGACACTCGTTTTCATAGTGACCCATCTCATTGCACTTAAAACATTTCACTACCTGTAAATCAAATTTGAACTTACCATCACCTTGATCTTTTTCAGTGAAATCACGAGCCTTATCTCCCATCTTACCACATCGGTAGCACTTTCCAGAATTCATAAGACATTCCCCAGCATTCCTTTTCCACATTTATCACAAACTGGAATCTTAGATTTCTTACCATCAGAATTTTTTGAATAATTCTTCCCTTTCTCCTGCCACCTCGGTCTCTTCTTCTGTTGGTTGTTATAGAACACTTGATCATCGGAAAACTCCATTTCCACCTTCTCATCACTTCGAACAAGATTTTTTATAACTTTTAAACTCACGAGAAGATAATCCCCTTTGATATTTTGGCTTTAATCCTGAGTAAAAACAATTGATTTTAACATCATGGTCTCGGATAAAATTTGGAGCATACCTTGCCAATCGACTAAACCTTTCTTCATATGTAGCCACTGAGTCTTCCTCTTTCCTCAATTCCAAGAATTGTTTTTCTATCCTAAGTCGAACAGCCTTAGGAAAATACTTTTCAAGAAACATACCTTTTAATTCATCCTAGTCGAGAGCATCAATATCATCAGCATCCTAGATTTTTTTAACCATCGACCACCACTGATCTGCTTCACCCTCCAAACGGTAAATAGAAATACTAACCTTTTGATTGTCTGAACACCCCATGACATAGAAAATATTCTCTAGTGCTTTAATCCACCCTTCAGCTAGCACATGGTCAGATGATCCTCTGAATGATGGGGGATGTTGCCTCATGAAATGGTCCACCACTTACATGTTCCTCTGCGGTTGATCTGGATGATCTCGTGCATGGATACCACCACCATTTATCGCTTGAGTCAACTGTGCCATTACTGCAACAAACTATTCAGTTCCAATTCCAACCATCTCAGGATGCTGATTCGGAAGGTTAGTTCCTTCTGTATGCCTTCCTAGCACTGCTTCCTTGTTTCCTCTACGGAAAAACATTCTGAACAAACATGTCTTAGATGAAGCAACATGGTAATCTTCAAATTATATATCATTTCAATTTGACCATAAAAAAATATTTTTGGATAATAATTTAATAGAATTATAACTCCTAAAGTAATATAAACTGACCTCTGATAACAACTATAGGGTCCCGACCTTAAAACTTACTTAATCATGAGTTATTATAAGATTACACATTGAGGATCTTTTCAAGTTTAGAGTTTTAGAGAATTAGAACATAAAACATGCATTACATTCCACATATAAACAAAGTGGTTACATAAAGACAGTATACATTTTTCCCATCAATTGAAACATATTTAAAATAAAACATGGATTCATTCTTGACACTTCCTTGACACTATCATCATATCATGTACCTTTCCCTTGACCTGCGAAAAACATTTCAAAAAAACTTATGATGAGCATAAAAAGCTCAGTATGGGGTATAAAAATATGGAAAGGAAACATAAGTTCATATATACATAAGAATGAAATCATATTTACCCATAAAACAAAAACACTTTAATATACCTCATCAAATCATGAATAAATCATAGAAATCATAAGACATAAAAGGTAACTTGAGGCATTCATAACTTTCTTACATAGGGAGTTACCCTCTTGGTTACGTTTGGAATACCCACCATAGTATATTCCTTAAATCTCTTTGGAGAAACCTTAACGTTTCACTCCTTCGCATTACCCAATGCATTGGAGAGCTATATCGGGCACACCCGCCCTTAGTTTATCACGGAACCACCAGTCTTTATAATAATGCCCAAGAACCTCAACATAATCGTATCACATAAAACATGCATAAAGGAAACATAACATTTCCACCTTTCAATCACAAGATATCAATACAAAACATTGATATAAAAACATTATGAAAACCATTTTAAATACCAACAAAGAAAAGAAAAGTAAAACATGGTATTTATTTTTCTTTTCTAAAAAATGTATAGCTTGTAGAGGAAGCCGAAACTCAAATAATGGTCACGGCGGAGGAGAAGTAATTGTCGCCGCATACATATGACAAAAACATTCCCTTTTGTCATTTAGTAAATGCTTCGTATAAAAAATATTCCTTTTGAATAGACATAAAATTAAAAGGGTTTTGTACACCATATAAAAGAAGGTTGTGTATAAAACAACATATGCCTCAATGAAAGGATATTGAGACGAAGTCCCATACCTCGGGTCCGAAATGACTCGGTCGTTCTTTAATCTCCTGAATAATAAACTTGAGTTAATTTATACTTGATTAAGAACCTTTTTCAAGTTCATTATTCCTTTTATATCACTTATTTCCATGTCATGAACACTATGTATTTATTTAAGTTAATAACGGTCGTTTTAACGATCATTGGTACTTCAGTCAAAAATAAACCCTTTATAATAACAAGTTGTTCATGTATCCATTATATCCAAAATTATATTCATGATTTATATATCATATATATCATATATATCCAGTATATACATTCATTTATAATATTACATAATCATTTAGAGGTAAGAAATGAAATGCATCGTTCATGGAGACGGTAAGCAGTACGTACGCATGAATGCTACTTTAATTTCTATTTCGTATTTTATAAAATGGAATCCTAATTATATATAGGTATATTATAATTCCAGTGTAATATCATATATAATATCATAACTCCATGGTTTATACATCCCACATATGGTATTTAATGAATCAAATCACTTTGAGGGGGCGGTAGTCCGCACTTCTTTAAATGAAGATATCGCGTTTACCCATAATGGAAACCATAAAGGTATGCCCAAAATGAAAAATACAGAAGCTTAAGGAAATAATAAACATATTTTATATCATATATAAATATAGTTTCATCTTAATGTCCACCTTTGAAGGTGTTAAAAGAATTTTGAACAATCATCATTTCGAGAGGCCGAAATTCACCATCCACGGAAATAGTATGTTCTTTAACCATTTAATGTAGGTGTGTGTAAGTGTAGGTCAAATACTTCTTATAAAAACAACCTAGTATATTGAAGATATTGGATTCATTACAAAAGAAATGAATAAAAAGAGTTTAGGGGGTTGGATAAGTAAAATAAAACAAAAGGACTCAAGTGAAGACATTACCTTAAAATCGGGTAACTCCCTTTAGTTTGAGCTCAAAGGATTCCTTGGGAAGACTTATGCCCAAAGTGAGGCTCCAAAAGGTAATAGAGGGATGTGGAGAGACAAAATTGGCCGGGTTTGGCCGAGCCAAAGGCTTTGGAAGTGTGGGTAAGGAGGTAGAGGTGTGGGCCTTTTATAAGAGGAGAGGAGGGGCACTCTTGGAACGCAATGAAATGTTACTTTATTTTAAAATGATTTTCGGATTAAAAATGTCCCACATTGATATAATTCGAGGGTAAGTTGTTAAGGGTTCTAAATCCACCCATCCAATTGGTTTTGGACATGTTTAGGTCATAGATTTTACATTATCATTTCATTTTATTTAAATCCTTTATTAATGAGGTAATCGGTGCATCATCATGATGTCATAAATAATTTAATATATTTAAAGTATAAAAATTATAAAACAAATAATATGATGTATGAAATCTTTTTATCTTTCCAATGACTATTTATAATCAAAAATATGACTTTCATAACCCCGTGTAAAAATTGTTTTAGTAAAATAACTCATGTTTGTGTCATTTTTACTTTAACATTAAATAAAAAGATATTAATGTCATTTTCCTACCAAAGTGGCTCCATGGAGTCCCCAACATGACCCATGGATTTTCTTGGTCGGACATGACACATCCAATAAGGGTAGGACATGTTTCTAGGTCATTTCATATTATTAAAACATTATTTTTACCTTAAACTACACTAATTACCACTAATCGCGATTAAAAACATAAAAGTTACTATTCACTGAAAAATTATTTTAATCCCATTGAACCACATTTTACCTCTTAATGACAAAAATGTATGTCAGATTTTTGAAATTCAAAACACAGAGGTGGTAAATTTCATTTAAACGAAAAATCAGTTTTTTAAGTACCACTTAGTGGTTTCACTATTCATCAAAAATTGATGTTTTTCAGAAAAATACCAAAACTTCACCCTAAGATATATTTTATATTCTGAATTAAAAAATGTTTTCTATTTTAAAAAATTCAAAACATATAACTTTCATTAATTAATTTAGTAATTAATTCCCGCTGTCAGAGCAAATAGCGTGTTTTTATGAAACAATAAGTATCAAAAGATTGACACTAGTTTAAGTCCAATTTCAAAGTCAAATTAATTACAATGACAACTATTGTATTAAATGGTAAAAATATATTCTAATTTCACTTTAAAACCAATTCAAAAGATAATCTAGTCATATAAATAAATTATATTAAAAAGCAGTTTTGATGTAAAATGCAGTATTTTTCATTATTCGTTAAAAAAATGATCATTGTCAGAAAAATACCAAAAATTCACACAAAGTAAAATTTGATGTCCCAATCATAATGAATAAGTTTATTTTGACAAACATATCTTATAAAATTGTCAAAAGATAGATTTTAAAATGGTTTTCCATCAAAAGGCAGTAAAACAATCTTTTAAAAATATTAGTGTATTTCATGCTTAAGATTGGATTTATTTTCATTTTAAGCTTCTAAAACACTATCTAATTCATTAATAGACATAGATAAAAATATCTATTATTCATTACTTACTTGGGATGTTACAAAATTAATCCCACCAATAACATGGTCTAGTCTATGGGACCAACGGTCCACGAATCAATGTGGCATAATTGACATCTTAGGGTGTATACTTTATTGTATTAAGAAAAGAACTTTTTCATGGTACTTTAGGCTCTCTAAATAGAAATATTTTTTCTCAATTTCAAACGAAAATGTTAATAAATAACTATTAAAAACATTAAGGGTACAAAACAAAATTCATGTAGGTAAGAAACTCATCCAATATGGCAGTGCATATGCTTGGCATGTGGATGTGGTATATGCCAAAAATGATGCATGATCCATAATTCCTTACCATATCAGCCAAGGATAAAATTAAATTCCCCATTCATAGAAATAATAATATCACATGGCATGTGTATCAACTAATGGTGGAATAAAATCAACTACAATAGGTAAAATATAGAACAAAAAATCCCATTCCAGAAAATTTGGATTTTTTCATTAAATTGGTTAGCTTCTCCTAGGAATTTCCCATTACCAAATTCCAATAATTTCCAAGATGTCCTTTCTATCGTCCCAGAAATACAAGAGAAAAAAAGAGAATTGAAAACTACTCCCATACTAGTTTGTAACATCCTAGCCTAAGAGCCCCGGAACAGTATCCCAAGTCAGTGGTCCATAGATACACAAACACACCTCTTCCTAAGATAGATTTTGATTACTATAAGTGAGAGTAAAAAGTGGTACAGTGGAGAGACTATACCCTCATAATCAAAGAGTATCATAGTAATGTAATAATGAAAACCAATAGTAGAAGGATACCATATAACTAAAAAATATATAAATCAATAGGATAGTAATGATAAACCAATCTAGTGTACTATCATATACAAAATGATTTATGTCATTAAATATCCCATTATGATGGTGATCTCATAAAAACACCATAAAGGGTTGAAACACATGGGGCGGTTTCATAAATATGTCTCGCGGGTGTTCCAAGATGATGTTGAAAACCTACAACCATATAATAATTCTATGTGGGAAATGTCCATTTTCCCATCAGTTTCAACAAGTAATCGATTTAATTTTAGGTACAATTATAGATTGTCTATTCTATAGTACAAAACCAACTAGGTATAAAATGACTAGACTATAAGGTAAAAAGTAATAAACATCCTACCGTCAACCTGTGGTGGAATACTCATCTATTATCAGCTCCTATCACAAGATAAAATTGGAATAAAATAGAAGAATGACCAAACACACATGTAATAGGTCATATTATCATGAAAAAAAATTATTATGTCGATATGAAGTCAAATGAATAAAGGTGAAACAATGATGAATAACTCACCTGTGTAAATCTAATAAGACGAAAGAATCATGAATCAGGGATGAATTGAGTAAATGAATCAAAGCCTAGCATTGGATTGAATAACTCATATAGAAGGTAAATGACTCCCTTATACACTATATGTAAGATAAGAATATATATTTTTGGTTCTATGAAGTTACATTTCAAAACAATCATTTTACCTAAAAACATTGGATCACACTGATGGAAAAACATGCACCTACCATTATCCCATTACTATCTTAATAGGGAACCATCAAAGATCAGGCCCATTGTTTGTGAACCCATGATAAAATTATGCCACATGAAACATTCCAAGACTCCCCAAACATGTTCATGGTGCACAGTTAGACAAAATTCTTATAGACTATGTGTTGGGCCTCATCTAAAAATAACAGCTAACCACGTATGGGTGTACGGACTGGGTGACTCTGTTTCATCAAACAGATTTGGTTTACACTACTCTATGGATTTCCTCTCATGGTTGTTAGTAACCATGCATCATAGGAATCATGGCTTCTACTAAGGAGAAATCCCATAATCATTTTCCAAAAATTGAGCCTCCTTACTCCAAACAAGCCCTATACACAACCTGAAACTATTGTGATCTCATTAGGCACTCGAATTAGGTCAAAAAGAAATAGTTAACCGATAATCAAAACATTTTTACATCAAATAAAAATATAGTATCTTAAAAAATTTCCTATATGATGTTCCATTACATTCAATTTATTCATTTTAGGTGATGTGGAGAAAGGGATCTGTTTAGTTACAGAAAGTGGGGGAGAGTCTACGATAATTGTCAATGACGCCATCTAATTATTCTTACGATCAAAATAATAATGATCAAACGATAACTTTAGCTTCATCCTAGAAACTATATAATATTTAACTGATAATATACGGATATATCATCTTCCCCTAATCTAAAATATTACATTAACACACAAATATATTCTCTTGATGATGGATTCCCCATAGATGTCAACGATGAAGGTTCACATTTTCCCCAATTTATTTACATAAAACATAAGAAAATATTTAATATAAAAATTATGAACACAATATGAAATCAAACTCATCAAAATTATAATATACAAAAATAATATTTTTTAAGAACTAGCTACAATTAATAAATAGTTTGAAAAATATTATGTACTTGTTGAAGAACAACTTATTTACCTTTTGAAGCATCCATTTAATCCGTAGGTTATTTATGAGAATAATTATTCTAATATTCCTTGAAATTTGACATAACATAATTATAAACATATTTTGGAATCTCTTTTGACCTTAAAAAAGGATTTTAAAAGTATTTATTCATGGGATGATCCCTCTTTTTCATCATATATATAGTGACTTCATGGTTGGTGAGAGTATTCAAAAATAATAATTAAGAGTGGCATAACATTATTTGATAAAACTTATAATTTTATACATATAGTGTTCAGGAAAATGATTCCCATGTTTGTAGTCTTCATGGAAATCATTAAATTTGTAAATTATTTCAAATTTGAAATGTTAATGGGTGTATAGAGAAACATAATAACACATTAATTCATGAATTATGCATTTTAATATATTTATATCAAGTTAGTTTTTTCTTAATTGTTTTGAAATAGTATCTTTTACATTCTAAATACGAGAGATAAGAATATGGGAATAGTTGTGTTTTTTGTATTATAAAACTATGATATCTCCAATTTTATAAAATAATCAATACTCGATTCGACATAAACATTATCATAATTATCCTCCATTAATAATGAATAAGAAACATCTGATTAAAGATTTGGGATATTCTTGATTATTTTTTATTGATCACTTATTATTTACCATAGCTCATAAAACATAGATATATGTACATAATTGTATTTCAATACAATCTACTAGACTTTGAAATGATACATTTCATCATTCAATTAATTGAATTCAAAAAATATTTTCTCTACTAAGGTCATAATTGTATTATTTTATTAATCATTATTGTCCACAAAAATTCTTAGGTATGCTTCACTAATTTCTTCTCCCTCAAGCGAATGTTTAGTATAAAAATTCTCTTCTTATCTATAAGAGTTAAATAATTCTTTCACATTATTCTTTATCTATGAAAATAATAACAGTTCTCAAAAAAATAATTGATTCATTAATTTTACTTAGTTAATGTTTTGACCTGCTAGAAACTATTAAATAAGAGTTGGAAGGATACATTCAACTCGAAAAATTCCCAGAATATCTAAATTGGCATTGTAATTATAGAGAAAGGTGGGATCCCTTTTCTCACCACAATATATTGTATCCATCATTCTAATATAATTACTAAAAAATATCTAGTTGGAGATCCATTGGAATCAATATGAACTTTTAACTGGTTGATCTCCCTTGTTACACAAACATTAATAGTAAGAACCCAAATCATATCCTGATCAACACTATAGTTATCCTCTTAATAAAATTATTACTCGTCACTATATTAAATAATATGGGAAATAATCTCTTCAAATATTAATTATTTTTATAATCTCAATGAAATATGTTTTTTATACAATGAATCCTCTTCATTGTCTCTATTAGGAACATCAAAATTAGCTTTCGACTAATGATGAAATTTATCTGGCTCTACATCCACTGGCCAATGAACATCATTGATATAATAACAGCAGAATTAGAAACTATAGAGTCCTGAACAACATTATTTTCACCAAACAACATCATCTTAAACTTTTGCTACACCTATATTAGGTTTTTCAGTATCATCCATAAGATTCTCCCCCTTGACTTGATTAAGGTCCTATTTAGCTTCTTCCTAATCCCCAATGGTCATAGCATTAAAAAACGAGTGAATCTAAAAATATAAACTTGTTATAAGAACTATATCTCTTAAGGTGACTAAACAATTGCACTTAATTTCCATAACCACACACATCTCAATCCCAACTCTTTAAAAGACATGTGAAAAAATTTGTTTAAATGTATAAAATTCTATGTATTATTGTTATAATCTTATATATACCTTTATATATAATGTGTGTGTGAATTTTTACTTTATTATCAATGATAAATGTCTAGAGAATATCTATAACTATAATTTTATCTTTTTTTAACTCTCCTTTATGTTTGGATTTCATAGTATGAATAAATTTTACAGGAAAATGTTTCTCAACTTTAAATTCAATAACAAGATTAAAAAAAAGAATGTCCAAATAAAGAATACATAATTTAAGAAAAACAATAATTATTATATACATACAAAATATTAATTGATCATGAAAATTAATTCATGAGTTAAATATAAATCTTTATTAAACTCTAACTTCGAAATGGAAAAGTCCATGTTGTTTACTTTTCAAACATATTCCCCCACATCCCTTGTAAAATTAAACTCAATTATTTTTTAAAAAAATATACAGAATCATTATAATAGAAATACTTGTTCCTCCTATCAGAAAAAAAACTCCCATCCTTAGATGTTAAACATGTCCTTCACTTGAATGTCTGTGTGGTCCAGTTAACTAAATGATATTTCTTTTCCACATAAAACCTTATGTTGATAATTACCTCTCTTTGAGCTACCATAATTAATATCTTCTACTATATTAAATATTATTATATTCAATAAGAATATGTGTCTTGAGATTCATGGTTATTTTGTTTAGGGTCTGAATCGGATTGATGGGAGACAAATCAAGCTCATTATGATTTTCAATGAAGAGAGAGTGGGATGTTCTGAGCGAAAAAATTACAAAAATATTGTATGAAGAATAAATAGAATAACATAAAGATATATGCAATAAAATAAGAACATTAGTCCATAAAATAATAAAATTTATGTGTAGTGTGATATGATTGTAGACATAAATAAATATTTCATAATTGAAATTATGGGTAAATGATATTTAATATTGTTATTCTGAATAAAGAATTAATCTAAGTGTCTAAGTCATTAAAATTAAAATAATCCAAATTAATTTTTGATAAAATAAGATATTTTAATAGGTAATGGATTAATACATATATCAAATAGATAATATTCCGTATTATAGAAATCTAAAGAGATATTCCCTTTCTGTATGTGGCGTCAAATGAAATGATTCTTTAAAATAATATGTTTCATTCTCTAATAACTAATTAGTTTTTCGGAAATTTTGATACCCCTTGTGTTATGACATATAGTATTTACATAGTCAAAGTTAAATGAAAATTCTATTATGTTTGGTTTCATTAAAAATAATTAATAACAAAAACATCTTGCTATAATGTATTCAACTTTAGTAGTATATAATTATATAGAATGTTGATTACTATATGTTAATAAAACTAAATATTCTCCCAAGAAATGGACGGTTCGTAATGTACTTTTAAATTATAACCCAAAAATTAGAAGTTTAGTATCAGAATATTAAAAATAATATGATCCATATGTTTTTGAAAATGGTAATGATTGTAAATAGTTTATTTTAAATATATTAATATTATTTTAGCAGTAGTAAAATTTGATTCGTTGGTGTTTGATTGAAATCTATAACATAAACATATAGAAAAATTAATTTTTTAATACTTATAGTTATATATAATAAATTATAATGATTCACCTATAAATATTATTTTCCACTTTTTTTCTAGATTTATCTCATTTTTGGTTTATATTAAATGTCATATGAGTTTCACAAATAATACATTTTCATGTACAACCCATTTTAGTAAATAAGGTAAATATTAATCATGATGGAGAAAATTCCCAAAATCATTAAACTAAAACTTAAATACGAGGGAAAATTTTAAATTTAATATCAATATCATTTAAAATTATATTTTAATTTGTTTTTAAAAATTATTAAATTTTCCTTTTAAGAAAAAGAACATGATTAAAATAAATTTTAAAATGTAAAATATTAATTGAATTTTTTTTAATATATACGTTGGAGTCTTCCAGTTCCTCTATAAGAAAACATGAATAAATAAAATCACATGAACATTCACACTAAACCCTTAGATATTATTTAATACCATAGAGTGATTTTTTTATGTTTGGAAAGAGAATTTGGATATTATAGATTTTCCCAAATATGAGGTTGTTCATCATACACTTATTCCAATAAAATCCATTTAGAAAAGTATATATAATGTCCATCTAGAATATTTTAATTTTAATATGTATTTATTAAGATATAAAATTCCAAATTGATTATAATATAACTATAGGGAAAAGGGTTTTCTCATAATCTATTTACATCTCATTTTTACATCATTTTTCAACAAATCTAGGATCATTTTTGGAAATAAAACACATATCATACTTATTACTTATAAATATCCACATAGTTCCAATAATAAGATAATTATAGGGTATATCCACAAACTTTTTCATAATGAGATAATTAAACTCTTAGAAAATTTTCTAATAATCAAATCTCATCAGTAAAGGAATATTCTATTAATTTGTGTTTAAATATAGATTAAAAATAAGAAAATTTAGTTATGTTTCCATAAATCATTATAGCTCTTACCCATTAATCTGTAATTTATTTGAAATCATATAAAGGATCTATTTTTAGGGTTCTTGGATTTATCATAAGAACACTTTCTGGATCGATATATTTAATTTTTTTAGGAAAAGATTATACATGATCATGTTCTAGGTTATCATTTTTTTACATCAAAAATAGTTTCAAGCCTGATGTTATCAAATGAATCAATTAGGACATAAAATTGAATTCTTTTTCATAAAATAGGTCACTTTCATAAAATTTTACATTATTATATTTTTTAAATATCATAATTTTTTTAGAGAACCATGTTTACCTTAGATGTTATTGAATATCCGTGGATGATTCTTTCATTATCCTTTGTATGGAACTTACCATGATTTTACATAGTGTTCACGATATAAAATAATCATCCAAACACTTTGATGAATTAAACTATTGGATTTATAATATTTCATATATCCAAGGTATTTTCATTATGATATAACTTACGAATATTATGTTAATGAAATTTCATTTTTTATCAAATATATCCAAAAATGAGCTGGCATGTGATATTCACATAACATTATTCTAGTTATTTAATCAAAGGAACGATTACACATTTCATCAAAACCATTTTTTTGTGATTACTTAAGTGAAGATAATGAATGTTTAATTCTTTGTTTTGAGAAAAAATGAATTAATTTAATGATTCTAAACCTCTACCCTAATGTCATTTCTCATGGAAAAAATTTTTGAAATATTTTTATGTTTTTTACGAGATTATTAATATTTATAACACCTAAATAATCTTCCAAATTAATCTACAAAATGTAACCCTATATAAATTTATAAAAATCAGAAACTATTATATAATTTGACGATTATCCAATTAGGATTTTAGTTCTGTAGGATCCATTTAAACCTATGGTTATAAATTCATATTGTGTAGAAGTAAAAATCTAATTTAATTTGATAAAAATGTGATTTTTTTCTTCATTACTAATTGGAATATAATATATAGTTTATTTTTATCCAATTTCAATTGTGAAAAATCAATAATCAATTTAACCTCCAATAAATATCTCAATGAATACATATTTTAATGTACATGTATTATATACCAAATCCACAATCAATTTGTTTTAACATTAAAATAGTTAAATTTTTTGACACATTGGATTTAGATATAATATAAAATATTTTTTAGTTCTATGTTATCTCAACATACGAACGTTATCTTTAAAAAAAGAAAATTAGTTTTTGAAAAAATCACTTTAAAAGTTATCATTTAATAGTTAAGATATACTCATCTGGTAATGTTTTAGGCCTTTAACCAAAATTTAATTATTTGAAAGAAATCAATCTAGATCTCTAACAAAACATGCATATATAAGGAACCATGATTAATTATTACAATATCTTGAGGATTAGGAAAAAAAATATTTTTCCTCACATGAGAAATATCATTTAGTTTTTTCATTTTAGATAATTAGGCCTTCACCCCTATATAAATATATATTACATCATAGAGTTTAATCTTTTATTAGTATACATTCTTCCCATAAAACTAAATTTTTACGATATAAAATTTTTTATATTCTTTTAATATCTTTATAATTTTAATCTTGACCTCATAGATATCCTAAAATATCCATAAAACACAGTTAAATATATTTTAAAATAGGGGATGAGCCCAAAATCTCAGTAAGGGGCATAAAAATGAAAGAAACCCTTTTCCATGAAAACTTAATCAAGATTTATATTTTTCAAAATTACACTTTGGAATCCAAATAAATATATTTTTACCCAAAAAATAATATTTTCTTCCAAAATAATTTATTAAACCATTTCATAATAAATATTAAAGGGAAAATAAAATTCAATAAAGGTTCCTTTCAAATCATGAAAAGATTATGAATACTATTTAAAACAAATTATAAATTTAAGCCTTCCAATGTAGCATAAACATTATGTAATAAATAACATCATTAGTAATCACCTTGGAGCATAAAATTAATCACATTTTGTCATATGAACTGGGAAAAAATGGTATTTTTCACCAACACAATACATGAAAAAATAATAAGTCAGGGCTAAATTCCAATATAGAATCAAATGGTAAACAATGTTCTATAATGGATCTGGATTATTACATTATCCCATAAGTGTAAACTCATGTATTAAAATATTTACATAAGGAATTGGATTACTATATGGTAATACATATCATAGTGTGATCATGATTGTATTTTCCAAGAGAAGGAAATATATTTTAAGTCCTAAACCTAAAAAGTTACTCATTTAATTAAATGGATTGCATAATATTTCCTCATATAATAATCAAAGGAGAGTTATTAAATAATTAGTTGGGGAAATGAAAATAAAGCAAAGAGGAACCCAAAAAGTTAGGTAGAATAAGATAAAAATATATATTAGAGACTTTTATACCCAATTTAGAAGCATTCCATGACATTAAATATAGAGACAATTTGAGTTATAGAGATGTAGTGCATAAACCAATGAAAATGGGTTGTATAGTGAGATCCCCTACCTTTAAAACCCAATTTACAAAACTAGAATTTTATGACCCAAGTAAATGATGATTGTTAATTGAGGAAAACATTTAATATTTTAAATATATAAAATCATTAAAAACCCATTACAGTTTCCAGAAAATCGATTGTCACCATATATGTTAAAATATAACATTACTTTTGTATTCTATAAATCATTTCAAAAATAATATTTATAAACTAAATAAAAGTTTAATTTAGAAAACAATAGAAATAAACTAAAAAAAGAGACAAAAAATTTCTCTTATAAATCGTATATTTTCATATAAAAACATTTGTAAGAAAATTTTTGGAAAATGGGAATGGATGAAAAATATATAGAAAATAAATAAAATATTTATTTTTAAAAAAAATTATAATTAAAGTAAAATATATTAAAAATATATCCTTTAATATCTATTAAATCGTAAATAAAAAAATTTATTGAAGTATTTAAAATAATATATACATAAAAAAATGATTTATAAGGTAAACATTAAAATGGGGTTTTTCAAAAGAATACCACTTAACTCAAGTTTGACTCATTACATATATTCTTTATCTTATTGAATAATAATATTATGTCAATAAATTAAATTATTAAAAAAATTCCAATTTTATCACACTATATTATATTTATTATTATCAAGTTATATTCAATTTCATAATTTATTCATGTTGGATGTTTTCATGATATTCTGATCATATATTAAATGTCACTTTCGATAGTTGAATTTGGTAAATGTGGTAATTATTTCATCATATCCAGAATAATAATCATCACATAATTATAATTTTTATACATAAATTATTCTTTTAAAATTAATTGGTATATATGGTTATGAAAAATGAAGTACATCCCAATCATGGAGATATTTGTTCATATATATGCATGAGTAATGACTCCATTTTTTATTTATCATGATATAAAGATGGTAAGTGTTATATTATCTTTAGAAAAGAATAATTATTAAATATATAAAATATAACTTCTTTAAAAACCCTTATATCAAACAACCATGTGATGTGGTAATGGAAAACAAATCACCTCTCATTATAGAAGTGGTAATCTGCACGTACACATGAACACCATTATCATATTTCAATAAATTGAATGAAAATAAAATATATGATATACTAATTTTAGAAAATGATAAATATTTCATTATATATATATATATATATATATATTAAATACTCTATAAAAAATAGTCGTGATTGGTTGTTATTAAAGATAATTAGATCTATTTTGTAGTAGTCCACCGTACACAAGAATGATAGTTTTGTTTCAGATTATATAGAGGAGAATATGGATTTTGGTTATTTAATTAACAAAATAACATCTCAGTATATGGGATATGCTTATTTAGTTATATCAAAATGGTTGAATATGAGTTTTTTGGGGTTGAAGAAGAAATAAAAAAATTCTTGATTAAGAAAGATACATCTTCATTTAAAAACCTCTTTAGGTTTACACCAAAATCCTTCCTACATGGGTTTTATAAACTAACCAAGTCCAACAAAAAATGTGACAGGATCTAAATAAGGTTTTTGACAAATTATTATCCAAATAAAAAATTAGTTTTTATGTGAATATAATTGGATAGGAGGTTCCCTTTTAGAAGTGATGGGAGGAGAACATTTGGATTTTCCTAAAATATTAAATTAATTTTAATTAATTTTAATTGAAAAGAAATTCAAAAAATAATATTATTAAAATATAGGATGATTGTGTATCTAAACACCATCAAAAATAAATTTTTTATATGTTCATATTATATGTTTACCCTTATCTCTGGGTTTTATATCACGTCAACCCTTTTTATCAATTATCATGATAAAAACGTGTAAATATTTAGGGGTCATTATAGTTTTTATAGAATTATAATTAAATATTGATTGAAATAGGATTGATATTGTAAACAAAATAACATTAAATTTTCCTAATATATTAATTTTAAGAATTTGAAATCATTTAATATAAAATCATTTTTTATATAATTTTATTAATGTCAATTTTGTAACTAATAATATATATTTAATTGGAAAACAACATGATAGATTTTGAGTTATAATATAGTCCATTAATACATAATTAACACGTTAAATTTAGAAAACAAAATCATGGAAGGAAATATTCAAATTCAATTTATATAGATTTTTTTAAATCATTTATTTTTTCTGTTAATTTAATAAATATTGTGCCCCCATTGCAGAACCATTTACGGTATTGATTTAATTACCTGAAATAAGAAAAATATTACCATCATAAAAAATTATGTACCTTTAGAATGACTATTTAGAAAACATATATATGTTTTTTTATCCTTGTCAAAAATATTATGTTTATAAAAAGAAAGAATGTGACATCTTTGTCTTTATCTATTACTTATTTATTATAAGGGTAAATTTCAATGAATATGATTCCAAGTTTACATATATTTAATACATGGATGGAGATGGAAAATACAATCACTTAATGTATCACAAAATAATGTTTTAGAGTAATTTTTTGGTCTTTATCATATTATTTTTAAATTTTATCACCAAATTTACACTTATCATGGTGATAAATATTTATTGTTGGAACTATATATAATGAATAAAATTAAAAGGGTACTATTTACTCAATTTGGAATTCTTGATTCTAATAATTTAATTTAGTTTTTAGGGTTTAATTTGATAATTTTGAAGCATAAAATTTTAAAATAAAACATAAAAATTTGATGAAAATAATTTTTTTAAATAAATGAATTATTAAGTATAAATATTTCTATAAAAATTATAAAATAAAATTAATTCAAAGGACATAAATTTTATGATATTTAAAAAAATTAATTATTTAAATTTTAAACCTAATAATTATATAATATGACTTTATATACAAATAAAATATTCAGTTTTAAAAAAAATAGTATTTTTCAAAATTTATTGAAAAAACAAAATTCTCATGAAAAATCAATATTTCTCCAAATGACAGTTTACATATCTAATGTTTAAAATATATTTCCTTTTTTAAAAAAATTAATTCAAATTGTTTTAGAATGTACTTATAATATTTTCTCATGAAAATTAATAAAATCCATTTTTTGGATAACATATTTTTAAAATAGTAATGAGACATATGAAAAATTGTGTGGTTACATAAAAAAAGTTTATAACTGAATTTATATTGAGTATGACCTTTATATATATTTCATAAATCATTTAAACATATTTATACCCAATAATTTAATATCTAGGTAAAACAATCATTTTATATAATAATATTTCATGTTTCATTTACTCTCTATGTTGCATGTCATATACGATATCGAACATATATTTTATTTTTTATCGAATATCATGTTGTTAAATTCTCCCTCCCACCCCATTAATAAATTAAATCTTATAAATTTTATCAAGGCCTTAGTAAAAAAGTTATTTACATCTAATATTACCTTTTTTGAAAACCCATATAGTAGAATGGGTTTAAAAATCGCTATTGAATTATCATAAAAACAAATATGAAGGCCACTAAAAAAATAGATTTCCCAATATAATAACATTATTTGAAATTGAAAGTGTTGACATGTAGAAAAAATTTTAATACCCAAATAAATATGTATATTTATATAGATCACTGATCATAAGAAATTTAATAATCGGGACATAGTAAAAACCAAAAAACCAATAACTGGTGAGGTGTGAAAAGGATAATCGATTGATTTTAAATGAACGTAATATGAGATAATTTTTATTTCTATGTTATGTTCATTTATTTTTATTAATTTAGTTACCATCTAGATAAATAACCTAATAAAATGTACTTACTTGATAATTACAATTTATTCTATTATTCAATTTTCACCAAAATTTCATCTTTTCTATCATAAATTTGTATTTTAGAAGAATTTTTTATACCCAAAGAACTAAAGTTCTATTCTAACATATCACCCAAAAAAGGATAATATGAGATTCTCCCCATCTTTTTATATTAAAAAAATACAATGTGGTTAGAATAAGTTAATTCTCAAAATGAATAAACCATCTTATGAAGAAATACAACATTGACAACAATAGCGAAAAAATTAACACGAATAATTCAATTTAAATCAATATATATATATATATAACTGACCATAAAATTGTTGGTAATATTAATTAAAATTATTTAAAACCAAATATTATAAATATTCTGTCACATATTTTTGAATGATAAATTTCACATGTATCTCCAAATAATAAAATACACATGTAAAATACCATACATAAAATATATATTCATTATGAATATAATCTCCACGATATTCTATTTATTTTCATAAATAACATGAATTTTCATAAAGCTATATAAAAATAAAATATTCTTCCAAAATTGGATTCAAATGTTTCCCTTAAACAATATCTCATAATTTTTTGTTTACCACAATCAAATAATTATCCCAAAATATTGAACATATTATGAAATTACATTAATTATCTAATCTCTATATCACATTTCATTCAATGGATATCACTCTGATAAAACATTTCTCCCAAAATAACCACAATCCTTATTTGTAAAATAATTTTTTAAAAGAAATTTCATACTAAGCATGAAATCATGAAGGATAGTGGTAGGAATTGAACCCTTGTCACCCTTAGGATATGGGTTCAAGACTAATGACCATTAAATATGTAATGATTTTTCCTTTTAAATTAAAATATATAAATATAATACATATTATATTCCCTAAAAAATTCCATTCATCATATAATATCATATAACCCCTAAAGGGTAGCAAGTCCATTTTACATTTTAAAATAAAATTGTTCCCAAAAAAATAAATCATATTGAAACAAAGGGTTAATATACCTCAACCTAATAAAACATCTCCATAAATTTTATTAATCACATTTACATCCCATCATATAAAAGCTAAAAATTTGTTTCTAGGAAATTGAATATATTTTCTACATTAAACGCTTACCCCATTATTGTATCTATATATATTAAGTTAAGCTCAAATGAAAACTTCTTAATATACTAAATAATCAAATCATTTTCTCTGAGACCAAATATAAGGACACAGTCATAAAAATTACATAATATTGAGTTTTATGTCAAGAGTTTATATTTATTGATAAAAAATATCTTTTAGGTTATGGGATTTATATAATTAGTTCATCATCTCTACATAAATAAATATTAGATTATAATGTGGACTCATACAAATAGTATACATTCTTCCAACAAAGAAAAACTTTTATGATATAAATTTATCTATTTTCTTGAAATATCTTCAAAGTATTCATATTGACCTCATCATTTTATTAACTCAGCCTTAACATCATAGGAAGACCATTTTAAAATGTGGTATGACAAAAAATATCAGTAAGGAACATGTAAAAAAATTGTTGAAACATTTTAGTTCATTAATACATAAAAATAATTTGAATTTTTCCAAATGATACTTTAGAATCAAAATAAATTTTGTATTACCTATGAAATAACTTTTATGAACAAAAATTTAATAAAAAATTTCATAATAAATCTCAAATGCAAAATAAAACTCATAAATGTTTTGTTTTTAATCAAGAAAAAATTATGAAATCTTTTTTTTCATTTCACACATACAAAGTAGGGTATATATTCCATTAAATATAATATCATGAGTAATTTCTTGTGAGAATAAAATAAGTAACATGATATTATAATATCATGGTAACATAATATATAAGGAAGAAACACATAACATAGAATAATGATTAGTCAATGATAAATTACAAGACGAAATCACATAGTTGATAAATTCCCATTATGGATTATAATTATTCCCTAATCCCATACATAATTTCTTTTCAGAAAAAAGATCTTTCTAATTATTTTTATTTCTATCTAGGTGCTCTCACCATAACATGCTCACGGTTATATATGAAATAAAAAAGTAAATCAATTTTATGGCATAAACATAATAATTTTGAATGGAAATAAAGGGTTTTATAATATTCTCTTATATATTAATCAAAAGATATTTCCTAATTTATGTAGTTGAGAAATTAGAATAAGAGATCTCTATAAATTAGGGAATTGGAGGTATTTTCAAAAATGTTGATCTTGGAAAACTCTAGCTTTGGTATCATTCAATAGGATCATTTTATCAAACATGCGAACTATCTTTCGAAGAAATACCAGGAATACAGTGTGAAGACAATGATAAAGGAACCATTTTTCATAAAGGGGATTCCTTTATGAAAAGCCTTATAAAACCCCATTAAATCTCAAAGGATTAATTGTTTTGAGAAAAAAATTATTAATAAGTCATAAGATGAATATTTCATTGTTTTGGAAGATCTGGTAGTCCTACAATCGAGGTTAGATTTATACATATTCTTCTTACTTATCAAAATCCTTACAGATAAGTGAGATAAGATATGGATCTATATAGATCAATGTATGATTTTGTTACAATATTTGAGATTCCCATGTGGTATAATTATCCTTATTTATAGAGGATGATTTCATTTCTTATTTAATATAAAAGAACAACTTGATATGAAAAGAAGATAGTAAACATCTCCTTGAAATTTAGTATTTTCAGGTTATCTAATTGGGACATAATCCTCAATCCATAAACTCAGCATAAATCTGCATCAAAAAAATTTATCAGTATCCATGATCTTAATGATGGTTTTGGTATCCTAAAATCCTTGACGATACTTCTTTTTGAATTGGTATCCATATTAAAATGGGTCAGCACACAATTGGTGGTGATCTAGGTTACTATGCCTCTATTATTTTGGATTATAATATGGACTCCAATCTCTCATATTCAATTAACATGATTATTAGTGAACATTGACATGAAAATAAGATATAATATGTGTATTTTCCACCATTATGTGATTTGGTGTGTGTCACACAACCAGAAATTTCATATTCATCTAAAGACAAGTCAAACATCTAATTATAGACATGTAAAAGACCCAGAATGTTGTGAAAACATGATGAAAATGGGATTCCAATAAAAAATTGTTAAATATCAAATAAATAGTTTATCATTGAAATATAGGGGAATACAATATATATCTCTCATGTAATGATTCAACTATAAATAAGTTAAGGAAATTAAAGTTAATCAAAAATCATTGAGAATCTAATAGAATTTATATATAATATTGATTATGTACAAGATGATATGTTTTCAAAAGTGCTTCCCCATAAGGTAAAAAAATGAGGAGTTATGTTTTCCATATTTAGGGATTTCACAATTAAATATTAAGAAAAAAACACATCCCCTTAATTTTATACTTATTAAGGGAATATTCTAGGAAGTCATAATCCCCTATTATCAAAATAGATGCTCTCCCTATTGAAAGTGATACAATGAATCCATTGAGCTTAATGATGGTGGTATGTGCTGAAGATGCATCAGGTTCGTCCACTCTAAAATCTGAAGACCCAAATGAAGAATGAGTTTCCCTTATCTTTGATACTTAAAATATTATTTCAAAGGCCAAATATTATGGGACAGTGGTTGAAAATACAATAATTATTGTAACACCAAACAAAAAATCCTAGAAGGGATAAAAGGCTCTAAAATGAAGAACAATTCATGAAGAATAAAATCGATTAGAATCTTAAAATCTAAATCCCGATAAAAATTCATGTTTCTGGGCATTGTCGAAGAACTGGATGGGGAATTCTCATATCTATGCTTTTTCAGAACCAATGATTAATCTGATATTTTCATGATGATAAACATTATGATATATATAATAGAATAAATTAATATAGAAAACATAATAACATTAGAACCAAATGTCATGATCATCACATATTAATTATTATTATTTTATGAATCTAAAGAATTAACTTGAATGGGATTATTTCTTCATTGATGGATCTGAAAACATCTTTATGTCAAACCATCATTTTGTTTTGGTAATCAAGAATATATTCACACTAGTAATGATCCACTTGACTTCCATGAACCTAATAACATCATCAATGTAATATTCTTTTTCTAACATGATAGATATAAATTGTTATTACATTCTACTTTGATAGCCCAGATAATTACTTCAAGGAAGGGTTCTATTCAATCTCATTAGAATGCAGAGTAGTGGTAGAAGAAGATCCATCTTAGTTATTTAGTCAATTCTAGAAGAGAAAAATCTATAAGGATTTCAGAGGATTCTCTTCATATCACATTGTGCCATACCAAATTAATTATCTCTCTTTTGAAAAAAATAAATTTATGGGTTTTTATATTACTAGGGTTGGAAAATAATAATTTTTCATGCACCCTTATTATTTTGATAATCCATGTGGAACCCCATGTATATAAATTTTTTATTATTAATAACATTTCTTGAAACCTTCTAAAATCACAAATTAAAATAAATATTATTTTTTCAAATAATATTCAATATAAATTCAATTTCTCATAGGATCCTTAAACTGTGTCAACCACTCCTCTAAAATATCCCTCAAGCCCTAAATAATGAAATTTTATTTAATAAATAATATCAATAAATTATTCATTAATTAATAAATAAAAATTATATTCACTAAATAGAACAAAATTTATTGTTAAATATTCTCCTCACATAATATTCTCTCAAATAACTTGTGACGGAATATATGAGATCAAAAAAACATCAAAAATCATTAAAACATGTTCATAAATAAAATTAATTCAAATAGTAAAATAATGTGTAATATTACTATTTTACTGAGATTCTAGATACAGATAATTTTTTAACCACTAGGCCTATGTCTCAGTATCCACTAATAGAAAACAAATCCTATACCAATAGTTTGTAATGGTTGTTATAGGCCTCAAAACATTGGTATAGTCTATGCCAACGTTTTAGGGGACAGTGGGCCTCACTTACCTCATTATAGAGATGTATCAATTGTTTTGGGAAACCATTTTTATAAGGATATATGAATAATTTTAAAATTATTGGTAAATTTTTATACCAATGTTTTCCAAAAACATTGTTATCGGTATTTTTTTAAAACATAACTTTATTTGATCCCTACAACTCAACCTTATATTTCAATGACCAAACCACTGATAATAAATAACCTTTGTAAATATAATATGTTTAATAAATTTATGTATATTAAAAATAATTTTAAAATTTTAATTATTCAATGTTTTATAAAATAATACATAAATTATCCAAATTCTAATACCAAGGGTTTTCCAAACTGTTGGTACAGATATTTGAATTTTTGGGACCTATAGAAATGTTTCTAGAAAATATTATAGTATTATGTACATCTATGACATTTAAAATCTATTTTTCTAAAACCATTGGTATAGAGTTTTAATATGGATTCTATACCTATGTTTTTTCCTAAACTGTTGGTACACCTAAGATTTAAACAAAAGGTTTTTCCAAAACCATTGGTATAGGGTCTTAATATGGTAGATATAATATTGTTTTTTCTAGAATTATATTATATCTATGACCTATAGCAATGGTTTGTCAAAAAATATTGGTATAGGGTCTTTATAGGTTACCTATGTTAAATGATTTGGGGATAACTGTTGGTATATGTCTGTTTATATATGTCAAATTTCTAGTACTAGCCATTAGGTGTAGCAGCCTAAATACCAATTATAGTGTCTATAAATACACCATGGATTTATTTAGGTTATATCTTTTCCATGTAAGGGCCTAATATGACTTTCTCCATTAAATAACATAATGGAAAATCATTTCCTTCATTTTTCATTAATAAAATATTACTCATAGAACACTAAATTATCTTGCCTCACTATGAACATTTGTTTTTATAGTATTTATTAATACATCTATGTATGTAACATATAATAACAATTAATAATAATCAAAAATTATATGGATTAGTACTCACATATAAATATATGAACGTATAATGAAACATATAAATGTGAATTTTCTAATTGAGGGTCACATTTAAATAATATAAAAAATAGATATTACCAAGGGATTACAGCATGAGAAGGTGCCTCACAGTCCAATGGGTCTCGACACCAGATTGAATGTTTCATTTGTGTCCCTAAAATTATTTTATCCAGATATGAAATATAATTTTAGTAATTTTATCTTTGAACTTATGGATTCCCAATATAACGGGTAACATCTATGACCTTTCGATTAGACAACTACTCTTATGAAATTATCATATACTATGTTATAAATAAGAATATTCATAATTTGATAAGAAATAAATTAATATTAAAAAAATTAATAAATGTTATCATAACCTACAATGAAGATGGTTATAGGACACCAATTCTAACAAAATCCCTCTTGAATAGGATCTAACTACTAAAAACCTTCAGTCCACTAGCTCCCACATGATACTCATGCTATAGTTGAGCTAAGCCTTTAGTCAAAGGTCCAGACAAATTTTCTTCTATGAGAATATTTCATGTAAAACATTTACCCCCACGATTAAAATAACTCATGTGGTGATACTTGTAGAGTATATCCCTGGTTCATTGGTGTGACATTCGATCTTTTAAAGGGAAAATATAGTAGTATTATTATAGTAAAATGTGATAAGGACATTACTATTAGATACCACATCAAAATCCTTGAATATTTTCATATCCAAATGTCTACTATGGATATATCAAAATCTACTATGTGGTCATACTGAACTATATAATCGGTGAAAACATGCTTATTTGAACTCTTCCATCTCACAATTCCTCTTTTGATATAGAAACAATATCCCAACTATGAATTAATCTCATTTGTATCTATCTGAAAACATGCATCAGTACTACCCCGTATTGTTATCTCCTTGTATCTTCCATACACCAAGAACATGTCCTTAGGTCTTCTCTGATAAGTAATCACAACCTTAACCAAAGTAAAATGTGGTTCTATAGGGTTATCTTGATATTTTTGTACCATTCCTGATCTGTAGGCGACATCATGTCTTAAACATTACTTTGAAAACATGATTGGTCATATCACTATGGAATATGGGATCATACTCTTTCACTCTGTCTCTGGTAGGGTATTTGGAAAAATTTTCATAGAAAGATGTATACCAACTAACACTGGAAACAATTTATTGTAGGATCATTCCATATTAAATACCTATTGTATCTAGTCAATGTATACACATTGAATTAGTCCAAGATTCATCTTACTTCTACCATGAATGATGTTGATCCCTAAATTATAAGATGATATTGAAACTACTTTTTTATCAGGGAGTATGTAACTATTATGAAGATCACATTGTGAAAGTGAAAGTGATAATCAATATTTTAGGACAAACAAATGAATTTTCCAAATCAACTTATGTGCACGTACCCCAATGTGTTGCCCAGCTCATGAAGTTTCCATGCATTGACCGAAGGAGAAGAACAACCCTAATCTAGAAACGTGCACTGTGGACTTGGGATGTGGATCTATGCCGACATCCTCCATTAACCAGGGAACCCAATTTTCTTATAAATAGAACACAAGGTCTCCTCATTTGGAAAAATGAAAAATCTGAAAAGTATCTGAAGCTCTTATTGTGCATCATCTTCACTAAGGTCCCCCAAAATTTATCTGGTATCTCTGTAAAACACAAGTTAAGATATAATTGAATGGGATAATAATTAAAAAAGTCACTTTACTGTCTAAAAATATAACACACCTACAGGAGTACCATTCTCCCCTTATGATGAACCACCTGTGTGGGGTCACACTCATTCATCTAGGACCTACAAGAGACCCTTTTTGGGATGCTAGTGGGGACACGAGGTGCCTCAGCTAAATCCTCACCCTACTTTGGTTCCCCTTATAGCCTATTTTATAATATCTATAGCTTGTTATGTATGATACCACCTTATATGAACCACATTATGTTCCTCCATGTCCTTGCATCAAATACATGCAGAACACCCATAAACCCAAGAACTGTGCAGGTTACCCTTTATGACCTTTTCTAAGCCACATATGGTAGGTCCCCATCTTCCTTGGTTCCCTTGTTGGAAATTGACCAAGTTGAAACCTCCACCAATACCTATGAAGAAGTAGAACCATATGAAGTGTCAAACCAGAATTCCCTCCATTTGGGTTCGTATTCCTGTGTTTATAGTTTTCCAACACTTTTTTGGTCGGCTGGTTAGGGTCCTCATGGTGAATGTGGGTTTTTATCCCCTTTTTCATGGGGACCCTTACCCTTGAGACAAAGTTTGGGTCTTCCCAGTACAAGATATTAGGGTTTGGAACCTGCCCTTAATTTCTCATATCTATGATCTAGAGCCACCATTTCCTAGTAGTGAGGTATGTATTAATCTTTATTTTCCATTCAACCTGGAATTTGATCCTCCTCACAATACAAGGAAACATTTAGGGCACTCAACCATAGGAAATACCCTAGCCTTTCTAGTATGAGTCTGTAGTCATGCACCTCTCTATATATGTATCCTTTACATTAATTACCTCTTCATTCTCTATACCCTAGACTCAACCAGGATTAATTGAAAATATGGGAGTCCCATACAATCAACCTCTTCCACTGGCGTCATCCTCCTCTTCTACGAGCGAAGAAGGAAAAGTGTGTGGATTATCAGATCTGTCACTTACTCTCATTTCTCATGCCAAGCATGAATAAAATGATCTTTGGGTTACTAGTGATCCTAATATCCACATGATCCATACCAGATATTGAACAATTATAACTCTGATTCCTAATTAAAATCAAATCAGGATATGTAAGATTCCCACTTAGAGCCCAAGGACAATGGGTACCCTCCAAAAGAGGAAGCCCAAATCCTAATTCCATTAACCTAGGAATACTACTCATTAAGAATCCTCATGTTAGTCCCCCAAATCCCCATGATTTAAGACATTCCTCATGTTTCTTCTTACAAGGGAATCCTCATTAGGAATAAGCCCTAACATAATCATCTCAAAGGACCATACTCTACTATAAGACATACCTGAACATTTTGGGCTTTGATTCCCATCCAATTGGGTTACGAAGAATGTCGCTCTAAAATTCAAACCCAATACCTAAATAAAAACATTTAATCTCAATACCACATTACATTTAGGGTATATTTTACCATTAGAATCAATCTCTTCCAGGTTCCTTAGGGTACTTTAGCGTAAGTACAACACAAAAAATTTACAAGGCAACATTAACCTAGACATCCTTACCACATTATGTTAATGTGTATGTTTAGGTACTTATAGCAAGAAATTAAAAGTTATGATGTTCCCCATTGAGTGGAAGTAAACTATGGGAGTTTTGATTAATTTGAAAAGGATATGTTGGAAACCCAATCTAGGGTCCAATACCAACACAAAACAACACCCATCTCCATGAATGATGATAAAACATAAAGTAACCTTAGTCTCCCAGGTTGAAAATAAACTCTTGAGTAACCCACTATATGGCTAGAAAACCAGCATCACCATGATAATGACTTTATAACATCATATTAGTATATAAGAGGATAGAATTACTGTAGAACCATAGATACTTACAGATATCTCCATTGATGAAAAACCTCAAATACATACATATGATTCTATATTCCATACATTCAAGTGATTGATTTTTATTTATACGGTAATACAAATCATACTTGTAATATAATAAAGGATTCATGAATATGTCTTAAATCTATATAGAATGTCCCTGAGTAGGAAACAATTCCCCTTAAAAAGGTGTGATGAGCCCAACCTCCCATCCTCTTAAATAATATGAGTTCTTAAGGATCATTATCCAAAACCCCTGATAAGTACATACCTTTGGAAATCATGTCACCTGAGATATAGAACCATTGGGTGTTTTTGGTTCCACGAACAACCCCATTGAAAACTATTTGGAAATATCAATTCCTAACCATATCACATATTATGGGGGGGGGGGAAATGGTGAACCCCATATGAATCATTGACCAAGATGACAGTATCACCTATCTATCAAGACCCTTTTTACTTAATAAAATAGGTCTAGAAAAGAAAATAAATAAAGCATGTTTCTATTAAAATGAGATTCCAATTTGGATTAGTTTCAAGTTTGTTTTTGTCATATATATTGGCACTAACTCTCATAAGTCCCCTGAGTCCAATGGCATCCTTCCGGCTCTCACCAATGAACTCCTTTGCGACTAGTCAAGAAAAATATTCAACCATGTGGAAGACATCATCTCTAACCCACCATCTTCAATGATGGGTCCCTAACTCACTAGTAAAAGAGTCTCTTTAGAATGGTATAATCCTTACTTTAGAGGTCGACCAATAGACCCTCCATCTCAACCAGCACCACCTATCGTCTGGTCAACGATGACCGGTGGTCATGAAGTAGATGGCACCGATTGTCGTCTTCAACTATTTTATTAGTCTATCTATGTAATTTTATTACTAGTTCATCCCATATATTAGAGAGGTGGATCATGAAGAAACATATAGCTTCACTCATAAGAAAAATGAGTCCTTCACAATGGATCCTTCCCACAATTCTGATTTCCAACATTGCATGTTAGTAACCCATAAACGTGCTGGGGGATCCATCCTTGGTTGACTATCCCATTTCCTTTTGACCCCGGCATGCAAGACAACCTCTAGGGGATGATAACCGTTCACCAGGGAGCAGGGTCACACCTCCCCCCACTCTGGAGAATCCAACCAATCCTATTTGGAGAAAAATTGTTAAAGGTAACATACATCAGTCTTACATGATTCAGCCAGCTAGAAGACTAATCTGGTGGAACCCAATAATGCTCGGTAATGAAATTAGGTTCCATTTCGCAATTAGGAAAATACAACTACCTTCCTTCAACATGAATTCATGTAGACTCATTTGGAATAATTCAATGAATCCCACAAACATAGTTTGATAGGAAGCCTCGAGCCGAAGCACACAACTGCTTGTATTTATCATGTCCTCAAGAATCATTGTCTTGAAGCACTCGAATAAGTCAATTGGAAATCCCAATGACAAAAAAATAATAGACTAAACTATATTCTCCCACACGCAAATACTATCGGTATAAGTTGTAAGGAATGGGAGTTCAATAGTAGTAACATACACTTACTCTTGATATAGAATGGGAATATATCCCTATTCCGACCACTAAAGTCACCAAGAATATCCTGGTAATGTTGAAAGGGTAGATGAAAATCCCTTGCCACATCCTATATATTTTCCATGATATTATAAAGGTGACGACAAAAGTTTGAGAGTTAAGTTTGCATAACTCTATCCCCATAAATAGGGTATCTCATTAACATATCGCCTAATATAAGATACTAACCACTTCTCTTATTTGGGAGGGTCATGAGGAAAACCCCCCCATATTATATGGAATACCAGATCAGAAATATACACCCATTCTAGTTAGAGGTGATCAACCTATCCCAATGGACACTCAATGGACGACACAGACATCAGACCATGAAAACCACTTATCCAATCAAGTGGTCCCAATTTCTCATTAGAAGGCATACATGTAAAAGCCTCACCAATTAAAATTGCATAATGAAGGGATGAATCATTATTAGTATCCACTTAATACTAGATTTCTTGAAGCCTTCAGACCCTTGTCTACATATTCTCAAGATCCTAACCCCCCATTAACAAATTATGGGAGGAGTAGTTGTAATTTATATGGTCCCTTCTGAACACATCACCATGAAATCTTTCCTCATGACAACATTATGGTCCATCATGGAGAGCCTTTCTCTTGAGGAGAGAAACAACAACCCTACATGTAGCCAGAAGACTAAGAAGAAAGAGGGGTTTTCCCCTTGTTTTAATCCAATGTGTTGTTCCCTCCATTATGGAATTCACTGAAAAATTTATCTCAGTAGTAGTATTTCACATTTCCAATAAAATTCACCAAATGAAAATGGAATGACCAAATATTCCTCCTATCGTGAGGCACATTCTAAAACAACCATAGACATGTTTTATTGTTTTTTATGGGAAGGTGGAATACTTTCTCAACTGGATGGTAGTAAATAGTGTTGGATGTTCTCTGAACCTCCAATGGTTCTCTTACCATCTACTCCATATCAATCCCACTACATATGATTAAATGGCATAGAAGCATCCACTCTGGTCAGATTAGGTAGAGGGAACTCTATTAAAAGATGAAGAAGATCTTCTAGATAAGAGGAAAAAGATATCTAAATATGAAATATCATTTATGTTCTATCCATTATTATTCCCTCAATGAATATTTACAAAGGTAGTTTCAAAAGGGTGTGTGCCTGAAATTTCCCTCAACATATGGAAAATTATTCATCACTTGAATGAAAAAGTATCACCCTATGATGAGTATCCAAATCACATCATGTTAATATATGGGATAAAATTCTAAATTTAATTGTCATCTCTCCTATATTCCCAACATCTAGATATCGATAAAATTAATAGATCCATTCAACGTATATTCCATGAAATGTTAATGAAGTTGCAATAGCAGATTGTTGATGTCCCATCTGGTTTCCGTATTAGAGGATGGTGTGCACATGGATTGTCAGATTTTATTTGACTCCCTATAATTTAATGTCCGATGAAGTTTTTATCATGTAAGTTAATATTATTAAGACAACACAAAAAACAGGACCTTTTCCAATACTGAAGATATTCTAAAAAAATAGTCCTCAGATGACTCTCACCAATATCGTCCTTGAAGAGAGAAGGTTGTTGAATGAAATTTTCATCAGTTATCTGAGAATATTAATAAAAATTATCCCTTAGAGGATGTTATCCATGTGATCGTGAAAAATATTGGCAATATTGAAATATTCATAAAAATGTTATATCTACGAACATATTGAATTATTCACCCAGCCCATGCCTAGAAAAAACTCGACAGAATCGAATGGTCAGCTACAAAAATAGCAGCCATCGTTATTCAAGTGCAACCTAGGCTAGGGTATTTTTCATCCCAACCCACAAGGTCAGCAATCCAAAACAAATGGAAGATGAAAGTAGAGTAGACATATCCCTTTTCCATAGGGTTGGGGGATTTTCTACCACAACAATATCCTCCTTTGTGAGATTTTTTCTTCTCCTAGTATGGTAAGAAGCCATAGGATTAATCCTCCCTATTCATTCAATCCTACGATTCAATATACTAATTGGGGACATGCATTACTTGGTTGTTTGGCTATTTCCTTCGGGTTATTTCCTATCAAAAAACTCATGGGGATCCCAAAAATGATAGTAAAAATATTTTTTGATGGTGTAGGTGAAGATAGTTTCTCAAAGACATTGATAGAACGCATGTAATGAATTTCAAATTGGAGAATGTCATTAATGTTTTCACTAAAAATAATCTAGAACATTATTCCAAATCAAGGGTGACAGAAGATGAGTTCTTGGTTCATAATGTGATATACAATGAAACAAATAGAAAATGAGTACGTACCTGAAACTAGAGGATTTCCTAAAATCTATGAATTCCCCCCAAACAAATCCACCACCAACACATTAATAGGAATCTAACATGGAAAAAGGTAAGGGTCAAATCGTATCTCACCTCCCTCCCAAGGAGGATATGATACTTTCTCTAGAACACATATTTTCCCATTAGGAGGAGGATATGAAATAATTGAGGATGCTTATTTCAAAACTACTTCGAGGGATACATCATACCTGATACAATCTGTATGAAGTTCCTTATCTCGTGTGTCCATTTGGTTCCCCTCAATAAAGGGTGTTTTCCATAGCAACTAAGGAGAAATTAGACAATCCAATAAACATGGGATACTAAACACTAATATATTTGGATCCTATATTAGTATATCAAGAATTCCATCTATTTTGTATGTAGTTATTATATGGTCTGGAACATCAATATAGGCAAGTCCTTATAGGATATCCACAAAAAATTATTGCAGTGCTTCTGCCAAATGTCTTACCGATTGGTGTACATGTTCAATCTCTAGTCACTGCACGTTTTTTAGGATATTGTTTCTAAACATTTATAGCTTTCAGTTCAGCTACATATTCCCCAAATTCTAATAAACAACACTAAATCACTGATATCTCAATTGGAATCCATTGTGGAATGACACGCATTGACACAGCCGTAAAAGAAGGCTTACCATGAATGGGTAGATCAAATGCTTCCCCATCCAAAATATGGGAATCCAAAATTTTCAATGATTAAATGATCATGAGATCTAGATTAGTAGTTAATGCATTTTTTATCTCATTGTGATCCCATGATGGGAACTCATGAAAAATAGAAGGCATTAAAATTCAAATTAATTGTTCTATTATTGTAGTGCACAACCATCGTGTGGAACAAAATTTTATTTGCTTGGTTAATAACGTGGTGGAAATATCTTCATCATAAATTTCTATTCTAGTTCAGGTCAATACTACAGAAGAAAAAAATATTTGACCTCATGAACTACAAAAATGAGAGAATGAAACGGTCACAAAGTTCATTTCTTGGTGGAAAGGATTTTCATACTCCTAAAATATACAACTCCCTTAAGAATAATTTTTTCACATCTATGTATCAAATTATTATGATTAGTTGAATATTCCAATAATCCCTATGAAATACATAGAAGGGTTTCTGGATCATACAACAATTTTTCAGTAATTAATATATTCAATTAAAATTCTAAGGAAAAGTCCTTAAAATCACTTTGACCACGGTAAGGAGAACATAAAATGTAGAGGATACTATAGTTAAACTTATGTAGGAACCTAAACCAAATCCAACATCAAGGCATATACCATACCATACAGCTCCACCTCCCGTGAATCAACAATATTGTCATCCTCGTCATTAGGAATAGGGAGACTAGTGGTAGAAATAATTTCATGAGATGAAAAACAAGGTCTATTATTTTTTAAATGACCAAGTCTGTGGATAAATCATCTCAACATTAGAAAACAACATGGTTAGGTTTCCAAATCCCAAGAAGCCCTGCATGTAAGGTGATTCCAAAATAATTTAACCTTTCTTAAAATGTTTGGGAACCACATCTAAGATTATTTTGTTTTCAATGACCACCTATAAAAGATGGTCGATTCTATGTAAGTGAAGTTGAAGTATTCAACTTCTCAAGTGGTGTATGATTCCATCACTATTCAAACTGATAGAGAAAATTAATGGAAATACAATAAGATAAAGAGTACACTGATTTGTTTTGACCGTATGATCAGAAGAAAAGATAAACTGGACTCATTATATTCTATGAACATATTTGAAGACACTAACTACAAATTTTTCCACTTCTTCTATTGCACAACCAACAACATTAGTAACTCAGTACTCTAAAGGAAAATCACCCAAAAAATGTAATATGTAGATGGATAAGAAGAAAACATTGGAAGATAATCTTGTAACAAAGATGAAGGTGTCCCAAACATTAGTAGACTTCATGCCAATTGTCATAAAATTACAGGTACTACCATGCCAAATGGTACAATATGAATCGACCAATCACAGTGAATATTCATTTGATGAGTAGCTGATCTTTAGTTCCATTAATGTTATATATTTAATAGAACCCATCAATTTTGATGACTCTTGTTATGAACCAAAATTCCTCGCGCTTGATTGGGAAACTAGGGGAAGAATCTGTTAGAATCAATGTTACATGAGAGGACGTGATTACACTAGTTGTCATTACATTGACCACTCCCCTTTTGAAATTTTTGGTGTTATTAAAACTCATTGTAGATCTCTTCAGTATGCTTACCAAGGAAAAAGTAATTCCCCCATCAATAAAATGGTCTCCCTTGACAAAATTTTCCAAGAAGATCTGGTATAGAATATGCCACCTCTTAACCAACCTCATCACGTATGGTTATCCAGCTGACCGAATCCACCATGAGAAGAATCACCTCTAACTCTTATTCCAATGGATGGTGTGTAGTTTCCAGGCATAGTGGAATCATGATAGGGATATTGCCCAACATTTCTTTTATTCTTTATTGATAATAAATACGAGGTCTATTCTGATGAAGAACCTCATGATCAACAGAACTGAATCAAAGAACAAGAAAGCGATAGAAAATCCCAGAACCAAGCGAGAGTAGATAAAAACATGTTTTTTACAATAAATTTATTTAAATAAGAATTACCTACAAGGTTATTCATTCTTCATTGATGTTTCTGGAAATAGATCTAAAATGTTACGTTGTTGCATAGTAGAATCAAATTTTATTATTCCTATAGGGTTGATCCACAAGTGTTTAACATATATCTAGATGATGTCAAAGGGGTCTTTGGATGCTGGTGGGGAAGATTGTTGTGCTTTCAAATCCATCCTTCGATCACCTTGAGACATACTTCCAATGAGTAATCCTTGATCCGGTGGAGGAGGATCTCCCTTATTCTTGAGATCATTCCTGGAGAGGGATGAACTCTCTGGGCAAGAGAGATTTTCTCCAATTTGTGGTGGAAAAGGATTATCTTGGATAACACTTATGTTATAATAGAATTATATAACCGAGAATTTATTTCACTGGGGTAAGAAAAATATAATTTTCCCAATTTCCATAATTATTTTATTAATAATTGTGAATCCCCATTGTCAAATAATAAGAGTAGTATTATTATTTTCTGGTAGGTGATTACCCTGCAAGTTATAATTATATATTATTTAATCAAATAATATTTAAGATTATTATTTATCACTGGACCCTTAAACTCATCCCACCAATCCTCCACTATATTTATTGCACCATGAATAGTGTATATTTATTTTTTTAATAAATTTCACTATATTATTCTCCAATAAATATATAAATATTATATTCACTAAATATAAAATAAATATTTATTAATTAATATTCGTGCAATATATTCTCTAAAATAACTTGTGTCAAAATAAATGTGATCCGGAATCCATGAAAATTTATTAAACCACAACCAGGAATAATCATTTTTGAAAATTTTTAAATAATAAATAATAAATTATTTAACTGAGATACTAGATACACTTTGTGTGTGACCTCTATGCGTCTTTCTTAGTGGCATTAGGCGTTGGAGCCTAACGTCCGAGGTTAGCATATTGAAACATGCCAAGGCACCCATAGAGAATGAAGATAATGCCAAAATGACATGTAACCTTATACAAAATATTACAATGTAATATAATCCATTTATCGTAATATATCAAATTGTGAAGGTTTCATTGCAATCCAATCAACTTATATGCTCGATATCGCTTTCCTTTACTTTTTGAAAATAGAACCTGTCGATTGATCCCCATGGACATGGATTTATTTAGGCTATATCATTTCCATCAATGTGCATTAGATATTATCATCCATTAAATAAAAGAAGGGATAAATACTTTCTCTCATTATTTATTAATCCAATATTACTCGTGACTCAGCCAACATATCCTACTTCTCTAGGAACATCTGTCATGAAGGTTGTCATCAATGCATCTAATTTCATGATTCACAGTACTCATTGATAATATTATTAAAGTATATGGACTAATACACACGTTTGTAGATATGAGCATACAATGACACAAATAAATGTGAATTTCCTACCGGCGGGTCTTGTTCCCATAATATCCTCCTGAACATTATTAAGTGTGTACACAATGAGAAGATTCCCTAATGTCCTATGATTCTCCACCCCAAATAGTCTATATCATTTATTTCCCTCAAATGATATCATCAGTATATAGAATAAATATTTGGTAATAGTGTCATATAACTCCTGGGATCTCATAAAAGTAGGGATCCTCTATGACCTTTTAGTGTGATAGTTACTCTTAAGATATTATCAAATACAATTTTATGCATAAGAACAATCTTTATGTGATAAGACATTTATTAATATTCAAAACCATGAATATAAATTATCATAAATTAAATAAGAATTTTCTTTTAGGGAACCTAATCCAACAAACTCTCACTTGAATTTGAGCTAACAACTAATGACATGTAGTCCACTTGCACTCACATGATACTCAAGATTCTGCGGAGATAGTCTTTTAGTCAAGGGGTCTGCCATGTTCTCTTCTAGGAAACTATTCTCACTGCAACTTCAGCTCTTTGAAAAGATCTCTTAATAGTGATACTTTCAGAGTATGTTATTTGTCCATTAATGTGTCGTTGACTCTTTTGAAAGATCCATAACTATTTTTTTATCACAATACAATGTGATAGGGTCATTACTTATTTTTACCAGAACATGCTCTCGCACAAAGTTATGAATCCAGATGAATTATTTTTCTGCATCAGAAGCTACTATATAGTCAACCTTCACTATAGAATCAGCTAAAACTTACTTCTTTGAGCCTCTCCTGCTCATAGATCCTCTGTTGAGAGAGAGAAAATTTCCTTATTGCAACTTCAGATCATTGTAATATGTATGAAACCCATCATCAGTATACGCTCTGTTGACAAGCTCCTCATATTCTCTATACCCTAGTAACATAACCTTTGTTATTCTCAAATACATAAGGATAATCTTAACAATAGTGTTATGTTATTATCTCGAATATACTTGATATCTCCCTATCATGATCAATGCATAGGTAACATCAATCCTATTACATAACATGAACAACATGATTGATCATATCGCCAAATCATATGGGATCTTACTAATTCAATCATTCTCTTGTTATGTCTAAGGAACCATTTTCATAGAAAGATGTAAACCATGTGACACTAGAACAAATCCCCTCTTGGATTTTTCCATACTAAATCTCTTTAGTATATTTTCAATATGTATACTTTTTATTAGTCCAAGAATCATGTTAGATCTATCAGGAATGATCTTGATCCTTATAATGACGGAAGGTTCTCCTATGTCCTTCATGTAGAAGCTCTTGTTAACCCAGTCCTTAACATATTGTAAAACTGGTATGTCGTTTCCAATAATTAATATGTCATCAACATATACTACTAGGATAATGAATGCATTCCCATTAAACCTTTTGTCCCGACATGGTTAAAATTCATTTTTAAATAAACCAAAATGTTTTATTGATTCATCAAATAAAATATTCCTAGACCTGGACACTTACATCAATCAATAAATGGATCTATGAAACTTATAAATCCTTTTCGAATCTCTTACTATAACAAAACATTTTTGTTGTGTCTTATAGACAACTTCATGAAGATTCCCATTAAAAAATTCAGTTTTGACATCTCTCTACCAAATATCAATTTATTGGTAAGATTCTATGGAAAATATGATTTCTATTGATTTAAACTAGGAAACTGGTGAAAAATTTTGTCGCATTGAATTATCTAACGTTTTTCAAACCCTTTATGAAATATTCTTTCTTTATAGGTACTTACTTTACCTTCCATGTCATGTTTACTTTGGATATCCATTTACACCCAACAGGCTTTAGATCATCTGACGCATCAGCCATAACCCAAACTTTCTTTTGGTACATAGAATCCAACTCATAATTCATATCTTTTTATCTATCATGGAGCATCTCAGCTTTATACTTCATCCTTTTAAGAGAGAGTTTAATCATTGTTTAATAATAATGAGTCTCCATCCCCAGTGACTAGAAAAACACATCTATTCGGTTCCATTACCTTTCTGGTCTCTTATGTAGTACTTGTGTTTCAGGAACTACTTCTTCCATAACGACTTGTGGAACTTGTTCCTATACCAAATCATGTGTATCTTGAGCATCATATTCATTGAAGTAAATCATTCTCTCACCATCCTTTTTGAGGATGTGCTCCCTTTCATGAAAGATGTCAGGTTTGGTGGAAGTCACTTTCTTGTCTATGGTTTTGTATAGGTATTATCCCTTTGTTTCCTTGGGATACCTTATAAAAATACACTTCATGCCCCTCGGTGATAATTTTTCCTGAGAAATCCTTAACAAATGTATGACATCCCCATACATGTTTATGAAATAAAATATGTTTTTTTTTCACTCCAGAGATCCAATAGAATTCCATTGGCCTCTTTAGTTGGTACTTGGTTGAATGTGTATGCCACAATTTATAATGCATATCCATAAAAGGATAATGAATGATCTATATGACTCATCATCGACTTTATCATGTACAATAAGTTATAGTTCCTACATTCACTTACAACATTCCACTATGGTGTGTACAGTGGAGTTAGTTGAGATAGAATCCAAAATTCATGTAGAATGTTGATGACCTCTTTATTAATATATTCTTAACCTTGATTAGATCAAGGATTATTTAACTTATTACCAAGATAATTCAATACATGATTCATTAATTCATTTTATTTCGAAATGGAGGATCACTTATACCTCTTAAAGTAAATACATCCATTTCTTCTCAATTAATCAGTTAAAGTTATGATGTAATAATATCCACCTCTAGCTTCTACTATAAATGGTCTACACACATCTGTGTGTACTAGTCCTTGAATCTTTGTGTCCCATTCACCATATGTACCGAATGGTGGTTTTTTCATTGTCCCTTATAAACCAAAATGTCATCTATCTAGTGGTTTTTACTTCAATATGTCTAAATAACCATCTTGAAAAATCTTTGTAAAATTATTCTTGTTTACATGACTTAGATAGTGATTCCAAAGCTAGGTGTTATTTGATTTAGGTGAACTTGATTAATTTACAATTAAAAACACATGGATTTCATAATTTAATACCTACAAACATATTTTAAATGTGCCATACCATAAAATATGTTGTCTTTATAAAAGAAAAAACTTTTGTTTCTAAACCATAAAATAAACCCATTTGTATCTAAACATGATACAGAAACTATGTTTTCTTAATTATATGTACATAATAGCAATCATGTAATTCCAAAACCATTTAAATTTACAATGAATGGTGGTAGTCACCAATGTATAGAGATTCCAACCCCACACCATTGGCACATCATAGATCCACCTCCCCTAGAAATCTTCAGAAATATACTTGGTTCTTGTATTTGGATATATATGTGAGAACCACAAGTTTTATATGATACCCAATGTGTATAAATGGAAATATTCCACTCAATAATGTACATACCTTTAGGTATTCATTTCCTCTTGTTGTAGTTCCTCTTCCTGTGGCCTGACATTCCCCATGAAAACCATATTGTATAAATTTTATTTCCCCTCCTTTCGATCTTCTTCTTCTAGGATGGATCATGCTTGGTATATTTGGAATATTAATAAGTCCTGGTCCTATTTTTCTTGTCCTTCATCTTCTTATTCACCATTAATAGTGTGGTTTTGACACTCCCCATGTCCTTATGCACATGGAGAATCAGTTACAAAATTTCTGATAGACTCTTCTCATTATAGTGCATATTATAATTCATAATAAAACTAGAGATAGCCTTGGGCAGTGATGAAAGTATGAGATCTCTATGAAACACATATAGTAATTTAATATCTAATATGTCCATATTCCCAATGTAGTTGACAATATTGACTACATGAGGCCCATCTAGTGAAGACTCTCTATTCTTAGTCATCAACAAATCATTGGAGATATGATACCTCTATTGACTCACCTTCTCATAATAGAGATCATGAAGGAGAGACATCATGCCATAAGAATCCATTTTCTTCATGATGCTTCAAGAGCTCATTGGACATGGATGATTTCATAAAGCACTGAGAATTTGTATCACCATTAAGATGTTTCTTGTATAGAAAGATATCTTCATCAATCGCCTCATTTCCAGGTACAATTGGTAAAAGTTCTTCTAAAACATACAGATTTTGTTCATGGAGAATGATGAACCATAAGTTCCTTTTCCACACATAGAAATTATTTCATGTGGGAAGGTTTTAATTCCCAGGTATGGATCGCAATGATATATTTGGTGTCATTTTTGGTATTTTTTCTACAAATAATATTATTGGAATTTTAGTACATTATCGGATAAAATTTATACATATAAATAAATATTATATTTATTATTCTCCCAAAATTTAATCTAAACACAATGTCACTTATAATTGGATTCTTAATATCATATTTCATGTAAATTCAAGTGTTATGGATCCAAATTCCAATTCACATATCCCATCATTTGTTTCTCAAGAAACTTGAATGGTTTAAGGCAGGAATTCTAAATGAAAACTACATTAACTCACTATTCATTGATAAGTTGAGTGGACTCCCCATTCCTAAAATCATTAATTTATATTTTCTCAACCTTTTACTCTCAGTTACACCATGTCCTACTTGGTATTTAACCCTTGATGTTAACCAATTTATTTCAACCAAGAAACTCAACTTAGGATTCTGTGATTATTGATATCTCACAAATATTGACAGGTCAAACACTTTGAACTATGGTTCAATTCTAGCCGAAGTAAGGGAAGGTTATGCAGACATCATATTTTATTGACAGACTTTATCCATTATTCATAAATTTCCAATTATTATCATTTCACATGGTTGTTAATATTTTTTGTGATATGATATAGTGATTAACCATGTCCAAGATAATATTTATTCATAAGCTAGATTCTATTAGTTCTATCTTACATGAATATTAGTTCTTTCATTATGTGATAACAATAAAAAATACCTAATGAATAACCATGGAAAATTACAGAAAGAAAATAACGGTTATCATCCAGAACTTGTTCTAATGGTTAGATTATCTAGCAGCTGATAAACTAATCATTGACCTAGGGGAGAAGCACCTTGAACTATTTAAGGATTGTGTTTTTTTCTTTCCACCTATCCACCTGGGTATATCCCTGGATTGTTTTTTCCTCATCTTTTGACTTTAACTTCCTCTAATATCTTGGTAGATCCATCCATTACACATGATTTTACTCACATACAGATGAGGGGTAAAAGTGTGTTTACATAGAAGAAATCTTGGGCATGCAGGCCCTACATATTAATGATGAGAGAGGGAATGGATGACAATAATTTTAATTTAATAATAAATTAGAAGGAAACCAAGAACATAAAAAGATATTTTCTATCTCATTATCATCCACATGCATGCAACAAATTAGGAATTTAATAAAATTAGAATTCAATTCTTTAATCATTATTATTTAAGATAAGTCACACTCGAATTGAATAGTTATTATATTTAATTAATCAATCCTTTTATCTTAATGATTTTCTAAGTGTCATAGATATTCCCATATGTTATAATTTTACCAAATTAATAAAATTCAATTAAAATTCAATGTGTACATAACTTGTACCTTGGAGGTAACACATGGACTACCCATCCAAAATTACCCAACAAATATTATACTTTTATATACTTTAGTTTTTGTGAAATATAGAATGCACATAGAATAATAACTATAATACAACTCATACATGATGGGAATATTTTGAATATTATACATAGGTTAATAAAACATATATATATATATTAAATCATATCACAAGGTGTGAAACCGCTTTACGCCCACACTCAAGTACATGTATCAAGGGTTGCAGGATATAAAAAATTCGAAATATGCATAAATTGTAAAATTACATGTACTATATATCTAAAATAAACTCCATGTACATTCTTTATTATGTATCTGACATAAATTCCTAGGGACTCACCGCGTGAGGAGTACTTCAAAAATCATGGAGTATACAGTGTTTCCATTTGATCACACCCCAGGTTGACTCTGTGTTATATAGTCACCGGTCGGTTTGGCCTTGTATGGAATACATAGCCCAGACCTGACCCAATGGGACTACATGCCATGTCCAGTAGGTCATCTGACATTTAGTCCAGCTGACCATGCACATGTATACCCTAGTCAACAAGCTTTGTAATAATTAACTACACCATGTTTCATTAATGCACATGGGTTGATTAATTTCCAAATTAACTCATGTTCCATGGAAGAAGATTACACAATTTATAATTTTGATTACATAGTGTGTATTCTTGTGTCATCTAGTAAGAATCACTAGAACCTATGGATGAGTTCCTCAAATTTATTTTAATCATAAAATTAGTCATTTTAGTTAGATCTAAGAGAAATGATAGAGGAAGAAATGGTTATCTAAATTCATTTTTAAATAATGATTAAACTAAATTGTAAAATTAATTTATGAATTTGTAAATAATAATTTAAGATTTAATATATATAAACAACGATGTGACCCCTCTGATACAACTTGTAGTTTTCAGGCACAACAGAAGCATCAGTGGGATGGTGCCCAACTTTTCATTTTAATGGTATTGATAATCAATCCAAGACCTATATCGACGTAGTATTTTATGACCAACAGAATTTAATAAAGAACATGAAAGTGATAGACAACCCCCAATCCAAGAGATATTAGATCAATACATGTTATTTATAATTAATTTAATTAAATAAGAATTACATCCAAGTTTATTCTTTCTTCATTGATGTGTCTGGCCATAGATCTATAGTGTGACACCATTGGGTTATAGAATCAATGAGAATGATTCCTCTAGTACTGACCCACGCATGTTCCATGTGTCTCTGAACATTGCTCAAGGAGACATTGGGTGCTACCATGGAAGATCTGTGGGCTTTTGAGGTCTACCTTTGATCCCCTTTATAGATGATTCTAAATCATTCTCCTTGATCCAATGGAAGAGAATCTCTCTCGTTCTTGAGGGAATTATTTGAGAGGGATTAACTCTCTAGGCTTGATATATTTTCTTAAATTCATTATCCACAATGATTTGCATGGCTAGAACATTGATAATAAATAATAATATAATCGAGAAATTATTTGAAAAGTGTAATAATAAAATAATTTTCAAAAGTTACTTATTTATTTTATTAATCCAATTAAAACTCCATTGTAAAATAATAATAATAATATTATTATTTCATGAAATGTTATTAACCTACAAAATATAAATAAATTCTATTTAATCTAATAATATTTCCGATTATTATTTCCCATTGGACCCTTAAACTCCTTCCTCTGGTCCTTGAATATATTTATTGGACCTTTAAAATTGTCTATTTTTTATTACATAAATATTACTAAATTATTCTCCAATAAAAAATAAATATTATATTAACTAAATAGAAAGTATTTATTTATTAAATAATCCACCCACAACATATTCTCTCTAATAAAAAATGTCAAAAAAATGTGATTAGTCATCGTTGAATATTAAAACAGAACCAGTAAAAATATTTATTCAACTTGTTAAATAATAAATAAAATATTAATTAAATGAGATACTGGAAACACATAGTGTGTGACCCTCTAGGTCTCTTCTTTAGTGGCATTAGGAGGAGTAGCCTAAATTCTATGGTTAGAATCTAGAAACACGCCAAGGACCCCATAGAAAATGAAGTTAATATCAGAACAACATGTCACCTCATACAAATTATTACCATGTAATATAATCCCTTTATGAAAATATATCTAATCCATCACATTTCATGCAATTGTCAACAACTTATATTCTCAACATCTCTTTCTCTAAAATTCAAGAAATTGAACTTACATATTGATAACCAAGGGCATGGATTTATTTAGGATATATTATTTCCATAAAAGGTCCTGAGATATTATCTTCTATTAATGAACGGAAGGGATAAATACTTCCTCCCATTATTCCTTAATGGGATATTACTTGTGATGAACCTAACATATCTTACCTAGTTTTGAACATCTGTCATCACGATTTTCATCAATACAAGTATGTTAGGAACTGATAATACTCATTAATTATAATCAAAAAGTCTAAGGACCAATACATATGTGATTAGGTTGGAACATACAATGAAACATTGATATGTGTATTTACTAATCGTGGGTCTTGTTCTCATATTATCCTCCCAAACATCACCATGGGCGTACACCATGAGAAGGTGCCTCAAATTCCTAAGATCATCCACCCCTGATAGCAAGTATCATGTGTGTCCCTCAAATGATATCATATGTATATAGAATATGAATTCAATAATATTATTGTATCACTTATACGTTCTCATAATATGTGGTATCTACTATGATCATTTAGTGTAAAATTTACTCTTAGGACATTATCAAATAGAATGCTATATAAGATAACAATATTGATGTCATAAAGAATTTATTAATGTTAAAAAACATGAATATAAGTTATCATAATGTACAAAAGAAGTTTATTCTAGGGAACCAACACCAACAGGGTGCATCCACATCAAGATCATCATTTTTAAAACCACTTATGAATGAACACTCTCTTATTGGGAAGCACAAACCTCTGGATCAGAAGTATGATGTTTTGAAGAAACTAGACCATGTAACAACAAAATATTCAATCCTAGTTGCTTTAATTATATCAAAATAACTTCGATGGGAACTCAATAAAAAAATTTCAATTCGTTAAGAGTTTCAAGTTGATTTTGTTGCTACTAAATTATATCCCACATAGAATGACCTAAAATAATGTCATGGGGGCATTTCATTCTTAGACTCTGATTAGGATACCATCATACAAGGACATGTTAGGCCCTTGTACATATCCCAAAAAAGATATAAATGTCATATGATCCTTAATTGATTATGGATTTGGAGTCAACCTAATCCTGCCTCAGACACTTTTCCAATTGGGTCTTAATGATACTCACTTTTCTCCATCCACTATGATGTTAGAGGTTTATGATAAGAACAAGCAAGATACTCATGGAAATATTAAAATAAGAAATAAATTTGAATATCTACACTCATACATATAATTCTAGGTTATTTAGTAGGATTTAGTATTAAATTTCATACTAGTCAGTCCTTAGTTATGTCAGCATGCAGCTATTCATTACTCAGATCACCAATTTCTCAAATATTGTGTCAATAGTAAAATTGGGATATTTTATGGTGATTAAGACCCATTGAAATCTATTGAGTCACAATATATTGACATAGGATTCTACAAAAAATGAGATAAATATTCCATGGATGATACTGTCACTCATATTAATGTCTTAAATTACCTCGAAATGATCCTAGTAGACCACTTCAAGAAGATCAGCAAGGATTTTGTGCTACCTGTTAATAAAATCGAATGGGTGTTCCTAAATTCAAACATGAAATCAATGGATTAAATAATTTTCATTGGAAAACTATTCCAAACAACTTAAGAGAAGTACCCAACTCTAAAAATTGTGATGAAAGGCTAGAAAATACTATTTCCTTTCAATCCCTTGAGCATCAATAAATCATTATTTCATTATCTCGTCTAGATGAAGTCTTTTTGTCATCTGAGGAGAATGAAGATGTGCTTCCTCTATCCCTCATCTCCCAACAAATCTCTTGAGTGACCTAGAGCCACTAGTTGGTCCAAAAATGGTGTCTTTCTCTTCATAATTTCCAAACACCAACTCTTCCCTTAACATGAAGATTCTTGCTACATTTCATACCTCCCAGAAATATGAGAAAGGGGTAAATCATAAAGAAGAGGAAGAATAGGAAGAACTAACATATTCTCCTCAATATATTGTGGAAGGCTTCTCCACCATTGTTCACTAACATAATGAAATAAATCTTGGAATGGATAAATATCCATGACCCACTTTGATTAGTGTGGTCATGGATCCCGAAGAACACGAGGCATATACTTCTTTTCTAAATAAACATTGGGATGTGTTTTCATGCATTGAAAAATAGATTGTGGGTCTCAATTTCTATGTTCCCATCCATTATTTGTGTTTTTTAGGAGATAATCAGGGATATAAATTGTAAACTAGAAGGAAACACCTGACTCATCCCACCAATATTGAGGTGTAAGTGGATAAGATCATCAAGGATGAATTCATTTGAGAGGTAAAATATAAAATATTTCTAACCCACATATCCCCTATTAAAGATTAAATTTTGGGAATCAATGTATGCAATGACATAATAGATATTAATTAGTATTTTTTCAATGATGAATTCCTGGTTCCAAATACAAAACACCTGACTGATGCAACAACTAGTTATCCAGACCTATCCTTTATGGATGGATACTCTAGGTAAAACAAAATCATGATATCCCAATAATACGAAGAATCCATATCCTTCAGGGCCCCCTATGGAGTGTTTTTATATTAGGTAATTCAGTTTGGATTAATGAATATTGGAACCACCAATAAACATTCCATCAATAACATCTTCACACCATTTCTATTAATGTGTTTCGAATTCAACATTGATGATTTATTGGTCATGTCAGGAAAAATTTCTTACCACATGGCTAACCTGGAAACAAACTTCAACAAACTGTAACATCCTGGCCTATAGATAAACCCCTTAAAATGTGATTTCATGTTATCCTCAGGGATCTTTCTTTACATCATCATAAACCATCACAACATCGAATTCTATCATAATAAAACAAAATCTTCCATTGACATTCCACATCCATGAATCCGTATAGAGTTGAGAGGACATCATGGACACTTCGATTACATCTGGTTCTTTATATCAAATAATTTAGGAAAAATGTTTTCCTACCACAAAATAAATGAAAAATGGAGTCATGTACCAGTGGACCAAGGATTTTCAAGAATAATTTGATACCCTCATGCAGTACCACTTGATCCCACCGGTTTTAGTGCCACTGGTCGTGGTAATGTTGCACATTTTGTATGTGAAATCCCCCTGAATGATCACATGGAACCTTCCTCCCAAAAAATAATGATGTTGGGAATGAAAAAGATACGTTTATTATCTTAATTAAACCATGATCCATGTGGAGAATATATATTCAGATGTTGAGAATTGTTTCATACTATTAATATTTTTATTTGAGATGTTGTGGTCCTATCTAAAGCAGCATGGGGTCCAACTGATCCATAAAAATAACCCGCTAAAATATATCATTGGTAATCCTACATTAATAGATTATCTATTATAGTGGGAGGTTATTCAAATATAGTTTGATATATAGTTTGTGCCCTTGAGAGTTGTTAAAGGCCATTCCATGGTAGATTGTTTGAAAAAAACACCCATATATTGAAACATCATGGTTAAATACTAAATTTCCTGATGATGTGGTATTCTCTATTTAGGATTGCCCCTATACATGGGAAATGTATTTAAAAGGAATATCCAGGAATCCAATAAAGAAAATAATAGAACATCGTAAGTTCAATAATGTTGAGTTAAAGATCATGCTCATTTCCCATGAAAAGGAAGTCTTAACATACTCCTTTCTATTGTCAGAAGGTTGTACCAATAGTGAAGCAGAATATCTAGCTCTCATTATAGGTATATATTTGGTGATCCAAATACAATTATATCACCTAGATGTAAAGGGAGATTCTAAGTGGGTAATTAAACATGTCATTGGGGAATACACCATTATAAAATAAGTTTTTATCCCCTTGTTTGACTGTGTCTAATGGTTGATGGTAGAGTTCCTCTTATAACCAAATCTGACTCACATCCCATGAAAGAAATTTTACCAAGAAGATGCATTGGAAAATAATATAATAGCTTTTTAATATCCAAATTAGGATGAAATGATCATCACCATACACCATCATAGAATGGTCTCCCCTTTTGTTTGAGTCAGAATATAATAGATCAACGATGTCAGCCCTATATTTATGCTATCTAGCCCTACCACTCATTATGATGACACACATAATGGATTATATCCAAAATGTATTTCATGCATGAGATGAAGCTGGAAAAGAACGAATATGAGGGAAATAAGCTAACTTCACTCTATATGATGACCCAAATCACCGAAAAGTCTTCTACAAACATGGTTTTGATAAAGTCCTTCTTATATGTATCAATGGATAAGAGGCTGCTGCCATTATAGATGAAGTTGATGTAGTATAATGTGGTACCCATCACTGTTGGTACATTCTTTCCCTCTAACATTCATGTCTTTGTTATTATTGGTCCACTTTAACACATCAATGCACAAGATTCACCATGATATTTCATTCAATTGATTTGTATTCCAACATCATTAATCATCCCCAAGAGTTGCAACATACTTCCCAATATTCATGGCCATTTCCATATGGGTAATAGATGTTGTGGGGACTCAAACCTCCAACAATAGCCATGTAGTTCAAGTATATGCTTACTACAACAAAAATCTAATCAAATTGAGCTGAGGCAATACCTCTTAAAAACAATGATCCAAAATCATTGTCGGCTTCATGGAATCCAACATCATTATCAGATTTGGTGTCCCTCATACAATATTGATGGAAAATGGCACCAAATTCTATTTATCTAAAGTTGAAAGGCTATATCAAGATTACCATATCAAATACAACATTTCATCCCTCTTTAATGTATTGGATAATGGAAATATAGAATCTTTCAACAAGACCCTCTCACGTATACTCCAGAAAGTACTGGGAAAAATGAAAAGCCTTGGATTGAAATGTACTTTCCTTCCTTATTGGATTACTGGAATATGACCTGTACTGTAATATGGGTGACATCATACTCATTGATATATAGAATGGAATTAGTTCTACACATTGAGGTTCATTTTTCATCACTCTGTGTTTCCATCTGTGATTATATATCTACATAAGGATAATCCCGTAAACGAATCAATGAATTTGAGAAACTTGAAGAAAAATATTACGTAACTTGCATCAATTGGAAGTCTTCCAAAATCAGATAGCTTGATATTTTAACAAAAATTTACACCTCTATTCATTACTCCAAGAATAATCATTGTTGGCTCTTTAGGACACCTATGATTCCAGGAAAAATGATTCTGGAACATGAACTTAAGTTTGAAGGAACTTATTCCATACACAAGGTCTACTCAAATATGGATTATTCCTTGACCTAAATGGATAGATAAGCTGATATGATTATGACCAATGCAATGTTTTGTAAACTTTATTTCATGTATTCTTAAGATAAATGTCCAAGATGAAGGACTTTAAATACATATCACCATACACGTCCTATCTAGAATACATTAAACTATGTAGTTTTTATTTGTCTTACAACATTAAAAAGGCATTACATAATTATTGTGATTTAGGGAATTAAACTGCATGGAATCATTTCTTTATCACAAGACATTAAAATGAAGGACATAATGTCCCAGTCGTATGACCTAAAACTTTGAGACATTGTTTTTTTTCTCACTGCATGATGTTAAACTGTGTGGATAACGTCCCCCTTAAAGATAATTATATCCCCTAAAATAGAACAATATTATACTCTGTGTGGTCCTCAGATAATGTAATATCCCATACATAATCTATAATCACATAATTTCCACTCTATAGTGGCATTTGGTCCCCATTACAATCCCCTTCATAATCACGTCTTTACCATAAGATGAAAAACTACATGGCCCACATCCTCATCTCATGACAATAAACATCACAATATCCTCATAAAGTATGTGTTTATTGATTATTACCCACATTGAAAACTGTGGTGTTGCCAAAATCCCCAATATCAGACCCAGTTGTGACCATAAAAAATAATTTCTCCTTTCCTTCTATATGAACCAGATCTACATAGGAAACCACTCTAAAACATATGACTTAATTATAATTAGAATGATATTCACAGTGACACCTAAACCACAAGTCTCGGTCCCAAACATTGTTCTGGAAAGTATCAAATCCCTTTTCCCCACATCAATGATTGATTGATGTGGGTAAAATTATTAAAGAACTATGCGTGGCTTTATTACCATTTCAATGGGATAGATAGTGATGCCTCGATCTCGTATATCGGGTCTAGACATCGCAAAAATATATATCTCATTTTACATGTGTAAGAATTTCACCTACATAGGGAGCATTCACGAACAATATGTGGCTTGATTACTTCTCTAGAAAGAGACATAGTGACACTTGGAACTTAACCACTAGTCCATCTATAACACTTATTTCATCAGGTGACCAATAACCCTCAACAAGATGTTAAATTGCATGGTACATCATTAAATATATGTGGCTTCATTATCATTTCAAGGATATACATAATGATGCCTAGATTTATAATATTGGTTCTATACATGATATTTATATTATTTCACATTAGTTCATCCTCATCTCTACCACATGATGTTAAATTTCATGGGATTTAAAAAACTACATATATCCTGATACTCATCCTAATGAGAATCTTAGTGATGCCTATATCATATTTCGATTCCTAGATACTACAAAATATAAATTCCCATATCCTTTACTTGTGATGTATTTGTTCCATGGAATAATCTTTTTTAAAATACATGTTTCTCAAACTGATTATATATCAATTGATCATAGGAAATTTTTGGAAAGAGATTCCTTGCATAAGTATGTCATATCAATTGACATTGGGCATACTGTGGTCTTGGATGAATGATTTTAAAAGACACAACAAATTTCCTCGTCTTATGAAAATAAACTACATGATCTCCTCATGAACTAAATATTTCTTGATTCAGTCTCTTAAAAGATAAATACTGATCCTAGGGATCTACGGTCTTGTCTAGACTCAATATTCCATTTTCTTGTTGGAATCTTCCACGTCCCTACCACAGAACGATAAATTGTGTTGTTCTTTGAGATATATGTGTGTCTTGATTCTCACCCCTATGAGATACATAGTGACATCTTGATCTCAAATCATGGTCCCTTATGTAGCATAATAAGGGATATACTCCCACTCTCCCATGTATGGGTCAGATCTATATGAGAATACCCAATATGGGTTGTCACCATATGCATAAACTCATATAAAAACCCCAATTTTCTTCAACATATGAATTCTATCGGTGTGGGGGATCTTTATTTAAGAACTATGTGTCGTTTTATTCGTTCATTGACAATAGAAATAGTGAAGTTGAGGCCTTATTCCTTAGTCCAGCAACAATATCCCATTACTCTTCATATCAAGAGACCTTAATATCCTCACCACATGAAAATAAACTGTATTGTTCCCAAAGAACTATGTATCTCTTGATTCATACCCTATTGAGATATATAGTGATGTCTAGGACTTAAGTCCAAGTCCAATCCATAGGTTAATAATGAAATTATCTCTTTCGTACTGTTTTGCAGTTCCCTGGAACGCGTATTCTGGCTTAAAAATCACTACTTCCAGGCATTTTCCATTGTATTTATCATAGGAACCGGGAATATCAAACATTTCATTATAAAAAAGGGACATACTTTCCAAAGGTATTTATTATTTATGTTTAAACGTACGATGTGTAAGAACATGCATTTGTCGAGAGGATGGGAGGTTAGTCTCAACACACCCTTTTGGGAGGAATTGTTATTTACATCACGACTCTATTTGTAGATTTAAGATACTTTCTTGAATACTTATTAATTCACCAAGTATAACAAAGGTTTCCATTGGAATATAAAATTAATTATTTTCAAGTTTGAAATTTAGATTCATCTTTATGTATTTTAGATTCATTATTAATGGATACATCTGTATGTCTTCGAGGTCCTTCATCAATGGTATCCTCTCATATACTATTTAGAGAATCCTTTAATAATCATTATGATGATATTGGTTTTCCATCCACTCAGTAGGTCACTCTAGAATTTATTTTCATCCAAGAAGGCAAAGGGGTTTTTTTGGATTTTGGGATCATACCCCTAAAATGGGATACCTATGTGTCATTGTGAAAGGAAACAGAACCATATTACTTCAGTGATTCTTAATGGGAAACATCATACCTATTTTGGTCATGTCATAACGAACTATTATTGAAAGGTTCTTAGACATGTTTTGGTGTGGGAATTATGCAAAAAAATCCCATGGGACAAGGAAAGAATATAGATTTCCAAGTAATATTAGACCCTATTGGGAGTATGGCCCAATGAGAACATGGAAGATTTGAAGTGTTGGTTTTGAACATCATGGGGGATTCCTATGTATCCCATTTGAATGGGAATAAAATCCAATATAGTTGGGTAGGTATCATAGTAAAGTATTGTCCTTGGAGAAAAATTAGTTTGGGCTTACTTGTTGAAAAAGATTCCTTGGTAATTTTGGGGATTTAAATTGGGAATTTTCCCTAATGAGGATCCCAAGATTAAGGGAATAGAGGTTGGATTCCTGAAGATGATTTCCAAAGAGCTCAGGACCTGAGAAGGAGTCCTATGTATCCTAATTGTGGTGGGAATTAGAGTTATTGTAGATCATTGACCATGAGTATTTGAACAAATGTAGTAATCATCATGAATTTATAAGCCCACGTGACTCATTCTCTGTGTGAGAAACAAGAGGAATTTAAAGATTCAACAAATTCACACACAGTTTTCCTCCTCTTCTGGGGGAAGAGGACTCCCCTACGATGGTGACAGTGGGCGAGGTAGAGGCGACTGGGGAAGTGTGTGAGGTTAAAAGTATTCCTTTTATTAACTTTACATTTGAAAAGGGTACAATGAAATTAAGGAGAGTAAGTGATGGATTTATAGAGGATAAATACAACAACCTCCTACTGGAATTTTTAAGAACTTACACTAGGATATATATCCTAAAATTGTTCGTCGTTGGGGCTGGAGACTTCTCCTTTGGTTTCATGGAAAATAAAGTGTGAACCATGCCTTCCCTACCAGATACCTAAGGTTATGGGTTTTTGAAATTAGAATTGTAGGTCCGAACCCAAACTATAATCCTCCAAAGTGGAAACATCCCTACACTATTCCTAGGATAATGGTACACATGACCATGGATTTACAAACCCATAGACACTCCACGAATCCTAACCCCATTGTGAAATAAATGTTTAAAACCTATTACTACGAATATACTAACCCAAATAGGATCCAAGAAGATGTGCCTTTCCAAAGGTTTGATAAGTCATGAGGTTTTGTTGGAATTTTTCACATAATCCCTTCTAGACAAGACAGATAATGAAGAAGAATACTTTTCATGAATGTTTTTGAAGAGGTCTTGAGATCTTCTAGACTAAAGGGAGTATGTGAATAAAATAATGGTGCACAATAATATATTGGGGCACAACTATGGGCATGCATGTAGGTTTGGGAAACCTGATATTCACTTATGTTATGAACAACCTTGATGTTAAAACATGGGATATACATGACTCAAGCCTTTAAGAGTATACATAGGTATTCCACGAAGAGGGTGCTCATGTTCCTGTGAGCAGAATAGTTGGTGGAGTAGTGTCTCTGATTTAGGGAGGTTTTGGGCCTTAGGAGTGAAAGTGTTATGGATTTCAATCACTAAATGGTCTTATTGCAATGATCTCATTCAATTATTCCACTCTAGGTGACAAAGAACAACATTGAATCTTTTAAATGACTTGGGAGAAGCACTACAGTGACCAAACCAGCAATTAGGCTTCAGGAAAATTCATCCATACAAATGAATGCCCCAAGGGAATATTTATAGGGAAATGTAGGACCTTGGGCGAATGGATATTGGGCGTGAAAGTACCATGTGTTCCAATGGTATTTTTTATAGACTGGGGTGACACATTGAGCGCATACCGAAAATAAATACTTCATTCATCTTCAGTAGGGTGGCACTGAGGTGTTTGTGTGTAGGTATCATTGGAGCCTCTTTGAGGATGTACCCAAAAAATTGCCTCATACTGTTGGGGATACACCCCCTCACCCATGCTTGGGATAAAGGTCAGGCTTCAGTCCCACCCTTTGGGTTGGGTCCCTTGTTACCGTCACTGACCTCCATGAAAAATGCAGAGTCGTATCATGAAATGTTTATGCCCGGTTGAGGAAATATTGCATAAAAGTGTCTGGAAGATATTTCATGGTGTCTACAGAAGCCCCCCCCCCCCCCCATAATTTGATTTATTATAAATTTAAATAACCTTTATCCACGGTAAAATTAGGAAACATTGAAACATTCCAACATCATTTGGTTAGATTTGGAGACACGTCATGTCTGGAAGGATGATCTATTTTTTTCAAAGCCATGGGGCCTAGCAAGAATAGATTTATTTTTACTATGTTCATATGGAAGACACTAAAAACATTATAACTTTATACTTTTTATTTATCAATATTTATTATATCAAATAAATTGTATGTCTATCGATCTGAGACATAGAATTTTTTCTAGAGTTCCCATTGTGACTTATCAATCTTTTAAGTACTACGTCTCTTTCTATTTGGTAGTTCAGAGTCCTGCATGTCGGAGTAAAAAGGCCAATGTTTATAGTTGAATATATTTGACCATAAATATTTAAATTAGATCCCAAACATGGTTTAGTTGCTTAGAATTTTTCTAATATTCATTAAATATTTTCAAAGGGGATCTTGGGTCAATATTTTTTATGGTCACCAAATATAAAACGTGTATAAACATAAAGGCAGTCTTTTCCAAGAACAAAGATACCATTATTTGATAAATTCATTATGGGGTTTGTGTTATGCTGGACTGACTAGGTCATATGATACATAGCCAAATAGTAGAATCTATTGACTGGCATGCCTATTATGTACGAAAAGTTTATGAAAGGCCTCTGGGGGAACATACTGCATAGTCAAAAAAAATAGTTCATTGGAATTTAAGATTTTACAATTGATAGAAAAGGGTAAATAACATTTAGGTGAATCAAGACCAAAGTGGGTGATTTTTTCCAAGGAAATGGATTTTAGGAATAAAGAGTGATCTATACCGATATATTCCATGAATAGGAAAACAAATTGTGCACAAATTTGGGGAATGAATAATGGATAAATTTGTCAAAAGGGAGATTTTATAATATCATGTAGTGCAGTTTTAAGTCTTGCAGTGAGACCATTGTACCATACACTTTTTATTCATGCAGTGATGACATTTTATTGTGTGGTTTTAGGCCATGTTTTGAGGACATTTTAGTGTTCATTTTTAAGTCATTCAATGAGGACATACAATGTGCTGTTACAAAAAGTATTTCTTCAATAATCTCTCATTGGTGGGAGTTTTTCTACACTCCCCATCCAATGATATTATAGAATAGGCTCCATTTCAGTATTAATTATGTATAGAATAAGATCCTTCCCACTTTGGCTCATGCTTTTGAGGTTTATTTGTTGGAATCATAGGAGTCCTGAGGACAAATACCAATTGTCCTTGAAGAATATAATGGAGACAAACATTCTTGTTAAAATATCATGTAATTCTATTCTGATGGACTTATAATTAATGCGATGAATGAAATATTTTTTCATCTAATAATTCCAGCCCATCCAATCAGTTTTGAGACATTTAATCAATACAAAAATGATCATATATTTCACCTAGAAGTGAAGGAAATTGAATTTCCATTAGAATAACTGATTCTATTCTATAGACTAATGTGTATGGAGTTACTTAAGTGGTTGTATGGGTAGTAGTCTGATATGACCATAAAGCATGAAACCAATTATCAAGACAAGATTTATAATCATTATCCATCATCTTCTAGACTATATTTGATAGGGTCTTAGTGAAATCCTCTATTTGTCCATTGGTCGCTGAATGATAGAAAGATGAATGGTTGGATTTGATATTATGCTCTTGATATATCTTCTTTACACCAAGAGACCAGAAATTAGTGTCTTTGTTTTGTTGATATAGTATTAGGGACGCCAAATCTAGTGATAATGTTAGTTTTGAAAAAACTAACCATTCTCTTGACCCTCACTTCTTTGAGCGGTATTTCCTCATCCTATTTGGAGAAGAAGTCCAATTTCGTAAGAATATACTTGAACTTATTAGTCATAGTTAAAGGATATGGTCCTACTACATCCATTCCCCGTGTTGAAAATGGACAATAGTATTTAGTTGTATGAAACAACTACGAAGGTTGATGAATGAAGTAGGCATGCACTTGGAAGGGATGACATTTTTTATTGAAATCTGTGCAATCCTGCATCATTGAAGTCATGTAGTATTCAATCCTTTGGATTTTAACCGAATTACTATGCCCAGACTAGTGAGAACTACAATCTCCTACATTGACATCATTCATGATAGCTGTAGTCTCTTTTATTTCAATACACATGAAAAGGATTCCATCAAATCGTCTCTTTTAAATAAACTTCTAGAGATCTTGACCATCGTAAAGAGTGATATTGGCCACTCATTATTGGATATGTTCATTATCAACTCTATCTGATGAAATTACTTCATTTTGGAGGTATCTCATGATGGGTGTTATACATCCTGTGGTATGACCATTTGGGTCCGAAATAGGGAAAATTTCTTTAATTTACTCAATTATATTTTGAAGTAAATGTGAAACCACGCGACGATGGGAAATAAATATGATTGTCTCATCCTAATTTAGATCTTCTAGGGTGGTGGTTGCATCTTCCAGTGCATCAGCATTGGTATTTTGTGATCACAGGACATATGAAAATATTATTTTTGAAAGACATTCATCAATTAACCCTATGATGTAATCAAAAAAAGGGATTAACTCCACTTTCATGATAGCATAATCCTAATTGATTTATTTTTATTACCAACTCTGAATCACCTTTCACTTTCAGGTGATTCACTTATATTTGGAGTGACAATTTTAGGCATCTGATGAGTCCTTTATATTCATCATCACTTTTGGTACTACCTTCTAACAATTAGAAGGAATATGGAAACAATTCCTTTTATGGGGGGATAAGTACAATTACTAACCCAACTTCTTTGAGTTTATAATTTTCCATTATCTTCTGTGTTGGACTTTTTGTGCCACCATCAAAGTACATTTCCCATGTTTGGGGTTTATCTTTAATAGAAAAGAGATATTCATCAAGAAATTCTATATTCCATGATTTATTTTCAAAAGAAGGATGTTCAGAAATGAAATCTACCAAATCATGTCATTTTATTTCATTCTTAGGCACAAACTAGATATCATATAGTTGAAAATTAGCTGACCATAATGTCAAATTCCTTATAAGAATAGTACGCCTACAGATAAATTTGGGTAGGTTATCGCCAGAAACCAATTGAAATTTGTGATGTTGCAGGTAGTGCCTCAATTTCTGAACTATAAAGATTAATGAAAGGCATCACTTCTCAATACCTGAATATCGAGTATTCGTGTCAATCATAGTTTTACTAAGATAATAAAAGCTGTTTTAATTCCCATCATCATTATTTTTCTAAAAGGCACACAGTTATCACTCTAAATCTGTCACATAGAGAATATGTATCCTTCTATCAATAGGTGTAATTAATACTGGTGGACATAGGATACATTTCATGAGGGTATCAAATTCCTCTTGGGAGTCTTCAATCCATTGATAGGTGACTCATTTCTTCATTAATCTGTTGAAGGGTAAACACTTTCCTTACAAATTGGAAATAAAGCGCTGATTATAGGCCTAGTATCCCTAAATTCCTCTTCATTATTTAAAATTTTGAGGTTGTGACATTCCAATGATTGAAAATTTCTTTTTGGGATCAACTTTGATTCCAAGATGGCATACAACGAAACCATGGAATTTTCCTATGGTTACCTCGAAAGCACATTTCATGGGATTAATCTTCACACTATGTTACTGAATATTATTTAATATGATCTCCGGAACAACAAAGTGATATGAATGTTGTCTAGATTTGACCCCTAGATCATCCACATAACATACAACAAATTTTCCTAAAAATATTGGACTATATATTTCATGGAACATTGATACATTGCACCTGCATTCACTAAGAAAAAGGGAATTACCTGATATAAAAACACACATTGATGGGATATGAAAGATCTAAAATCTTAATCCTTGGGTTCCATATGTATTTAATTGTACCCGGAGTATCCATCCATGAAGGAAATAGATTCATTGCCAACTTTTGAATCAATTAAAAGCACTATGATCAGAACTAGAAAGTCATTTTCAGGAAAATGCTGGTTAAGATCTCTGAAATCAATGAAACCTATAATTTTACCAATCTTCTATTTCATAGGTACAATGATGGATATCCATTTGGGATATTGAACATCCTTTAAAAAATTATCTTTGATAATCTTATCGACTACAACTTCAATTTTAGAGGCCTAAGTGTGGTGTGTTCTTCTTGCAGCCTGCTCGAATACTCGATTCTCTACTAGAAAAACCAAATGATGGGTGGATACATCGGGATTAAGGCATAGAATTTCTATATAATTCCAAGAAGTTATACCTCGATTCCTCTTTAGAAATGATGTATACACCTCTTTCTCTTCAGAATTCATATCTGGATGAATTAATGTGGGTCATTGATCTTATTATGTACCCAAATTTAATTCTCTGAGTTGATGTATATGGGTTGAGACACCTTACTCATATGTTGGAGGAGAATCCCTGATATATTTTAATTTTCTTCTTAACACATCACTTAATCTTTTTCTATTTTCATAGTAGGTGATGAATAAATATTTCAATGCTATGGGAGGCGTCTGTATTTGAACAACCTGAAAAAGAGGCCACCATATCTGACCCTACTAATGATGAAGGGTATTCATTGACTAATAATGATTAGATAATGGGTTGGGAATCAAAATATTTATCTTCCTATAGAATTGATAAAACATATTCTAGCCTTATTGGATAATTAGATACTTGATTAAGTTTTATGGATGAAATGAAGATTTCTCCATTTAAGCTTTCACCTCTACTAGGTAAATCATCAATTTCTCCCATGCTTCTAGGCTCGATTATTGTAATTGATAGTATGGAATTCATTAAATAAGTTCTTGGATTGGGGTTTAACCTTTATATTTTATTGATAAGATACACCTAATCTATACTCAAATGTTTGAATGGGTTTTCTGAGATTTTTTCCAGGACATTCGGTGGAGTGATTCTGGTTACCTCTTTTGTTACGTACCTTGTTCGCTTCATGTGATAAAATTCCACCATAATATATTGAGATTCACACATTTTAAATGGTGCCTTGTCACCATAAAATATCCTAATTTGAAAATTGAAACATTACTTGAGACATTGGTGGTATGACGAAGGAATGGAAAAATGTTGATATAGACGAGCCCTTCAAAGTAGAATATTAAATGCTATGTCTTGATGGACAACCATAAAATCTGAATTTGGCACAAGATATCCAAATTGAGTTATGAGTGTAATCTCACCCAGAGGTGATGTCTCATTCTTGTCATAAATATTTAGAATTAATATGGGAGGAGATATATCAGATTCATTAATTCCAAAATGATGAAGTGCATGAATAGGTATGAAGTAGACTTCGGAGCCATTAACAATGAATGCTCCTTAAATATCTATAACATTGACACTGATTGATAGATACATGGGCCTAATTTGTTTGTGAAGAACATCATATTAATCTTCATTAATAAATGATATAATTACATGACATTCTGCTAGATAATTCTCTCCTACGGTCAACCTCAACTGCAAAAACTTTGGATTCAAACACATGATGACTTGACAAAGTCTGAATAAGTGATTCTCAAGATCTTTTGACAGAGTCAAGGCATCCAATATAAACATCATTGCTTGTACATAGGCTAACTATTTGAAAACATCATACATTTGGTCCGGAGGTCTTCATTTTATGTCATGGAGAAGCGGATTTGTAGGTATCTTGGAAGTCGATAATCCTGATGTAAATATACTTTTTATTGGAATAAGAGCTAGAAATACTTCGGGTTTTGGTAGAATAGACTGACTAGATCTATCAAATTTATGAGGGAAAGATGGCGTAACCTCTAACAAGTCCTCTAAAATAAACTTTCCAGAACTAATCTTATCATGTGTTGGAGAATCTCATTATTCTCATTGATCCCATTGAAGGGATTTCCCATGAGTTTCCGCTGCATATACAGTTCGAGTATGGGTAGAGTTAAAATAGTGGCTTCAAGTATACCCACTTCATCAACTATATCCCCAACCGTGGTTTCTTCCTCTAATTCACCAACTAGGTATAGGGAATTTATGCTCATCATAACCATATTCATAATTTTTATGGGGATTAGTTAAGTGGATTACATTGATTAAACCAATGATTGATTCTTCATTTGATGAAGATTATTCATGACATATTGGTTCTAGTTGTGCTATTTAGTGGGGTATTGCCCGTGCCTTAGAAACAGATGTCATGAAATATTCTAGAGTCAATTAAATATTTGTCCTACATGAGATCTCACCTTTTTTTGACTGCTTTTTATCCTTCTCATCACGTCGCTTCATTGAGGGTTTACCTTTAGAGGACCGATCTTATGCTGAAGGTGTTTTTGTTGTTGCATTAATGGAAGAAGACACAATTGGTTGTTTCAATTATGTTTCTAAAAGGGCAATAGTTTAGTTGATCATTTTTTTGATCATCCAATCATCATATTTTTGAAAATTTTCACTTTTTACTTCCTACAATTCACCTTCTTTATCTGGATCTGTAGTAGTAATAATTGCTACATGGGATAAAGAACTATTGATTTTCACATTCCTAGAGTCTTCCATTTTTTTGGAGAAATTTAAAAACAAAAAACTCTTGAATGGGATGACCAATCAATTGATGAAAAGGATAATAATTCATAAGATCATAATCACATTCATAGTTTAGTTTCTTTGGCCTTTTAAAGTGAACTAACTTGTTTTCCAGAGCTATGATGAAGTAACTGATAACCTGTTCATTTGGAAATGAATAAACATTGTTCATTAACTCCACAAATTTCATCTTCCTTTGATATTTTTGATCATCATGATGAGGTGTTCATTGCTGTTGATGCTCGAGAGAGAGATCCCTTAAATATGATGATGGTTTTGAAGTGGAAGTAGGTATAGGTTCTTGATTTAGTATGACTGTAGCAGCCTCTGATTTCTCTATTCTCTTCCACAAAGCTGATTTAATTACATGAGAGTTAACATTATTTTCCACAATGTAATCAACCACCTATTGGGTGATTGATTAAATTTCTTGAAACATTCCTATGTATTTAACCTCAATCAGTGGTGTTCTTATCTCAATACATATATTTTCCATGAATATTGGAATCAAATCTTCATGATGGAGTTCCAGATTTATTGAATATGTCAACCCTTTCCTTCATGCAATGAAATCAGAAAGTATTTCTTTAGCAACGCTGAGATGAGTTGATGAAGGAATTAATGATGGATATCATCTCATCCAATAGTATATCAAGATTGAAAACTTGTATACCAGAAACAATATGGTCCCTGTAATGATTGCACAAATCATCTGAGCTTTGATAATTCTTGTTGCTGAGAAGTCCCCATCATGGTATCACAATGAGAAACAAAATGCATAAAGTGTTTCTCTGGATCTCTTGAACCATTAAATATTGGGAATTTAGTATTCACAAGGTTTGGCGTGGTGAGGATAAGATCCACCCATTTAGGGTAAGCTCTCTTTTCTAGCAGGACTGGAACACGCCCTTCTTCCACAGCTTCCAATAAAGTTCTTAATGCCCTAATTGCATTAATAAGAACTTGTGGAATATCTAAAGAAGAAGGGACCTATATAGGTACAACAGTTGTAGCTTGAATTGGTGCAATGAACAACAAAACCACTAGTGGTGATTCTATTGGTATTGGTCTTGGATAACCCATGGGGACAGGACTAGGAGTATGTGTTTCATCCTACCCTGGTTGTGTAATCAATGGATGCAATTCATTATCCACATCCTTAGTTTTATAAAATCCTCTTTTTTGAGGATCTATTATAGGATGTGCATGTTGAGGATCCCCCTAGGGAGAATTTCTAGAGGAAATGCTACTTCGAAGTAACTCTGTATTGAGTCTTTTCACCTCCTTCATATGTTATTCTTTCTATGGAAATATTTCTTCATAAGAAAGAGATTGACCTTTTCTAGTGGAAAAGTGAGATATAATTTTACTTTTACATTTCACATTGTAATATTCCTTTCGTACTGGTGGGAGTTGGTTACATGAGGGCATACCTAGTTTCGAGGTAATCCTCTGATTTTGGGTACGCACAACTTCTTCATTTTCATTAGTGTATACCGTATTATGGATAAAAATACGTATTCTGATTTTCTTATATTAGACTCATTCTCTAGAGAATATTGTGTAATGGTGCTAATGACATTTATTATCACATAATGCAGTTATGGCAGTTTTGCTTATTTATTTGTAAGATCATTTTCATCATTATCTTCCATGAGACTCTGTTCTCCTTCTGTATCATCCATGAGACTCATTATCCTTTTAAATTTTTTTATTTAATTAGAAGGTTGGATTAGACAAGATCCTAGACTTGTAGGATGGGGTGGAAGTTGAACCTCTATGATTGAAATTTTCTCAGTCTCAATTATGATTTTGTGAATTTTGGTTAAGACATTGGTTGGGTGCATTATCCGACAGCCATTGAAATCACCTATTTTGGAATATCTCTAAGCTATTTTGTAGATTTACAACATCTAATGGTTGAATTCTCTTAAGCGGGAGGCCTATATAATGTTATGAGATTCTTAATGCAAAATTATATCAATAAATCTCTGTATTTGGGTGAGACTCTGAGGGGAGCTATTTGAGGCCTATGTGTGAGCATATACTTGATTACATATAAAATCTTTCTATTATAGCCTGTCATGGGAAATAAGATTCCATGAGACCACTTTTAGTGGGCTTTTCAGACTTTAGAGCATGTTTACATGAAATGCTCCATGTGCACACCATACTATGATATGAACACCATTTGGGGTATTCGAAATTAACTAACGGAGCCTCTTTAATGCATTGAGGCATGCACGCTAAATGGTTCTCTATTTCTTATCAACCATTCGATGTTGGGATGCTGAAAGAGATGCCATGTCAATTGGGTGTTGCAACTCTTCTATTGCCTTTAATTGATTTTGATATTCATCATATGGTAATACATTTTTTCAACTGATGAAGATTCTTCCATATTTTTAGTCAGATATCATGAATGCAATATTCAACCATCAATTATGGAATGTTGTGTTGAGAGTTTCCCAAAGGATAGAATATGACTGTTATTTCATCTTTATAAATTTTTTTTTTCATGTTCAATGTATCTTCATCATATTTATCTAGAGTTTTCTCCACTTGGTCTAAATAGAGTGATCCCTTAACGTTTTTTTATTAAAAAATATAATCATTCATTTTTTCCTCTACTACATTAGATGGAAAATGACCCAAAGGAGTTTCATTGAATGACTATTCCATCAAGGTGTCTTTTATATAGGAATGTATTTCATATAATAATGGCAAGGCATCTGATATCACTGGCCTTGTGTTGGAAGGTGCCTCAATTTATGTGGGATTTCTCATTACTACATTGTCGATTGAAGAACTATTTTGAATATATGAAACACTACTATTGAGAAAATGTTTGTAGTGAATTCCATCATGGGGAGGACCAACATGGTGGATTACAAAAATAGATAAATCCTCTTACTCTTTGGTCTTATTGACACATTAATGGTTTTTGTGGCTCTTATTTGAAGATAGGATCACTGGATTGAACTAATTTTTATGAAGGAATATTTCCTGAGGAATTTTATGATGGGTAACTTTATATTTATTACTACTACTCCCATGATTTGTTAATGATAGGGTAGTATCTGGAGCTGCAGCCGATAAATGTCTGAGGGCTTCAAGAACTCCATCATTTAGAAGATCCAAATCATAGATTGGCTATTGATTTTACAATTGTGTGTTGTAAGACTTATTCTTGGATATACTATTACTCCATGTAGGGGCCACTTGCTGGGAGAAGTGGTTATTTTTGGCTGGTGTATGTGTCTACCTTAGAGTGGTTATCAGAATGAGCCAATTACCTTTAATTGGAATAGGTGCATGTTCCCGATCTGGTTGTCCATAAGCTATGGTAGAGTATTCCCCATAACCCTCCTAGATTGGAACATAGGTTTGTATCTTCTCTAGGAGGGGATGCTTATGTGCATCCCAGTTTTGGGGATTGATTTGTGTGTATTTTCATCTGGTACTGCTGTACTTGTTGTTATCATATTTTGACATGCATCAAGAATATGGGCATGAATTTTTGTCTTCTGTTTCACCATTTCTAAGATGTGTTTGGTGACTTCAGTGACCAAAACAATAATATACATCCATTCTGTATCTATATAAGGTTTATGTGTCTACTCCTATCCACCCATTACAATAAGTAGATATTGAAAGTACTTCGGTATGGGGGTAGAGAGTTGATTCTACCCCATATTTGATGTCGGAGCTTTCTGACTGACTCTCTGGGTGTTACAAAATGATATTGATGACAGGCTTGTTGAATGCTTGAAGGTGTATGTTCCTACTAGATATTTTCCATCCAGCATGTTTGACGGACTCCTTTAAATACCGACACACATGACTGCTAGTATAATTGATGATTGTAAGAAGGTGTATGTTCCTATTTACCAGTAGCCACCATATTTTATTAGTGGTCTTCATTGAATGATATCATACGAGACTACTGAGTGGTTTATAGATTTTATACATGTGTATGTGTTATTCATGGTACTCCTATGAATTTCATTAGAAGGATTGGTGGGTTGCTTCAAGACGAGTCTGCTAGCCTGCAGAATTTGGACAGATGGGTGTATGTGCCTTTTCATTGTTTCCCATCAAGTTAGGTTGATGTACTTCTCCATAAAGGGAAAAGGTAAGAACCTATTCCATGTAGACTGGATATTATCTCTAGATGATCCTCTTGCATGCCTCAGTTTGGGGCACCTGGGCTGAACAACGGAAGGCAACACCCTCATTATGTTGGGGGTTGACTGCCTCTTGATTCTGCTAGAGGTGATTGTAGGTGGGAGTCCTTTGGAAGGTCCCAAGAATCTTTTCGTTGAGGCCATGAGTGACCTCTTGATCCAACACCCTATATTATGTAAGATACCAGTTGTTGTCTTCCTAGGATAGGGACCTAAAATGGCTGAGTATGAAGGTTCTAACCATCTTCTTCATAACCATCAGTCATTGGTGACCAGAAAATTGAGGGTTTATGTTAACTTGGAGAGCCTTTCGGGTGGCCTCTAGTGATGGGATAGTACCGTGATGATGGTATTCACTTACCAGTACATTTGATGCCCAGTATTAAAGATGCTGAGACGGTGATGACGTCCTTCCAGTAGATCGGGATCTAGCTCGAGGAGCGGTTGTGAAATTCACAGGTGAAAACTAAAAGGAAGCCATTTGGAGTGACAGGAATTCTGAGAAAACATGAAAGCATCAATAAAAAATACTAATGAAAAATATTTTATATTGATACATGTGTGATTAATTTGTTTTTCTATCCTTCCATTATCAATTGATAGGGGCCTGACATGTGGGTAACAATATTAACTTGGTTAAGGATTCATGTTGGGTTCACTATTTTTGTTTAATAGTTATTTGGAATGTGTGTTCTAGATAAAGAATCACTAATTCCAGGTTGTTTTCATTGGATTTATTCATGTTACTATAAACATCCAGTAGATTCTTATCTGAAAGGGACCTCCATTTTAATGTCTGGAATTCATTGAGTTTGAACATATGATGCTTAAGAACATGAATTGGTTGAAAGGATGGGAGGTCAGAATCATCACACCATTTTTCTGGGAATTAGTGTCTAATCTGGGTCTCTCTTTATAATTTTAAGAAATTTTAATGAATCCTTATTAATTCAACAAGTATATCATAGGTTTCCCTTGAAATTTTCAATCAATTGTTAACATGTTCTAAATTTAGAATCATCCATGTGTATTCAAGGTTCCTCATTAATGGATACATTCATATGTATTCGAGGATGTCCATCATTTGTATCCTCTCATACACTATTTAGATATTATTATAATCATCATTATGAGGATACTAGTTTTTAAGACACTCAGTGTGAAAATCAATAATTTGTTGTCATGTAGAGAGATGAAGTTTTGTTTGGATGTTGCAATCGTAACCATAAAATAGGATACCTATGTATCATTGTGAAATGAATCCAAACCCTCGTAGTTTAGTGTTGCATAATGGGAAACATCATACCTTGTATGGTCCTGTGATAAGGACCTCTAATAAAAATGTTCTTAGTCAAGGATTTGTGTGGGACTTATGCATAAGCAGCATAATGAACATGGAATGAATATGGGTGTCCAGGTAAGATTAGACCTATTTGGGAATATGGAACAAGGAGAATAGAGTTGATTGGAATTGTTGGGTTTTTACCTCAAGGAGGCTTCTTGATTAACCTATTTAGATGGGAATCAAATCCATCATAGTTTGTCGAGTATCATAGGAGAGTATAGTCTTTTGAGAAGAATTTGTTTAGGCTTACTTCCAAAAAAGGATTCCTTGGTGATTTGGGATTTTAATTTGGGGATTATTTCTAAGAAGGATGCCCAGATTAAGGGAATTGAGGTTGGATTCTTGAATAGGACATCCAATGATCTTGGGCCCTAAGAAGGTTCTTACATATACCAATTATGTTTTGAATCATAGTTCACATAGTTGATTGATGGTGAATATTTGTGAAAATGTTGTAATCATCATGAATCTCTAAGACCACATGAGTCATGCTCGTTGTGAGAAACAAGAGGATGTGAAAGATTCCCCAAACGAACCCACACATTTCCTCCTCCAGTGGTGCAAGAGGACGTGCATACAGCGGTGGCGGAGGATGAGGGTGAGGAAATCGAGTGAGGGGGTGAGGCAACATGCCTTCCCTATATTCACTTTACATTGGAAAATGGTCTAATGAATGGAAGGAGTGATGGTGAAAGGTGTAGCTATGGGAAATAATGAAAGCTCCTACATTAAAGGTTGTGGACTTACACTAGAATAGCTACTGAAAAATGGGCCCTGGTAGGGGAAGGAGAAATATTTTTTTCATGCATGGAAAAATGTGTGTGAAATGTACCTTCTCTACTAGAGATATGAGGTTCTAGGTTTTAGAGATGCGGAGGGGGGGTCAGAACCCAAACCCGAATTCTCTATTCCAGAAACATCCCACCATTATTCCTAGGATAATGTTCCATGAGACTGCAGATATACAAACCCACCAAAACTCCATGAATCCTAACACCACTGTGGAAAACATGTGTAAAACAACTGATTGTGGATATACAAACCCAAATAAGAGACACACTGATGTTCCTTTCCCAATGGTTGGATAAGTTAGGAGGTTTTGGGGGAATTTTCAACACAATCCCTTTTAGACAAGGGAGCCAATGAGGAATAATCCTTTCTATGAATGGCTTTGAAGAAGGCTTGATGGCTTGTAGGTTGAATGGTGTAAGTGAATCAAAGAAGGGTGCACAAGTAAGTATTGGAGGGAAATTATGGGAGTGCAAGTATGCTGGGGAATCCTGATGTTCACATAACTGATGAAGAAACTAGATGTTAATACACGGGAAACACATGACTCAAGCCAATAAGAGTATTCACATGTATTCCTAAAAGTGGTGTGCTCAAGTTCATCCGAGAAGAATAGGTGGCATGCAATTGTTTCTAATTTAGGGTGGGTGGGGGCCTTAGGCGTGCAAGGGTTGTGGATTTCTAACAATAAAAGGACTTAAGTACAATGGCCCTCCTTCTATTCTTCCCCTCTATGTGATCAATAAGAACATTGAAAATTTTGGGAGACTTGGGCAAAGCACTAGGGTGACTAGAGTAGAAATTAGGCTTCAAGTAAATTAATTAGTACAAATGAATCCCCCAAGGGTAAATTTATATGAAAAAATATGACCATAAGAAAAAGGGGACTGGGGGTGAAAGTGTCTTGCGCACCAGAATTATTGTGTGCATGTACCTTGTGCGCCGACGATGTTTTGGCTAGAATAGGGTGACCCTTCGAAGACTTAGCCAAAATAATTACATCATTCAGCTCCATCATGGTATCGCGTAGGTGTTTAGATGTACATATCTTGGGCGCATCTTTGAGGATGTACCAGAAATAATTTCTTCATACCACGGGGGTTGCACCCTGGCATCCCTGGTTGGCCTTAGTGAAGGCCTTCGGGTCGGGGCCTTCGCTACCGTCACTTACCCCCAAAAAATCCAAAGTCGCATCATGATGTTTTTGAGCCTAGTCTAGGACATTTTTTTGGAAACTTTCATGGAATATATTTCATTGTGTATACACCTATATATAAACAAATATTTGGGTAGGGGATATTGATTTAGGCCCCCTCGTTAAAGAGTACACACCGAGGAAACAAAGATGTTCCCCCTATTTACATATGAGTTTGATCTATGTGGTGGAACATAAATTCATGACCAATATCAATCCCAATTATTCCCTTATAGATGAAAAATTTTATTCTACAAGACATTATCCAACCTTTAGTCACTTTATGATCATCATAATCATTCTTCATCACCTGGTGAACCAATTTATAATACATGAAGGCTCTTTTTACTGTCTATGTAATGCACCCCAGTTGGTCTTGCAGAAAATGACACTTTTCAAGGTCCTATTAACTGATGTATAAAAATATTTGACTATATTGTGTGTTTCTGATTTGGATTGGAATAAAACATCCAATAAAATGGGTTGTTCAACCATCAATATCATCTTCCTAGGGAGAAGCCTCATTTTTTACATGATAAAATTGATGAAAATATGTTAAAACTCATGATTTAAAATTGTATTTATTTATCATAAATATTTTTCAAATATTCCCTATCCTAATCTGAGAACCCCCAAGACCATAAAATGAAATTTCCTCCTTGTGTTTAAATAAAACTAGAACAATATCGATTCGAAAGTCTATGCATACCTATGATTTACTTTGTACAATGGTCCTAGTCATATGACCAAAATCTACAGAGACCATATCTCCTACATATGAGATAGATCTACAATGGAAAACTCTTCCCTACATTCTTGGGGAATCGTGACTTGAAATACCCCTTTTGTGTTCAGGTAAATTCCTCCTGCAAACCAAATTATATGCTTAGGAAAATATAAATAACTAAAAACATCCATCTTTTATTAATGATAGAGTTTTTTATTTAATTGGGAATTACTTTTTTAACTATGTTGTAGTATTCCCCAGTTGGGTTTTCATAAGTTTCTTGCAAATTTCGGGCACTATCAATGAAATGATACCGTTATTGACTATATTGTTTTTTCCTTAGTCATCCTCGCATAAAACATCTAATATAATAGGGTTTTTAACCAATATTATCCTCATCCTTATGTGATACATGCTCTAACATAATAATCCATTTTTCCATACCACTCCTCAGATCCAAAATTCCTTCAATCATAGCATACAATTTTATCCTCTTATATCATAACATGGTAATATATTCCCATAAAAATTACCACTTATGGGAGAATCATTAGCCTTCCGATCAAACCTGAAGACCATAAATTATATCTCCCAAAACATTCCTTTCTATATTACTATAAAATTCATAGCATAATTTTATTTTTATATGGTTTAAAATTTCCCTATTAATGTATTGGTCCCATGTCCTTAAACATCATGAAACATTTACCCTTGTTTGTTATGGTCCTTCCCCTGAGAATTTCCATCTAAAAAATGTATCCTCCTTTATTTGAGGTATATTCCTATAGGGGTAGTTTCTCATTCAAGGCCGATGCTAATAAATACTTCCCTTCATTCTCATAAATTATACCATGGAAAACCCAACCTTGTGGTCTTCAAAAATCGAAATCTCAGAAATTTTTCTTCGGTTATCACTGATAATATGTTGGAATTATAGGGAACTCCTTTTCTAGAATATGACATACACACCCTAGTTCACCTTGCATAAGTCACCCACATATAGGATCTGTCATCCTAAGGATTCCTCTATTTGACTATTTATTACATTCTGTACTTATCCTTTAATAAATCAACCCCCCCTAATAGGATTTTTAACCAATGGTTACTTCTTCACTATGAGTGATCACATTTATTACTAAATATCATGTATTATATTCTGAAACCACAAAAGTATTTCCCTTTGGGTATCTCAATAATTTCATAACATTACTAATAAAAATACTTGGATGTGTCATTATTTAAAAATCTATGTTTAGAGCTATTAGACCTTAAACATCAGTCTCATTAGTCTATCTTTCATAAAATTAAATTTACCATAAAAGGAGACACTATACATTCCATGATAAAAACCCATAAAGAGAACTGTATAAAAAATTTATGTCTCAGTAAGCTTGATTTACACTTTTTTTGGTTTTGGCAGAAATCAAGCAATGAAAAGAAAAAGGTGTAGAACTTGTACGAATAAAAACCGGAAATGGGTGGTCTTAGAAAAATCTAAGTCTCACCCACTAAGTCTCCTTCATATTGAACATAGGATAATAATTTGTGTGAGAACACAAAATACAAAAAAAAAATTAGGGTTTTCAATACAACCTTAGTAATGATAAAATGATGCTTACTAAACCCCATGGATTATGAAATAATTAGAGTGTTTTCCTCATCCATGTCTTTGTAGATACAATTGGCTACACAAAAGTGTTTTTTTAACATCAGTTTCAATGATAGGATACAATAAAATTTATAGAATACATACAAAATATAAAATTATTTGGATTTAAAGGAATCCTTTTAATTTGTGTTTTGAAACATGGAGGGACATCCACCTATTAGAGCATATATGATATTTTTTTAGTTTTTACTCAATGGATGATTTAATAATTTGAATAGAACCTCTTGTATCTAAATATCTTAAGAAAGATCATCCATTCACATAGAAATATCATGCTAATCTTTACAAATGTTCTCCTACACAAACACAACCGCTTCCCTCATCTATGTCGAAGCCTCCTTCAACGATCCGTGATGTTGAACTACATCTTCCTTTAAATCTTTTAATTCTTATTATAGGAACATTATTTGGATATACATCATATAAATGGGATCCTAGTACTCCTCCACCTTTTTTGGAGTGGATGGAATTGTCTTGGATCATGGAAGATCTATGTTTCTCAAACTGGTCCACCTGTTCTACCTCATCCTACTACAACCTTTTCTCCTCCTCCCTTCACTGATGATATCCTTCACCATACCATGGATGTCAGGAAATTTAAGCCCTCTATATCTGTACAAGGAAAACATGAATATTAGTTTTAAAATCCACAATTAAATATATTACAGAATAGTATTACCAACTTTCTTCCAGATATCTTTCAAGATGATAAGATGTGTAGGGGGAAAAGAATATTATAATTATGGTTCATACTCAAAACCAATCTCGGATGGAGAGGCGTAATTTGCGATAAGTGCACTCAATGTTCCATCTTGTTCTACTCCCTCCCTGGTAGCTCCATCCCCACCAACCAATATTGGTGGAGCTTTCTTGGAGTCCCCCATCTCTAGCCTAGATGTCTAACATGATGAAAATTAAGAGAAAATAACAATTTTTGTAAACATCATAAGATCAACATGTAGCGGAGTTTGTAAAAAAACAATTGATGAAGCATACCCTTAGTTGGATCATCTGGTAGAATTGATACCTCTCTATCACCCATAGCATCAATTCTCAAGGCCGATGCCTCCTTACAAAGAGCTTACTCTTGGGTCTTCTGAGCAGTTAAAATCAAATCCCCCTATAATTCTTTAGTTTAGGATTCTCAATGGTTTTTCATTCAGCAGTATGAGTGGATGGATTTAGATACCCTATTCTACAAGTTCATTAATGATATTGTTGGTAGAAAAAACTACACAAGTTGGGCCTTGATATTAAACATCTCATGAAAAAAATCAACAGTGTTTGTAAAGTGAAAGAATGATAAACTCACATACTTACAATTCCCTGTGGATGTTTTGAAACTCCTCAAAATAAACTATAATACCAATTACTACATTTTGTAAATCCCTCATGTAATGATAAATCGAGTTAATCCTTAATAATCCTCACCATTAACAGTTATTCAGGCTAGTTTCTCTGAACTCAGATTGGTGTTATCATCAATACCCTCTACCAATTTCTCAACAAGTATAAAATCATTATCCCCCACATTGTCAATATTAGCACCCACACCTTCATTAGATCGTCTAAGATCCTTATTAGCCCCTTCTGGGCCGATAAATGGATCATCATCGGCTACTTCATGGTTCTTTGTTGTGGACAATGTATCTAAGACATCACGAGGAGGTAAAATTCAAATACATCTCATAACAATAAAATTGAGTGCATATGACAACACGGTGACCCCCCTCTTTAGAAAATGGGGAATATCCAGAATCACCACTTGATGCTTCATCTATAAACATGATTTATTAATCATTAAGAACTAGTATTTCTCCTAGAATATCCTCCCTGACCCTTGAAGAACTAGTACATGATCCCATAATGGAGGTAAGCGAAGTAGGTCATGTAAAATACAATCATAGTAAGAAAGGTATGTCATGTAGGTTTTAATATTTGATGATAGCATAGAGACTTACTATGATTCATTCCTAAAATCAACTTTAATGCCCTCTTTCACATTCTCTCCTAAGATAGTGAGTCACATGTACAACTCTTCCTTGTAATAGGGACCTGATGTAATGGTTGAGGAGTTGCCTCCAAAATCATATCCATCAGAGTCCTCTAACCTAGAAATAGTTTTTGGTATTTAAGGAGTTCATCCACTTTCTAAATGGGAGTACCATCAAGCCCACACTTTGCTGACCTATACACCTCTATTACTGGACTTTCTCCTCATTATTCTATTCTGACATACCAAATATAATTCTCATAATACTGATGATGATGGATGGAAGAATAAATAAAAGTAAATAATAAAATGGAAATGTGTCAATATTGTTAATGTAAATGTTCCATTCCTCTCCAAGATGAACAATTACTCCTTCAAGAACTCTTAAATTCTTTCTATCAGACACTCTATTTGAGTTCGGTACTTGATAATCAATTTCATATGTGAATGCCTCCAACTCCATGATTAACTTCATTACCTCATCCATATTATGGACATGATGGATATCCTAGGCTGCTATGATACCACCAAGCTCCTGGATTCACGAGATAGACTAGGGAAACTCCCTTTCATCCCAATCATCATGAGTCATTCTCTCCCAAAATTGTATCACAACGTGATTCATATATCTTTGTTTCAATACGACAGACCTAGAAGAAGATTTGATGAAATTTTTTTAGAAAGCCTCTTCCTGCCTCATTTATCTTTGTCTTTCGAATGAATGATAAGAAGGGACAATGGTATCCCCCTATAAATGATGACTAGACCTCCTTGGCACTAGAGGTGATGTCTTCTCAACCTTAGGATACTTGGAAATATTTAAATGACACCATTTTGAAGGCTCATATGCTTCCACAATATCTATAGTGTGATCCTTTTTGCATGAATAACATGACAAGCTACTGTAGCCTACTCCACACAAGGAATAACTTTTTTTTATTTCCCATATGTCTATGAGGATATAAATACCTTAGCATAGCTAGCCTATAGACTGATTGATGCCTCTGATGGTGGTAGCATGACTGAAATTTAGGAATGGTGCTTGATATTTTATGGCATTTAAAATGGACATAAAACCAATAAGAACCATAATACTTCATAGATTATCTCATTGTCAATACGGTCTACCAATATGTTGTCCCCGAATGCAATCAAGTATTCCCTCAGCTCGAAATTCATATCATTATTGTCATCAGTATACATTCCATTTGATGGGTTACCATAAAATAATAGATTAAATTCTCCCAAAACAGTAATTCCCCTACAGCATCATCATGCTTTAGGTTTAGAGGTTAAATCCTAGATACATTCTGAAAATTTGGGTAGTATTAGATATTATGGATTTTAACTGAACTCAACACAAAATATGAGCTAAAATGTTATACAATCCACCCTATAACACCTGAAATAGTCCAAAAAATCAAAAATAGGTCTTCCTATTATATTTATGCAACAAGAAACAATAAATCCATACTAGAATAGAGGAATCCAACCCTATATAACCCCATACCCCTTTAAATTTGGTCATGATAATAAAATTCTTGGGTCTAACCCCACAATTGTGTTGATGAATTGCAGAAAAAAAAATTCATATACACATGGGAAGGAAGCACTCTCATAAAACCATCTCAACAAAAATTGAGTTAACCATATAAACCCAACACTTATACTAACCCTTCTTGAATGTGGGATAGAAAATGCCCAAAGCACCTTGATTCTATATTGTGGGGAAAATAGTAGCATGATGGAAATTAGGACTCTCTCCTGTCGGTCTTTAGAAATGTTCTATCTATGATCCAGCATGTATATCATCTTTGGGGAAATGATATTCATATTTTTGTAATTTCATCTCTATCTTAAGTATCTCATGGTCCAACAGTGGCATCCTCTCAGAATCACCCCATGTTGAATTTAGTGGGGTGAACTCATCATACATATCCATGTGAATGCGGACCCAATGATTTGGTAGACATCCTAGAAACTAATTCCAACTTCCAAATTGGTCAAGTTATTGTATTTGTTTTGCGAACTCCACCAACTCAGAAATTCATGGATAACATATTGATTTTTCTTAACATAGGTATGTTCTACCTAAAAATTCTCCTAAACATGGATATCTTCCATCTCTATTTTGAATTATGAAAATCTTTCGCACACCAAAAATGCCCACATCCACTAATGTCTGACCCCCCCCCCCCCCCTCAAGAGTAGAATTCCCAGTCCTACTTACATCCTTGCATCTCATCTGTCATTGAAGCATAGAAGGTTGATTCCTAACAATGAGGCCTAGACTCATGGATATGTGAAATTATATCTATAGTGAAACTGTTGTGATGAATAATAATACTGATATGGATTGTTCCTTCCTTGATGAAAACACCCTTCATGATGATATTAAATTAAGGGAAATTGTTGTGCTTCACAAACCAAGACGCCAGGATGAATTTCATAAATTCTTTAATGTGGGGGTCCCATTGAAAATTGTGCTCATATAGTGGTAGATAGTTTATCCATAGGTAGTTTCAATGATATGGTATCAAAAATGATCTCGTATTTGAAATATCTGATTCAACGACATAATAATAATCTAACCCAGTAAATTTGATCATTTTAGTTTGGACAACCATAGCTTTCTCAGTTGAATCCATTGAAGAAGTCATTGAAAACCTAAAATAAGGCACTAGATTCCATTATTTAGTTGAAATATATAATTAAAAAAGATAAAATTATATCTTCTATGAATCATAATAATTATATTTGGGAATAACTCATGCAGCTCCCTCAACAAAAGATTCTACATAGGTCACTTAATAAGGATGCCCATGTAACCCTTTTGACCTTGTCCTTTATGAAAGTCCCTCAATGAGATGCCTAAACGAGGCTCCTAAGAATAGTGACTCTAGAAATCCCCATCACTCTGGAGGCTACACCTAGAGAGAACCTCTGGGAGATCATTATGAATTGTAATGGTGACGTATCAGGGTGGATGACCTACACAGTGATAGAAAAAATTCTGGAACTCAAAATGTGAGGAAAATGAAAGTGGGTGTACTTATAGGCACTGTAGTTCTATGCCAATTACCTATTCCCAAAAACCTATGCTAGAACCCTATATAGTCATCCTATGTGGGAACCCTACGTGATCCAATATTCCGCACCTTTATAATAATTTCCCCATTCTATCACCATAGGACTAGAACCTCCTCTTTGGTTCGAATCCAAACCAGATGGGGGATGTCATGTCACCCTTTTTTATCAAGGAGGTTGAAAATATTATGAACAGAACCTTGTGCATGTTAAAGATATAAAATAGCTTTAAGGTGAACCAAAGTTCATTCCCAAAGAAACCTATACGCACATACCCATGCATGTTACACAGCCTGCACAACTACACTGTGCATACTGAAGGAGCACAAAACTCGTGCATTGGAATCATGTTTTGTGGACCTATGTTGTGGACCTATGAAAAAATCCTTGTTTTTCCAGGTCACCCTATTTTTTATAAATATAACCCAAGTGATCCTTATTTTGATAATAGAAAAATAGGGAAAACCCCTAGTGCTCTCCTTGTGCAACACCTTCACATAGGTCTCCCAAAATCAAAAGTTGTCTTCGCAAAACATGAAATAATATAAAATAAAATGGGATATGAATGATCAATATCCCTTTGTGGTCTAAAACATAAGACTCTTGTAAGTTGACCATTCTATACAATAGAGAAACAAACTATGCAATGTCCCTCTCCCTCCTCAAGGACCTACATGTGACCATTTTAGGGACACTATAGGAGTCCCATTGTGCATAGGATAATGCCTCACCCAAGTTTTGTTTCCATGAAATCCAATTTCTTGAGGTATATTTAGCTCATTCAGGCCTATACCCCCTTGCATGAACCACTTTTAGTTCCTCCCAACACCTCTATGACATACCTATGTGGTACACCTTTATGACACACCTGCATCAAGTACCTGTGTGTGTCACCCTTCAGGACATTTTACTAGCCTTCCATGTTAGGTAATCCTCTTCCTTTTCCCCTTGAATTAAATGAAACATGTTTAACCTCCATTGTGACCTCCAATAATTCACAGCCATGGTGAGTGGAACACCAGTGTGCCATCTATTTGGGTTTGTATTCTGGAAGTCCAAGTTTTCCCACACTTGTCATGCTGGCCGCTCAGCGTCCTTGGAGTACATGTTGGTTTATATCCCCATGGTCACATGTACCCTTACCCCATGGATATTGTCAAGGAGTTATTGATCAAATATTTAATGGTTTAGACCATTCCCTTCCCTTCAAATCTATATGATCTGGATCCTCCCATTCCTAGTAGGGAGGGTATGGATTACGCTTTCTTATCTATTAAACATTAAATTAGATCTATATTCCATTGTGAAACCAATTTTATGGAACAAACCTTGATATGGTCCCTAGCCTTTCTTATAGAAGGTTGTAGTCTTACTACTCTCTACCTCTACGTCTATCACCTTATTTCCATCCTCATTCCCCACGCCTTAAACTCATCCAGGGTAATGTAAAAAAGAGGGGATTGATATACCCTTAGCTTCTTCCACTATCATCCTCCTCCTCTTACATAAATGTAGAAGGAAGAGAGTTTGGATTGTCAAATCATTCACTTCCTATTATTTCTCACACTGAGCGTCGCTCACATGGGATTAGGGGTGTATGATGATCCATAAATCCATAAGAACCATGACATCGATTGAAATATTAGATCTCTGATTCCTGATTACAATCAAATCAAGATATATAGGATTCCCACATGGGGCCCAACCACAATGGGCATCCTCCTGAAGATTAATCCCCAATAATCATTCCCTTATTCTAGGAATCCTACATAGGGTTAAGCCCCAAGTTAAGCCCCAAAACCACCGTGAGATGAGAGATTACTCAAGGTCCCTTTTAAAAGTGTATTGTCTTCAAAAATAATCCCCTACACAATCCACTAAAATGGTTATACTCTCTAGGATACATACAAAAACTACATGGGATTTTATTCCCAACAAACAGGGATATGTAAGAAGCAACTAGGATGTTCAAACTCAACACCCAAATCAACCAGTTTTTTATCTTTTCCACATTGCCAATAGGGTTTATTTCATCCTGGGAATCCATCACTTCAAGGTTCTGTGGGCTACTTAGCATAAGCCCCACACCAAACTTTGACTTGGAATATTCCTCCTAGACATCCTTAACACATGACATTAAATTGTATCATTACGTCCTTTTCACATTAAATTTAATGGTATGATGTTCCACATTATGTGGTACTGAACTATGTGTCTTTTGATTATTTCCACAAGGATATATAGGAAAACCATTCATTAGTCTGATCCCAACCTCAAAACAACTCCCTTCTCCCTAGATGACAATAAACGCCATAGTATCCTTAGTCTCCCCAAGTGATAATAAACCCAATATTTCCCCATTTATTGGCTATAAATCCAACATTTCCCTGATAAAACCCCAAGAATATATTAGTAGTATATAAGAGGGTACCATTGATGGAGATCCTTGGATACATACTGATATCTTCGTTGATGAATAACCTCAGATACATACAGATGATTCTATATTCCATACATTCTAATAATTGATTGTTAATTATAGGGTAATCTACATTATACATAGGATATAATAAATTAATTATGAATATTTCTTAAATATATAATAGAGTATATGTATAGGCAATAATTCTTGCCACCCAAATGGTTTGATGAGCCCGACCTCCTATCCTTTCGACCAATATGACTCTTAGGCATCATTGGTAAAAACCATTGATGAGTGCATATCTCTGGAAAATATATTCTCTTGGATACAAAATCATTGGGTGTTTCTAGTTCCAAGAAAAAACCCATTGTAAATCGTTAACAAATAGTGATTCCTAACTAGAACATACATTTTGAGGTGAACATTTGCTTCACCTATATCCTTCATGGAGAAACACTTCATTAAGAAGTTGTTAATATACTCAAAGACATGTATTTTATATATAATAAGTAATATTTAATAAGTATATACTAATAGTCTAATGTGAATATTCTACTAAAACTATTATAATCACATTGATCATATCAATTTGTATTGAAAAAAATTCTTTTACCGCTTAATAAAATTGAATTTTCTATGAACATAATGTTGGATTCAATCAATAAATATATCTATATAACATGAATATATTTTTATCATAACCTATATTCACTTAACCTTTTGGTTTTTTCATACATACATCTTCATTAAGTTCCTCGTTAAGGAAATTATTTTTTACATCATTCTTCCTGAATTTCATAGTCACAATATGTTACTAGGGAAACTATCTTTATAATGTATTCAAACATGGAAACTCAAGAAAGGGAGTCATTATAGTCAATTACATGATATAATTTAAACTCATTATTCAATAGTATTTATTTATAGATATTTACTTTACCTTAAATGCCTAGTTTTCTCTTGAATACACATTTACATCCTACGGTCATTAAATAAATTGTCTTACTAACCCGAATCCAATCAAGGTTGTAATATATATAATACGTTTCATAATTCTTGAAATATTTCCATATTTAAACATTTGAGATCTCCACTATATGTTTCTAGAAGACAGGTTCATCATTTTCAACAAATTTTGAATCAACATTTTTGGTGAGTACAAAACCATATATATTGTCCTCTTACCACTCTAGTGGTCCTATGTAGTACTTCTATTCCAGGATATACTTCTTACACCAGGACCAGGGAGTCTATTCATATATGCACTCTTATGTATATTGATTATCAACTTCATCAAAGTCAATATTAATTCCCCTATACTTTTTTAGTAAGTGTTCCCTATCATGAAATGAGACTACCCTTGTGGAAGTCACATTATTGTCTAAGAAGTTGTATATGTTGTCTCCATTTTTTCCTTAGTATATCTTATAGATATATGCATTTTTCCCCATGGTTCTAGTTTTTTTACTTATAAGGACATATCAAATATCTTGGAACCCCATACGCATGTATGTTATATAATGGGCTTTCTTGCAATCCGCTACTTGAAATAAATTTTGTCTTCCACATTAGTTGGTACTTAGTTTATTAATTATGTCAAAGTTTTTAATACAAATCCCCTAAATGGTAACGAAAGATCTACATGGATCATGATCAATCATATAATGTCTAACAAGGATCATTTTCTCCATTCACATTAACCATTCCATTATTGTTTGTAAGGTGGAGTGAGTTGACAATAAATCTGAAACTCTAGTAAAATATTGACAAACACTCGTTTAAAATATTCAAATTCATGATTTGATCAAACCATGATTATCTTCAATCCAGGTTTATTTTATACTTAATTTTTGAATACATTAATGTTCCTAGAGGACTCAAACTTATACCACATCATGTAGACATATCAATATCTACTCAAGTCAGTGGTAAATGTAATGAAGTAAGAACACCCACCTATATCTTCTACTAGAAATATTTTATTCACATCAATGTATAGCAATCCTAAAATATCTATGTACCTTTCACCCTTTCCACTTAAAGGTGTTTGGTTAGTTTTCTTTGTAAAATAGCATGACATATTTCAATTTTTTAGAACTAAACATTCTAAATTACCATCTTGATAGATATTTTTCAAAAACATCTTGTTTAAATAAATAAAATAGTTATTCCATAGATGTTTATTATGCGATTCATGTGATCATGATTTTTTGTCCATTTCTAATACTTAATTTTTATAATATAAAACAGAAAGGATGTTATTTACTCGATTTATTCCATAACATGTCTTGTCCTTATTGAGGAAACAACATTTATTTCTATAGATGAAAATAAAACCATATGTATCTTGGAATGATACATAAATTATGATCTTGGTAACAGTTGATACATAATTATGATATCTTAAATCCAATATCATTCATGTTGGTAGGGAAAAGTGGCAGTCACCAACTACTAGAGAAACCATCCTTTCATCATTGGATCTCAAAAATCAACACCTCTATATGAAATGTTCTGGAATATAATTGGTTATTGCATAAGGATTCATTGGTTATCCCAAAAAATCTATATCTAATACACAAGGTATAGATATTGAAATATTAAACTCAATAAGAAATGTTTCTTTATCAACCACATACTTCAAGGTGTAGTTCTTCTTCCATTGGCCTTTATTTCGGCATAATAAACCCACTACTTCCTTTTCATTACCCACTATCAGGAACATTATCTTCTTGTAAGTATGTTTATTAGAAGATTTGTGATTTATATGTTTCTTATAAACCTTCATCTTCTTATACCTTTTCATATTCACCATATGGACTATGGTTTTATCACACCCTGTGTCTATATCCACTTGGAGAATCAGAGAATGACACTCTAAAATACTATTATCACTGCATATCCTGATTTAATTTACAATAAAACATTTTATGGCCATGGGATGTGAGAAATGAATGAGATCTATGCACATGTAAATTTTGAATTACACCCTTAAAATTTATAAGTATTCAATGTGAAACACCCTGATATTTTATAAGATATATTAATTTTAATTTCTTTCATATCGTTTATTATACGTTACACCAAGATTATCTTTCACTATATGCAACATTGTATTCTCTTGCAGTATCTGCAACACTATTCTTGGATCGCGTGACACACAATTTCAAGTTCGTTTGATAGAAGTTATTTTATGCAACATTGAGTGTATATATATATATATATTAAATGAATAAATAAAATATGGTTGGATTCTGTTATAAAAAACAACAAAGGAGTCTTGGAATATACGCAACCCTAACTTGGCTTGCATTACATGCAATCATGAACTTCCTAGATAGTGTGTGTTGTACGCAATATCGAGTTTCACTAAACAATGATATATTGTTATAATATTATTATTAACTAGCCGTTATGAATATTATTAACTATATTTTGAATTTTTTAACATTATTATTCATATTAAACATTTTCTTGAACATGGTATGAGAACAAAATAAATTGTTTGGGTAAAATAAGTATTTTTCAACAAAAGCAGTTTTGCCGCCTTTTGATGGAGCACCCACATTAAATATTTAATGGTTTTAAAGTAATAATAGAATATATTTTTTACCATTTAATATAATGTATGTCATTATCATTGATTTTACATTGAATCCATAGGTTAAATCAATTAAATCTTTTGCAATGTTTTAAACAAAAACCCATTTTTTCACAACGGGATTAATTTTAATTTAATTTATTAAATTTATGTGTATTGAACTTGAAAAAATGGATTCCATATTTGGAATCAGTGGGTACATATTATGTTAATAGGCTACTTTTTATTTTTGGTAATTATGAATAGTAACTACGGTAATTTTTATTTACTACAGTTAAAGAAAAATCGGGTAATTAAGGGTAAAAATAAGATTATAAAATTACCCTAACACTTGAAAAAATATTATTGTATGAATAAAATTCGACCCATATAACCTAAGGGATGGACTAGATTCATTTCATGGACTTTTGACGTTGAAATAACAAAATTATTATTAAAACCAAAGAAAGTGACAACATGTCACTCTATTAAATATTATAAGTATAATAATTTTAATTTAGTGATAAAAATCATGAATCATCGAAAATGAATTGTCTCAAAAAATCTAATAAACTTATATACATCATGTGAATTTATTTATAATTATTTATGGATTAAATATTTATCATTAATTTTGACATAATAGTGATGTTGAAATTATTTTATTGATTGAATTATCAAATAAATGATTTTTAAAGTATTAAAATAATTATTATATGAACTATTTAATGATCTCAACTAATTTTTTAGATAAATATGACATGTTATGAATCTATTAAATCTTTTAGTTCGAACATATCTTCTGTGTATATTTTATTTAAATTCAAATAATTGAATCGTGTCAAAATTGACACTTGATATTTTATAAAGATTTCATATTATAAAATCGTTTAAAAATCACAAAAATATTTAAAAATTATAAATTAAAATTCTTATTGTTGAAAATGTAATATATTATACCATTATGGACAATTCACAACATATAAGTAATTATTTATAATGATTTATAATTTAGAATATTATTACCCCAAATAAAATTAAATAGATTATATAAGGATAAATCATGTTGATAATGTATAAAATAAATTCCCAAATTGTCCAACATTTATTTGTTGATGAGATTAAAACCCTATCTCATCTATTCTTTATATTTGAGTAAATTTTGAATGTTTTTAAGTGGGGTTGGAATTTATTATAAATTAATATTTCTTATAATTCCAAAGGTGCCCCTCTCCTCCCTTATAAAAGGGCACCTCCTCCCTCTCCTCCTTACACCACTTTGAGCCTTCAATCTTGGCCAAACCCTGACAATTTAACTTCTACACTTCCCCTATAAACATCTTAGAGGTCCTAATATTCTTCAAAGACCAATTTTAGTTCCCTAAGAGGAGGTTTCAAAGAGGCGTGTCGAAGAAGAGGTAGTATCTATTACCAATTCTTTCAATTTATTTCATATTCTACTTATTATTATTTAGTTGTTTCATTATGAAGTAATAACAACTGTATCACTCATATACTGATATGTTATTATAAATATGAAACAACTCTTTTTCACCATCTGTCCATCCTACGGAAACGAAATCACCGCGCGTGCGTACGTACAGAATATCGTCTCCACGCTGTGGTGTAATATATTTTCCACCACCACCTGACTTGGATGGGTATAATTATTTAAAGAATAACAATATATGATTATTTTACTGTGATACTGATTCTGAAATAGGATACATACACTTAAATACAATTCCATGATCATGGGAATGATATCATCTCTCATGCGTACGTACGGCCTACCGTCACGACAATGTGATGTGACTCGTTCTACATGATCATCATTGAATAATGATTATATAAATGAATTGAATGAATTAAAATCATGTATATTACATTAATATTATTATGTAAATGAGGTGTCTATAACCTAAAAATAGGAATAAAAATTTTTTCGACAAGACATGCATAAGAACATAAAGCAATGAACACCGGAAAAACAAGTAGAAATGAAATATTACTAATAAAAATATAAGAATATGATCATATATGATATAATAACAATTAATATTACACTTTAATAATTCAATGACATTATTTAAATAATTATACTGGAGGTTCGGATACGTACAAAGCATATCAGACCTAAGGTAAGGGAAAATCTCGCAATCTCATTTTTATCCGATATTGTTTACACTTCAGAATTTACTGGGGAATATTTTTCATCCACATCCATGTTTCCTCACTATGTAATTTTATTTATATCCTCCAAAAAAAATTAAAATTCAATTTTACCCATTGGTGAGTTTTTATTAAAAGATATGAAAGGAATCTTTTATCGTTTTTAGAACGAGGTACTTTTTGACTTTTCCGGACAAAGTAAAAGAACAATGTTTTTTTAACTTATACGATATGAATGGATTTTTATGATTTCATAGAAAATTATTTCCATGAATATTCCTTTACAAGTTTTCATGATTATTTTTATTCATCTTCTTTTAGTTTAAAATTGTATGACATGTTAAGAAAGGAAAAATGTTTTTGAATTAGAAAGGATATTTTCCTCAAGAATGAAGTTCAAGTGTTTTATCAAAATTATTTTCCATCAAAGATAATATAGGGTTCAGTTTATATCACTATTTTTGCATTTATTTGATTATGTTATGATGGAATTATTTTTATGAGGTCCTTTTATCTTATATGGATTATGTTATGATGGCATGATGTTTAAAATTCCCATTTCTATTACATGGGTTATTCTATGATGCATGATTCATGATTTTGTGGAACACATAAGAATGGATTCATCATGACATGGGTGAGACCTATATCTCCCTCCAATGCATTAGGTAAAGAATTATATCTCATGAGATAGACATGGCTGGAATGACACGTTAATCTGGTCCAGTGATACTGGACTGGAACGAGGAGTGAACTTGGTTCAGTAATAGACTTTGTCCACTATGATAGTCTTTGTAATGAGTCTTGACTAATATGAAATTATTTTCTTTGATTATGTGTGTATTCCAAAAAGTATCATGTTTTATGTTATGATTATTTGGGATTACATTTCACCACTATGTTTTATCCCATGTTATGATATTATGATCTCTTTTGTAGGTAAATATATTCCAAATGTTATGTTCTTATAAATATGATATGCTTGATATTTTTTTGTTTACCCTTACTGAGAATTTGTGCTCACCCCTTTATAAGTTTTCTTTTCCCAAGGATATAAAGAAAGGTTTTATGTAAGAAAACAAAAATTGTAAAATCTTTATGGGAGATGTTGAAGATACTTCACCATGATTCGAAGATTATATTCTGAGTTTCCAAAGACACTAAAATATTACGATCCTTTGGTGTCTGTTTTTTTATGTATTATTTATTCCGAAAAAGTAATGTATACTTCGGGCCACTACAGTTGGTATCAGAGGAATGGTTTAGTCAACCTTTGGAAACTAGGATGCGAAAACTTTAGTGAAATCCCTACATATATTTCTATGGTATGTCTAGGGATGTCTCTAAAGTTAATTATAATTATAGGTTATTGTCCTAGAATTATAGTAACAATATTAGAATTAAACCTAATATATTATATATTGAAGGTACTCCCCCTTTATTATGTTGTTTTCCCTAGAATGATTTTTCCTCTCACACTATTTTTTTGGGTTTTAGACGATGGCTGGAACCTGATGGAACCATATTGATCAATGTAATGGACAATGCAATGATTGTCCTCCTGAATAAACCAATGTTACGAGAGATGGAGTGCAGAATCATATTGCTATAATTACACAAGCTATGTATCATTATGGACTTCCGAATGAGCAGAGAAGGGAACAACATTATATTAAGTCCATCATGAGGCACCGTCCACCTTCTATCAATAGGTCTTCTGATCCAGTTGTTTTTTAACAATGTATCAGTACCATTGAAAAGATATTTTCCATTCTTCGATGTTCGGAACAAGAAAAAGTCATTCTGGCTGTTTACCATTTAGAAGGTGAAGCATCCCAGTAGTGGACGCTAATTAAGAATACAAGGCCCCAAAATGATATTGAATCTGTGGAATGGGATGAGTTCAGGAACTTATTTTTCAATAAGTACTTCCCTCGTATTCTTCAAACAAATATAGAAAATGAGTTCCTTGAGCTTAAGCAAAAGGTTGATGAATAAGTTGGTATATAAGAAGTGAATTTTACAAGGCTTGCAATGTATGCATCTGGCTTTATCATCCAACTAGAATGTAAAGTCGATCGATTATTCAGTGGCTTAAAACCAAGTCTTATAAGGGCATTAGCTATAAGAGACTTCAGTAGCAATGAAGAAATTGTGCATTGTTCTATCAAGGTAGAAATTGAAGTTGGTGTTATATATCCATCTCATTCTGTTGACAAGAAACGAAAGATGGAGTTCAAGGAAAAATCTTATAACAATTGTGGAAAGAAGGTGAATGTTTCTTTATGCTCAAATTGTGGATAGAAGAATGGTGGAGATTGTATAAAAGGTACTTGAAAATGTTTCAGGTGTGGGAAAGAAGGTCATCGAGCTGCTGAGTGCTGATGTAATGGGAAAAATGTTTCTAATGACGTGAATAGAGAAAACACTACAGAGAACGCACCACCAATGCTACAATGCTTCAAGTGGAAGGAAATGGGGCATTAAGTTAATAAATACACTAATCCATGGTTTAAGGATGATCAACGTGAGAAACCTCTTATGGAAAAGGATAAAGGGAAGTAACATACAATCACTATTATTGATGTTGAGTATGAAAATGATGTTGTGTAATGATTAAGAGTTTACGTAATGGGATTTCAAAATAGTATCATGGAATCTCATTTATGGTATTATGGAATTTTGGAATATCAATGTATTAGTTTTCAATAATTATATGGTACCAGTAAACGTAAAAAGTGATTGAAATGTTTTTGGAAAGAATATTATATGCGCATAATGAATGGATAAGGAGAAAATAATATGTATGATATTATTCATGAGCTCATGACTGATATAAGGAAAAAGCGATATCATGGATTAAGTATATTGAAATTTTGGTATTTTGGTTTGTTGAAAGAGTTGACTTTTTACAACATTCATGTTTTCACTAAGGTTTTATGGTAACTTATGTTTCAATAAAATACATGATTGAGGTATTCACATGTTTGGAATGCGAGTAACAAGATATATCTTATGACATATAAAAGATGGTATTCGCGTTCTTGTTATGTGACCTTTATAGTAATCATTTTCTGTATACTATGATATTTGACATATGGATAAGTCTAATGATTGGAATGGATTGTGTTAGAAATCAGATAGTATTGTTTAAGGCTATAAATTTTTTTCGATATTATTTCGGTAATGTTATAATAGTGTACTTTTAGAAAAATGACAACCCGTAGGATGGGCAACAACCCATCGCATCGGACAAGGTTGCGGTAATTGAACCCATAACCGAAGTGCGGCAGGCCTTTATCACCTACCACTGACCTACAGGAAGTCCCTGGTTAGTAGAAACTAGTTTTATTTTATTAACTGTTATGATAGATGAAGTATAAGTCCATTTTTAGAACCATATACAATTAATATCACCATAATATGGACTTATGTATATAAATTTTGCTAACTATATGTTTGAAATAGTTGGAATGAATTATCATTCTCTCGCATGATTTGCTAACACTTCATGAATGACAAATTCAACATCATTTCCATAGGGGATGTAATGGAAATTTTTCAATGCACAAACAACGGTGATATAGTACAAAAAACAAGTAAGTATTTATTTTAATTAATAAACTTTAGGGAAATGATCTTGAAAAAACAAAAATGTTTTCCAAGAACTCTCATATCTGATGAATCAGATGATACCTTAGATCATCATAAATTTATGGATTTGTGATTGTTGGCTTTTTCATAGCCATGTTCTCTACTACTCTCCATCAGTACATGATGGTTAGATTTTTCTTCCATATCCATATTTTCACCTATGTTCTCCTATGTGGAAACCCAATGATGAGTTACATTGGGTAATCATTACATTTCATACATTAGTTTCTAAAATTATTTTTTAGTATTCATTTTTACGATGTGGGTTTCTATGAATAGTAAATAATTTATAACCCCAACGAATTTCGATGGCGAAATTCATTTTAAGGGGGGTAGAATGTAACACCATGAAATTTTTTAAGATATATTCTTTTTAACTTCATTCATATCATCTATTATACGCTACACTAAGATTATCTTGCGCTATATACAAAATTGTATTAGCTTGCAGTATACGCAACACAATTCTTGGATCGTGTGACACACAATTTCCAGTTCATTTGATAGAATTTATTCTCCGAAACATTGAGTGTGTGTTTATATATATATATATTCTGTGTATAAATTAAATATAGTTGTATTATATTATAAAAACAAAAAAAGAGTCTTTCACTTCCCACATCCCTGACATGTCTTTCATTACACACAATCACGACCTTCCTCGATAGTGTGTGTTGTACGCAATATCGGGTTTCACTAAACAGTGATATATGATTATAATATTATTATGAACTAGATTTTATGAATAGTATTAACTATATTTTGAATTTTATTACATTATTATTCATATTAAACATTTTTTGAAAATGGCATGAGAACAAAACCAATTTTTCAGGGAAAATATGTATTTTTTTAAAAAATGCAGTTTTTCCTCCTTTTGATGGCACACCCACTTTAAATCTAGTTTTGTAAATGTTTATAAGTTGAATTTGGAAAAAATAAAATTCTTCTTTGAAATCAGGATATTAAAATATACTTTCGAAACAAATTTCATATTAATATGATAAATTTCATATTTTAATGAATAGTAAAAACATGCTCTATTTTAATTAAAAAAAATCATCATAATAATTTATATGGTTAAATTATAATATTTAATGGTTTTAAAGAATTAATAGAATAATGTTTTACCATTTAATATAATTTATGTCATTAGCATTGATTTTACATTGAATTCTTCGGTTAAATCAATTCAATCTTTTGCAATGTTTTAAACAAAAACTCATTTTTTCGATAACAGGATTAATTTTAATTAAATATCTCAAATTTCTATGTATTGAATTTAAAAAACTTGATTCCATATTTGGAATCAGTGGGTCCAAATTATGTTAATAGGCTACTTTTTATTTTTGGTAATTATGAATAGTAACTATGGTAATTTTTATTTACTACAGTTAAAGGCAAATCGGGTAATTAAGGGTAAATATTTGATTATAAAATTACCCTAACACTTTCAAAAATACTATTGGATCAATAAATTCTGACCCATAGAACCTAAGGGTAATATTAGATTCATTTCATGGACTTTTGACACTGAAATAACATAATTATTATTAAAACCAAAGGAAGTGACAACATGTCACTCTCTGAAATCGTATAAGTATAATAATTTTAATTTAGTGATAAAATTCATGAAACATCAAACATGAATAGTCTCCAGAAAGATAATATAATTATCTACATTATTTAAATTTATTTAAAATTTTTATGGATTAAATAATTATCATTAATTATGAGACAATAGTGATGTTGAAATTATTTTATTGATTGAATTATCAAATAAATGATTTTAAATGTATTTAAATAAATATTATATGAACTATTTAAGGTGCTCCACTAATTTTATAAATACATATGAAATTTTATGAATATATTAAATATTTTATTTCAAACATATATTCTTTATATATTTTATTTAAATTCAAATAAATAAATAATTTCAAATTTGACACTATTGATATTTTATAAAAATTACATATTATAAAATCGTTTAAAAATAACAAAAATAATTATAAATTATAAATTTAAATTTATATGGTCCAAAATTTAATAAAGTATACAATTATGGACAATTGACAACATATAAGTAATTATTTTTCATGATTTAAAATTTAGATGTTTATTACCTCAAATAAAATTAAATAGATTATATAAGGATAAATCATGTTGATAATGTTTAAAATAAATTCCCAACTTGTCTAAATTTTATTGGTTAATGATATTAAAAACCTATCTTATCTATGATTCTGATTTGAGTCGTTTTTTTGGGGTTTTTATGTGGGGTTGGAATTTATTACACATTAATATTTCTTATAATTCCAAAGGTTCCCCTCTCCTCCCTTATAAAAGGGCACCTCCTCCCTCTCTTCCTCACACCACATTGAGCCTTAAATCTCGGCCAACCCCTACTAATTTCTCTTCTCACCTTCCCTAGAATCATCCTGGATGTCTTTTTCTTCTTCAGAGACAAAGTTTAGTGCCCTAAGAGGAGGTTTCAAAGAGGTGTGTCGAAGAAGAGATAATATTTGTTACCAATTCTTTCAAATTTATTTCTTCTTATACTTCTTCTCCTTCTATTTTTTCATTATGAAGTAATAACATCAGTATCAATAATATACTAATATGTTATTATGAATATGAAACAACCCTATTTCACCTTCTATCCATCCAATAGAAAATGAAATCTCTGTGTGTGCGTATGTACGGAATACCGTCTCCACGTCGTGGTGTAATCTGTTTTCAACCACCACCTTACTTGGATGGGTATAATTGTGTAAATAATAACTATATATTATTATTGTAACATTATACTAATTATGAAATAGTAAACATACTATTCAAAACAATTCCACGATCATGGGAACAATATCATCGCTCGCACGTACGTACGGCCTTCCGTCTCCACGATGTGATGCCACTCTTTCTACATGAGGTTCATTAAATAATGATTATATAAATGAATTTAATTAAGTAATATGATGTATATTACATAAATACAATACTGTAAATGAGGTATCTATAACCTAAAAAGAGGAATAAGAATTTATTCGACAAGACATGCATAAGAACATAAAGCAATGAACATCCGAATAACAAGTAGCAATGAAATACTACTAACAAAAAGATAAAAATATGATTATATATGATATAATGACAATGAATATTATTTTTTAATAAGAAAATTACATTATTTAAATAATTATACAAGAGGTTCGGATACGTACAAAGCATATCAGACCTAAGGTAAGGAAAAATCTCTCAATCTCATTTTTATCTGAGATTGTTTATACTTCAGAATTTACTGGGGAATATTTATCATCCACATCCAGGTTTCCTCAATATGTAATATTATTCCTATCCTCCTAAAATTTTCTAAATTAAATTTTACCTATTGGTGAGTTTTTAGTAAAAGATATGAAATTAATGTTTTCTCATTTTTAGTACGAGGTACTTTTTGACTTTTCTGGACAAAGTACGAGAAGAATGTTTTTTTAACTTATATGACATGAATATATTTTTATGATTTCATAGAACATTATTTCCATGAATATTCCATTACATTTTTTCAAGTTTATTTTTAATCAACTTCTTTTAGTTTAAAATTGTATGACATGTTAAGAAAGGAAAAATGTATTTGAAGTAGAAAGGATATTTTCCTTAAGAATGAAGTTCAAGTGTTTTATCAAAATTATTTACCATCTAATATAATATAGGGTTTAGTTTCTATCCCTAGTTTTACATTGATTTGATTATGTTATGATGGAATTATTTTTATGAGGTCCTTTTATGTTATATGGGTTATGTTATGATGGCATTATGTTTATGATTCCCATTTTTATTACATGGGTTATGATATGATGTATGATTAATGATTTTATGGCACACATAAGAATGTATTCATTATGAGATGGTTTGAACCTATATCTCCCTCAAATTCATTGGGTAAAGATTTATATCTCATGAGATATACATGGATGGAACAGCAAGTTACTCTGGTTCAGTGATACAGGACTGGAATGAGGAGTGAACTCGGTTCAGTAATTTACTTTGTCCGCTATGATAGTCTTGGCAATGAGTCTTGACTAATACGAAATGATTTTATATGATTATGTGTTCATGTCACAAAGTATTATATTGTATGTTATGATTATTTAGGATTATATTTCACCACTATTATTTATCACATGTTATGATATTATGATCTCTTTTGAAGGTTTAGATATTCAAAATGTTATGTTCTTATGAATATGATATGCCTGATATTTCTTTTGATTACTCTTAATGAGCATTTGAGCTCACCCCTTTATATGTTTTTTTTCCCCAGGATATAAAGAATGTTTTTAGGTAAGAAAACAAAAAGGGGAAGATCTTTATGGGAGATGTTGAACATATTTCACCATTATTAGAAGATTATGTTCCGAGTTTCCAAAGACACTAAACTATTACGATCCTTTGGCGTCTGTTTTTGTTATGTATTAAGTATTCTGAAAAAGTAATGTAATGTCCATGTATGTAAATCTTTGGACCTCTACACAATGCATCCAATATACATGACTACATGAGGCCCAACTATCATTGACCCTCTAATCATAGATGTTAATTGGTCATTGGAGCAATTGTCTCTCTATTTTCTATCCGTCACGTGATAGGTATCCTGAAGGTGGGAAAACTTGTTATATGTATCCATGTCCTCATTATTATATAGAATCACATATTTCATGGATGATAGTATGATGCACTAAAAAACAGTACTGTCATTATAATATTTCTTATATAGAAAAAAATATTCATCACAAACCTCTTTACCCCACACATCAAGAATATAATCTTTCAGATTAAACAATTTCCTTTCATTGCGTAGGATTAAACAAAATCCCCATTTTCATTCTCATAAATTTTTACTGTAGATAAGGTTGTCCTTATCAGGTATGGATTATAGTGATATTTTGGAATTCATTTTTCTTATCATTTCTACAACTAGGACGAGAATTATTTTAGGACTTTATCCGATTAATTTTTATAAGAATGTATTTTTTTATTAATCTTCCACTATTTTATTGAAAACCAATCTCTATCACCATTAGATTTAGAATATCCTATTACCTGGATATTCAAGTGGAAACGATCCCTATTACCCTTCTCATCACCCCAATTTAGCTAGTCAAGCAATTTTTAGGGATTTACGTAGTCATTAAAAATCTAAATGATAATAACACATATTTCCATGAGATATTTAGTGGACTAAACAATATTGAAATCCATAAATAAAGTTATCTCAACATTTTTGTTTGGGTTACATTAATTCCTAGTTACGTAGTCCATCAATGATGTTAAATATTTTTTTCCAAACCAAAACATCATGATATAATTCTCTGATTATTGAAGTCACCCCAACTTTGGTTGGTCAATAACATTGAACTATGATTCAATTTTAACGTAAGTAGTGGAAGGTTATACCAACTGAATATATATTATTGAGGTATTTTATCACCATGAAAAAATTTCCTATTATTATATTTATTACATTCTTGTTAATATTATGTGCAATTACTTAACTGATTAACCTTGTCTTCGATATTGTTTATGCATAAGTCAATTTAGTTTAGTTACATTTTTAATGCTTGTTAATTTATTAATTTAGTTGTTTTGATAAAACATATATAATGAAATAACCATTAAACTTGAATGAAATAAACTAATAAAGTGGAATGGTCATGTGATTTTACTAATATTACGCTTTTATACTAAATGATAAAAAAATAATTTGCCTAGGGAAAAACACCTTGAACCATTCAAATTTCATGTTACAACTTTCCAATTTTACACCAATTTAGCTCTCCTGGATTGGTTTAGCGTTTACAACAATTATTAACCCCCTAAACTAGCTTGAGAGCTCAATCCTTTAAATTTTATTTTAATCACATGCAGGTGACCAAGGGATTGGTAATCGGGTTTTAAAAAAACATTGGGAACACATAATTTTATATAATAAGAGGAGGGATGGAAGGCATGAGAAAAAGTTAGTTTAATAATAAATTAAAAGCATCCAACCACATAAAAAGATATTCTCTATGCTCATGATCACCCACATTCATTAAATGAATTAAATATTTAATAAAATTATCATTCAAGAATAATAATTTTTATTTACGATAAATAAATCTTGAAACAATTAGTTATCTTATTTAATTAATAAATTATTTTATCTTAATTCTTATCTAGTTTTTTTTTTATATTTTCATCCATCATAATTTTAAAAAATTTAAAAAATTTATATAAAATTAACAGTGTACAATAATGTACCATGAATAAAACAAGCTGAGTACCCATCCAAGGTAAAAAATGTGTATTATACTCAAACACTATTTACTCAAGTGGAATATAATATACATGAATTGTAACATAATTTCATGGAATATACTATCATCTTAATGCCTACATGGAAGACATGGTATTTATGTATTATGTAATATGTTGATTCACGTAGAGATTAAAAGGTATTATTATTTATACATGATATGTAGTCCCAACATTATAAAAAATATTAATTATACATTTAATATATATATATATATATATATATAACCTATAACATGGAGTTTACTATCAAATTCATGACCAAACAGAACACATGTTGATAAGTTTTAATCAATATAATAAATTTTCTTTTTCATTTTTCTGAATCTTGTTAAAAGTTCCTAGCATTTACATTCAAGCTACACATTGTGTATTATTCTCACCTTCTATCCATGACATTTTCCTAGGGTCATGGCATGTAACAATTACCTAAAAATGGAGTAAAATGTGTATACATTGGGTACAAAGTGTGTGGTCTCTGCGTTACATAGTATATAGTCATTTATGCTATGTTGAATATACACTTCCCATTTATTAAAAAAGGACTAGACATCATGTATAGATGTTACATTATTTGTAAGAAAGATGAACATGCTCCAAGTTAACATAATCAATATGTGGTGTAATATTAAATTTAACACTTGTAATAAATTCACAGTGCTCAAAATAATTTTGAATTAATTTAGGTTTCCTTAAATGGAGATAAATTGTATGTACCTTTGGGTTATAGGGCACAAACTTTTTGGTTGTTCAGTGAGACTCCTTGGGAACTATGGATGTTGTCTTAAAATTTATATCATTCATAAAATTAATCAATTTGATTATATTTGAGAAAACTAAGAGATAGAAGATTATATCTAATGATTATAATTAAAGACAATATTAACTAGAATTGAAAACTAACATCAAATGAAAAAATCAATCAATAATATTTAAATAATTATAAATAATTATATGACTATTCTAATACAACTTAATTTATTTCGGTGTCATGAAATAATCACATGGGGCATTACCATCTCTACGTTTTTTAGGGTCGACAATTAATGTGATATATTAATGATGATAACTGTCATGATCAACATAATTTAAACAAATAACATAGAAAATAGAAAAATATTTTAACCAAAGAGGAGTATCATCACATGTTATTTATAATTAATTTATGTTATTATTATAATTACATTGAGAGGAATTATTTATTTTTTAATGGATGTGACCAAATGTCTATTTCATATTGTCATTGTTTTTCTACAATCAAGAATATATTTTCTCATATTGTGATCCACACATGTTCTAAGAATATTTAAATGTCACTATAAGAATGTATAGGTTCTATCATAGTATATTCTAATAGTTTCTTTATTAACCTTTGATTCCCTAAAAATATTTTCAAATAAGGGTTCTCTTCGATCTCTCTATACATGAGATTGGTGGTGGAGGTGAATCTTTCACCATTCTTGTGACCATTCATGTGGAGGGAACTCTCTAAGGCTTTCAGAGGATTCTCTCTAGATCACATTATGAAAAACCCAATTAATTTTCCATCTTACATAAATAATATAATTGGTTTTATATACTACTAGGGTATGTAAATAATAATTTTGCATGCACCCTTATTATTTTGATAATCCATATGGACCCTCATTTCTATAATAATAATATTATTATTACTATTTATTGACATTTCTCGGAACGAGAAAATTAAATTAAATATCATTTCTTGATTTAATTTTGAATATAAATATTATTTATGATGAGGCCATTAAAATTATTTTTTAATTCCACCACAATATTTATCAGGCCATAATTAATTAATATTTATGAAACAGAGAGATATCATTATAATATTAACCAAAAAATAAATAAATATTATATCCACTTAATTGGAATAAATATTTATCAAATATTCATCTCAAATAAGATTCTCTCAAATAACTGGTGATATAATGTATATATATGATAAATAAATCATTAATAATTATTAAACCACATGAAGGAATAATATTTATTCAACTTGTTAAATAATATTTAATATTATTATTTGGCTGATATTCTTGATACACTTACTGTGTGACCCTCTAAGACTATTTCTCAGTGGTATTATGTGAATTATCCCAAAGTTCATGGCTAGTGTCTAGAAATATTCCAAGGAAATCCTAGATGATGAAGTTAATTTAATAATGTAATAAATCCTAATAAGTATTCTTATTGTGTAGTGTAATACTTTTATCATGATATCTCTAATACAGAAGGATTAATTCTTGTGAAGTCAACTTATGTGAATGATGTATCATTATTTGAATTTATTTAAATCAAACTATCATATAGAACACCATGGCTATGGATTTGTTTATGCTCTATCATTTAGATCAATGGGATTTATATATCTTCTTACATTAAATAATATAATATTAAAATTCTTTCTCATAATATAAATTAATGAAATATTACATTTGATGCATTTTTTGGTAGTTCCTTGAAACATGTGTTCTTTTGTAAGAATCACTACTTATAGGCGGTTTCCATTGGATTTATTCATGGAACGGGAAAAATCCAAAAGTTCTTTGTCCAAAAGGGACCAACATTCCAAAGTAAGATGTTCGTTATGTTTGAACTTTATGATATATAAGAACATGCATTGGTCAAGAGGTTGGGAGGTCAGTCTCATCACACGCTTTTGGGGGAATTATTTTCTACTCAGGGACTATAAATTTAAGATATTTTCATGACTCCTTATCAATTCACCATGTATAACATAATTTTCCCTTGAAATTTTCAATCACTTATTAACATGTGTGAAATATAGAATCACCCATATGTATTCAAGGTTCTTCATTAATGGTGACATCCATATGTATTTGAGGTTCGTCCTCAATGGTATCCTATCATATACAATTTAGATATTTTTTTAATCATTGTTATGATGTTACTAGATTTGTATGCCACTTATTGGGGCACTCGAGAAATTATTATCTTCTAAGGAGATTAAGGATTTTTTAGATATTTGTATCGTACCCATAAAATTGGCTACCCACACATCCTTCTGAATGGAATTAGAACCACCATAGTTCGCTTCTGCTTAACGGGACACATCATACCATTTAAGGTAATGTGATAAATACCAAATCATACAGTTTAATTTCATGTGGTAATAACATCTAAGAGAAAGGTTGTTAGTCAATGTTTGGTGTGGTACATATACAAAAGAGGACCGAGGAACATGGAAAGGATATGGTTTTACAAGTCAAATTAGACCATGTTATGAATATGGCCCAGGTATATTAGGTTTGATTTTAATTGTTGGGTTTGAACCACAATGAGGTTTATTATGTATCCCATTTGGATGGGAATCAAATCCCATGTAGTTCAATAATACTCATAAGAGAGTATTGTCTTTTGAGAGAAAAGGGTTTGGGATTAGTTCTTAAAAATGATTCCTTGGTAATTAGGGGTTTTAATTTGGGGATTACTTATATCGAAAATTCTCATATTAAGGGAATTAGGATTGGATTCTTGAAGAGGATATCCAATCACCTCAGGCCCTTATAAGGCTTCCTATGTATCCTGGTTTGAACATGAATTAGAGTTCATGCACTTCATGTTTTTTTGGTGAAAAGGTTGTCATCATGAAAAAATCTCTAATCACATGTAGGTCATGCTCTGTGTGATAAACAAGAGAATGTCATAGATTCAACGAAGGCACCCAAACATTTCAAACATAACTAATGGAAGAGGGTGCACCTAAGGCGGTGAGGTTGTATGAGGTTGAGTTTACCGAAGAAGAGGGCAAGGCAATGAACATTCCATATTTTTAATTTAAATTGGACAAGAGTCCAATGAAATGATAGAGTGAAGGTGAAGGAAGTAGAGAGGAGATATACTACAATCTCCAACTTCAAAGGTCATGGGAATACACCAGGATGGTTTCCCTAGTGGATCTCGATAGGGGAGGGAGACTTCTCCTTTGCGTGAAACGAGAAGCAATTGTGAACTATGCCTTCCCAACTAGATTCCTAATGATCTTGGTCATAGAGATGAAAAGGGGAGGACAGAACCCAAACTCCAATCCTCTAAACTGGGAACTCCCCAACACTTTTCCTGGGAGAATGGTCCATGTGAATGTGTATATATACACCCAGAGACACTTCATGAATCCAAACCCCATTTTGAATCAAATAAGAAAATCCTCAGACTGTGGATATACAAACCCAGATAGGATACACACAAATATGCCTTTCCCAAAGGGTTGATAAGTTTTAGGTTTTGGGGGAGGCTGCAACATAGTCCCTTTCAGATATAAGAATCAAGGTAATATATACCCTACCATGAGTATCTTTAAAGAGGGTAAGTAAGATAATATGTAGGACTTTTAAAAAACTCTGATGCATAGGCACCCTGTGTAGGTATTCCACATAGGTACCCTAAGTAGGTAAGTCGTGTAGCTCTACCATGCAGGTGGGCCGCATAGGCCATTATGATGACTAAAAAGTGCCTCACATTGGTGAACCAATCCTATGTGAGCTTTAAATTGTGAAAGACTATAAAAACATTCATACCTCATCTAATTATCTCTTCTCATAGGTTTTTAGAGATCTGCATGAGTCAATTGGAGGGATCTATATGAAAGAGCAACGTAATGGGAGCTTCAAGAAGCCCTTCCACTTTTTTAGTACCTGAAATGGGAGCCCAATGGTCCTATTTATAGGAAAGGATAGGTGCTAGTCAAAGTAAATTTTCCCACATAGTTCATTTATGTATGTTCTCTATGCAGGTATTCCACATAGGGGTACAAAAAGTATACTACTTTGTAGGTATGCCACACAGGTCTTCCACACAGGTCTGCCACATATGTCTTTTGAGACTTTTTTTGTCCTTTTAATGATTCGAACCTTGTCTTGGGATTTTGAAATATCCAGGTCTATCTTCATAGTCTTCATTAATCATATGTAGTGTCCACAGAATCCCCCCCCCCCGTAGGATTGGATCGGATTAGAAAGAGGGTTGAGAGCTGAGGTAAAATTTCAAGGAAAAGACTTGATTAATTGTTGAACCATGTAGGTTTTTCATAGAGCTACTTTACATTGGTGTTCCACGTAGCATTTTCACATAGGCGTGTTGTAGGTATACGAGGCTGGCTATAAATAGGTAGAATCCTTTGTGATTTTCTTCATCCGCTCTTCCAAATTTTTCAACTCATGTTGTGTAGCCATTTCTTCTAGCCTCAACTTGTTGAGCTTTTGTATTGTCTCCTTGAAATTTTTCAATGTTAAAATACATTTAGTGATGTATTTATGTTTAAGGACTTTGTTAAAGTTGTTTCACTAGGACCCTTATTGAAGGACCTACGTGAATGACCTCTTCGAAGGACCTACGCGACAAACCTTGAAGAATGAACTATGAAAAAAGTTTCCTTTGATAAATTTTCAAATTCATTTCAGTAGAAATTTTGAACTTTCTGAAGTCAAAATTCCAACCAAATAGGGGGTTTTTGGTAATTCATTTTTAGGAAATGTCTCATTTTATCTCCCCTTTTTATGAAGCTAAGGCTACTCAAAATGAGATGATGAATATCATCATACCAGGTTATTATGACGTTGTTGATTGTACTATTCATGCACTATGGAAAGAATTAATTCCATATCAATGTAAATACCCACAATTTCATTACCAACCACTGTATGGGCATGGGATTTTACAAGATTCCCATATTCTATATATTAAGAAATAATTCCATAACAATTGGGTTCTTTAATATGAAAATTGTCACTCCATGAATATTACATTGTGGGGTATGCCGGTTCATTAGGGAACAATCCCTATTAGTTGCATCCTACTTCATAGTGGTTGTACTACTGATTTGAAAGATCATGATGTTGATTCCACCATTCGGGATTCTCAAGCAGACCAATCTAATGGTTGGAAGGGTGACTGAGATCTTAGTTCTAGAGGAGGTGTGAAACTTGAATAGATGTGAGAATTTTGGGTGCGCCAGACTTGTGCAGAATTCGGGAAAGAGCTATCAGATGTTTATATTTATGACTCATTCAGGATGGGACAATCTTATGTTTATAAAAATGATTTCATTCATTAATTGCTGAGTTGATGGAGTCTGAAAATGAATTCATTAAATTTGACGCATGATGAAGGTGGAATTAGTTTATTGGATGCATACCAAATAGTGGGGGTTCCCATTCTCAGGGAAATATATGATGAGTTTATTCCATCAGCTGCAACATGTGGTGATGTTTCTAGATCACCACCGTTGGCTAATGAATTATTTAAAATAGCAAATAAATTACCAAAATAAAAGAAATTTATTCAAAAAATAGTGTGGATTGAATCTTTTTAAGAACCAATGATATTTAAAGGTCCCACGTATGGATGTCCTATTGTTATTTCCTCTATAGATAACTGGGGAAGTTATGACATATAATGAACTACTTTGGAGAGAGAAGACTATAAGAACTAGGTCTATAAAGTCAAATCGGATATTGATACAAATATATGCTTGTCCACCTTCCTTGTAATGTGTCTATTCTTTTACATTCATCCAGTTTGTGAGTCCAGAGGCGATGTAAGACCAGGGACTTTTGAAATCGTAGCTAAATTGGTAGATGGGAACTATAATTGGTTAGAAGCTCATGTATGAACATGAATATACTATTCCCTACTGCATTTATACATTGGTAAGGCTCCATTTATAATTTCAGGGCCATTCTTAGTGTTGTGGGGTTAGATTGGGGAATACATTTCTTCATACTTAGTGTTAAATTTTGTTAGAGTCGCTAATGGTTGATTAAGTCCATTTTAATCGAACATTTATGGAATTCGGCCTCAGAATTTGAGACTTGATGTAGTTCTAAAGGCATTGGATTCCTTAGAAGAGTAAAACTTCTTTCCTTTTTGTAACCCATGAACTGGAAGATTTATTGATGATGGTGAAGAAGAAAATTATGATATGAGGTCTTACATGATAGAATTTAGGGATATTGTATTGTTGACAAGGATTGATGGTGAAATTTTCTATGAGTATTACATATTATATACATTTTATCATTAGTTCATATTTCTTAAATAATTAAACACTTTTCCACCCACATATGTTAGAGATGAGAATCACCTAACGGTTGAAAGACAATTGTCGATTCTATTGGTTTTAGAGACATCCAATCTATAAATTACATTACTTCATTCATATGAACATTTGGATTTGAAGCTGGATATGCCAAAGTGTGGGATTCTTCATATCATCAATGGACATTAAACAAAGAAATATATCGTGTGGTAGCTACAATGACTATTATGTGTGGAAATAATTGTATGAAGTCTGAGGCCAGAGATGATGAATAAGTTTTAGAGGATTCATAGCCATAAAAACATCTTCACTTGAGTTACACCCAGAAGACTAGCACTAGAGAAGAAATACCTCTGATGCTAAGGCGATGCAGCTACCTCCATCAACAGGAGAATTCTATTCCATCTGTTAACCTTTCTAAAGAAGAAGGGTGTCCTGAAGAGGCTCACCAGTCAGAAGGTGTTGAAATTCCTCCATAACCAACCATACCATGATCAAGTTATATTCAACCTTCAGCCATTAACTTTTGGGAAATAATGACCCGTGAACATAGGGATGCATGGCATTCCTCCAACATGGAATTTTAGTACCAGATGTGGGTGACCTTAAGAAACCTTTTAATTGTAATCTGAATAATAACATGGATGAAGTACAACAGTTTAATATAGACATGGAGGATTTAAAATATGCCACTGATGAACTAAACCTAGCCTTTAAAAGTGTATCCCATATAATGGTCTTAATAATACACTAAGGTGTAATTATTGACCTGAAAGAGGAATGAGATATTTTTGTTAATACTAGGAATGTATTTTTCTTTTATTTTATCTCAATTCTACATTACTATTCATTATCATTAATATTTATGAAATGCATTTTATATCTTGAATGTAGGGAAAAAACCCCGTATAGGTTCTTGGATCACCAGGTTATGGGTCTATAGGTTCTCCCATCGATGCATCAAATTATCCTCCAAGGTCTCCAATACATTCTCTAGGTGTGAGGATCATGACTGGGGTAATATAGAAAGATAATCCTCATCCATTACCTCAGGTTTACCTTCCCAAGAAGAGTGTTTTGATTTCTCCTCAAGCTTATGAATGGAAATGAAAGAGAGTGATGAGATTAGTTTGCGGTGTTATCCAAAGTAGTATGTATTTATACTATCCTCAGGGCATTATAATTTTCTTGACACACTCTAGTAATCACATTTATCCTCTTGGAGGATCTACATCTCTCTTCTCTCTCAAGTGATTAAGAGCTGATTCTTCAAGACCAGAAGAGAAAACCCCAAGAAAACCCCAGATTCATGTTGATTGATTTGCTACCTTAATAGAAAAACAAAAAAAAGATTCAATTATACCCACTCCTGACTCTTTTTAGAGAGAGAATATCCAGGGTATTATCAAATACATTCCCAGTCTATATTAAATGCTTTGCTAATATTATTATTATCAAAATATTATAGATCAGTTTCCTTTTCCAATGGATCTGAAAATAATCAAAACAGATATTCCTATTGAATCAAGAGGATGGAATGAAGACCAATGGTAGTATTAAGTCAATACTGATATTGATCCAAACCTGACAAGATCTGATGATGTTGTACTAATTGAAGAACCAACAGATAATAACGTTGTTGGAGACAATTCGGTCATCAACCAACATTTTATAGATACCATAAATGGAATGGATTGTCACATACATTAAATATTTCTAAGTAATTTTTCATTTAATTTACATTCTTGCTTTATTTTGGGGGTTTTCCATGCATTTTTTAAGGAAATGGTGGAATTTCAAAATTTTGGCCAACCTGAGTGCCCGTTTCCAGTTTTAAAAAATAAATTTTGTTTCCTTAATAACTCATTTTTTAATCTTTTTCACCCATTAAACTTCCAAAATGACCATAATTTTACTATAAAAACCACCAATAAAATATTTCTCCCTTAAAAATTCATTAGCATCTTGCATTTGGGTGATAAAACTAGGTATTGGGCCAATCCGAAAGCCCATTTCGAGTTTTAAAATGTTTTTTAAATTCTTTTATAAAATATTAATTTTTTTTCATTTTTGAATTATTCCACCTCTCGAATGTTCCCACCAAACCCAGACCCACCCACATATTCGTTTTTCCCTTTTACAGCAAAGACTCATTGCAAATTAGGGCCGAATTCTCGATCTGTAAAAAAACAACTAGATTTCTCAAGTAAGTTGGTTCTCTTCCTTCCTCCTCCCTTTTAATTTGGGTTTCTTATTTTTTTTATTGAATCCAAAAATATCCAAAAGATAGGGATTCGTACCTAGGGTTTTATTTTTTATTTTCGTGGTCCAATACTCTAGTTTTAGGTTCAATCATACTCCCTTGTGGTGCGGAAGAGGTGCTGTTGATGTGACGCACAAGGATTTGGGGGTTTTGACTCTTTTGGTAGGTGATTTCAAATGTAGGTATTGTAGAATGAGTTGGAATGCTGTATTTCGGTTTCCATTTGGTTCTTCCTTCATTATTTTTGTTGAAAAAATTTATTTGGGTAGCATTTTTAAAGCGGTTGATTTTTAAGTGCCATTTTTTTTTGAAAATGGGTGTTTTACATGTGCAACCCATTTTGTGCCTCTTTGTGTTGTTTTATAATTCATGGATTGGATTTATAAAAAAAAATGGATGCAGAAATTTCTAGTTTGGTATAAGATTTGTCTCCATTATGTTTTAAATGTATGATTTTAGATGAATATAATGTCCAAAATTTGATTACTTTTCTTGAAATTGTTCTATGGAAATTATAAATGTTTTATTAGGTTATATAAAAGGTGCAAAGAATGTGTAGCTATTGTTTTGAATGTGTGTGACGAGAACTGATATTTATATGTGAATGTTTATTTTGGTAGAATGTGGTAACTATTTGAGCACATGACGGGAAACCTGGGTAACTAGGTGGGTTAACGTTTACTAGTACCCTAGTGAATAGAGAGGTTTTGACCATGGTTCACTTAGCAAGTCTAGCATGGATAACACTAACAAAACTATAATGGATATGATTGGAGACCACTAGGTTATGGGTATTATCTCTACTAGTGGCTAGTGCACAAGAATGAATTTTATATTGGTTACTTTCACCGAGGTATGACGTACTTGGAGATCAAAACTAACTAGTACCTAGGGGTGTTCCTATGCTTGGTGATCGTGGCCTTTTTAGCATTTATTCTTTTCTTTATGGTATTTTGGGATGTAAAAACCATTAGCTTGCATGTTTCATTCAAATTCACTCATTCTTTAAAGTCATCCCCATTGAAAAATATTTTCTTTTCAAAGTTTCACTTTTAGAAATAAATGTTACCATTTTTGTTTATAAATCTTGCATGCTTTTTATTTTATAATGACTATCACATGGAATTATTTGGTGATATCTTATTGGGAATAGTCTCACACCCTACTTACACCTTTGGGTGTAAGTAGACTTGATCATGTTTGACACGGGAAAAGGCAAGGCCTTGGGCGATGGCGGTTCGGGTTGCTAGTTTATCTCAATGGTGTGCTGTTGCGGAGATGGTTCGTGGGTGATGACCCCTTGTCGTGTGGAGTCTCTTGGGATATTTTTTTTCTGCTACTTTTATACACCTTTGGACCTCTTGTGTTTTGTTTAAACCCTTATACTCAGTTCTGAATTTTTATTAAGTCGTGTTTGGCATAATTTTTTAGATTTGGTTTGTTGTTTGTTTTTGGATATTTTATGAATCAAAACTCATGTAAATCATTCCCAAATGAATTTTTATGATTCCTGAGCACTTGTGACAGCCCATGGGAATATGGAATTCCCTTAGGGTCTTTCCATGATCTGGTTTTGGTGCCGGTTTGATGTTGACCAGATTCGGTTCGTGACAAAATGGTATTCGAGGAGGTCAATGTTTTTGGGTTAAATTTCTATTTTGGGATGAGTAAGGATATAAAGGAAATAGGAATATCATGGCTCAAGGTTTTGGTTATGAGTAGGGTTCCTAGCCATCACCTCTAATGGAAGACCTTGAGTCACCAGAGGATGTTGGAACTTACGGATTGACTTCACTTCCAGGTGAGACGTGTAGGCTGCAAACCACATGTGGACATCAGGAAGATCTAGAGTAGTTGCTTATTTTATTACTAAAATGTGTTTAGTTTATTTATATTTGATGTATTTTATAATAATTTTCAGAATTTTGGTATTGATTATTGTTTTGTGACTGTTTCATTTTGTAGCAACATGCCTCCCCGAAAAGCTCTAAAGCACCCACAGGAGGAAGCTGTAGAGAGTTCTCCAACACCGATTGATCAGAGGCTTATGGAGGTTGTGGTTCGGGTTATCCATGATTTGGGATAGGTACCAGCTCCTACTCCTATTTATATTATGACAGAAGAGACATGTCCTAGAAAAGATAAAGCACAAGAGTTTTTGAAAAACAATATGTTTACCTTCCGAGGTAGCTCAGAACCCCATGAAGAAAAAGAATGGCTCGAGAAGATCGAGCGTATGTTTGAGTTCATAAAAAACCCGATGAGATCATGGTGAAGTGTGACTCATTTATGTTGGAGGGTCCCATCCGTAAGTGGTGGGAGTTAGTGCTTCAGGCTGGGAAGAATGAGCAGATGCACTGGGGAGATTTCAAGGTTGTATTCAATGAACAGTACTGCCTTGAGGTGTTGTCTTATGCTAGGTCTAGAGTGTTCATAGAACTTGTTCAGGGGAATATATCTGTGATGGAGTATGAAAACTGTTTTTCTGAGTTTGTTTGGTATCTCCAGAAATTGTCTCTAATGAGAAGGTGAAGTCCCAAGGGTTTGAGAAAGGCTTGCGACAAAAGATATAATCCCAGGTGTTCTTGTTTAAGCTGAGGACCTATGCTGAGGTTATTGATTGGGAGTGCATGGTGGAGATTTATAGGAAAGGAAGGTCTAGTTTCTATGGTTTAGTATTATCAGTGGGAAGTAGTAGCTCCTCATAGAAGAAAAGGAAGTGGGAGGATCATGTGAAGAAAGGAGGAGGCAGTTCAGGGCACTTTTCGAGGTATTTTTCGTCAGCGGATTCTGATGTGAGATCGGCCATGTGCCACCAGTGTACGAAGCCTGGGCACATCCGTCCATCATGACCTCATCCTCCTAAGACATGTTTCCAGTGTGGAGGTAAGGGACACGTGCAACGCTTTTGTGGGATAGCGCATCCACTTCAAAGTGGGGCAGGATCAATGGCTCCCAAAGGAGTGACAGCATAGTCTGAACCATCGAGGACTGAGGGATCTTGATTTGGAAGTCGTGGTGGTTGGGCTAGGTCATATTTTGGGCAGAGCCAGTTCAGGGTAAAGCCAAGACTAGCGGTCATCTTCAGGCAGAGACCAGACATCTCCATGCGGTGGATCAGGCACCAACATGATCAGAGGCTGGACTGTCGACAGTTCGTGGTACCGTTTGGATTTCTTATTCTATAGTTGTTGATATTTTTGATATCGGTGCCTTTGTTTCATTTATTTCTTCCCGTTTTGTGGACATGATGACTTTTACAATAGATTTTATGTCTTTTACGATTGATTTGGTGACACTGCTAGGAAAGAAGAAGGAGTAGGGTCTCAGGTGCCCGTCGTGTGAGCTTTCTGTGTCAAGGGTTGAGATGGAGTGGGACATTTTGGTCTTAGATATGGTTATTTTTGATGTTATACTTAGGCTGGATTGGCTAGTACACTTCTAGGCACACATGGATTGCTAGATACGACATGTGAGTCTCACAGCACATGATGGGAATCATCAGGTTTTTCGTGGAGAATGGGATCCTCGGTCAGGTCACGTTGGGACTCCACTCCAAATGTTGGGAAGTGTTATCCCCCATTTATCATCATTTGTTCTATAGTATGGTATTTCCCCTGAAGGTCACTACCTCATCTAGTGAATGAGTTTCTGGATGTATTCCCGGATGATTTTTTAGGTTTTCCCCCAGAGTGGGATGTGGAGTTTTCGATTTATTTGGCGCTAGGAACACAACCGATATATCTTCCCTCTTATTTCATGGCCCCCACCAAGCTAAGGGAATGAATGATATAGCTAGAATACATAGAATACAAAGTATTCATTCACTCAAGTGTCTCTCCTTAGGCCACTTCTATGTTGTTCGCAAAAAAGGGTGATGGATCCCTCCGGTTGTGCATTGACTACCAGAAGCTGAATAAGGTAAAAATTAAAGACAAATACCATTTTCCTAGAATAGATGAATTGTATGATCAATTGAATGGGGAAACGTGGTTCTCAAATATAGACCTGTGTTCATGGTATCATCAACATCAGGTGAATGAGTCAGATATCCCAAAGATTGCCTTTCGAAGCAGGTATGACCACTTTGAGTATTTGGCCATGACCTTCGGATTGACCAATGATCTAGTCGTATTTATGGAACTCATGATAAGGGTGTTTCATAATTATCTTGATTCCCTTGTTATGGTGTTTGTGGATAACATTCTGGTATACTCTAGCTCTGAGAAGGAACACGAACATCACTTGAGGATTGTTTTGGGTATATTACGGGATCACCGCCTCTATGAAAAGTTGTCAAATTTACTTTGTGGATTAGGGAGGTGAGATTTTTGTGGCATGTGATATCAGAGAATGGAGTTTTAATGGACCCTAATAAAATTAGTGTGGTCATGTCGTGGGAGAAACGGATGAATGTGTTTGTGATCAATAGATTCCTTGGCCTGGCTGGTTATTACAGGTGATTCATTCAAGATTTCTCTCATCATGAATCACCGATGACCGAACTCACCCAGAAAGGGGTGAAATTTGTATGGGGTCCAGAATGTCAGGCATTATTCGAGGAGCATAAGTGGTGGTTGACTACCGCCCCCATGCTAATTTATCTATAGGATGGAAACAGATATGTGGTCTATTTTGATGCTTTAGGTATGAGACATGGGTGTGTGCTTATACAGGATGATCATGTGGTGGCATATGTCTCTCTCCAACTCTGAAAACATGAAAAGAACTCCCCCACTCATGACTTGGAGTTGGTAGATGTGATTCATGGTTTGAATACTTGGCGTCACAACCTCTTTGGGGAGATGTTTCTGGTCTACTATGATCACAAAAGCATAGCTTATATCTTCTCGTAGAAGGACCTCAACATGAGGCAGCGTCACTGGATCTAGTACTTCCAGGGGTTTGACATTGAAATTTTATATAACCTAGGTAAGGGAAATGTGGTGTCCGACGCTTTGAGTAGAAGAGTTCTAGTTTAGGCATTGAGGAAGTCTAGTGATTAGTGGAAATTGATGGGGATATTTTCTCATTTGCATGTGGAGACCAGGGAACACAGTAGAGGGGAATTCATGGGGAGCGTCTAGTTGACTTCTTATCTGTTGGAGTTTATTCAGCAGGAACATACCAGTGATGAGCTTTTCCAGTGATTGAGACAGATTCCTGATAGTGGGGAGACATCTTCTGATTGGTCTTCTTCCCCCGATGGTATCTTGTGTTTCAAGGGTCATTCAGTTGTGCCTCTATCTATGAGGAAGGTTGTAATGCAGGATAGCCACCAGTCACAGTGGGCCCTCCACCTCGGTGCCACCAAAATGTACTATGATGTTCTTCGATAGTTCTGGTGTCCAGGTATGACATGAGACATTGCTGAATTTGTATTAAGATGCTATACTTGTCAGCAGGTGAAAGCAGAACATCATAAGCCCTCTGGTTTGCATCAGCCATTACACATTCTTACCTGGAAGTGGGATGAGGTTTCCCTAGATTTCATTTTTGGATAACCTCATACACCTTGAGGTAAGAATGCTATTTTGTTGGTGATTGATCGTCTGACCAAATCAGCCCACTTCATTCCTATCAGAGATACAATTAAAGTTGATGATTTGGGCCAGTTGCATATTTTGGAGGTTGTAAGGCTTCATGGGGTGCCATCAGTAGTTTTCTTAGATAGAGAACCCCGCTTTACCTCTCGTTTTGGGGCGTCCTTCAGAAGGTTTGGGTTCCAAATTAAGATCAGCACAACATACCATCCTCAGAAAGATGGTTAGACAGAGCGGGAAAATCAGATACTGGAAGACATGCATCGTGCATGTGTCTTGGACTTTTGTGGTTTGTGGGATAGCCATTTGGGATTGGTCTATTTTTCTTGTAATAATATCTACCAATCCTCTATTCGAATGTCTCAATTTGAGACACTCTACATCGGCCTTGCCGGTCCCCTCTGTGTTGGGATAAGGTAGGTGAGACATCACTGTTGGGAACAAGTCTTGTGAAAGAGAAATCCGAGAAGGTTGACTTGATCAAGAATAATTTATTGATAGCTCAAAGTCACCAGAAATCATATTCTGATAAGAGGAGTTGAGATCTAGTGTTTTTTGTGGGTGATAGGGTATTTCCGAAAGTGGGCCCTCGTCGGGGTCACCGCTGCTTGGGGAAGCAGGGAAAGTTGACATGAAGTTATGTCGGACCATTTGAGATTACTAAGCATATTGGTAAGGTTTCATATAGGTTGTATTTTCCTTCTCAGTTGAAATCCATCCATGATGTTTTCCACGTCTCCCATTTGAAGAAATACAACTAGGATCTGTCCCTTATGCTGAATTGGGAGGAGTTGGATATTGAGCCTGATTTATCAGTTTTTGAGTGGCCAGTGTGAATAGTGGACATCCAAGAGAAGGTGCATAGGGGAAAGTCTATTCCACTGGTCTGAGTTCTTTGGAAGCATTGGAGTGATACACACGAGACATGGGAGCGAAAGTCATGGGTTGAGGAAGAGTACATGAACCTGTTTTCCGATCAAGAACCGAGTTGAAATTTCGGTGTCGAAACTCCTTCATGATGGGGGAAATTGTCACATAAATGACATATGTTAAAGTTATTTTTCCTTTAAATTGCATTCTTTCTTTTTGGGGGGGGGGGTTTACATTCATTTTTGAAGGAAATGGTGGGTTTTCAATATTTGGGCCAACCCGAGAGCCCGTTTCCGGTTTTAAAAAATAAATTTTGATTCTTTAATAAGTCATTATTTTTTCAACCTTTTTCACCCATTAAAGTTCCAAAATTAACTTCAATTAACTATTCAAACCACCAAGGAAATTTGGGACCCTTAAAAAATCATTAGCATCTTGGATTTGGGTGATCAAATTAGGTATCAGGACAACCCGAAAGCCCATTTCCAGTTTTAAAATATTTTTTTATTATTTCATAAAATATTCATTTTTTATACTTATGGTGATTCCACCTCTAACATGTTTCCAATGATCCTACACGCACCCCCATATTCGTTTTCGCCTCTTTGAAGATCAGACTCATCGCAAATTATGGCCGAATTGCTTGATCTCTAAACAACGTCCAGATTTCTCAAGTAAGTTGGTTCTCTTCCTTCCTCCTCCATTTTTCTAAGGGTTTCTTCTTTTTTTTTGAATCCCCAACTATCCAAGAGCTGGGGAATCGAACCAAGGGTTTTTGTTTTGAGTTTCCTATTCCAATCCTCTGGTTTTTGGTTCAATCTTACTCCCTTGTGGTGCGGCGGAGGTGCGGTAGAAGTGATGCAGAAGGATTTGGGGGGTTTGACTCTTTTGGTTGGTGACTTCATATGTAGGTATTGTAGAATGAGTTGTATTTATATATTTCTATTTCCATTATGTTCCTACTTCATTATTTTGATTGCAAAAATTTATTTTGGTATCTTTTTCAAAGCGGTTTATTTTTACGTGCCAATTTTGTGTGAAAATATGTGTTTTACATGTGCAACCCATGTTGTGCCTCTTGGTGTTGTTTTATAATTCATGGATAGGATTTATAAAAATGTTTTGATGCTGAAATTCCATGTTTGGTATAATATTTGTCTCCATTAGGTTTTAAATGTGGGATTCTAGATGAATTTAATGTGCAAAATTTGATTACTTTTCTCGAAATTGGTTTATGGAAATTATAAGTGGTTTTTTGAGTCATATAAAAGGTGAAAAGAATGTGTAGCTACTGTTTTCAATGTGTGTGACCCAAACTGATATTTATATTTGAAAATTGATTTTGGTATCATTTGGTAACTATTTTAGCACAAGATGGGATACTCGGGTAACTAGGTGGGATAACGTGTACTAGTACGCTAGTGAACGGAGGGGTTTTGACCATGGTTCACATAGAAAGTATGACATGGATAACACTAAAAAACTATAATGGAGATTATTGGAGACCACTAGGTTATGGGTATTCTCCCAACTACTGGCTTATGCAGGAGAACGAATTTTATTACGGTTACTTTCACCGAGGTACGAGGTACTTGGGGCTCACAACTAACAAGTACCTAGGGGTGTTCCTATGCTTGGTGCTCATGGAATTTTTGGCATTTATCCTTTCAATATAGTATTTTTGGATGTAAAAACCAATATATTGAATTTTTTATTCAAATTCACTCATTCTTTAATGTTATCCCCATTGAAAGATATTTTCTTTTCAAAGTTTCACTTTTAGAAATAAATGCTACCATTTTCTGTTTATCACTCTTACAAGCTTTTTATTTTATGAGGAATATCACTTAGAATCCATAGGTGATATCTTATTGGGATTAGTCTCACACCCTTCTTACACCTTTGGTTGTATGTACACTTGATCATGTTTGACACAGGGAAAGGAAAGGCCTTGGGCGATGACAGTTCGAGTTGTGAGTTTCTCTCAATGGTGCGGTGTTGGGGAGACGGCTCATGGGTGATGACCCCTTGTCATGTGGAGTCTCATGGCATATTTTTTCTGCTACTTTTATACACCATTGGACCTTTTGTGTCTTGTTTAAACCCTTATAATCAGTTCTGAATTTTTATTATGTCTTTCTTGGCATAATTTTTCATATTTGGTTTTTTGTTTGTTTTTGGTTATTTTATGAATCCAAACTCAGGTAAATCATTCCCAAATGAATTTTTATGATACTCAGGAACTTTTTCCAGCCCGTGGGGATAGGGAATGCCCTTTGGTTATTTCCATGAGCTGGTTTAGGTTCCGTTGTGATGGAGACCAGATTCTATTCGTGACTTTAAACAAATGTATTCATATCTGGGTTGGTTAAGAATTGTTTACCAAGAAAATTTCATATTCTAATTATTGATTGTTTTTTTATGTTTTATGCTTTCATAAACTTTTAAATCGTTAGTAAAGAAGTTTTTTTGATACCCGGGAACTTGTGCCTGCCCGTGCGGATAGGGAACTCCCTTTGGGCCTTTCCATGGGCCGGGTTTGGTGCCGTTAATGGTGGCGACCAGATGCGGTTCGTGACATGGATGTTATAACATTCCATGTTGTATATGCTGAGATAATGGAATCCCTTAATATAACAATTGAAATTCTAGGTTCCATAAAGGAGTTTGTATATTTTCATGAAGAATTAGAAGGGTGTAAGTTCTCATTATTGCATTCTCCATATATAAATTTTCTTCTTTTAATTGATACATGGCATCAATGATCTCCTTTTGCAGATTTTTATGTATAAAATTTTTCAAAGGCTCTTCAGGAGTGGGGAATTCCATTATATCCTTCTACTACTAAATTTAGATAAATTCCTACTACGGACCCCCCATTGAGAGATGTTCTAAATCCTTCAATTATGACAACATGGAAAACAAGATATAATGGCCCTTCTCATGAAACATATGCTAAAAATGCTAAAGTTGAGAATAATACGGATGAATCCAATCAAGTGGTGGACTTTCTTATTGAGTAAATGTTATCAGCTTTCTGGACCAAACTCTATTTCTTCCATTTTTTCCAAAACTGAGAATGATCTTGATTTATTATTTAGGGATATGAGCTCCCACGGTTTGATTAGAAGGTGAAGCTTCCGTGTTGGCTCAGGCATCAGCCGAACGTTATGCTTCTACTATTCTAAGAGAATATGAACAAGGAAACTCTTTAATTGATCTATTTCCAGAGTACATTTTACCCCATTGTAGTGACTCATATTCATACATAGAGAATCAATATTCTCATGGAATGGAACGTAAGAAGACATAAAGAAAAATATGGAGCATAATTAATTAGAAGCCTTTGGATGATATATTGTCCCATTTCAGCAAACTTGCATCATTATTCTGTTTATTGGGATTTAGTGGACATAATTATCGACCAGTCTATGATGCAATGAAAGATACTATTCACCAACGGAGAAGAAACATATCATGAATTTTTTTAATGGCTAAACGAATTATTAATATTTAGACCATACAAGCAACTGTAACTGATGTAGAGGCAGATCATAGCAATATTTCAATCAAAATCCACCAAATATACAAGAATTAGTGACGGAATTGGTATATCTTGAACAAAAAATAGATTTTGTTCATAAAAAATTCAAGCAACTGAACCATACATACAGAGAAACACAATTAGATGGGATAACTTCCATTTCAACTACTAATGAAGAACTTCATCAAGCTAAGGAGGATGGAGTTTCACAACTATTTCAACTTCAACAGACGTTTGATAGGGCTCATGAGGCCATTCAAAAAATTATGATTCATATTGAGAGTTTATTTTGAAACTTGATAGAGAGGACCCATTTTTTGGATATCCCTCTGATTTCATATGAGTGAAAGAAATTTTGTCCCCAATCATATATGTCATCATTTTTTCTTTCTGTGATTTCAATAATAAAGGTAATGATGATGAAAAATATCTTTAAACAATAAACCTTAATGTCAAATAAACATGATCACAATACAAGAACAGGGGTGCTCAAAATTTTATTATTAAGCTAATGGGCCTAATGACCATAGTTTGATTTTTACTAGGGTTATATGGAAAACCACAAAAACTTTGTATATTTTCACTTTGTATTGCTAAATATTACCAAAACCATACAAAAATGTACATTTAGTGAGTTGGGACTTAATTTTTGTCTAGAGTTCCCTTTGCAGGATCCAAATCTGGTGAGTATCATGTCTCTTGTTGTTGGTAGTTTAGATTCATCCATGTTGGACTATAAAGGTCTAGTGTATAAGGCGAATAGTTTTGACCATAAATTTTGAAATTAAATCCCAATCAAGACTTAGTATCTATAAATTGCTCAAATATTATTTAAATGTTTCCATGGGGAATATTAAGTCATAATTTTTCTGGTCACTAAATCAAAAACATGTATCAACATAAAAGAATTATCTTCCAAGAAAAAAGTTACCATTATATGAAAAAATTATTATGGGGGTTGTGTTATGAAGGGACTATAAGGGCATATTCTACAAAGCCAAATAGTGGCATCTTTTTACTAATAGTCTTGTATAGTAGGAAAATTTTATGTAAGGCCTTTGGGGGAATGTACTACATATTCAAACAAAATTACTCTTAGTAATTTAACATTTTACTGTGGATAAAAAAGGGAAAATAAGACTGTGGTGACACAAGACCACAGTGGGTGGTTTTTCCAAGGAATGGGATTTTAAAAATAATGGGTTATATATGATAACATATTTCATGAATAGTAAAAACACTACTATACAAATTTTGTGTATGAATAATGGTTAAACATCATCAGAAAAGAGAATTTATGATATCACGATATACAGTTTTAAGTCACGTGGTGATGATATTCTACTATGTTTCTTTATGTAATTCCATGAGGAAATTGTACTATGTAGTATGAAGTCATGTAGTAAGTAAATTGAGTTGATTTAATGTAAGTTCTTTATCTTTTACCAATGGTTTGAGACTCTCCCAATTTCATGATAATTTTTTTGGAAGCAAACAACCATATTCAGGTATGAAAAGGATGAAATGTAAACTGTGATTTAAGAATTATTTAATTCGAATAATGATATGCGAAAAAAGGTATAAAAGGGTAATATATGTATTTTCCACGAATGAAGTTACCATTGTTTGAAAAAACTGTTATAGGGGTTGGTTATACGGGGCCAACTGAGGAATACGATGCATAGACAAATAGTGGCATCTTTTGACTCACAGGCCTATTATGAAGGAAAATTTTATAAAATTACTTTGGGGTATGTACTGCATATTCAAACAAAATATCTCTTGGGAATTTAACATTATATTATTAAAAGCTGAAGAAAGATTATGAACTTTCAGATTTTCCAATGCACATAGTTTGTTTTATGATGAAAGGTACCTGAATAGGGAGAGAGTATTTCGAATCATGATTTACAAAGAATTGGAGGAATATGATTTCTAATAAGGTCTGACCCATTTGTAGGAAGTATGGTGTTTTTAGTTTTAGGTCATACAACAAGGACCATAAATGGAGATAGTATATGATATGTGGCCACGTGATTCAAGGTTATTTCACATTTTTTTGAACACATGGAGTGTGAAATGTGTAAACCATGGTCTTGGAGAATTTCTTATTGAGTGAAAGGTAATGGGAAAAATATACTTGAATGAATTATTTAAAATAAATATTATTGTATATTGTTATCCAAGATTGATGGGGACAACAGGCACATTAACCAAGAATGAAATTAGCATTTTTTGACCAACCCATTATGGGGGATGTATTATACAAGGATGACTAGGGAATATGATGAATACCTAAATAGTGGTATCCTTTGAATGAAAGGCCCAATATGAAAGAAAATTATACAAGGCTATCAAATGGCACATACAACATCTTCAGGAAAATGGGTTCTCAGTTATCGGAGAATCTGTCCCAAAAAACTGTATGAAAGATTATGATGATAGTAAAATATTCAAGATTAAGAGTCTGAAATATCAAAGGTGGTCATTTTCAATACACATGAGAAATATATGAATCAATATTGTCCATGAGTTTTAATTCCTTAACATATATCTGAATCATCTTTAAAATCAATACTTTCTTTGTTTACTTTGATTCAATATTACCCTATGAAATTTAATGTCATGCAGCGATGACATTATATTGTACTGATTTAAGTCATGTAGTGAAGACCATTGATAAAATCATAAGAAATTGAGACACCTTATTTATACAGAGAATGTTTTTTTACTCAATTCATAAACCCATGTTGGCAATGCTCGATGTGAGAAACAAGGAGCAGTAAAGGATTCTTCAGTAAAACAAAGGGGACCCAAGTAAAGTATATGGATATTATGATTAAGTGATGGCTGAGCCAAGGAACAAGACTCGACCTCACTTTATACCTCATTATAGAAAGAATCAATCCAAATGTATTTCCTTTATTTCCATGCAGTTTTACATCATGTGGTAAGGATGAAGATGAACTGATGTAAAAATAAAGACATGTTGTAGTTGGACCATGTAATAAAACCCAATTTTCATCACATATCTTGTTGGGGAAAGAATCAAGCCATATGTAGTTCTTTAAACATTCTGTATGTATTTTTTTATTCTTATATAAGGAATAGGGGGTATATCATGGTAGGGCACAATTTTTGGATTTGGGTATCTCTACGTATCACATATAAATGAGAATCAAGTCGTACGTAGTTCATTAAACATTAATTTCCCACAGCAATCGAGTTTGATATGGGAGATGGGGGATTTTGAAACATTTGGGAAGTGCGGTTAAACTTAAGACAGAAAATGATTTAAAAATCCAAACATGTATCTAAAAGGAACACTCTGTATAGATATGATTCATATACAGAAAGAGAAAAGGAAATAAGAAAAGTGTGGTTGCAGCTGGGCCCAAGATTAGTGATCCAAGATTCAATACGTATCTCAAATAGATGAGAATAAAGCCACATATAGTTCGTGAAATGATGTTATTATATAGATCTAACTATGACATAAGGACAAAAGGGAATCATGTGCCACAAAAGAGTAACAATGATGTCAATGATTCTTGCATACGGATGCTCCTAATGTCATGTAGAGAAGGTGATAGCTTTACAGTTTGATGTCATGTAATGAGGACAAATTATGTCATACAGTTTAATGTAATGCAACAAGGACAAATGATGCAACACATTTTATTGTCATGCAGAATGAATGATTATGATTGTTATGCAGTTTAATGTCATATATCTAGTAATTGTTTTGTGCAGTTTAAAGTCATGCAGTGAGGTCATTATGCAATTACAGAAAATATTTGTTCAAGAATCTCACATTGGTTGGAATTGTGATAAGTTGTCCATCCATTGAGACTAAGGCATAATCTCTATTTCAGTAGAACTTATGTATGGTATAATTCCCTTCACACATTGGATGAATCATTAGAGGTTTGATTCCTGGTATCATTGTTTTCATAAGGACGAATACCAATTCTTCTTCAAGATTTGAAGGGAGGCAAACTTTATTGTTACATGATCATGCTACTCCATACTAATAGACTTCAAAATGATGCAAATTATGCAATCATTTTTGTATAATTATTCCAACTCATAAAAATATTTCTGAGACTTCTCATCCGTAGACACCTAATGAAAAATTGCAAAAATGAGTGAAGAAAATTGAATTTCAATTGTTTAAAAATTTCTTGTGACATAAACCAATGAATATGGGGTTTCCTATGTGGCAGTACAAATTGTAGTCATGTAAGCACATAAAGCACGAAAAACATTATCAGGTAATGATTTTTTATCTTTATCCACCATATTCTGGAGTATATTTGGTAGGGTCTTATTTAAGGACTTTATCTATAAATTGGCCATATCATAATAGTGAGATGAATGGTTGGATTTGAGATTGTGCTCTTGATATAACTTTTTTACCTCAAGGGAAAAGATATTGGTGGCATTGTATGTCAATATAGTGTGAGGGACCCCAAATTTGGTAATGATTTTAGTTTTGACGAAACTAACAATGATTTTGACTCCAAATAAATTGAGAGGTATTAACACAATCTATTTTGAGAAGTCTGTAGCAATAAATATATACTTGAACTGCTTAGTCATAGCTGGAGGATAAGGACCTACTATATCCATTCCCCATGTGGCAAATGGTCAGGAGCATTTAGTTGTATGTAGAAACTCTACAGGTTGATGAATGATGTTGGAATTCCCTAGGAAGGGATGCCATTTCATAGTAAAATTTGTTTAATCCTGCATCATTGATGGCTAGAACTATCCCAGAAATTGGATTGAATATGAAATCTTATACCCAGACTGGTGAGCAGCTCAAGCTCTAAAATGTACTTCATTCGCGACATTTGGAGTTTCTTCTCCATCAATACCCATAAATATGATTCCATCAAATCCTCGTTTTTAAAGGATCTTATGGTGATATAGTCTATAATAAAGAGTGAAATTGGCCACCTATCATTGGATATGTTATTTTTCAGCTCTACTTGGTTGAAGTACTCTATTTTGAAGGTATTCCATGACGGGTGTTCTCCATACCATGGAATGACCATATGTCTCATAAATAGGGAAAATTTCATTAATTTCATCCATTATAATTTGAATGAATGGTGAAAACACACAATTATGGCTATAATGATTATTTTATCATCCAGATTTGGATCTTCTAGTGTTGTAGCTGCATTAGCCAGGGCATCAACATGGACATTTTTTGATCGTGTGACTAAGAAAAATATAGGATCTAAGGTAAATTCATCCATTAACCCTTTTACATAATCACACAAAAGGTTTAACACTTCTTTTATGATGGAATAATCCCAATTTATTTGTTTGATTACTATCTCTGAACCACCTTTTATGTTTGGTTGATTCAGTTGTGCCTGAAGTTCCAATTCCATGCCTGCGATGAGAGCTTGATATTTTTCTTCATTGTTGGTACCACCATCTGAAAATAGTATTGAATAAGGAAAGACTAAATTTTTTAGGAAGATACGTACAATTCCTAACACTACATTATTGAGTTTAGGTTTTCCTTTCCATACACTATTGGACATTTTGAGGAACAATCAAAATACATTTCTCATGTTTGTGAACTATCTTTTATAGAGAAGACATATTCATCAGGATGTTCAATATTCAATGATGTATCATCCACAGATGGATTTTCAACAGGGATGTCAACCAAATATTTTACTTTTATGTCCATATAAGGAGAAAACTAGATATCAAACTATTTCAGAATAACTTCCCATATTTCCAGATGCACGATAAGTATAGGACGATTGAGGATAAATTTTAAAGGGTTATTACGAGACCCCAATTTGACCTCAACAAGTTGCAGGCAGTGCCTCAATTTATTATCTAAAAATATTAATGCCATATAACACGTTTCAATACTAGAATACTATGTTTCTACATCATGCATAGTTCGATTGAGATAGTAAAGCTTTTTTTCTTTCACATAGTCATTCTTTTTGGCAAGGAAGGCACCCAACGATCGCTCTAAAGCTGTCACATAGAGAATAAGTGGTCTTGTATCATCAGGTGTCTTTAATAGTAGTTTAATCATGAGATATTTCATGAGGGTATCAAACTCATCTTATTAGTCTTTAGTCCATTCATAGGAGACTCCCTTCTTCATCAATCTGGTGAATGATAAACACTTTCCAGCCAAATTGGCGATTAAGTGTCCAATATAGGACAAGTGACCTTGGAGTCCTCTTAATTGTTACAAATTTTCAGAATGTGTCAATCCGAGGATTCCATTAGTTTTCTTAGGATCAACTTCGATGCCCCGATGGCTTACAACTATGCTAAGGAATTTTCTTGAGGTTACCCTGAAATCACTTTTTAAGGGGTTCATATTCAAACTATGTTTTCGAAGTTTATTGAATATGGTCTCCAGATCATCCTAGTGATTGGAATGTTTTCTGTATTTAACCACCAAAACATCCACATTACATTCAATAATTTTTTATTGGAAGGGTTTAATGATATGGTGTGTGGCACGTTGATAGGTTGCACCTACATTTCTTAATCCAAAGGCAATTACATGATAGAAATAAACACCTTGAGGGGGTCTGATGTCTATAGAATATTCATCTTCTTGGACCATGTGGATTTTATTATACCGATAGTATCCATCCATGATGGAAAATGTTTCATAACTAGCTATTGCATTAATTAAAATATATGTAATCAGAAGTGAAATGTCATCATTATGACAATGTCGAATATGATATCTCAAATAAAAGAGAACACATATTTTCTCATTATTAATTTGTATGGTGAAAATATTGGCCATCGATTTTAGATATTGAACTTCCCAGGAAAATTTATCCTTGGTAATCTTATCAACTTCAACTTCATTATTAGAGGGATGAGTTTGGTGTGTTCTTCTTGCTGCCTACTTGAATACTATATATTTTTCTAGAAAATCTAAATGATGGGTGGATACATCGGGATTAAGACCTGGAATTTTTGTATATGTCCTTGAAAATATATCTCGATGTTGTTTTAGAAATAATATACACATCTCATTATTTTTAGGATTCATGGATGAACTAATTAGAGTGGGGCGTGGATCTTATTTTTGTACCCAGATTTATTTCTCCAAGCTCATCCATAGTGGTTGAGAAGTCTTCCTCAAATGTTGGAGGAGCATCCATGAGATATTATTCTTCTTCTTCATTACATGTCACTTATTTGGTTTCTACTTGCATTATTGGTAGTGTATCAAAACTGTCAGAGCTATGGTAGAAGTCATTATTTTAAAATCATGAAGAAAAGGCAACAATTTCTGATCCTACTAATGATGAAGGGTATTTCGAGAGGATTGAAGGGGATATAATGAGTTGGGAATCAACATCTATATCTTCTTATAGTAATGATAAAACTTCTTCTAGTCTGATTGATGAAACATAGACTTTATGATGTTCAATAGAGGTATTTAAGACATCTCAATTTAATATTCCATCACTTCTTGGTGAATCAACAAATTCTCCCATGTTGTTTGGATCGATTGTGGTAATTGACATTTTGGAATTCACTGGATGAGTGTTCAGATTTGGCTTTATCCTTTGAATTTGATTGATAGGAAACACATAATCTTGATTCAAATGTTTGGATGGGATTGCAGGGATCTTTTCTCGGCCATTCGTAGCATTGATTTTGGTTACCTCCATTGTCAAAAACCTAGTTCCCTTCATGTGATAAAATTATGCCTCTATGTATTGAGATTAAAATGTTTTTAATGGAGCATTATCAATATAAAATGTTCCAATTTGACCATTGAAATAGTACATGAGACGTTGGTGGTATGATGAAGGTATGGCTTCATATTGATGTAGCAAAGGACTACCAATCAGTATGGTAAAATTTGTGTCCTGACAGGAAACCATAAAACTGTATTAGACACAAGATCTCTGAACTGAGTTCTAAGTGTAATATCTCCCAAAGGTTCTTTCTCATTCGCATCATAACATTGTAACTTTAATGTGGAATGAGATAAATCAGATTCAGTGAGGCCTAATCGAAAAAGTGTACGGATGAGAATTAGGTTGACTCCAGAGCCAATGTCAATGAAGTATCGTTGGATGTCTATGTCATTGACCCTTCCAGATAGATACAAGGGCCAGATATATCCATGTACAACAACATCTTCATCTTCATCCATAAAATATATAACATCATATCATTTTGTCAAATCATTTTCAATACTGTAGACCTGTGTAGAAGAAACATTAGTTTCAAAATCATGAAGACATGAAAAAACCTCAATTATTTTTTCATAGAGTTCTTTTAAGAGATTCAACGCATCCAAAATTGACAACTAATTGAGTTCATGGGCCAGCTATTTCAAAACATCATACTTTTGTCCTGGAGGTTCATATTTCCTAGCTTGGAGATTCAGTTTTCCAGGATCCTTGGATGTTGATTCTCTTGATGAAGATGTACCATGTGTCGGATCAGAAGCTGAGAATACTCCTAGCTTTATTGAATTGAATTGATAGGATCTATCTACTTGTAGAGAGAAATATAGTGTAACCTCTAATAGATCTTCCAAAATAATCATGTCTGGACAGAAACTCTCATATTTTGAATAATTTATTTATTCTTGTTGTTCCCACTGATGCTCTCTTCCATAAGTTTCTACCACATATACGGTTCAAGTAGGGGTAGCGTTAAAATAATGGCTTCTAGAATACCCATGTCTTCCCCTGTATCCATAAACATGGCTTCGTCCTCTAGTTCCATATTAAGCTATAAGGACCTCAAGAACATTATAACCAGAATCATCATCATCATAAGGATCTGTTGGGTTGATAATATTAACAGAACTAAAGATAAATTATTTATCAGATTAGGATTCTTCTTGACAGAACAGTTCTGGTTGTTCCATTTGTTAGGGTAGAGCCAGTCATTTTGAAACTTATGGCATGGAATCTACCAGAGTCAAGGAAAACATTGGTCTTGACATGAGCTCGTCTTCTTCTGACTAGTATTTATCCTTCTAATTGTGTCTCTTCTTTGAACATTGACCTTTTGATAATGGAGGATTTGATGTGGTGAGAGTGGAAGGTGACGCAATTCTTTGATTCAAATATGTTTGTAAAATGGCATGTGTTTGGATGATCATTTTACTAATCATCCAATAATCATATTTATGTGAACATTTACCTTTGACTTCCATCCATTCACCTTATTCCTATATATTAGAATTAGGAACACATGTAACTTGGGCTGATGAACATTTCAGTTTCACTTTTCCATGGTTTACCATTTTTTATAGGAGGTCCTTAAAAACAAAACACTCGTGAATGGGATACAAAAATATATGGTGAAAGGAAAAATAGTTTATAAGATACTCATCTCCTTCATTATTTGGTTTATTTGAAATTAGAAATTGAATTAAAATATTTTCCGGAGGTGAGATGAAGTAATATAAAAGATGTTCCTTTATGAAAGAATATAATTTGATTGTCACCTCCTCAAACTGTTTCTGCCTTTGCTCTCATTTATCATCGTGACGATGTGGTAATTTCTATTGATGGTTGTGAGGTGAATCCCTTCTATATGTTGAAGGTTTTGAATTGGAAATAGTTACAGGTGCTTCCTTGAGTGTGAATGTAGCAGCCTATTCTTTCCCTATTATCCTTCCTAGAGATGATTGAATTAAATGAGATTTAGCTTTAGTTTCTACAATGGAATTATACAGATATTGAGAAATTCAAGTCAAGTCTCGAAACCCACTTATGTATTTCACAGGTATTGGTGGTGTATGCAACTCATCATGTAAATTTTCCACACAAATTGGCTGCAACTCTTCTTAAGGGAGTTCCATATTAAAGAAATATGTTAATCCTTTACATTGAGGAATGATATCTAAGTCTCTTGTATTTTCCCATTGTTTACAATTTTTAACATAAAACTATTGTCTTTAATAATGTTGAGATAAAATGAGGTATAAATTTCTGATGGAGATCTTCATATCTTTTAATTGTTCGAGATTGTTAATGTTTATATCAGACAAAAGTTGGTCGCTGTAATGATTGTGCAAAACAACTATGCTTTCCCGGTTCATGTTGTCGAGGAGTCTCCATCATGGTATCCCCATGAGAAATGAAATACATTATGTGTTGTTCTAAATCTCCCAAAGTGTTAAATATTTTGAATTTAGTTTTCCCAAAATTTGGTGGGGGGGTCGGATCCATCCATTCTGGATAAGCTCTATTTTCTGGCTGAACTGGCACATGTCGCTCTTCCATAGATTCTGTTCAAGTTGATGATCTTCTTCGGGAGTATGTATAGTAGAAATGATGCTTCGAACTAACTCGATATTGAGTACTTCAAACACCTTCATCTCCTCTTCTTGTTGTCAAAGTAATTATTCAATAGAAATAGATTAAACTTATCCATTGTAAAAGTGATATTCAAACTGACTTTTACCTTTCCCCTTGTTAGATGAATTTCAGTGGATTGGGAGTTGGTTATTTAAGGTCATACCTAGATTATGGGAAAGCCTGTGATTTTTGGTATTCACACATCCTTTATTGGATTTAGTGTGTACTGTATTATGGATAAGAACTTCATCTTTTGATTCCCCTAAGCTAGACTCATTTTCTGGAGGATCTTCTACAACAATGTTATTAACATTCACTAATTCAAAATTCATTGATGACATTTAGTCAGTATCATTGCTACATCATCTACTTCTGTATCTTCCATTAGATTCTTCTCTCCTATTTGATGAATTCCTTGGAGCTTTTTGAAGGATAGTTACCCATAGGGAATTATTTGATAGTTTAGTTGTGCACTATCTTTGAGGCTTCTTCACTAATCCGAATAAAACTAACTTCCGTTGTGTAGGGGATTGTAGATGTGAAAATCCACCAGCCCTACTGGTTGGGTCTATTCATGTTCTTCTTATTGAAGCCTTTGAATATTGTTTAATGTATTTTATGGATGAATTAAGCAAGCCCATTCCCTAAAATATATCATGTCTCTCGAACTACTATAGCTGAGACTTGTGTAGCTTCTCTTTAGATTTTGTGAATTTTGGTTCAAACACTAGCTGGGTGCATTATCTAGAAACCACTAAAATCACCTGTTTTAGAAGTATATTTTGCTATTTCATATATTTGTGTTATGTCATAGATGAATTCTTATATATAGTAATCCTACTAAATATTCTCAAATGATAGGTGAAAAAGTTACTCAAAAGTTTGGTTTCATTGGGCCTGACTCTGATAAGAGCTAGTTGAGGCAGGTTCTTGAGAAAACATTTGGTTACAAAAAAATCTATTTATTGTAACCGATCGTGGGAAATAAAATTTCACTAGACCACTTTTGTCAGGCTTTTCGGATTCTGGAGTGTAGTAAAATACAATTCTCGATGATCACCCCATCCTCTAATATGAACACAAGACAAGGTATAAGAAATTAACAAGTGTGTCCTCTTTAATATATTAGAGCATGCACACTAAAGGGTTCTCTACTACTTTTCAACCTTGGGATGTTGGGAAACTGAGAGAGATACCAAATCAATTTTGTGTTGAAACCCTTACGTTACCTTTACAAGATTTTGATATTCATAATATTATTATAAATTAGTTTTAAAATGACAATGATCCTTCCATAAGTTGAGGAAGACATCATAAATGCAGTCTTCTTCCATTAATCACGGAATGTTGTGTTGAGAATTTTCCAATGTCCGAAACACGATAGGTACATATCCATTAGCCTATTTTTTCTCATGATTAACATATTTTCATCATATTCTACTAGAGGTTTCTCCACTTGGTCTGACCAAAGTAGACACTTCATGATTGTTTTATTGAAAACAATAGAATCAGTCATTTTTTCATCTGTTGTACTGGAAGATAAATGACCCAATGGAGGTTCAGAATATGGTTTTTCCCATAAGATGTCTTCTGTTTGACAATGTATTTCACTTGTGAATGACAAAGCATCATACAGGAAAAGACTTATGTTATAATTTACCTCAAGATAAGAGGGATTTCTCATTACTACATTTTCAATTATATAATTATATTGAAAATGAGACATACTTATATAGAGATAACTTTTTTAGTGAATACCATCAGGATGAGGACCATGATTTTGGATAACAACAAGTGATAAACCATATTTGTCCATGGTCTTCTGACCACACAGATGTTTTTCGTTGCTATAATCCAGAAATAAGCTCTCCAGATTAACCAATTTTTCATGAACAAATATTTCAGGATGAAGTGTCTGATGGGGAACTTTAGAATTACTGCTACTACTCCCATAATTTGTTAAAGAGAGGGTATTATCTTTAGCTAAAATAGATAAATGACAGAGGGCTTCAAGAACTCCAGTAATAAGAGGAGCCTGATCATAGCATGGCTCCTAATTTCCCGACTATGTTTAGTGATACTTATTCTTGGATAATCTCATACAATTTATTTGGACCACTTGCTGGGAATTGTGGTTATCCTGGAAAGGTTTATGTACATTTTTTGGATTGTTCCTCATAACGGGTCAATTTACTCCAATTGGAAAGGGTGTATGTTCCTGATCTAGTTGTCCGTATGATATGGGGGAGTATGCCCCATAACCCACATAGACTAGAGAAGAGGTATGTATCTGCTCTGAGATGGAATGCTGATGTGTTATCCCATGTGTGGGGAATTTTTTATGTGTTTGTTCTCTAAGTACTTCAAAAGTTGTTGTTATGATATTCCGGCAAGTGTCAGAATATTGGAAGGAATTTTTGTTTTCCCTTTCACCATTTCTAATATATGTTTGGTGAATCCAATGGCTGAAATAAGAGTATACTTCCATTCCTTATTAGTAGTAGGTGTATGCGCCTACTTCGGTCCTCCTTTTCTTGTCCATGGATACCAACAGTACTCTTGTATGGGGGTAGAGAGTATGTATGCCCTAGATTTTTCATCAGATCATTCCAAATGACTTCGATGGGTGCTTCCAAATGATACTACTGTTAGGCTTTATGATTGCTAGTAGATGCATGTGCCTGCTAGATGTTTCCTGTCAAGAATGGTTTATTAAACTCTTTCAATAATGGAAGATGAGACAGCTGGTAGAATTGGCGAGTGTAAGTAGGTGTATGTTGTTGTTTACTAGTTTCCAGCACATTAAATTGGATAGCATCCTTCAAAATCATTAGAAAAGCCTACAGAAAGGCTAATAATTTTTAAATAGGTGTATGTGCCTATTCACAGTACTCCATCGGATTCTCCTAGTAGTATTGGTGGTTTTCTACCATATGAGTCTGTTGGGCAGTAAAATTAGGACTGATTATTGAATGTGCCCACTTGTTTTTTTCTATTATGTATGGTGATGGACCTCTCTAGAGGCTGAAAATGTAAAAACCTACTTCCTCATTACCAGATGTTGTCCCTGGAAGTTCTTCATCTGTTACTAGATCTGAGGGACCTGGGATGAATGTCCAACATAAAATCCCCAATCACGTTTGAGGATCACTGGTTTGCGATTCTGCAGGTAGAGATTTTTGGTGGGAGTCCTCAAGAAGGTCCCCTGCAGCTTTGAATTATAGCCCTCAGTGACCTCCTGATCCACCTCCATACAGTACAGGAGGGAATGGTTTTTGTGTTCTGGGAATAAGGACCCAAAACATTTGCAGATGGTGGTTGGCACCATCTCTTTCTTGACCACCATTCATCGCTGATTGGACAATAATGTGTTGTTGTTAACCTAGAGATCCTGACAGGAAACTCTAATATTGGGATAGTACCTTTCCAATAGTACTCCCTTACATGCACATTAGAGACCATGCATTTGAGACACTGAGTGGGTGATGATATCCTTCTAGTGAATGATGATCCAACTTGAGCAGCCGTCAGGGAATTCCTAGGTGCAAACATGAAGGATGTCATTTTGGATTGAAGGGAGTTCTGAGAAAAAATGGAGAACTACAATAAACTAAAATAATGAATCAACTTTTAGATGGATACATTCAAGATTTATTCCCTTTTCTATCCATTAATTATCAATTAATAGGGGTCAAATAGGTGGGTATCTTTGTTAACTTGGTTAAGGATTCACATCATCTTAACAATTTTTGTTTTGTAGTTCCTTGAAATGTGTCTTCTAGTTTATGAATCCCTGCTTCTAGGTGGTTTCCATTGGATTTATTCATGGAATTGAAAACATATAACACTTATTTATCATGAAGTGGCATGATTTTCAAAGGAAGGGGTTCGTTATGTTTTAACATCATGATACTTAAGAAAATTCATTGGTTGGGAGGATGGTAAGTCAAACTCATCACATCATTTTGGTGGGAATTATTTTCTACATCGGGTTATAAATATAAGATATTTTCATTAATCCAAATCAATTCACCATGTATAAAAAAGTTTCACTTGAAATTTTCAATCACTTATTAAATTGTGTGTAATTTATAATCATCCATATTTATTCGAGGTTCATCATTAATGGTGATATCCATATGTATTCGAGGTTATACCTCAATGGTATCCTCTTATATACTATCTAGTGATTCTTTTAGTCATCGTTCTCATGATACTGGTTTTTTATCCCACTCAGTGGGGCACATTGGAATTTATTTTCGTCCAGGGAGATGAAGGATTGTTTGGATATCAGGATTGTACCCATAAAATGGGCGACCTTCATATCCTTGTGAAAGGAATCAGAACACTTGTAGTTTCGTTATGCTTAATGGGACACATCATACAATTTAAGGTCACATGATAAGGACTAAATCATACAGTTTAATGTCATGTGGTAAGGACATCTAAGAAAAAGGTGCTCAGTCAATCATTGGTGTGGGGCTTATGTCGACATGGCCCAAGGAACTTGGAAATGATATGGTTTTACAAGTAAAATTATAACCTGTTAGGAATATATAACAGTAAGAATAGGTTTGATTTTATGTTTCGAGTTTGAAAATAAAGGCAACATCCTACATATCCCATTTTTATGGTAATTATAGCCCACGTTTATTGGTAAATCTCATATGAGAGTATAGTTCTTTGAGAGAAATGGGTTTGGTGTTACATCTTGAAAATAATGCCCCAGTGATTTGGGGGTTCAATGTGGGGAATAATTCTATGGAAAATGCCTTAATTAATGGAATTAGGGTTGGATTCCTAAAGAGGATATTCAATGATCTCAGGCCCTAAGAAGGATTTTTATGTATCCTTGTTTGAACATGAATCTGAGTTCTCATACTTCATGTTTTTTGTGTAAATGTTGTGATCATGAAAAATCCCTATGAGCATGTGAGTAATGCTCGGTGTGAGAAACAAGTGAATGTTATAGATTCAAGATATGCATCCACACTTTTCCTCTTCTTTTGATTGAAGAAGTCCCTCCTATGGTGGAGATGGTGGATGAGGTCGAGTCGGATCGAGAAGAGGGCATGGTGATGAACATTCCCTCTCTTCATTTTACATTGGAAAACGGTCCAATGAATGGAAGCATTGGAGATGAAGGATGTAGATAAGAACAAGACTACAACCTCCTACTTGAAAGGATAGGGGCTAACACCAGGATGGATCACCTAGTGGATCTCAGTAGGGGAGGGAGACTTTTCATTTACATGAATGGAAAATAAATTGTGAACCGTACATTACCAATAAGAGACTTGAGGTCTTGGGTCTTAGAGACAAAAAGGGGAGGATAGAACCCAAACCCCAATCCTCCAAATTGGGAACTCCCAAACAATGTTCCAGGGAGAAATGTCCATGTGAATGTGAATATACAAACCCACAGAATCATCATGAATCCTAAACCCATTGTGAAACAAATGAAGTAATCCTTTGACTGTAGATACACAGAACCAACTAGGAGACACACTGATGTGACTTTCCTAAAGGATTGAAAATTCATGAGGTTTTGGTGGTGGATTTAACTTAGTCCCTTTCAGATAATAGAACAAAGGAAGGAGATACCCTTCCACGAGTGGCCTTAAATAGGGGAATTAAGCAGATATGTAGCCCATATACACAACTATACAATTTAGGTACCCCAGGTAGTTAGGCCGCATAGGTACCCCATGTAGGTAAGCCATGTAGCAGCACCACACTGGTGTTCTGCATAAGCCTTTATGCTGAATAAAAAGTTCCTCACATAGGGGAACTAGTCCTATGTGATCGTCAAATTGTGAAATAATTTCATAACCTTCTTATCCAATCAAATTTTCTATTATCTCATGATTTTAGAGAGATACCTGAGACAATTAGAGAGATCTAGGTCAAAGAGCTATGCAATGGGAGCTTTATGAAGTCCTTACACTTTTATTCCCTGAAATGGGGAGCCCAAGGATCTTTTTTATATGAAAGGAGGGGTTTGGATGAAGTAAATTTGTCTATGTAGGTCCTCCGTTTAGGTTCTCTATGCAAGTCTGCTGCGTAGGGGTATAAAAAGTATACTTTCGGGAAGTTTTTCCACACAAGTCTAGTGCACAGGTCTTTCAAAACATTGGATTTCCTTTTATTTCCTTCAACCTTGTCTAGGGATTTTGAAATATACTGGGCTATCTTCATAGTCTTATTATATCATATGTAGTTTCCACGTGAACCCGACATATCATGCCACACCGCAAAGATATATATTCCTAGTTTTCATCAATACATCACATTAAATAACATATAATTATAATTAATAATAATATTAATGTATAAGGATCATTATATACATCCACATATAGTAATTTCAAATGAACCATATAAATGAGGATTTATTATTTAAAAGTCTTGATATCAGCATGGAAATACACAATGAGAAGGTTCCTCAGAGTAGATTGAGTATCCATCCCAATTACACTGTAACATTTGTGTCCCTCGTATGAATTCATTCAGTTATATATGTTAATTTAATATTAATATCATGGCACTTTTGGGTTATCATCATAGTAGGGAACTGTTTTGACCTTTTAGTGCTATAACTATTCTATGGACATTACCACATTCTATATTACACAGAATAACAATCATGATGTGACATGGAGTTCAAAAATGTTCAAAAAATGAATAAACGTTATCATAAAGTACATATAACATGGTTCTTGGGCACTGACTCTATGAAAATTGAATATACACTTTGGGGATTATAAAGGGATTTCCAACCATGAAATACAAAATTCTATTAAGATACTTATTCAAGAAAAAACTTCGTGGAATCATGGCCTAAATGAACCCATGAAATTCATCACCTCATTGGATTATAGTATTTACATCATGGGTTTTGAACTTTTGATCTTGAATAAATGCTTTGCAACTGTGGAGACTCTATGGGTAATTTTACATTCCACTGATAATAAAATAGTCATCTTAAAGCCTAGAGATTAGGTGGATACATTAGATGTTAAACTTGATGGATTCCTCCCCTTACGTTCCATTTTTATAACAAAAAATAGCTATCATGATAGAAGAGACTTATCAATTAATTTCCAATCTCCTAAATGTTTCATTAAAAATATTTTGGTTATCCTGGGGGATTTTAATTCCATCATGAATCCAGATGAAAAGATTAGTGACACCAATTATCCAATCTCCTCCAAGGTGTTTAAGGATTTTTGGGATATGAATGATCATATTTTGGTCTTCCACATTGGATCTAAGTACACTAGAATAGAAGATATGGCACCAGGATGAGGGAAAGTAACCATGACTGAGACATTACTACTGACTGTAAATTGGAAAATTTGGGCTTATATCATGATTTTTTTAAAGAAGAACCCAGATCATCATCCCATATTTCTCATCATCATAAAATGGGATTCCAAGATACCCCATTATTTAATGGTTTGTAGTTGATGGGTCCTTTATCTGGACTATTTTGATCGTATTTCAGATGTTGGAATTCACTTCATTGTGGGAATTATGCCTTCACATGTGGAATAAAAGATAAAATTTTAATGGAGAAACTAAATTTCATGAGGAGGGAAACTTTTAAATCCTTATATATGGATATTGAAACTCATGATGGTGAACTAAAATTTGTGTAACATGGGTCCACCAATACCAAATTTCTATTTACATTATAAATGATATTGAACTCACCTAAAATATCAACTCATTTATTAAACTAAATAAGGGAATTAAAAGTGAATCGTTCCATTTCAATTGGATCAATGTTGTAGATAGAAACACAAAGATCTAGAACTCCATCCATATAATTTAGTAGGCTAATTGAAGACATACACCTTTAATTAAGGTGACTCAATCATCATAAAAACAAAAATACTAGCAGATATCCTTGGGGGATACATTCAAATCATAACTATTAGACCAATATTCTATGACGAAATATTGGAATGAATTATTCCTATCAATGTAATTCGAAAAAAATGGAAGATCCCTGATATTCCTATTAAAATTGATATTATTGATGAATTTTTTAGTTTGAAACCTATTATTTCTCATGGATTGAATGGATTCTACAACATATCTTACTATTAGTATTGGGATGTGAAATAACATGTTGAATGTTGACTAGTAAATGTTTTCTTTCATAATATTTCCATTAAAGAATATATCAATGCCCAAATTCTCAAAATGATTCCTAATGTCGAATATTATTCTATCTTCCTTCTCTTTAGGAATATCACACTTATTAACAAAATTTATAGGATCATCAGAAATATCATAATGCATGGGCTAAGTACCATATCCTATAAGATTGTTTTGTGGAATCAATTTCATCTCATTTGAGGTATAACCATAAAATATTACCTTCTCATAGCCTCTGAATGTGCCAAACCTTTATATAAAACCTTAAGAGGTGGCATCATAGATATAAATATTTATATATGAAATAATTTTTATATCATTGATTGGGGGTTCATCTTCAATGTCTAAAAGGGGTTTGGGATTAATGACACTTTCAACAAAAAGACCCAAACTCTTTTCAACAATACACATATATTTTTTCTACAAAGAGGATCACCAGGGTAATATTACAAATTTGAGAGGGTTCAAACAAGTTGATCGCTGATGGTACTTAATTTTGATTAAGGTCATGAATAGAATTTTTTTTATCAAACCAAAGGCATATTTTGAATAACCGAACAGTCCAAAGACACATAAGAGATGTTTGTGCATGATACAAGGTAAGTGTGGAAAATTGGAAATGGCAGACAAGATCTTATGTACTGAATAAAATGTTAAATGGAATCTTCTTTGACATCCCTGTATAATGTAGCCAATTCATAGGTGCTAAATAAAATCATATGGCACACAAGAAGAGGGGCCACACACAAGATCTTATACACCCATTGCGATGTGAAATTCCACTTGCATACAAGACACCTTCCACACCACAGCTATTTTGTATATTAATAGAAATAAACACCCTCATTCATCAGTACTATTATGAAAGACAAATCATCTCTCTTGCACATGAATGATGAACCCTACTACAACCGCACAATTTATATGGTCTCTAGGTACTGGATCTTATGTGAAATTTCTCATAGGCTTCCTCCTTCAGGTTAGCTCACTAGGGATTGATCCTCACCCATTTCCTTTAACTCCAAGGAAATTTTGTACCAATAATCCTTCTTACATGAAATATTTTCCTTTTTCCAGATCCTCTTTCACCATTATGCCCTCGTTTTGTGTGAAAGTCATCCATCTTGTGTGCATTACCAAATCTTTCGTGTGGGCATCCATCTTGAGCACCAGACTTCATCTTGCGTGAAACCTTTAAATCATGTGTTCCTCACTTATTATATGATTCATTTGTTGTTCATACCTAAATTCACCATGTTTAATCCCCTCTTTTGTGAAAAATACATTATATTGCATGCACTTTCCTCATGCAGCCTTGCAAGCATGAATGTAGTGATTTCTGGGTCCCTTGAGTGGTGTTCTGTATTGTGAATCCCTGATTAATACTTCTTCGCAATGGCAGACTAATAACTATTGATCCATAACATAGACACATTAAGGTAGAAACTTTAGTAGATCACTCCACTACCCCATTAGTCCACAACATTTTCGGTGCCATCCCATCACCCAGGGATTAAGAGCACCTGTTATATAAGTCATGGGGGTGTGGAATAAATCTCAATCATTCCAGCTACATGATGTTAATCATCCCAAAATCCAAGTCATCAACCCATGATGCTAAATTATGATCACCTCTTGAGTTACAATCCAATTAGAACTGTGATGGGCTTGTTCCTTACCAACCTCTCACTCCCCGTCTACTGCTGCACTTTTTCTCCATCTGTTCCTCACATAACCCTTGTGTATGCCCCAACACTCCTTGATAGGGTGATCCATGTATGGTGGACATATCATCATCATACATCTGGTCCCCTCAATTGTAGTCCCTCCTATAGTATTTTCTGATCTTCCTTTCATTGGGCTACTAACCACACGTAAGCCCCCTACATCCTCTTTGAGCTGCTAATCACACATTATCCCTGCTCCATTCTTTATGGCCGCACATCTCACATCATAATCTTGGGGTACATTACTACGCCTTGTTTCTCACACCAAGCATGGCAGATGTGGTATTAGATTAAACATAAACCATGACATCCATAACGGCCACATACCATGCATAATCCCCATGCTCCTCAACCTGAACTATGTGGACAATGATCCTTGTCATTTACTAGAAAGGTATATAGTAATCCTCTCTTAGGTTCAATCCCATCACCCATCAGTCTGGAACACTTCACATCAGTTCAACCTCATTCCAAATTCCATTTAAAATTATTACTGTTTCATCCTCCATGATTTTATACTGTATGTTCCTTTCATCCCGCATGACATTAAACTATATTCTTATTTTTTCCTACAAGACACTAAAGTATATCTTCAAAATACATAGGTTTTTATCTTTCTCAGGTATGTATGAAGCCTATTTGAGGTTTAATTCTTAAAATGGTAAACTCTGAGGCTCCCTCCTTGTGACATACCCTCCTGATGTGATATATTCCATTTTTGGGATGCATCTCCTGGATCCACCTCCCCAAGGTGTTATAAAATCACCAAGAAGATAACCATGCATAATCCCCACATAATTTTCCACAACCCAACCAAGAGTTTCCTTCTTGCAATGGGAATATATCCATGAATAATCCCCAACATTTCATCACGTTTTTTCCTTTGTGTACACCCTAGGTGTGGGACCCATCTGTGAACTACGAGTACATTGATCATTCCCCCTTTGTAGAAATGTACGTAGGATTCATCTCTGTGGTTTAATATCATCTCCCATGTCACATCTTGCTACCTCCCATGATCCTTTCTGTGTTCGAAAGATCATGCCTGAACCTAGGGGTTCTAATTCTTTCGGGTCACATGCATGTTTCCATTATCATGAGCCACCTTATTAGGTGTTTCATCTCCCTGATTACAAAACCACGTTGACTTTTATTCCCTTCCATGGGGTTATGTAGGAATATTTTTTGAGGTTCAAGACTAGTACCATCACCTTAACACTAGTTTTCAATTCCATCCCCATTCATTATATCCTTCATCAATTCATCCATGTCCTTCCGGATTTTACCTGAGCCACTACATCCTTGTGAAATCATTCAATCCATATGGGCCTCTAACCATGTGTAACCCCCAACATATATTCTGGTTGTTTCTTTTATGTACACCTTGATTCCATGCCCCTCCCATTTGAACTACAAGGGTTTTGATCACGGTTTTCTACATAAGGTATATAGGAAGCCTATTCGTGTTTCAATCCCATCCAATGGTAAACCTTGGTGTCCACTTTGAGTAGACCCAACCTATTCTCTGTTCCACCATTTGTGGTTTCCAAATCAATATTCACTACGAAAAAGCTTCCCTTTTTGGGACATTCTCTTCAGGTTTCATCCTCATTTAGCATTATGATCAATCCATTTAGTAAACATTCTAGGTTCCCCCTCTTAGGGTAGTACTCATATGATTCACTCTCATCAGTGATCCGATCAGTCTGATCCATCTTTGCTATGAATTAAGCTCGTGGAATACCCCATGTTAAACATGGTAAGATAATAAAAATCTTAGATACATGACTCCTACATATAATTTCCCGTATTCAATGTTGTATTCTTTAAGATTTATTTCCATCAAGAAGCACTCAGTTAAGGGAAAATCTATGTATATCGGTGTTTCAGAGTCCAGACTCTCCAGTAATTCTCAACGTGACTCCTCCCCTGACCAAAGGTTACTTCCCTGACATGACCCATTGGAATGTCCAGGAGGTAGTAGTGTAATTAACTTACATCCACAAATATATTCCAATCAGATGATTTTCATGAATAGTTTCTTTATCTTTAATGGAGACCCATATTAGGAAAAAAATCCTTTCGAAAAATCTAGATAAGGAAAGAAGGACATCCCATAATACCATATCAATCAAGGAGAAAACATTTCTAAGGAAGTGATGGATGTCGCCCGCCTTTGGAAAGTTAGAATGTGGGGAAATAATCAGCATGTCACACCTAACAATTTGTTCCCCAGAGAAAAGCATCAAAATCAAAAAGGGTGAACCCAACATGAATTTATTCTCCTAAATGTTGAGATTATTAGCATTAGAGACATCATCAGATTAGAATTTCACATGATCCAGTTATCCAGCACTAGGTCCTGCTATGAAAATAGTGGTCCTCGCGTGAAACTCACCAAGATTTGGGACAATTATTCATTGGGAATCTTGTTCTGTTATACTGTCAGCGTTGATCTTTCTATCCAGTCATGGAATACTAAATGGCATTGGGTCACTGGGAATTGATTTTCTACTATATATACTGATTGATTAATCGTCATGATTTCATCATCCCAAGCTACATCTATATGAAAATGACCACCACCCACCTACAGATGCAGGAGTTGGGGAAATTCCCACACATCAGTCCTACACGACATCATATATTTTGCAAAAACTTCCACGAAAAAAACAATAAGACATCCACACCCAACCTCACCCTATGAATTCATTCTAAAAAGGCTGATTAATACTTTTTTCCTTCAATATGAATAGCAGGGAATTATCCTGACAAGGGATTTGGTCTGTCTAGACTGAGAGGCATTTGTGCCCAGTCAACAATGTCCCCCCCAAGGGCTGCACAGTTACCCGCTTCTCCCCACTCTAACCTTAAAAAAAATCAAGTGCATTTCCCTGGAGACCTCTTATGATTCACTCCCTTAGGCTGATGAATTTAGGGATGTACAAGCCCTCACTTCTATGCCTTTAGCTAGAGAGAAGCCCAATAGGGCTCCCACCAAACAACATCAATGTATCCAGCTGGTCCCACAGACCAAAGAGCAGGTGGTCCATACAACTACATAGCCAATCCTATCATTGACAACCCGATGTCAATGTTGGTTGATAGCTCTAGATAGCCACACCAGGGGGCATCATCTTCCATGTCTTCTATGGCTCGATCCACCACTTGTACATGCTATTATCCCCCTTTTGTTGTTATGGTGTAGGGTTACATCTCTGTCCGAGAGTAGGGGAACTTCCATGCCCGGTCTGGAGTGAGTCACTATCCATCCCAAATGCAGGTTGAGTTGACTCCTCCGATCACTGGTGCAAGCATCAGTCATTATAGGCCGACTAGTGATGATGACATTCATTATGGATGTCCTCCCAATTCCATCATCAGATAGAGTGAAGGACCACCCTGCTCTCACATCCATCATGGAGGTCCACCATATTTCACCATTATTAGGGTGAATGGAGTTTCTCCTCATCTTGTTGAGACTCACCAAAAAGGTCCTCCCCATTCCCTTGATCTCATGTATGAAAATTCCCCCTACCAATCATGTTATGAATGTGAGGATCCTCCATCCCCAATCATCTACCAGTATGGAGGTCCTCCCCCTTGTTCTCAATTACTCAAGCGAAGGGCCTTCCCACTTCATAAATAGTCATGATAAAGGTCATTCTTGTAACGAGTATAGTCCGTACAAAGGCCTTCCTCATACCACAGGTACAAGAGCCAATTGGCACAAAGGTCCTCTCAATGCTATGGACGAATAGCATGTAGGTCCTCCCTATGTGCTTTCCATATCCATTAGAGGCCCTCCCTACTCAAACACTATCAATTACATAGGTCCTCCCCATGATCCATTTGACATTTTACTAGTTTCTCCTTGCAACACAGCTTGTCCTGGCAGAGGCCCTTCCTACTCCATCACTAACCCGCGCATAGGTACTCCCCTTATTGAAGATTTATCCCACCCTGATGAACCATCCTGGGGTAGGATGGTGTGTCATAATTACTAAAGAAAGAACCCTGGGAATCCTCAAATCTTAGTCAAACCCATCTTCTTTTTAGATTCTGAAGTAGAGTGTGATTCGATGAAGGTAACTTCACCGTGATCCCCTATATCAGGGAATGGGGTAGAAACTCTGAGGATCATATTTTTCCTCTCAGAAAGTGAGATGCACTAGATCCCTAATGCCATCAAAAGAAACATAGAGATGGAGGAATATTTGGCTCCATTCTAGGGCCTATCCATGAAATCCCCCTTATCGTCAACATGATCTTTCACTACCTCATCTTGATATAATAGAGAGTTGTTCTGGGGAACAATAGAGGATGATCAACAATGTGACCCACCACCATTGGAAAAACCCCCTACATGTGAAGTAGTGGTTATTAGTCTATCTTACAGGGATGTGCTTGTGCAATCAGTGCATTCTCTGGAAGATATAACAAGATGTAAATGTTTGTCAGCACATGAAACATAATCTCCACCAACTAGTTTCCCATCATAAAGGTCCACTTCAATTCCATTATCAGTCCCACAACTGCCCTAATAGAATATTTGGGAATCTAAGGGTCGGATCATGAGTCAGATCCCAGAGGTTTGTGGGACATTCTCATAGGGGACCATTTTCATGAGATGTTCTAGCCAATTTCGACAAAAAACATCAACATTCCAAAGTATGTCACCTAGGAAGAGGTTATGTTCTTCTAAAAACCATAGGGAAGATGCATTTCAATATCTATCATCGATTTTTATCTTACCAAAACATTCATGAAACACTTCAAAGATTACAACCTAGTTGGTTTGGTTGAACTCCTTTTTACGTAACACCATGTGTCTTCTGGATATCATCAAAACCTCCAATAACAATAAGTTTATAACTCTACAGTAATCCATAGAGTTATTAAGGAGGCCTCCCCACATGTCTAGATCAGGGGATGGGGGCAGTTTGTAGCCCTACATTTCATTACTATCTTATTCCAACTAGGTTCACTTAGGGATGCCAAGGATACAGCCTCATGCATCATTGTAGTAAACTAGTTCTTCCCTGATATATGCCTGGAGTGGGCACCGCCGTAGGATCTTGAAAATATAAACATCTTTCTAGGGAGGCAAAACACTCAGAAAACCCTACAGTTGTCCACACTCTACAACAATGGTAGATGCTTGGCCTTCCTGTGCATTCTGAGTCGTGGTCTCTTAGTCGAGACCCCAGTAAGGTGAAAGAGCATGCTGGGATGACAAAATCCCCTAACCCATCTAGTTTAGTACATAAGACGGAGGATAAATGTGAAAAGCTTGTGCTACGCCAATAGCTCGGGGTACAAAGAAAGGTTGTTGATGAGCTCCCCAATAAGCGTGTCATAGAATGGTGGTAATATTTTGGTGATCTTATACCATGGTAATATGGATACGGTTTGGTACAATTTCCCCTTAGTGAGTTTCCTCCCGTTGATCCTGACAACACTTCCCAGCTAGACATGGTTGAATCCCGTGTTTATTGCTACAAACCACGATATGTCTCACAAAATACACCCCGAGCTATGAAACAACCCAGCTTAGGACCTATAATAGGTCCCACAAATCACTCCTTTGGTTCCTCCAGCATCCCCATAGGTTATTCTCCGAGCTCACCAGGTAATTCAACCAATCACCCAACGACCCACTGGGCACACTTACAACGTTGAAGATCATGCCAACTCATTAGTGGTCAGGGACCCTTGTCAAAATAGAAATCCCCTCTATGATGATCTGATGTATTCTATTATTGCTCCCCTCTTGTCTCTTGAGATAGAATATGTGGAAATTACACCTTATGGAATGCGATATCTGGTATGGGAGGATGATAATCCAGCACCTCTGAGTTTTTAAAATCAAACCTTCACCACACTCAATGAGATAGGTGATCCATTGATGCACCTGAACCAATTTATTTCAAGTTTTGGACCCATGCAGAGAACTCCATCACATCAGGAAGATGCTACGATATTGTGTTTTGAAAAACATTGGAAGGGAATGCATTTGTCTAGTAGATCCAGTTACCCATTGGGTTCATAACTAGTTGGGAGGATCTTCATATGTTGTTTATCTACCAGTTTAGTTCCAACACTCAGAAGACAAGCATATTTGACCTATTCATATGAAATAAAAGGATAGATTAGTGAGTGACAATATGTTTCACAAGGTGGAAGGGCCTCACATATTCCCTCGATATTCCACCGACTCAGGAACAGCTGCAAATGATGTGTGTAGGGAATGTGAAAACTGGGATGGTCTGGTATGTCATCACTTAGAAATTTGAAGGAGGATTTCAGGATTTCTATAATATGTATCTTTTTCTTGTGGAAGCCTTACAAAAATCCAATCAGGGACTCCTATTGCCTCCCACATCTCCCACAAGAATAGATTTCATGGTTGACACCGCTACTGTTGCACAAATTGTGGCCCCCCAAATAGATATAAATTTTACCGATAGATCCACCTCTATAGCCACACTAAGGGCCACTACCTCAGGCTTAGCCTCCGACATAGAATCTCTAACCTCATAATTGGAAGGCACCCCAATGTAACACGTCACGAATGCCTATGTGGGATAATTAGGTTCTACTTCTTCACTAGGATCCTACAGTACATCACTAAGGATAGGGTCTTAAGAATACTTTCTCGGATTGGACAAAACTAACCTATTCATTAAATGAGGCTATCTTCCCCAACTATTTCTAGAGTGCCTTCTATAAGGAGATCATTCAACTGCTATAATGAAAGAGACCCAAATAGGCAGATATCATTGATTTCCCTAACTATTTTCCCTATCACCATTTTCATGGAAACACCCTCAAGTAGTGAAATGTGTTCAAATACTAGCTCAATGACCATGTTGATAACAACATAGTCAGATAAGGTCCAACCCCAAAATATGTGGAATGTGTGTTTATAAATAATGACAGTGACAACAAGGGTGAATGGTAGCAAGTCTCTAGCCATGGGTCTCAAAAGTATGATGATCGGATGGCATGCAAGGCAGTTTCTCATGCCAACGGTATTATTTGTTCATGTTTGAACCAGCCCAACCCTTCGGATATCACTATTCTACCTTCTGTGGATTCTTCCACGTATATGTATAGCCTTAATACTCTCATGAGAACAACATATGATGGAACAAGGTGAGGCAAATCCCCCCACCGGTATCAAATCCAACCCGTACTCTTAGTGAATTCATGCCCCCAAAGATGGGGATTTCCCCCGAGATCACCAAGTAATGGAGGAATCTTCATTAAATGAGAAGAAGTATTCATTGTTGAACACTGTTGAGTTAGTAGACCCATTCATGGTCCTCGAGGATGGGGATTGTCAAAAAGACCCTCTTAATTTCCCAAGTTGATGCCATCTTCGACAAAACTATGGGTATGTGAACTGTCAGAATGCATTGTCCATTGCTTCTGACCAAGCCATTCCTACCATCAAGATTAAATAGTATTCCCAGTGCAGAGCCCAACAGGTAGAGTCTTCTCACCCTATTTCGTTTGACTCACCCCCACCACTGTTCTTATTTCTTAATCAGTCAGATTCACCATGACCATGCCAGGAAAAACCGCATTCACTTGTAGACCAAATTCATCCATCTTGCCATCATATTCTGGTCACTCTACACAGTTCCACTAGTGAGAAGTGGGACATTAATAACATCATACAGGATCCTCTAGTTTGACCAGTAGTTCCCATCATGCTTGCTTCCGCTAAGCAACCTCCTATCAGCAGAAATGTACATTTGGAACGACAATTTTCTTTTCTAAATCACCTTAGCATTATTCATATTATCCTCTCAAACCTCGAGGCTCTCCTTATACCATCAGATATGTGTGAATCATTCCAAAGTCATGAAGAAACCCTCTCTAGTTTAGGACAGAGGTAGCATCCATAATGGACACAATAATGAGGAACTCTATCATGTATATTTTTAGGTCATCATCTCGTTCTCAGGAGAAGACAAAGGTTCTCTCGTACAAGGGTACATTTTCCCATTTTACATGATTGGAAAGCTCAATGAAATAGATTTCATCCATTTTTTCACTATCACAGGTTTCAGGATCAATCTTATCCTGAACCAAATGCTCTGAAAGCTGGGACTATCTATAATATATTCGAATCCCTCTAATATGAAGATTTAAGGTTATGATAGGAATGAGTGGTCGCATGTTGAAAAAATACACATAAATACCCAATTTAGTTGCCTGATTTCTATCATGCAGTTCATTGTTATCAGGAAGGACACCTCTTACAATGTGTTTTTGGGTATACCATGACTACACCTGTATGCGGTAGTCCATTCTTCATATCACCAATGCCTTAATTACTCTCTCAATGATCAAGTGGGCATGTCCCAAAATGATGACTCTCCCTTTTCCTTTTGTTAATCCTACAACCTAGATTTCAACTACTACAATAGAAAGGACAATATGATTCAAGAAAATGAGGTTGTGTATACTACTATTTTGTACAATCCATGGGATTACCGGGATGATGCCTACATTTTCTAAATTCACTGATTGGAGGCCACGACCCAAGACATGGGACACTGTTTTTTCATCTTAGGGATGAGGGGAAAGATCATTCCCCAATGCAAGGAATTAAAAGATATCACTTCATACTCCTAAACAAATCAATCTCTAGTGATCCCAGAGCCCTTTAAACTAGTATGGTATTAAATGTTAACCTCATAGAAACATCAATATGTCATACATGCTTGTTCAACTCGGCTGGGACGAACTGCTTAAGATGACATGCCACTACAAAATTGATATTATCAAGTGTGCCACATTGGGATGAAGGTATAGTGGAATCATATTGGTAGCTTTCGTAATTGTGGTTTCAACAATAGATGGGTCCCCCAATGAAGATTACAATACTGATCAGGCCAGTACTAGCATCCGGTCAGATTCAGACAATTCTAAAGAATTTCCTTCATCCGATGATCCTCCCTCTATAGACAATGAATTTGATTTATAAGATAGTCTTAATGTATTTAAAGATGTAATCTCAACTATGGTTGATGAGTTGGGACATGTGAACCTTGGAACCAAGGTATATCCGAGACTAACACGGATCATTAGAGATATTCTTGCAAAAGTGAAACATCAATACATGGATTTTCTAAAGCAGTATCGAGATATATTTTCCCGGAGCTATAATAAGATGTCGGGACTAGATCCTCATGTCTCCATTCACTTCCTTGGTCTCCGAATAAACCATCGCGGGTTCAAAAATCCCCCCTGAATGGTGCACCCCTCTCACGGTGTCATGGTCGAGGCCGAAGATGATGAACTCATTAAATCCTACATTTTCAAGGAAGTTTTCTATACAAAATCGCTAACCAATATCATTCCTATATAAAAGAATAATAGACATATAATAGTCTGCATTAACTTTTAGGATCTAAAATTCCACTATTCGAATGATTATTTTCCCCTTCCTACAACAGAGATGTTGATCGATGCTACCAGTTGGTTACAAGCTCTCCCCTTTATATACGGGTATTCTGGATATAATGAATTTTGAATGGCCCTAGAGAATTATTAATTAAATACCTTAAGATCCCCACAAGGTACTTTCTATAACATGGTTATGCCTTTCAGTATGAAGAATTGAGGGGTCACCTATCAGTGTACCATCCACCACATATTCAACCAGATCCTCAGAACACTTGTGGAATGCTACATAGATGATTTGGTGTTCAAATCCACCCAGGGTTAAGACCATATAAGATATCTTGAGAAAGTGTTCATCTTCCTCTGTTCCAACTATTTGAAGATGATCCCCTAGAAGTGTTGTTTTAGGATTACCTCTAAAATATTTCTCAGAATTTTCGTCAGATATAGAGGAATCATGATTGATTTAGAGGAAATCAAGGTTTCCAGTTAAATGTCTTCTCTGATAACAAATTGGGAGCTCTGAGGCATTCAAGGAAACATAGTATACATATGCCAATTCATTACAAAACTCTATTGAAATTTTTATACCATTTCTTGGCTCATGAACAAGTATCAACTACCAGTGGGATGAATAGTGGAAAGCCAGATTTGAGAAAATAAAATAGTACCTGTTGAAGCCTCCATTTTTTATGCCACCCATCTTCGAAAAGATATTGGTCCTCTATGTGACTACGCTGTAATGATATCTCAGTTCCCTTGTCTCCCATAATAAAAATTAGAGGAGAAAGAAAAGTTTATATAATCTCATATTCATGCTCCTTGATACAGAGAGCACGTATTTCTCTATTGATAAGAGAAGCCTTGCACTGGTATTCATAGTCAGAATGTTGCGACATTACATATAGCACCATGTGATACAGGTATTGTCCCATGCGGATCTACTAAAGTACATTCGGAACTACCCCATGTTAACAATCCATCTAGCTAGGTGGGAAACTATCCCTCAATAGTTAGAAATCAAGATCATTTCACAAAAAGGTGTTAATGGTTATGCAAAGGTAGAAATCATTGCTGCCCATCCATCCCTTATAGTGTAGTCTCTAGATCTTGACATCCAAGATGAGGCCATCCTCTCAGTGGATCAGACTGCGTCATGATGGAAGATGCACTTTGATGGTGCTTCTCAAATCCCTATGTGAAGAAGAATCAATGGTCCTAAACATAATAAAGTATTTTATGGTATTGTCTTTCCCATGACTTCACATGTTGTCCTTCCCTATTCATTCATGTTGTTAGAAGGTTTTGCCAACAATGAGGTCTTGTATCAAGATCTCACCAACGGTCTCGATCTGGCCCTTTTAGATTTATGTTCCCCATTGGTATGAAAAAGGTGACTCTAATCTAGTCATTATCAAATCAATTGTGATTGTGTTATTAGGAATCTAGATCTTGTACCCATATTAGATCGCACATTCCAACCGATGGCCTAGTTCCCTTCTCCACCAAAGATCACACAGGTGCCCCTGTCACAGAATGGTTAAATCGATGCCTTTGAAAACCTTGGCACATATCATCCAGAGACTTACTAGGATGACCTCATTATCCATGTGGCACACTGAATATTCATTTCTCCCATCACTCCAGACGATGATGATATCTCATGACTAAGACATCTTACAAACGATTCATCCACATAGGGACCTCCATGTCCCCCTACCTTAGCGAAATAGACCAATGATTGGATGAATTCCTTATTCAAGTACCTCCGATATGGAAATATCCAGGAGGACTGAGCTGAACATGAGATGATTTATCATCGTGTAGTACAATTCACTCATTAGAGTGGCCCCAGCCTCGAGAAAATATTCTGTAGACATGGTCTTGATGGCGTTCTCCCCTATTGCATCCAAGGAACTGAGGTTACCTAGGTTATGTTGGACATTGATGCTAGTTTCTATGGATCTCATCAAGCAAGATCAAAACTCTCTCATTATGTCCAAAGGATGGCTAGTTTTGGCCCACTATGGTCTGTGACTGTATCGAGTTTTCCTATAGGATCCACATGTTCCATATCCATACCAGTTTTTTGCATAGGCTACCTAAGCCTCTATATACTACCACGTAATCTGGGCCCTTCATTGTTTAGGGAAATGATGTTGTGGGATCATATACACCATCAACAACTCACCAATGTAGATTCATCTTGACCACTAATAATTTATTTTCCAAGTGGGTACAAAAGAACCCTTTCAAGTAATTCAAGTCCCATTCCATCATTGACACTACTATAAAATAGTTTTATACCGATGGTTTTGCAAAAAACCATTGGTATAGGGATAGTATGTGAAACTATACCCACGGTTTTCCAATACCGTGGGTATATGTGGCCTATACCCATTGTTGGGCCAAAAATCTTGGGTATAGCTTTCTTTTAATACCTATACCCATTTTTTGGAGATAATCATGGGTATAGGGTATTTTCAAAATACTTACACAAATAGTTCTTAAAAAACATAGGTATTGAGGTTTTTTTTGAAGACATATACCCATGGTTCTCCAGAACCGTGGGTATAGAATTCCTGTGTTATGGCAGGGAAAGAAAATTATGCAGTACACGCAAGAAAATTTGGTGGGAAGACATTTATTCAGGGTTTAGATTAATATATTTATATACATATAAATATAAACATTCAAAAGATCTTTAGCTCGGTTGGTAAACCCATCCTTGCGGGTTCTTGTAGGTCGCCGGTTTAAATCCATCTGGCCGCATTTGATGAATTTAAATACACAACATGGATCATATATATATATATATATATGCAAATGTATGTATATATATAAAATATAAATCACAGCTTGGTTGGTCGGTTGGTGGGGGGTGGCTGCGAGGCCCAGCGTGAGGTGCGGGTTTGAAACACGCTGGGCATTTTTTTAATTCTAATACCGCATATTAATATATATATATATATATAGGCATATATATGTATATATAACAGATAAAAGTCATAGTTTGGTTGGTCCATTGGTGGTTCGCGTCCGTGAGGCTCAGTGCAAGGCCCGAGTTCAAAACCCCCTGGCTGCTATTTTTGAAGTTTAAATCCCCACGGTTCTCAAAAGGTTAGGTCAATGTTGTGAAAACGTGTTCACGGGGCTACCACGTTGTGGAAATCCTATCCCCACAGTTTCTCCAATCCGTGGGTATAGGCCGACCCCTCTATCTCGACGCCGTTCTAGCCCACGGTTCCTAAAACCTTGTGTATAGCCTATACCCACGGTTTTGGGGGCTATACCCATGGTTTTGAAACGTTGGTATAGGGAAGTTTTCCAGTGGTGTTATTTCATGGGCTCTAATATCATCCACCGATTAAGATTCCCTCTCATCATCCTCTTCGATAACGACACCAGCTTCTGTGCATCTATGCTAAAGAAAATGTTTGCTAAATACAATATCATTCCAAATCATACCACTCACTATCATGCACAATAAAATGGGAATAAATAGTTGTTTAAAAATACCAAAAATAACATCTTACAAAATATGGTTTGTTAGAATAAGAAGAGTTGTATGGAGAAGCTCCCCGATGCTCTCTGGGCCCATCAGACAACGACTCATAATAGAACCCAATTGACTCCATGTTCCCTACTGTACGGAATAAATGCAGTCCTTGAAATTGAGATTTAGTTATCATCACTCGACACATCCATCTATGATCAATAGACATCAGACATGGAAGAAGAATTCCATTTGGATGAACTAGAATCCCGCAACTAGAACATGCTTCAGGACATGCATAATCTGGAGAGTCAACAAAACAAGATAGCCAATTATTTCAAGGTGAATGTTCTTCATAATTATTTCATAAAGGGTGACATGGTATAGGTCCTTGATAATTCCAATGATACCTCGTATGAAGCCCCCAAATCTAGAGCCCAAATTGGAGGTACCTTATGGCATTCACATGGTTTACCCAAATGGTTCATACTCTATGGTCACTATGGGAGGTGAGTGCATTATGCCTCCCACACATGCCAAATTCATCAATAATTACATTACATGAATTGTACTATCTTCCTTCATGATGATAAACTATAAAATTTCCAATCACCATGACCTTAAAAAGAGTTCCTCTTTGACCTTCATGATAATAAACTACATGTGGTAAACATACCTCATAGTCCGTGTTGTATGTCCTTAAACTAAGATCTCCATCATCCTTACCGAAAGATGTTAAACTTCACTGGTACTTCCATGCATCCCATGTCCTCATTATTTGGGCCTTCATCATCTTTCACATCTAAAAGGACCCCCCTAGTAGCTCAGTCTCATGAAACATTGGCTAACCTACCATTTTTGGGCCAACGTCCGACAGGATCATGAACGACAATTTGATACAAGTCTGACATTGCAAATATGGTCAGCGGTAGATGATCAATTTATTATCCCCATTCCATGACACATGAGATTTATACTATGTTATGAACAAGGCCAGTAGTTATCCTCAATAATTATCATCATCCCTATGGTCTACCAAATATTAAGTACAGTGATTTTCCTTTTTCTTCCCTTGTATCCCACGCACATGATATTAAATTGGGCATCTATGGTCCAATCCCTATGAACATAAACTATGATCTCCCTCATCAATAACACATGATATTAAACTACATGTTGTTTCAAGAACTACCTGTGGCTTGATTCCCGTCCTTATGGCATAAATAAGAGTGCTTGAACATATCATCTTCTGCTCCAACCCAGTTTTTGGAAACCTTCCCTTTTTCTTGTCCTGTTTGCCTATGTTCTCCCTAGAGAATGTGTTAGGGTGTGGACTTATTTAATCATTCATGTTAGGTTTTCAATAACCACACCTCATACCTCTCCCAATGTATCTTCATTTTCTGTCCTTAATGAAATACATTAAACTACATGGAACATAAGAACAACGGGATATGTAGGGATGGCTGAACATTTTTTCAAATACACTAGTCGAGTTTTTCTTCATCCTTATTGGATGATGTGGAAGTAAATAGCACTTAATGAACTATGTGTGGGTTTCTTACCATCCTTATTGAATTTGTAGAAACACTTGGACATTTCTTCTTCAGGTCCATCCCCAAGTATCATAGATTCTACATTCCTTTGGGCCACCCGACTTAAATATCCCAGGAGCACGTGGTGTGATGTTGGATTTTTTCCTCATTCATGTTGGTCTTACATGTACCACATCACATGTCCTCTTTCAGGGGTCCCAATTATGCATCCTTACCACATGACGATAAATTTCATGACCTTTTAAGAACTATATATGGATTTATTTTTGCCCTTACAGGATACATAGGAAGGCCCTAGCACATTGCCTCGGGTCCAAACAATAATCCCTTGACCTTTTCTGGAACCTATGCTTGATTGTCCCCCTTAAGATTTTGTGTGGTGTGGTGTGGAATTTACCTATCCTAAATCATTCCAGGTATTCCTTTTCATGAAATTTGCATTCCCTTTAGAACCACATTCTTCCACATGCATCCAACCCTTATGTTGTTAAACTATACTTCCTCATCCCATAACACATTAAACTATTGTGTTTTTTACTCATGATGTTAATGTTCATCAGATTTTCCTTTCACATGACCTTTAACTACGACACCATCATTATGGTCACAATATGAAAAACATCACCACATTGTGGTGTTCTTGCTTGAGAAGGCATCACCCTGGGCACTGGTCACCACCATGCCATTTGTCAAAAACTACACCAGGATTTACTACTAAAACACCAACCAAACATTATATCCTAGTATGTATAATCAAAAAATCACACAAATAAAAGAAAAAACAAGATTCATCAAATGCCACTTTATTCAGTGTGTAGACCAGAACATCACGACGATAAAGTTTATAAACTACATATGGCTTGATTATATCCCATGCAGGATATATAGGAATTCCAGAGAACTTTTCCTTGATTCTAGCCCCAGGTCCCTCGAGCTTTGCTGACCACTTTGACTTTAGATTCCCCTTTCGGAATGTGCATCGTTTGTTGTGTACTTTTCATATCCCCATTCATATCAGGCTAACTTTACCACACCAATTTCCTCCCATTCAGAATCTCATTCACTCAAACTTCCATACCACATGACATTAAACATCATGTCACATGGATAACTATGTACAACTTAATTCCCATTCTCATGGGATATGCAGAAACACCCAAAATTTTCATATTTGTGTCCAGACCCATGTTTATCATCCCATTTCCCCACTTTCCTCCATTCATCTATGTGTGTCGTCCGCTTTTAACTAGACCCCTTGACCCTTTTTATGCCTCATAAATGCAATTATATGCCCTATGTCATAGGTAATAGAGTGTTGTATTTTCCATGGACATGCTTTCGTTCCATTTCCTTGCTTCATGTGTCCCCTTATTTATGTTTCTATCACCTTTTACATCTAGAAGGACCCTCGTGCAATATGAATGATATTCCTTAAGGCCTCTATACCATTTCAGGAAAACTATATGGAGGATTTAGAATGACATTTTTAGATAGGTTCAGATTTTGAATATGGTCAGTGGCCATCCCTTAGCTATTTTTCCCATTTCATGCCAAACGATATAGATGTTGTGCTCTGAATATGGTAAACAGCTACCATCTAGCATTACGATGACCCCGTTATGACCTACATATTTTTCTTGTGATTCAAACCCCATTCCACCTCACTATGTTCTGACAGAACATCGACACCCTTAGTGTTCTCCCACCGTACACCATTGCAAACTGACAGGACGAACCGTTGTCGTGGGATCACCCTGGACTCCACACCTTTGTCCCCTACCGCATGCTTCCATGAATTGTAAAGATCTTCTCTTCCCTTCTTTCCCTCACCGATCATGACTCATGTGGGCTTAGGGATTTGGGTAAGGCATGTTCCTGCATGGAAGAGTCATACATAATTGTGGTCCATATTCTATGACCGTAAACTAAGAGATTAATTCCACTAGTCCAGGCATCATGACTTTAAACTATGTGTGTTCTTTGGGAAATCAGTAATGCAGTGGAAAATACCATGTCACAATTCACGTCATGTTGTTTTTAGTCCCCGAGTCAAATATTTCCACTTCAAGAAATTTTTCCCTTTTGATCTGAGCACAATGACAATGAACTAAGAACTTTTATGTCGTTGACATATGACGTTATGCTACGCCTTGTACATCCATGTAGTGTATTGATAAACTTCCTAGATTTGTAATGTCTTAATTGAAGAATATTTTTTCCTATATAATTTTCCCTCTTCCATTCTGAATTTCATAAATATATGTGGCTTGATTCTAACTCTTGCGAGATATATAGTGACACCTAGGTACATTACCTCTCGGTCTAGCCACAGAACAGTTTGAACTCTACAATAATTAATCTTTAACTTCTTTTTCCTCAGTTTCATGATATGAAAATAAAATTTATTATGGGTCCTCACCAGAGAAGCCCCATCCAGACAAAGGTTTTATACTGATTCTGACAGACATCTTAACCCAATGTGTTTCTATTGTAGTGGTGTGGTTTCAAGTGTGTTGGACTCCATTCAATTAGCTCATCACTCAATGTTCCTGCTCTGCATACCCTTTATTTTGATCCTTATCTTCTTTCACATCAAATAGAACCCTCTAAAGGTTTTTCCACATGCCATTTTGGATCACCAACCATCCTGGGCCAACATTTTTTAAGACATCAGACAATATTTTTAGTTAGGCCCTTTGTTTTCGATTAAGGTCAGCAATTGGCCGTCATTTTTTTTCCCCATTCCAGGATATTGAGATATGAATTTTTTGATTCATATATGGTTAATTGTTACCCTTTATCATCATTACACCATCATTTTGTTCCTATTTTTTGGTATTTTGATTCACACTCTTCATTCCACTTTGTTCTGATTGATCCAAACGACCTTGGTGTTACCCCTCTCATGCACTAGGTCACATTGAGAATGAAAAGTTGACTTCTTTGGGAACCTTACCCTCTAGTCACGACCCCTCTCCCACTAAATACATCAAGAATTGAATTGAAATCAAGAGACCCTGATTATTTTATTTTTAGTGGGAAACCTATTACAAAAATTTGATTATTATGTAGTCCTTCCTTGTTACTCAGACTGGGTATGACCTATGTGGGATTAGGGATTTATTTCTAGTCATTACACAGTCATGATCGAGATGAACTAATTAAAACAAGAAAGAAGATAGTATATCGAGACACGTGGTTCGATATGGGTAAAAAAAGGAAGAAAATGCAGTTCATGAGTTTGGCCAAAACACAGCCCTTATGGATCATCGACATCAATAGACTGCCTCAATACTAACAAATTGTGGCGTGTGGCCTCCATAATTGCCTCCCACTCTCTGAGATCCTTTAATTCATCATTATATATAGATAAGAGCTCGTTGGATCTGACCTACATTCACTCCTACCCAACATGGAATTCAATCATTTGATGTATTGCCTACCCTATTTCTCATAGGCATCCACCAGCTAGTCCTTTAACTATTCAATGACCTCATATTGGATTGCGATAAATTTCACACTTTTTATTTCATTCTCTTCAAGGTATCAGACTTCTTGGTCTTCCCTAAGAAGTTACTGGATATTCTATGATTCATTTAAAAAATAGGCAATATCAGAGTGTTGGATACTCTATTTTATGTTCTCATCAATTTAATCATAGATTATTATATGAAGTTGATAAGCATCCACCCCTTCATCCTAGATAAATCATATCCATGTGGTAAGTGACCCCATCTATCTCAACCAGTATTCATGTGATTGAATAAGGAATCATTTGATTCCCTTCCACTCCATTTGTTTCCTCATATGACTCTCCTCAGGTGTGTCCAGATTAGATTCGTTCATATCTTCAGTATATGTAGGATTGTACTCCGGAAACACAATCAGGAGTTTAGCGGTGGGGTCCTATCCTAGTAATCTTTTTTTCCAGTGACCTCACCTCAACCATCCGAAAGATTGACCCTGGAAGAATCATCAATGATTGTAGATTCTTACTCACTGGGTGCCAAGTCAGGACTATTTTGACTGATTGGCTCTGCTACAACTATTACACTAACTTGTAGATCTCCTGTAGATGTTTGTTTCGCGCGGAATCCGGGGATGACCTCCTGGACGGGAGATTCAAACGTTCCGATCGGTTTCTAACGGGTTTGTTCATAGAACCAGAAACATCCAATGATTCCACATCCGTTTGGACCTACTTTCCAAAGGCAGGCGCTCATTAGCTTGTGGACTAATGAGGCTTAGGAATTTGCATTGGTCGAGAGGATGAGAGGTCAGACTCATCACACCTTTTTGAGGGGAATTATTGTCTACTCCGGGACTCTCTTTATAGATTTAAGTTATGTTCGTGAATCCTTATTACATTACCAAGTAAAAAATGTGTTTTCCTTTAGTTTTAACAATCAATGATTAAATATGCAAGAAATTTAGAGAATCTTTTATATGTATTCGAGGTTCTTCATCAATAGAGAATCATCTAAATCTGTTTATAGATTCTTGGTCAATGGTATCCTTCAAAACATTTATATAAAAGTCTCTTGGTCATTATGATGACCAGGCTGGTTTTAAAGCCACTCAGTGGGGCATTTGAAGTTTATCATCATTCAGAAGGACAGAGATTATTTCAAAGTTGGGATCGAACCCATAAATGGGCTACCTACGTATCCATTGTTTTGGAAAAGGAATCAGAACCCATGTAGTTCGAGAAATGGAGTATGATGTTTATGATTGATGGCTCAAAGATGAATTTCATAATTACTTTTACACTCTAAGCTCACGTGAGTCATGCTCGGTGTGAGAAACAAGAGGTATTAGTAAAATTTAGACAATTGTGCCATGAAAGATGCAATCATAAGAATTTATTTGGGGCTTATGTATGGATGACTGCCCAGATAGATGGAGGTTTAGGATCTACTTTTAGGGAGAAAATCCATGAACAGGGTCCATAAAGTTATATGTGCTTCATGGAGATTTGAATACTCTAATCTTGGGGCTTACTCCTAAGGAGGATGCCCAAGTTAGGAGGGGACTTATGATTGGGTTTTACTCCTGAAAAGGAAACCCAAATCAAAGGTAAATTATGACTGGTTAAGAGAAATTTAAGGGGACTTGGGGCTTATTCCTGAAAAGGAGACCCAAGGTTATGACTGAGTCTTATTCCTGAAAAGGAGACCCAGGTTAAGGGACTTGGGGCTTACTCCTGAAAAGGAAGCCCAAGGTTATGACTGAGTCTTATTCTTGAAAAGGAGACCCAGATTAGAGGATTAAGGTTTGGGGCTTACTCCTGAGGAGGATTCCCATATTATGACTGAGTCTTATTCCTGAAAAGGAGACCCAGGTTAGGGATTAAGGTTTGGGGCTTACTACTGAGGAGGATGCCCATATTTGAGGTTGGGGCTTATTCTTAAGGAAGATGCCCAAGATTAAAGGACTTGATTGGGGCTTACTCCTGAGGAAGATGCCCAAGATTGGGAACTTTAAGAATTTGGGGCTTACTCCTGAGGAAGATGCCCAGATTAAAGGTTTTATAACTGGGGATTATTCCTGAAAAGGAGACCCAGGTTAAGATTCTATCATTTTAAAGGATGAGGTTGAATGAATTAATTCTCCGTATTTTTAGTGACATATTTACATCACTAGATTTTAAGAGAGATTCCATAGAATTCCTTTCAGATAGGAAAGTCAAATCAAGAAATCATGCCATAAATGGCTTTGAAGAGTGTCTTGAAGACTGAATCTTGAAAAAGGAAAGGTGAAATGGCTTAAGAGGGGTAAAAATGGGCAAGATGGGCACCCAAGAAGATAGTGGCGCGCAAGTCTTGCAAGGCGCGCAAGTCTTCCGTGGGTGCGCAAGTGTTGGTCGCGTAGGTATACCTGCGCGACACATAGTGTACTTGCGCGATTTTCAACCAGCAATGAAATACTTGAGCGACTCTTTTTAAAACCCTTTAGAATGTTCTCAAGGTTCTTTCAGAAAAGGGACGCGCAAGTTATATTGAAGGAAATAATTCGGCGCGCAAGTGTTTGATATGTTTCAACACTTAGGCCTTCCTTCTTCTCTTTAGATCTTCCGTTCTAGGTAAGAAATTACCTTAGAAGTGTTCCGGAAGCTTTGAGAAGATACTTGGGCGTCGGGAGCTTCAATCCGAGTTTCTGGAAAAAGATCCTCTCGAATGGGGGGCCCACAGGGTCTATTTATAGGCAAAAGAAGACCCCGGGCGGTTACCGGGCGGTTACCAATTAGGTCGCGCAAGTCACCTGCACGACCATAAGGCGTCGCGCAAGTACTTGCACGACCACTAGGCGGCGCGCAAGTGTACTTGCACGACCATGAGGGAACTTGCGCGACCTATAGGCAATGTTCTCCTTGTTCATCCCTTTGTCGATTTTTGATGTTTTCTTCAAAGGATGAATCACTTTGAGCTCAGATATTCCGTTTTCCGATCATTAGATTCTGTGACGAAAGGAGCGTCAACAAAAGTCCCCCCTTAGAGTTGGATCCGGAGAGAAATGAGGATTTGACTCTGAGGAAATCGAATCCATTCAAAGGAAAAGGGTGGCGCGCAAGTCTTCAGTGCACAGAGGGCGGCGCACAAGTGTGCTGGAACTTGACTTTTATTCAGAGTTCCTTTGTCTTTTGTGGGTAGTTTAATGTCATGCATGTCGGACATAAAGGGGCTAATGTTTAAGGTCGAAATAGCTTTGACCGAAAATGGATTAAAATTGATTCAATTCCTTGACAATTTATCTGAAAACATATTACCATACTCAAGTATGAGAGAAAAAATGTAAACTATGGCTTAAGAATAATTGAATCTGAGGAATGATATGAAAAAGAGCTAAAAGGCATTAGAAGAAGTAGTTTCCAAGAATGAAGTTACTATTATTTAACAAAACCCGTTAGGGGGTTGAAATATGCAGGGCCACCTATGGGCATTGGCTGCATGGTCAAATAAATAGCATCGTTTGGCTGACAAGTCTATTATGTGGACTGTTTATGCAAGGCCACCTATGGGCACGTACTGCATAGTCAGGCAAAAGAACTCCCAAAAATTTACTTTCCTAGTGCTAAAAGCCGGTTAAAGTTTATGGAGATTCAAATTTTCTAAAGCATAGAGTTTGTTGTATGGAAAGAGGTACTTGAATATGGAGAAGATATTTCCGAACAAGAACATCGAAGAGCTGGATGAATATCACTCCTACGAAGGTCTGACCCAAACGTAGGGAAGAAGAATAAACCATAGACTTGAATACTTTCAGTTCATGAAAAAAGATATGGGAAAAATATGTTAAGGATGACTATTTTTTTGCGGATCCCTTCATATTGTCGTTTAAGACAAATAAGGACAAAAGAGGCATTCTTCCCAAGAATGAAGTTACTATTATTTAACAAAACCCGTTAGGGGGTTGAAATATGAAGGGCCACCTATGGGCATTGGCTGCATGGTCAAATGAATAGCATCTTTTGGCTGACAAGTCTGTTATGTGGACTGTTTATGCAAGGCCACCTATGGGCACGTGCTGCATAGTCAGGCAAAAAGAATTCTCAGAAGTTTGACATTTTTGTGATTAGATGTCATGAAAAGGGTTATGAAGATCTGAAAATATTTTAAGGTTAGGATTATAACACATAAAGATGGGTATTGTCCAATGTATATAGAGATACATAGGTCAATGATAACCATAATCATGTTGTGGCTGGGTCCTGAATTGAAATTTTGTACTTCACTACGTATCTCATAAGAATGAGAATCAAGCCATACGTAGTTCTTGAAATGTAGTTTAACGTCATGCAAGACGAGAGTATGAGTGATCTTAGTTTAGGGTCATAGAATTCGGACCATAATAATGAATACACAGTGTGTGTTTTCATGAGGACTTTTCAGCCAAGGGACTGAAAGTGAAATTTGGGGTTAGGCCCAAAAGACTTGGGACTGGATTCGAGGGACACTCAAATGTTCCTACGTATCCCATAAGGATGGGAATCAAGTCCACGTAGTTCTAGAACTACCCTTTGTACAAATTTGGTTCGTACATGTGAAGGGTGAAAGGGGACTTTAGTGCAATGATGGTTTAACCTGAGATAAAAAGTTTAGGCATTACCATGTATGCACGTAGTCTTTTGAAAATGAAAACCATGATTGAAAAATCATTGTCAATAATAGTTCTCTCTCAAATGAGGAAATCAAAGAATATTGTAGTTTATTGTCGTACCGGACAAAATTGTTGTATAGTTTAACGTCATATAACAAGGACGAAAGTGAATCAATGTAAAGATATTGATTCCAGGGGCAGTTTCACAAATCAACATCATATGAGGTTGTGGTGAACCGATGTGAAGAGATTGTTTTTTGGGCTTGAAACCTGGGAGGTTGCCTACATACCCAGCCTGGAGGGCAAGGATCAAAGTCCGTGTAGTTTAATTAAAGAAAGAATTAATGATCAAGTTGTTCTTGTGGACAATGATCTAAAAAAAATAATGTTGGGACTTACACATGGTTAGTGTCCCAAAGGGAATGTTATGGTTGATGTTCACTCTAAGCTCACGTGAGTCATACTCGGTGTGAGAAACAAGAGGTAATAACAACCTTAACGATGCACAGTTTAATGTCATGTAGGACATAAAAAAGGGACTATGCAGTTTAAAGTCTTGCAGTTAGGACTATTGGTGCTGCACAGTTTAGTGTCATGTAGCAGGGACAAAATACAGTTTAATGTCATGTAGGACATATCAAGGATTTTCTGTACAGTTTAGCGTCATGTAGTTAGGACGATGGGGATAAAATAGTTTAACGTCATATTGGACGAAAGGGGGACTGTGCAGTTTAATGTCATGCAGTAAGGACAAAAGAGTGTACCATTTTAACGTCATGTCGGACGAAAGTGCGAATAGTTTAAGGTCATATGCATGGACCGTGAATGGTGCAGTTTAATGTCATACTGGACTTTTGAGATTATATAGTTTAACGTCTTTCCGGACGTGAGGGACTTTTATACAGTTTAGCGTCATGTAATTTAGGACGTCACAGTTTAACGTCTTGCTGGACATAAGGGCTTTGCAAATAGTTTATGGTCATATACATGGACCAGGGATGATGCAGTTTAAGGTCATGCTGGACGGTTTAGGGAACTTTTTCACAGTTTAATGTCGTGTGGGATGAAGTTGCAGTTTAAAGTCATACTGGACCATTGCTGTAGAGTTTAACGTCATATAGCAAGGACGAACTGGTGCTGTACAGTTTAAAGTCATGTAGCTAGGACTAAGGTGAACCAATATGAGGATATCATTTCTGGGGACTTTTTACAGTTTAACGTCATGCTGGACGATGAAAGTGCCACACAGTCTAATGTCATGTTGCTAGGACACAATATAGTTTAATGTCATCTCGGAATGTCATCTCGGACAAAGTATAGTTTAATGTCATCTCGGACAAAATATAGTTTAATGTCATCTCAGACATTGAAGGTGACACAGTTTAACGTCCTGTTGGACGAAGTTGCAGTTTAAGGTCATACTGGACCATTGCTGTATGAAACAATTGTAAGAGTCTTGGTTCTGGGAACAATATTTTGTGTTTATACAAAATACTTCTTCAGAAATATGGCATTAGTTGGAGTCGTGATGTGTTCTCCATCCATTGAGATCAGAGAATACGCTCCATTGGAGTAGACCTTATGTATTGAATAAGGTCCTTCCCATTTTGGTTCAAGCTTGGGAGGATTCTTTCCTGGTATCATTGGTGCTCTGAGAACCAATACCAATTATCCCTGAATGAATGAACGAAGACGAACTTTTTTGTTAAAAGCTCGTGCTATCCGATTCTGATAGATTTCCTAGTGGTGCAAAGTGCACAATCTTTTCTCATCTAACTGTTCCAATTCATTCAACCGCTTTTGGGATTTCTCATCTATTGATAACTGATCACAAATGGCTATTCTGAGTGAGGGCAATTGATCTTCAATTGGCAAGACTGCTTCTGTTCCATATACCAATGAATATGGAGTAGACCGCGTTGCATTGCGAGTGGTAGTCCGATAAGCCCATAAAGCATGAAAGAGTTTATCAGGCCATGACCTCTTATCTTTATCCACCATCTTTTGCAGTATGTTTGAAAGAGTCTTGTTGAAGGCCTCTATCTGGCCATTAGCCGCTGCATGATATCGAGATAAATGGTTGGACTTAATGTTGTATTCTTGATACAATTTCTTTACCTCAGAAGAACAGAAGTTGGTGCCGTTGTCCGTCAATATGGTATGAGGGACACCAAATCTAGTAATGATGTTAGACTTGATGAAGCTAACAATGAATTTAGAACTGACTTCTTTGAGAGGTACTGCCTCTGCCCATTTGGAAAAGAAATCAGTAGCAGTAAGAATGTACTTAAACTGCTTGGCCGTAGCTGAAGGGTAAGGTCCCACCATATCCATTCCCCATGTGGAAAATGGCCATGAGTATTTAGCTGTATGAAGCAACTCTGGAGGTTGATGAATGAAGTTGGAATATACTTGGCATGAATGACACTTCTTTGTGAAATTAACACAATCTTGTATCATTGAAGGCCAGAAGTATCCAATCCTTCGAATTTGATCAGACAGTCTATGTCCAGACTGGTGGGCACCACAGACTCCTGCATGCACTTCTTTTATGACAGCCATTGTCTCTTCACCATCAATACATCTGAAGAGAAATCCATCAAAACCATGTTTGTAGAGAATTTTCTCGAGGTGGTTTGGACCATCATAAAGAGTAAAATTGACCACACGTCGCCGAATTTGTTCTTTCTCGGCTCTATCAGGTGGAAGTGTTCCATTTTGAAGGTATTCCTTGATAGGTGACATCCATCCTGTAGTATGACCATACGGTTCAGGAATGGGACTAATTTCATTAATTTCCTCTGTTCTGACTTGAACATAAGGTGAAATTGCACGACGGTGGGAAATACAGATGGTTGTCTCGTCCCGATTTGGATCTGCTAAAGTTGTGGCTATATTAGCCAGTGCATCAGCTTGAGCATTTTGTGATCTTGGGACATAAGAAAATGTCGGTTCTGAAGGGAATTCTGACATTAACTCTCTGACGTAATCATACAAAGGGATTAATTCTTCTTTTCTGATGGCATAATCCCCATTGACTTGTTTGATTACCAGGTCAGAATCACCTTTCACCTTTAAGTGATTCACTTGTGCTTGAAGCGCTAACTCCAAGCCTGTAATGAGAGCTTGGTATTCAGCTTCATTATTGGTACCACCTTCCCACAACAAAAAGGAATAAGGTAACACTGCCTTATCTGGAGAAATGAGCACAATTCCTAAACCAACTTTGTTGAATTTAGGATTTTCCATTTTCTTCCCTGTTGGACTTCTAGAAGCACCATCAAAATACATTTCCCATGTTTGAGGACTCTCTTGAATAGAGAAAACTTCCTCATCAGGGAGTTCGATATCTGAATACGTGTCTTCCACTGAAGGATGTTCAGCCAGGAAATCAGCCAGAGCTTGGCCCTTAATTGACTTTTGAGACACATACTGGATGTCGAACTGCTGTAGAATAACCGCCCACCTTTCCAGACGTCCTTTAAGCATTGGACGACTAAGGATGAATTTGAGTGGATTATTACGAGATACCAATTGGACCTCGTGATGTTGCAGGTAGTGTCTTAGTTTCTAAACTGCAAAGATTAATGCTAGGCAACACTTTTCAATACTCGAATACCGGGTTTCTGCTACAAGCATAGTTCTACTGAGATAGTAGAGACTATTTTCATTCCCAGCATCATTCTTTTGAGCGAGAAAGGCACCCAATGATCGCTCTAAAGCTGTCACATAGAGGATAAGAGGCCTACCCTCAACAGGTGGCATGAGTACTGGTGGACTCAAGAGGTATTTCTTGAGAACATCAAATGCTTCTTAACATTCTTCAGTCCACTGGTAAGTGACTCCTTTATTCAATAATTTGGTAAAGGGTAAACTTTTTCCTGCCAAATTGGCGATGAAACGCCGAATATAGGCTAAGTGTCCTTGAAGTCCTCTTAATTCTTTCAAATTCTAAGGAGGTGATATACCAAGGATTGATTTGGTCTTCTCAGGATCGACTTCAATACCACGATGGCGTACAACAAAGCCAAGGAATTTTCCTGAGGTTACCCCAAAAGAACATTTTAAGGGGTTCATCTTCAAATTATGTTGTCGAATCTTGTGGAATACGACTTCCAAATCATCCAAGTGATCAAAACGTTGTTTGGATTTAACCACCAGATCATCTACATAGCATTCAACAAATTTCCCTAGAAAAGGTTTGAAGATACGATGCATGGCGCGTTGATATGTTGCACCTGCATTCTTTAAACCAAAGGGCATCACTCGGTAACAAAACACACCTTGAGGAGCTCTAAAGCCTGTATATTCTTCATCTTCTGGGGCCATTCGGATCTGATTATATCTAGAATATCCATTCATGAAAGAAAGTACTTCATAGCCAGTCGTCGCATCAATTAAGAGTTCTGTAATCGGAACTAGGAAATCATCTTTAGGACAATACCGATTAAGATCTCTGAAATAGATGAAAACCCTAATTTTTCCGTTCTTCTTCTTTACAGGGACAATATTAGCAAACCACTTGGGATATTGAACTTCTCTGACGAAGTTAGCTTTGATAAGCTTATCCACTTCAGCCTCGATTTTGGAAGCATAGGTTGGGTGTGTTCTTCTTGCGGCTTTCTTGAATCCTCGATGTTCTTTTGGCAAACCCAAATGATGGGTGGCAACATCAGGATCAAGGCCAGGCATCTCTGTATAATTCCAAGCAAAAATATCTTTATTTTTCTTTAGAAAAGAAATATACATCTCTTGCTCTTCAAGGGTCATGGCCGCAATAATTAAAGTGGGGCGTGGATCTTTATCTGTACCCAGATTTACTTCTCTGAGTTCATCCACAGTGGTAGAGATACCCTCTTCAAATGCTGGAGGAGCATCTCTAAGATCTTCCTCTTCCTCTTCATCATGTGTTATTTCTTCCGTTTCTACTTGCAAAGTAGATGAAAAAACGACATTCTCATGATCATAAGAGATGTCAAAATTTTCACATTTTGAAGAAGAAGCTTCCATTTCCGACCCTATTGATGATAAAGGGTATTCTTTGGGAAATAAAGAGGAGATGATGGATTTATAATCGACATCAATATTCACCTCTGGTGTTTCTATAACTTCTTCTTGCCTGATTAGCGAAGTATAGACTTGTTGGATTTCAGCAGACGAAATGAAAACGTCACCACTTATGCTTTCATCACTGCTTGGTAAGTTACCAATTTCTCCCATGTTGTCTGGCTCGATTGCCGTAATTGACATTATGGATCTTTCCATAAGAGTATTTTGATTTGGGCCTATTTTGTCAATTTGACTGATAGGTAACACATAATCTGTACTCACATGTGAAAATGGATTTATTGGAATTTTTTCCAAACTATATGGAGCATTAACTTTGGTAATTTCCTTCATTGTAGATTTTTCTCTTCCCTTCATGTGATAAAATTCCGCCTCAATGTATTGAGACTCACATGTCTTGAATGGGGCCTTATCACCATACAATGTTCCAACTTGACCATCGAAACAGTATTTGAGACATTGATGGTATGATGACGGAATAGCTGCATGCTGATGTAGCCAGGGTATTCCAAGCAAGATATTGAAAGCTGAGTCTTGATCAACAATCATGAAATCCGAATTGGAAACAAGATCTCCAAACTGAGTTCTGAGCGTAACTTCTCCCAGTGGTTCTTGTTCATTTTTATCATATCCTTGCAACATCATGGTAGAAGGAGATAAATCAGATTCTGTGAGGCCCAATCGACGAAGTGTGCGAATGGGCATGAGGTTGACTCCTGAACCATTGTCAATAAAAGCTCTTCGAACATCTATACCATTGACTTTGCCAGATAAGTACAAAGGTTTTATGTGCCCATGCACAACATCATCTTCATCTTTATCAGTAAAAGATATCACTGCATGGCATTCTGCAGGATTATTCTCTATGTTATAAATTTCAGCTGCAGCAATTTCAGCTTCAAACTCCTGAGGACTTGACAAAGCTTCGATGAGTGCTTCCTGAAGATCTCTTGACATATTCAAAGCATCCAAAATTGATAACTTGGCTGGTACTTGGGACAAGTGTTTCAATATATCATATTTTTGATCTAGAGGTCTGCGTTTCCCAATAGGAATATGCGGTTTAGTAGGTACCTTGGAAGCAGATGCTTTGGAAGATGATGCATCTTGTATTGAAGTTGGCAACATCCTTGGTTTTGGAAAATTAGACTGATTAGATCCATTTACTTGCTGAGATAAAGAAGATGGAACCTTTAATCGGTCTTCCAAAATAACTGTGCCGAAGCTGAGTTGGCCATTGGCAGAAGAACTTGCTTGTTCTTTTTGAGCTCGCTGAAGGGCTCTACCACGAGTTTCTGCTGCATATACAGTGCTAGCAGGGGTAGAATTAGAGTAGTGGCTTCGGAAAGATCCATGTCTTCCCCTATATCCTGAACCTCTAGAACTTCCTCGGGTTCCCTTATTTGATATAGGGAATTCAGGATCATCAAGACTGGAATATGAATCTGTTAATTGAATCATATTAACAGAACAAAAGATTAACTATTCGTCTGATAAAGACTCTGCCTGGTTAGCCTGTTTAGGCTGTGCCGTTTGGTGGGACGGTGCCCGTGGCTTTGAAGTAGATGGCATGAAATCTGCCAGAGTCAAAGACAATTTAGGCTTTGATACATACTCATCTTCTCCTGATTTCTCGTTCCTCTTTGAATTGAGATGCCCTTTTGAGGATTTGTCTTTTGATGGAGGCTTTACTGCAGCTTTTGTAGGAGACACAATTGGCTTCTTCAATTGTGTTCTCAAAATGTAATGGGTCCGATTGATTGTCTTTCTGACCATCCAATCATCATATTTTTTCACAGTTTTGCTTTTGACTTCCTGCCACTCTCCTCCTTCCTCTGGATCTGTAGCGGTAATACATGCTACATGAGCTGAAGAACCCTTCAATTTGACTTGTCCCAAGTCGACCATCTTTTGCAGGAGGTCTTTAAAGACAAAACACTCTTGGATGGGATGCCCCAACATTTGATGAAAGGGACAATAATTGGGACGGTCTTCATCTCCTTCCTTGTTTGGCCTCTTCGGCACTGGTAATTGAACCAAATTATTTTCCAGAGCTGAAATGAAGTAACCAGGAACTTGCTCACTTCGGAAAGAGTATGTTTTACTCTTCATATCCTCAAATTGTTTTCGTCTTTGATCTTTTTGATCATTTGGACGAAATAGCCTTTATTGTTGGCGTTTAGGAGGTGGAGCCCTTCGAGAAGATGAAGGTTTTGAAGTAGAAATAGGTACAGGTGACTGTTTAAGCATAACTGTAGCAGTTTCTGCTTTACCCATTCTTCTTCCTAGAGCTGATGGAATTACACGAGATTTAACCTTAGCCTGTATAATGGAATCTTCAATCTGTTGAGCGGTTGAAGTAAGGTCTCGAAACCCTCCTGTGTATTTCACAGGGATCAATGGCGTGCGTAATTCTTCACGCAAATTTTCCACACAGATTGGCAACAATTCCTCCTGAGGGAGTGCTAAACTCAAGGAATATGTTAATCCCTTCCAACGAGCAATGAAATCAGAGACTCTTTCATTTTCCATTTTCTTGCAGTTTGTAAGATCAAAAACTGTCGTTTTTGGAAATGTTGAGCTAAACTGAAGAAGGAATTTTTGACGAAGATCCTCCCATCAGATGACTGACCGGGATTGCAAGCTTGTATACCAGACAAAAGCTGGTCCTTGCAAGGTTCGCACGAAGCATCTGAGTTTCACTACTTCTTGCTGCTCTGGAGTTCCCATCATAGGATCACAACAAGACACGTAATGCGTCAAATGTTGTTCAGGGTCGCCAGATCCATTGAAAGTAGGGAAAATAGGGTTTCCAAAACTGGATGGAGGAGAAATTGAATCCACCCATTTAGGGTAAACTTTCTTTTCAGGATGAACTTGCGCCCGTTTCCCTTCCATAGTTTCTAACCGAGCTGTTAATGACTCAATAGTAGTTATTAACTTTTGAGAAACGTCAGGTTGAACTTGGTTTTGGGTAGGTGAAATGAATGGAGCTTGGACAGACGTGGTGGTTGGTGCTGCAACTGATGGTAATGCTACCAACCGTTGTTGCGTTTGACCCGTAGGATTAGACCTCTGTGGGTGTACTGATAAAGGAGGATATTCTTGATCCATCTCAGTAGTTACAACAAATTCCTTCAGCTGTCGGACTTCAGCATTCTTAAGAAGAATACTATTCTGAAGTAGTTCTGCATTCAACCTTCTTAATTCTTTCATTTCTTCCTCCTATTGTGCAAACCTTTGCTCTAATGAGAGTGATTGACCTCCTTCAGAGGAAGGGTGATGAGTAACCTGATTCTTTCCTTTCCCCTTATTGGATCCTTTTCGGAGAGGGGGAAGTGGGTTACTTGAAGGAATACCCATATTTTGGGTAAGCCTTTGATTACGTGTGTGCACACCTTCTTCATTTAGGTCTGTGTGCGCAACTTCTTGAGCAGGAACCTCTTCGTCTGATCCCTCTGATTGAGCCTCATCTGGTGAATCAGCAGCAACGGAATTGATGACATTAATGGATGCATATTGCATGGAATTCTTTCTATCAGCATTTCTGTGATATTGTCTCCTTCTATGTCCAAGATGAGACATGGCATTCTGTTGACTTGATCCCTCAGGAATTTCTTGGAGAACCGTCACTTGGAGAGAATCTCCTGACAGTTTGGCTCTTCGTTCCTCTTGAGGCTTATTCCCTAATCGAGAGAATACTGATTTTCTCTGAGGGAGGGATTGAGGATTTGAAAAAGTCTCCAGTCCGGTGGACTGGGGATGTTCCTGCTGTTTGCGCTCAACTCCTCGAATCCCATTCGTTGATTCTGAGGGTTGGGTTAGAGAAGTCCCCAGTCTGGAAAGCTGGGGTGTCTCTTGACATGCTATGTCTGAGATCTTCTTGAAATCTCTCTTGATCTTGTGAATCTTAGTTCGGAAATTAGCTGGATGCATTAACCTGTATCCACTTATATCACCTGGTTCAACAGACCGTTGGATGATTTCCGAAACTTCTGTCATTTGATGACGTGTTTGCTCCAGACGAGAGGCTTGTGCAATATTCTCGCCTTCTTGATGTAGGAGCAATTCAACAACCTGTTCTCTATATACTTGATTTTGAGAGGAACTAGTTGAAGCTTGTTCTTGATCAAGCTTTTGATTATGAACAAAGCCCATTGACTGTGGCTGGCCATGGGAAATAACATTGCATGAGACCATTTTCGGCGGGCTTTGCTGACCGGAAAGCACTGTGAAATGTAGTGCTCCGTGAACACCCCATCCTCTGATATGAACATCAGATGGAGCATTGGCAATTAACTGACGCAATCTTCTTAGTGCGCCAAGGCATGAACGTTGAAGGGTTCTCTGTTGCTTTTCGGCCTTTGGATACCGAGAGACTGATAGAGATGCCAAATCAATCTGGCATTGTAACCCTTCTATTATCTTAAGATGATTTTCATATTCATCGTAAGATAATACCTTCTTCTTTAATTGACAAAGAGTTTTCCATATGTTGAGACGAATATCATGGATTCCATCATCCGTCAACATCTTTGGAATGTCGTATTGGGAATCAGCCAAAGGCCAAAACATGACTGGTACTTCACCTTTTTCCAGTTTTTTCCTCATGTTCAGCATTTCCTCTTTATCATTAAATGAAGATTCTTCTACCTGTTTGGACCAGAGTTGGTGTTTCATTGTTGCTTCATCGGATTCAACAAGATTGGTAGAGAAATCACTATTCATGCTGGAAGATGAATGACCCAGGGATGGTTCGGAGAATAAACTGAACCCCAGGCTATCTTCTGATGGAGAAAGAGTTTCACCTGCCGATAGTAAAGCATCAGACATGACTGTTTTTACGTTTGCAAGTGCCTCGAGATAGGAGGGCTTTCTCGTCACTACATTGCCTTCTGAAGAATTTTCGAGATAACGTGAATCACTACTGCGGAGAGGACTTTCGCTGCGAAGTTCATCACCATGAGGAGGACCGTCATGATGGGTTACAGCAAAAGATGAAATCTCTTACTCTTTGGTCTTATGACCACACAGAGGGTTCCTGTGGCTCTCATCTGAAGAAGAAACTTCAAGATTGACCGAATTTTCATGAAGCAAGTCTTCATGAGGAAGTGTCTGTTGAAGACCATCAGAATTAATGTTCCCGTTATTGGGAACTGAGGGAGTAGAATCTTGAATTCCGACAGATAAATGTCTGAGGGCTTCAAGAACTCCAGCATCGAGCAAGGCCTTGTTGCAGATTGTCCTTTGATCTCCTGACTGTGCTGGGCGGATCTTTTTCTTAGATGCCTTCTTACTCGCTTTAGAAACCACTTGATGACGAAAGTGATTGCTCTGAGCAGGTGTATGTGCCTGATCAGGAAAGATGGTCAGGTTAGGCTGACGATCTCTACTCAAATCAGGTGTATGTGCCTGACTTGGTTGTCCTTATGATATGGGGGAGTATGCCCCATAACCCTCTTGGACTGGAACAGATGTGTGTGTCTGTTCCGGAGTGAATCGTTGATGTGTCACTCCATTGCTAGGGATAGATTTATGTGTATGTCCCTGATATGATGCTGAAGTTGTTATGATATCCTGGCAAGCATCCAGAATATGAGCAGGAATTTGCTTCTGCTCTTTCACCATTGACAAAATATGTTTGGTGACTTCAGCCGCCGGAACGGGGATATACGTCCATTCCGGGCTTGGAGTAGGTGTATGTGCCTGCTCCTGTCCTCCTTTTCCTGCCAGTGAATCCTGAAAGTACTCAAGTGTGGAGACAGAGAGTTGAGCATGCCTCCTGTTTGTCGTCGGGACTTTCCGACTGACTTCTCCGGATGCTACCAAGCGAGACTGTTGGTAGGCCTGATTAGTATTAGCAGGTGTATGTGCCTGCTGATTACACTTCGCCAAACGCGGTTGATGAGATCCACCATATGTAGTCAGACGAGCCTGCTGACTAACTGGTGATGTATAAGCAGGTGTATGTTCCTGCCTTTGGTACTCCACCGGAATTGCCTGGCGGGATCGGCTTGATGCTGCCAGACGAGTCTGCTGGACAGCGGAATTAAAACGGATAGGTGTGTATGCCTGCTCGTTGTTTGCCACCAAGTTAGGTTAGTGGACTTCTCCGGAGATGGCAGGGATGACAACCTGCTTATTATTAACCGGATTCCGTCTCTGGCGGTTCATCTTGCCTGCTCCGGTTCGAGGAACCTGAGCTGAATGCCTGGAGTCGGTACCCTCATCATGTTGAGGGCGCACTACCGCATGAGTCTGGAGGTGATTGTTGATGGTAGCCCTTGAGAAGGACTCCTCTCTTTTTTGAATTAAGGTCCTACGGGACCTGCTCATTCACTTCCTCAGAGTAAGGGAGTGAATGGAAATTGCGTTCCGGGGATAACGACCCGAAATGGTTGGAGACGGTAGTCAACACCGCCTGCTTCTTGATTGCTGGCCGCTGTTGTCCGGACGACCAGGAAGAGTTGTTAACTTGGAGGGCTTGACGAGCGGCCTCCAGAGTTGGGATAGTACCGTTGCGACGGTACTCCTTAACCAGTGCATTAGAAACACAGCATTGAAGACGCTGAGTTGGTGATGTCATCCTCAGAGCGGATGACGTTCCAGTAGGAGTAGCAGCATTGGTTTTCACAGCAGCAGACCTCACAGTAGAGGTGTTTACAGCAGCAGTATTCACAGGGGTGAATTTAAGGAAAGCCATTTTTGCAGAAGATCTTGAGAAAAGAGTGCCTTTTCCATGTAACAGACATAATCAAGATGAATCCGGCCACTGCATCTTTTGGATGAGCATATGTCAATGATTGCCTTGTTGGCCCAAGGGGCCTAACAAATAAGAAGAACATCACTTTCACTTGGTTAAGGATTCACGTCGGGTTCACCATTTTTGTTTCGCGCGGAATCCGGGGATGAGCTCCTGGACGGGAGATTCAAACGTTCCGATCGGTTTCTAACGGGTTTCTTCGTAGAACCGGAAACATCCAATGATTCCACATCCGTTTGGACCTACTTTCCAAAGGCAGGCGCTCATTAGCTTGTGGACTAATGAGGCTTAGGAATTTGCATTGGTCGAGAGGATGAGAGGTCGGACTCATCACACCTTTTTGAGGGGAATTATTGTCTACTCCGGGACTCTCTTTATAGATTTAAGTTATGTTCGTGAATCCTTATTACATTACCAAGTAAAAAATGTGTTTTCCTTTAGTTTTAACAATCAATGATTAAATATGCAAGAAATTTAGAGAATCTTTTATATGTATTCGATGTTCTTCATCAATAGAGAATCATCTATATCTGTTTAGAGATTCTTGGTCAATGGTATCCTTCAAAACATTTATATAAAAGTCTCTTGGTCATTATGATGACCAGGCTAGTTTTAAAGCCACTCAGTGGGGAATTTGAAGTTTATCGTCATTCAGAAGGACAGAGATTATTTCAAAGTAGGGATCGAACCCATAAATGGGCTACCTATGTATCCTTTGTTTTGGAAAAGGAATCAGAACCCACGTAGTTCGAGAAATGGAGTATGATGATTATGATTGATGGCTCAAAGATGAATGTCAAAATTACTTTTACACTCTAAGCTCACGTGAGTCATGCTCGGTGTGAGAAACAAGAGGTATTAGTAAAATTTAGACAATTGTGCCATGAAATATGCAATCATAAGAATTTATTTGGGGCTTATATATGGATGACTGCCCAGATAGATGAAGGCTTAGGATCTACTTTTATGGAGAAAATCCATGAACAGGGTCCATAAAGTTATATGTGCTTCATGGAGATTTGAATACTCTAATCTTGGGGCTTACTCCTAAGGAGGATGCCCAAGTTAGGAGGGGACTTATGATTGGGTTTTACTCCTGAAAAGGAAACCCAAATCAAAGGTAAATTATGACTGGTTAAGAGAAATTTAAGGGGACTTGGGGCTTATTCCTGAAAAGGAGACCCAAGGTTATGACTGAGTCTTATTCCTGAAAAGGAGACCCAGGTTAAGGGACTTGGGGCTTACTCCTGAAAAGGAAGCCCAAGGTTGTGACTCAGTCTTATTCCTGAAAAGGAGACCCAGATTAGAGTATTAAGGTTTGGGGCTTACTCCTGAGGAGGATTCCCATATTATGACTGAGTCTTATTCCTGAAAAGGAGACCCAGGTTAGGGATTAAGGTTTGGGGCTTACTCCTGAGGAGGATGCCCATATTTGAGGTTGGGGATTATTCTTAAGGAAGATGCCCAAGATTAAAGGACTTGATTGGGGCTTACTCCTGAGGAAGATGCCCAAGATTGGGAACTTTAAGAATTTGGGGCTTACTCCTGAGGAAGATGCCCAGATTAAAGGTTTTATAACTGGGGATTATTCCTGAAAAGGAGACCCAGGTTAAGATTCTCTCATTTTAAAGGATGAGGTTGAATGAATGAATTCTCCGTATTTTTAGTGACATAAGGATATTTACATCACTAGATTTTAAGAGAGATTCCACAGAATTCCTTTCAGATAGGAAAGTCAAATCAAGAAATCAATCCATAAATGGCTTTGAAGAGTGTCTTGAAGACTGAATCTTGAAAAAGGAAAGCTGAAATGGCTTAAGAGGGGTAAAAATTGGAAAGATGGGCACCCAAGAAGATAGGGGCGCGCAAGTCTTGCAAGGCCCGCAAGTCTTCCGTGGGCGTGCAAGTGTTGGTCGCGCAGGTATACCTGCGCGACACATAGTGTACTTGCGCGATTTTCAACCAGCAATGAAATACTTGAGAGACTCTTTTTAAAACCCTTTAGAATGTTCTCGAGGTTCTTCCAGAAAAGGGACGCGCAAGTTATATTGAAGGAAATAATTCGGCACGCAAGTGTTTGATAACTTTCAACACTTAGGCCTTCCTTCTTCTCTTTAGATCATCCGTTCTAGGTAAGAAATTACCTTAGAAGTGTTCCGGAAGCTTTGAGAAGATACTTGGGCGTCGGGAGCTTCAATCCGAGTTTCTGGAAAAAGATCCTCTCGAATGGGGGGCCCACAGGGTCTATTTATAGGCAAAAGAAGACCCCGGGCGGTTACCGGGCGGTTACCAATTAGGTCGCGCAAGTCACCTGCACGACCATAAGGCGTCGCGCAAGTACTTGCACGACCACTAGGCGGCGCGCAAGTGTACTTGCGCGACCATGAGGGAACTTGCGCGACCTATAGGCAATGTTCTCCTTGTTCATCCCTTTGTCTATTTTTGATGTTTTCTTCAAAGGTTGAATCACTTTGAGCTCAGATATTCCCTTTTCCGATCATTAGATTATGTGACGAAAGGAGCGTCAACAATGTTCCAGACTCAACATTTTGTCAGGCCTCGAGTCTCTCTATCACTGCATTGGGTATCGATTTCTTGGTCAGCCTATTTACCCCAATTAATGATGTGACCCAAAAAGGTATGAACTTAGAAGAGACAAGCATAGTTGTGTCTAGTGCTAGAGTCACAGTAGGAGCTACCACCATAAGAGATCCCTCAGTGCTTATTTCATCATTGATCAGTGTTGGCTACTTCTGATTAGCAAGGATAACTTGAGACTATGAGGTATCTATTTTAGCCCCTCATGATAGCTTTTCACTGACCAATTCTATCACGGATGGTATTTTGACCACTTAAATCTTTGTTGGTCCTCCTCCCTTGATGATCTAAATAGTATATTAATGGTAATTTTCATACACATCCTTGGGTATATTTTCATCCTCTACAATGGGATCATCCTAGATATCATCATCAATGTGTTCCGGAACATGACCGAGTTTGGTCAGTGGATTTGAATTATGAAAAGATGAGTACCAATAGAGATAATACTTGAGACTCACCTCAAGTTGTTTGTCCAATTCCCCATCAAAACCTTTGATTTATCTACTCTCTTATAGGATTCCTTGGAGAACTACTATTTCCTAAGTTATCTCAGATCCAGGAACATCACCCCTAACCCTGTATTCTCCCTCTTCCTCTAATCCCTCTTCCTTATATTACACTTTCTTATCTTCCACCCCTTCATCATCTCTTACCTTGTCGTCGTCGTCATCAGACGCTAGATTCCTCTGGTTTTGATCTTTTCAAAGCATCACTTTCACTAGGTCATCAGTTTCTTCATACCACCACCATTGGAATGCATAAATATCCATGGATATCAGGTACACATTTCGGTGATGAGTGCACACCCTTTCTACCATATGAATGTGCCATATGTCTAGTAGGTCTAGCCCAGTGTGAACCAGTCTATGCCTAAGAACTTCAATGGATATAAATTGTCATATAATCCTCCATGAAGACCATAGTTATGGGAAAATTGCATCAGTTGTTGGATTTAGGAGACATATTTGTTTCTTCCCAGTGAGTTCCCTATCTTTCCCATGATTCCTCCCATGGGACCACTTTTCTTCAGAAGGTGGAGGCACGTTATCACCTTGCAATACTCATAACGATAAAGTTCTAGCCCATGTCCTTCCAACTTCCTAGATTATTCCAAATCTCACCTCCCCAATAGTACCTCGTCTGCTTCCCCATTGTCTATACTCAGTGTTGGCCACCTTGATTTGAAAAATTCATTTCCACATATTCACTTCTGGATACACTGCTATCCAATGGTCATCATAATCCCTTAATAGTATGGAATTAACATCTATAGGGGGAAATGTGGTGATTTCACCCAAACCTATAGTAGTGAACATGAGCCACAGTTTGTGAAGGATAAAGGGATGTATCACTTCCCGAACCCTAGTATAAACTTTCTTTTCCATCCACTACATTCACATGAATTTCCTATAAATCCTCGTCATCACATTGGGTTTGAAAAATAATTTTCCAACGCTCCAGTCTTATAGCACACCACCCCCGATGCTTCGCAAGTATTCCCTCTACTTCAATGGGCCTCAACCATTGTCTTCTATCTGTCCAATAGGGGTCCTAAATGGTTGAATGTTGAAGTGGTCATGGTTTCCAATCTTGAGAATTATCCCTCCATCTTTAAGCATTAACAGGAATATTCCATCAGTATTCATTAGGGATTTCTACAGACCATCACTCGGAAGAAGGTTTCGATTTGGGAAGTCATACCAACTGCAATGAGCTACAAAGCAGCCATAACGAATCTAGAATGGTATGAATATTCTTTTGGGCATACTTTCTCTTGAAATTCACCATAGAATTCTGTATAATATGGCTAATACAGGCACTCCCAAATTGACCGTATTCCTGGATTCCATGATTCCATCAATTACCATCATCCCTTGAGGGAGCCCCATCCCCATGTCCCTTACTGAAAGCAACCATACACTCAGAAACACGGAAATGAACCCAACATCTCTCACATTCAGGTCCCAATTTTTGTTTATGTTGAAGCCCCATGATTGGTCCTCACTTACTTTCTAGACCATCCAATTTGATCCTTCCTTCCCCCTCTACAATGTGTTCAGGCATAGATTCCCTCATAATAGATTTTTCATTTCCTTTTCCTGTTGTAGAAATAGGATGAACCACCTCAGATTGTATATATCCTTTATTATGTACTTTATCTTCAACTTCTTCTTGGCTAGCTCCAATAGATGTCATGTCAATATAGGGGTGTGTGTCATGCACCCCCCCCCCCAAACGTTCTTTTTTTTGGAAGGAACTCGACATACTTGTACCCTTCTAGGAGAATGACCCCAGTGAAATGGATGTCCCAATGATTGATGCCGACCTCCCCATGGTAGTGATGAAAAGTATTTGTGTCGAGGGGACCACCGACTAAACAGCTCTGGTACTAGATCTTGCTGACGATATAAATGGAACTGCGATGTCCACATAACTTCAAACAGCCCGATAGACCGTAGATCTTCTTTGAACTCATCGCACGTATGCGTTCTTGGTATGATCATTCCCATTAAATCATAATGTTTCCCCTATACCTGAAGATACATTCTTGCCAACCTATTGCCTCATCAATAATTCTTCTTCTACAGGTTCATGCATAGTGAGCTGGAGATTCCTCAAGGGCCGGATAACTCCACACAACGGTCCTACTCTTTTGATTCCGGACGTAAACAAACATGTTTTAGGTCTCCCAAGTGGGGTGACTATTTCTCATGATGTTGCACTATGGAATGTTATCCTCACATGTTACCCATTACAACAATGTGTCAGTCTCAAAGCCTAGCATCATCAATTCATCCAAAATTTTGATAATCCATATCGGCAGATTTTCACTCAAAACATAATCCTTTTGATCATGCATCAGCATACCAAAACGAATCTGATTATCAGACATAACTCTTCTTTCCTGAGGAATCAGAGGGGTTGTGATTATCTGGGTCTTCCTTGCAGCAGCAACACGTTCTCTCTCAGCGTCAATCTATTTATCATCCATTTCGTTCAGACCTCAGAATTGAGAAAATGGATTCCATGAAAGAATGGGGATTTAGTGAATAATAAATACTACTCTATGAAAGATGGGTGTTTTACACTGAAAATTCAGCAATGTAAGGTGCACACATGATTTTGAAGGAGTGCGAAATAATTCGTTGTTGCGTGCAAGGCACTAAGCAATTAAGGGTCCTTCACACGGAATGTAGGATCTTTCAAGCATGATTGAAAAGTCACCCATTATACTAGAAAGTCAATGAAAGGAGCCTTTACCCCTGTATATTTATAAGCTCAGAATATCCCTTTCATGCACACTGATTTTTTTGGCACACTGAATGGTCATTTGTTCGCACACCAACCATCAAGCACTCTACTTTTCAGCATTTCCTTCAGAATCTGACACTTAGGTCCCCTTTTAACTCAGATTGTGAGGTGGAGGGATTTTGTGGCACCTAATTTTGGTTAAGTCTACGAATGGACATTTTAATGGAAAACCAACGGAATATTTTGAATCAGTGAACAATTCTGAGACACCCAAGGGAGTTGCGTACTAGATTCAAGGTCAACACACAAGATCTGGCATGCCCAATGTGATGTCAAATGGATTCTTTTGCGGTGTCCCTTTGGGAAATATACATGTAAGAGGTGCTAAAGAAAATCAACTAGTACATAAGTAGAGGGGTTGCATTCAAGATCTTCCATGCTTAATGTGACGTCAAATAACGCTTGCGTACATTCCACCATGCACGCCACCGTGGAATTTTTCATATATAAATAGAAAAAACCCCCTCAATTCGGGGTACCATTACAGAAGATAAACCATCGCACCCACGCGCAAATGAAAACCCCATTCATGACCACAAGAATGATATGACTACATGGTACTGGATCTTGCATGACAGGTCTCCCAAGGGTCCTCCATTGGTTGGGCTAACTAGGGATTTGTCCTCACTCATTTTCATTTACTCTAAGGAAATTTTGTAGATAAAATAATTCTTATGCAAATGATTTGGTTTCATCTAGATCCTCTTTCCCCCCTAAGACATTGTCTTGTGTGCAAGTCTTCCATCTAGAGTGTTGTCCCAAATCTTGCGTTCAGGCAGCCATCATGTCCATTGACCTTCATATTACATGAAACATTTAAAACTTGTGTGAATACCTTCCTATATTATATATGTGTTGTTCATACATAAAGTCAATGTTTTTGATCCCCTCATGTATGATGATCCCTTATCTTTGACACACATTCCTCGTGCGGTCTTCCAAGCATACGTGTAGTGATTTCTTGGTCCCTCAAGTGGTGTTCTGTTTTTTGATTCCCTTCCTATTTCTTCATCTCATAGTCACACTAACGTCTATTGATCATTTTCATATCCATGTTTACATGGCCCCTTCAATGGATCACTTCACAAACCCATGAATCTATAGTATTGTCAGTGCCTTACCTTTACCAAGGGCTAAAGCACACCAGTTACAAAAGTCAAAGGTATGATGATTAAATCACCATCTTCCAAGTTGTTGGACATTAAACTACCCAAAATCAATGTACTTAACACATGATATTAAATTGTGATTACTGCATGTGTGATAATACTAGGAGGACCATGAATTGGATGTTCACAAGCACCCTCTCAATGCTTCTCTCCCATTGCACTTTGTCTCCATGTCTGCCTCTGAGAGCCCTTACGTAAGCCCCGACACTCCTAGATATAGTGTTCCATGTATGGTGGCCATATCCACCTAATAAATCTTGATCCATAATTAGAATTCCCATTTAGAGTAATCCACAATCATTCTTTATTTAGGCCTCTGACCATCTGTAAGACCCCTAAATACTCTTTAGGCTGCTATCCATGCATAAGACCCGCTCCATTCCTCATGGATGCACCTCTGATGACACAATCGTCAAGTCCATTATTGCCACTTGTTTCTCACACCGAGCATGGCCCACATGGGACTAGAGTAAGAATCGACCATGATAGCCAAATGGGACACTTAAAATGCATAAGCCCCATGCACTTATGACTAAACTATAAGAACTTTGATCCTTTCCCTTTTCAGGAAAGGTATGTATGAAGCCTCTCTAATGATTATGCCCATCACCCATTGGTCTTGACCACTTCTTGTCAATTAAAATTCACCCCGCATGACATTAAACTATATTCCCCTTTCATCCTATATAATGTAAAATATAATCCTCCTTTTTCCCTCATGATATTAAAATATATTCTCCTTTCGTCCCACATGACGGTTAACTGTATCTCCAAACAACATGGGTTTTGATCCCTTTCAGGTACATAGGAATCCTTTTTGAGGATAAATCTAATAAAATGGTAATCTCTTCTGCTTTTTTATAGGGATGAACCCTCCTAATATAATATATAACCCTTATGGGAAGCATCTCCAAGATCTTCCCCCTATTGTGTTTTGATTCCCCAAGGCAAGTAACCATGTATAAGCCCCACATTATCCACAACCACACAAACAAGAGTGTACCTATTGCGATAGGAGGCTAAAAAGGCATAATCCTATTAATTTTATTGGGTTGTTTTCCTTTTTGTAAATCCTTATTTGGTTCCCCATCCCTGAACTATGTGGTCATTGATCCTTTCCCCTTTTGATAATGGTATGTAGAAATCCTCCCTATGGTTAAAGATAATCTCCCATGTCCCTTCCTTGCCTCTCCCTCAATCATTAATGTCTTGGGATGATCATGACTTAACTTAGGGTTTCAACTTCTTCGGATCCCATCCATGCATCCATTCTAATGTTTCACCTCCTCAGGTGACTCATCACCCCGATTCTAGAACTGTGTGGACATTGATTCCCTACCACAGGGATATATAGGAAACATATTTGACCTTCATGCCCAGTATCTTCACCTTCACACCAGTTTTCATTCTAACCCCATTCATTCTATCCTTAGAAACATCATCTGTGTCCATCCTAATTTTACCTGGGCTACTACATCCCAGTGAAATCATTCCGTTCATATGGGATGCTAACCACGCGTAAGCCCCAACAGGCTTTTGGGTTATTTTCCATTGTGTTCAACCTAATTCCATCTCCCACCCATTCGAACTACATGGGTTTTCATCTATGTCTTCTACATAGGGTATGTCGGAAACCTCTTCAAGGTTCAATACCAGCCAATGGAAAACCTTGGTGTCAGCTTTTCCTGGACCCATCCGCCTCTCTAATCCTCCATTTATGGAATCCAAATCAGTCTTCATGGTGGAAAAACTTTAATTTTTAGGACAATCCATTCCAGAATCATTGGAATCAGGTGTCATGATCCATCCATCTCGTAAAAATTCTAGGTTCTACCTCTTATGGATGTACCCATCTGATCCACTATCAGCAGTTTTATGATCTATTTGATCTGTCTCCACTTGATTTTAAACTGAAATTATACCATCGTTTTAATATGGTATGATGAAGAAAAGCTTAGATACATATCTCTATAATGTAATTACACACATTTTATGTGGGATACCTCATGATTTTTTACCCTCAATAAGCCCTATGAAAATGGAAAATCTAAGGGTACTAGTGTTTTAGTGGCCAGACATAATAGCGATTCTCATAGTGATTGTTCCCATGACCAAAGGTTACTGCCCTGACTTGACCCCTTGGAATGTCCTAAAAAAATCATCACAATTAACCGGTGTCACCAATGATATGGTACTAGAATGTGTTTCATAAAAAATGGGTTAATATTTATGGTAACACATAATTGGTGATAAATTCCACTGAGAAATCCATCGTAGGAGTGGCTGAAATCCCATCATCCCATTTCAATCGAGGAGAAAACATTGATAAAGAATTGATGGATGTCTCTCGCATTTGGAATGAGGGAATGCGGTTCAACAATTAGCATTTCACCACCAAAAGTGAGCGTCTTATAGAAAATCATTGGAAACAATCCCATACCATCAATTATTATCTCCATTAATAATGATTACCTTAGTAGGATACCCTTAAAATTGGAAAAATGGGTTGACCTGAAGACCATCCGGCCAGGTAGAGGACTCCATCTTCCATCCCACATTTTGTTTCTCATGATATCATTTTATTTATAATGGGATAAAATATAAAAATATTATCTTAAGGAAAATTCTCTCCCATTATGAAAAGTTCATAGGGAGATGCACTAGCTGTGATAATTAATTTTTCTACATTGGGAAAACCATCCCCCAAATATGAAAATAGAAATTTTGAATGAGGATGGATTAAGAGAGTGGTTCATATCACATAAATACCTTGGTGTCCCCATGTTTTCTGGTAGGCCCAATCCAAATCTCTTTAATAAAATTTATGGATGTGTTAAATGGAATATAACATAATAGAATATGAAATATCTACCTATGGTAGGTAGGATGTGCCTCATTTTATCTAATTTATTCTCCATATTTATTTCTTCATTCAAGATTTCTAAATTACCTTCATATCATATCAAAAGTAATAATACATGTATAAAATAAAATTTTTTATAGGACACATCTCATAAGAAAGTCTTGTCACTGTTCCTTATGGAAAATGTGGTCAAGCTATCAAAGAGGGTGGTCGGGGTCTTAAACAAATTACCTATTTTAATGAATCCTAATAGGTGCGTTTCATATAGAGGCTCATTACAAGTAATTCTAAATCTATCACCTTCTATAGATCAATGTTATTCCTTAAACACAAAAATTACAAATTCAACTAATCAAATTAATATGTATGGCCAACCATCAAAGTCTAATTATCTAATAATTTATTTACCACCCAATGGATTCCAATTTATTATTCTACCATAAAATTTGAGTTATTCAACTAGATTGGTACACCTATGATTCATTATTTTCATAACAATGACTGTAATATTAAAATCCATGACATTAGTCAATACATTTTTATGGAACTCATCTGAAAGAAACTAAGGATGTTGGTATAACCTTAAATGAGTATTTCCTTTCCCCCTGTGAATATCTACTTGCATGGTAGCCTACTGGAATTGTTCAGATTAATGAAAAACTCCATTATCTCTTGAAATTAGAATATGATAACTAAGTATTACCCTAGATTTATAAGATCAAAAAGATGTGGATAAATTCTTCAAGAATCATCCTGGTATGGAGGCACTCCAATAGAAACATTCCCATATAGGTCGATCTTTAGAACATTGGAATATCTCTCTACTACAAATTTCCTCATTATAATCTGCATGGGGATGACATGAATCACCTCTTATTATGTTTTTCTACTTCCTTATCCCACATAAAATATCTATTTCATCTTTTTAACACCACACTAGGAAATAATACCATCATTGAAGGAATGTTTTATTACTATACATGATTTCAAATGTTAGTGCATCTTCTTAATACATTCTAGGCTACTGTGGATGAATTAATTCACATTATAAAGATAATTTGGAATACTATTATACATGTTTAGTCCAGAATCAAACATTAATAAATCAAAATAATATATCATATCCCCTATTAATAAACATTAAACCATTGAATTTGGCTATTACAACAACTCCATTCATCTTTTTAGTATTTTAAAATTCCTTGTAATCTTTAGTAATTTTCTCACCCCTATAGGCACATTAGATTAATTTGGATACCTCCATTTTATTTTTGGATTAAAAACATTATGAATCTTTCTTATAATGTTAATTTAAGGCTCATAGGATATGGATAAATCTTTTGAAATTACACCTGGTACATCTATGGTATCATTTACAATGCTTGTGGAACCACCTTTCAACTTGATGATGATATGTTATGAGACATCAATTTGTTAAGTATTGAAAGTAAAAATTATATTTTTAGATGGTTAATCTACCTATATAGTTCATTTAATGAGGAAAAATAATTCATATCTCATGGATATTGTTGGTTCAATGGATAGACTCCCATTGGTTCGTGGAGTCTAAAGACATTATTTTCACTCACACATTTCTAAAAGAAAATATGGTGGGTGATGGAATTTCTAATAATGGTTTGTTAATAAATGGAATAATATATATGGACAACCCCTTATGTCTTGTTACATCTCCCTAAAAAATACTTATGTAAAATTCTCCATGTTTGACTCTTGTAATTTTTCTTCTCAATATACGAGGCTGGTCATATCCAAAGTCTCATTATTTGGATGAAAATTAACGCGATGAACAAATTACCCAATAAAAATATGGGATGATAAGATTGTTTTATATGATATAGAAATATATAATGAATTTATAATCATAAATAACTATTAACAATAGTGATAATGTGAGTGAGAGAGTGATGGGTTGTAACCCAAAGAAAAAACAGTGGTTCATAGAGATCCCTAACCTTCAAAAACCAATTTTGAAAAATAAAATTTCCAAAACAATTGAATGGAGTGTTTTACATAAATGGGAACATGAAATCATTCAAAGGGGTCTAATAATTAAAAAATGTTTGCATTGGATGGAAAATATTTTGTCATTTTATACGTTAAAATAGAACATTCCATTTGTCTTTTGTAAACAAACATTTTTTATAAAATAAATTAAATAATTCCATTTGAAAAACATAAGAAAAAATCCAAAAGAGAAATAAATTTTCGTTTATAATTCATATATTCCCATATTAATAAATTCATAATTTAAATTTAAGGATATTTCCAAGTAATAAAATGATTTATAAAATCAATCTTAAAACATATTGAAATGGGGTTTTTAAAGTTAAGTGTCCATTAGGTAAAATAAAAAAAATATTCATTTTTTAACCATTTTAAATAAAGATAAATATGGTAAAAATTATCTTTATAATATATTTCATAGTAAAAAAAAATTCATGAAACATTTATACGAACATGGATATGGATGAAAAGGAGTTGGAAGGGTATGTTTAAAAGTGTATTTTTGAAATGAAAGTCCCTTGGATTGAGTTAGACATGCCACCTATGTTCTTTATCTACCATAAAATTAGAAATACATTAATTATTTACATTCATAAGATTTTTTTAAAACTTATAATTACCTTCTATTTTTTTATTATCATGTTATATTCAATTACATACTAATTTAATTTCTTGTGATGCGATTTGATAATATTCAACTCATAAGCCAAAAATGACATCAAATGGTTGACTATTTTCAAAGAAGACGTTATTTAATCATATATAGAATTATAATTATAAAATAATTATTATTTTTATACATAAATTCTAATTTTCAAGTAATCTATTAAAATATGGTTTTGAAAATTGACATAAGTTGAAATCATGGAGACAATAGGGTGTACAAACGCATGAGTTACATTTCAATTTTTCATAGATAATTACAGAAAACAATTAAAACTTATTTTCAATTTTAATAATGATAATTATATTATAAATATCAAATTATTTTTATAAATGAACATATATATATACCATCCATGTGATGCAGTAATGAAAAACAAATCACATCACTTTGTGGAGGTGGTAATTCACTTGTACTCAATAACAATATTATCATTTTTCAATGAATTGGAAGGTATAAAAATATATGATATATTATTTTCTATAATGATAAATATGTAATAAATAAAATATATATACACTAAATCCAATATTATTGACAAATATAAAAGTATCTCATGAAAAAGGAATTACATCAGTTCACAAGGCGGTAGTCAGCAATGCACATGAACTATGGTTTCTTTTTTCATTTGATGGAAGAGAAAATGGCTCCACTATATGAAATAAATATAAAAACACCTAATTATATTTTATATAATGTTGATATTATATCATAATGGTTGAATGGAACTTAAATTGTGTGGAATAACATGTAATAAAAAATCCTCAATCAAGAACGATACGTCTTCTTCGGACAACCACTTTAAGATAACAAAAAAAATTAGTTCTACAAGGGGTTTATAATCAAAATATGGCCTATATAGCATGGAAATAGATGTGTGTAAGTTATATGGGTAGATATTTCTCAAAACACAATTCTATATATGTATGAAGAAATGTGGATAAGAGGTGTCTATTTATTAGTTAGGAGAGGGAAACTTTAAAAATTTCATAAATTATTATATTAATATAATTTAGTTTTTATTCAAAAAATACCTAAAACTGATATAATATGAATATATAATGAGTATGGGTCAACGTAATATCATCTAGTAATATTTTTACATATTGATATTAGGTTTTTATCCTTATCACTTTTTTCAAACCTCCCTATTCCTTGTTGACAATTAACACGATAATAAGGTTTGTATACATTATGGGACAAGCAAGATACTATAAAAGTAAAATTGGAAATTAAATTGTAAATATTTTATATTTAAAAACATACCCAAATCACTAGGTTTAATATATTATTTTTAAGAATTTTGAGTCATTTAATAAAAAAATATATTTTATAAAATATCATTACTGTCATTTTTTAAACTATTTATTTATCTTCACTTTGGAAACAACATGATAGAAATGGATTTAGTATATAATAATTTCAAAAATCACTTTAATGGTATTTTTATTTAAAAAATTATTAAAACAAAATCATTCCTTCAATTTATATTAATTTTAATACTTTTAAAATCATGTACCATTTTTCTATTAATTAAATCAATTAATATATTCATTTCATAAGAAATTAAGGTACTTATTTAATTAATAAATATTAGGATTATATTTCCCTGATAAAAAATTAATTTTAACATCAATTTACTATTTAGAGAAAAATATATGTTGTTTTTATCCCTCTCAGAAACTGTTATAGATATTAAAATCATGAATGTTATATTTTGGTCTTTATATTTTACTTAAATATATTAAACGTGAAAATAAAATATATATTCAAACAAGGGGAAATATATTTTTCAAGTGAATATAAATTGCAGAAATCCTCTCATCCAATTAGTTAAAGGAAATTATTTGGTTTAATTTTTAGTCCTTATAATATATTTTTTTTCTTAATTTCATGATTTACCCGTATCACGGTCATAAATATTTTTAATTGTCACTATACATAACAAATAAAAATAAATAGAAAGTACGTGACAAATTTGAACACCCCTATACCAAATATTTAGTTAATTTTTCATGATTCATTTTATGGATGGTTTAATTTAGTTTAATATTAAATGCTTATAACATGATGAAATTTGGTTTTTTTTAAAAATCCTTTTTAGTTATAAAAATGTTTTTTTCCAAATTCAGGTATAAAAATCATTCAATAGACTATAATTGGATAAAATTAATTAAAACGTATGTAAATACATTTTAAAAATATTCTAAAATAGAATATGATTTTGTAAAAACTTTAATAGAAAATGAATTTTTCAATACAAATCAATATTTTTTAATATTCATTGAAATATCATCCTTTTTAGAAAAACATCGAAATTACACCATAACAAAGTTATCATATTATGCATTGCAAAAAAATCATTTTTATGAAATTAAATTTTGTTAATTTCGCTATTTTAGTTGTAATAATTTCTCATGATAGGAAATACATTACATTTTTTAAAGAATTTTATTTTCTAAAGAATAAAATGACATTACTAAAAATTAGGTGATTATTTACTACTCATTTATCACTAAATTTATATTAGGTACAACCTCTATTTATATTCATAATGTATCAAAATTCAACCCCTACCCTCCCATTTGACAACTAGATTATAACATTTATATTTAAATGATAATATTTCATGGTTCATTTAGGCTTTGTATTGTCTTTCATATATGATGAAAAACTTAGATTTATTTTTCTATGAATATTGTGGTGTTAAAAATAAAATGATTTTCCCTTTATAATTTTTACCATAAGTGATATCGTTTTCATCATTATTTGAGAGTGAGTGGAGGTATCCCATCATTCCACTCATACACATTGAATATCCACTATAAATATCATTTTACATGGTTATACCTATGGATTTTTATCCACAAAAAGATGCCAAAGAATATGATTCTTTGGTTCCCAAATATTATTATGCTTATTAATGCTAGTCTATAATGATTTGGGAATCCAAATATTTTCACATTGATTATAATCCTCATACAATAATCAATATAAATTATATGAATTAAAGTGATTATTAAATCCATATAATTGAGGATTTTTATTATATCAATTATTTTCAAATTTTCAATTAATTCAATAGTATACTCAAGAGATAGTATTTATTAGTTTTACTTTAGAACCGGGTTAAAATTAATCTCTATGTAGGTTATTCTATTAACAATCTCTTCTCATTTGATGTTGATCATAATATTCTTGAATGGTATGGATCTCCCTTAGATTTCACTACTAGGGTCTCGGTGCTGATTCGAAATTCATTTTTTGTGGTGATTTCCTCAAATGATGATTTCATGAAGTTCTGATCCAATTATCCCAGATCCTTCATCAGGTGGTGCTTCAATCGTTACAATAGTTCCATCAATGATCCCTAGGTTGGAGACTCTCTAAGTGTAGTGGTATGGATTCATCTACCTGGGAAACCAGTTCTACTGCACAGTTCATTCTTTCTACAAGGAATCTGTGAATCACTTAGTTTTTTTCTTTATGAAGATAATCAGACCATAAGAACATAAGATGCCTTGATTTCCCAAAATTTTTTAGATACGGGCCTCCCAGTTCCCCTTATGGCACATATTCTTCTTTAGTTTGATGTTTTTATGGAGTGTTTCCATCACCTATTTTATCCCTCAGCTCTAATGTTTTTCTCTTTCCCCTATTAAAGGTTCATTTTGAGAACCGTTTTAGGAAACTTCATCCATGTGTCCATCCTCTAGTAATCTCATTGCTGTTGACCCTAATTATTTTAATGATTGTGTCTGAGAGGCTTTGGCGGTGGGGAGGTCTGGATATGAGCTTGTCTCTTTTCATCCTCCTTGTGTTTGAGTTGTTTGAGTTGTTCACCAGTTGGATCCTTTCCTCATTAGTATGATGTTGGGAAGCATTGACAACCCATGCCATATTCTAGTTCTTTTTAGTTCAATGGGTTTCTATTTCGTTCAATATGGTTTGGAGGTGGCCTACCCAACCTATCATAGGAAGTCAATGGCTCTATAAGAAGATGAATATGGTGGTATGCTGGTTTGGGCTGCCAGTCCCCATGAACCTAGACCCCCAAGGGATTATCCTGTCAACTCTTCAAATACATTCAATGTCTTGTCTCATCTTCAAGAGGATCAAACCCAACAGATCCCCATTAGTGCATTATCATATGACCAACTTGTTTCTATTCAACTAAAGGTCATATATTCACAGTAACTAGTGGTATGTGTACTCATTCTTAGTGAAAATAAGATTTCGATCGGTTATTCTATTCATTATATGTTCCCTACGATTCCTAGTGAGAAATATAGGTGCTACCTTTAACTATGATCTATGGTAGAATTTAGAATGCTTGTGGCCTTTGCCCTAGGTGGAATATTTATCTCCTTCACAATTATTTTCCCACTAACAAGGCTTCTATCATGGTGGTTCTCAAGTATAAGAAGGCTTCTTCTAGTATTGGTATCTTTTATCACAATCTTGGCACCTCAAAATTCATTCACGAGGATCCTATAAATCATCAAATCTAGATCTTGTAGAAGAAAACTTTTATAGTCAAAAATATGATCATCATAGATCAATTCATTTCTATCAATCTTTTTTCTGATAACATATTTTATTCACATTTTTTTATTCCAGGTGTGATTCTCATATGAGAGAGAAACTGTGGAGGGATATTGAATCATCCTATACAAAAGACAAGTTGTAGCTAGTTGGGGGTGATTTCAATGTTATTATGGATAATTATGAAAATAAGGGACGGGTTCTAGTTCCCTAGAATGATATGAATTATTTTCCCTCCTTCATTCATAGATTCATATTTCTAGACATGATAGTTTATTGGAAAAAAATATATGCGGTGAAATAAAAAAAAAAGATAACACTGGAGAACATGGTGCCACCTAGACCGATGTCTTGGAAACATACAAGTCATCTCCTTATTTACTAATGCTATAATCCTCCATCTATTTCAGACCCTCTCAGACCATTCTCCTTTACTGATTAACATTGATTCCAAAGTCTTGAGTGCAAGTAGTTTTTTCCTCTAAGGGTGTTGGATTGTGGATTCATCTTATTACTAAATTTTCATGGAATCTCAGAACTGGCCCATGCATGAGCGTTCCTGGGTTGACATCCATTCTAAATTGAGAAGAGTTAAGGGGGTATCTTGTCTAAAAATAATATATTTTCTTCTAAACTTCTTGACCTAGACCACATCAAAAATTATTTCTAGTAAGATGAGCTCCGACTTGAAGAAGACTGGGATAATAAACCATTTTCTGATTTTTTAGCCAAAAGAATCAATTAGACAACATATTATTGGAATAGAAAAATGTATCTTGTGATACATTCAAATAGCTATCCCTCAATTATGGGGATCATAATACTGTAAAAATTCATTCTTTCTTAAAAGAAATGAACAGGATATTCAAGATGAACATTCTCCAAGAGGATTAAAGAAATACTTTTGATCTAGAGGTGGTGGGGAGGATGGCGGAAAAACATTTTAAATAACTTATTACTGGTGTCATCCTATCCATGTAAGAGGGTTACCCAATAGGCCACTCTTATTTGATTGATATTATTCATTGGGTTTTGATTGATAGTACAAAAATCATTTTTGGAAGCATCCTAGATGAAATTTTTGTCAGGGTGGCGATGTACTCTTCAATCATAAGTGCTCCATGGGTGAAAAGGGATTCCACTGTTATATCAATGCCCTGTCATGGGTCCTCAAAAATGATGAGATGGAGAAATCTATTAGAAATTTTTTTATTGAAGAGGAATGTATAGGGTTTCTTATGATACTACATTGATCATCATTCCAAAGGTCATAGAACCATGTACCCACCATTAAACACTTCATGACCATTACTATTTTCATCTTTATTTTCAAATTCCTTTCTAGTGTGATTAACAAGAGACTATTTAATTAACAACATAAATGGGTTTCATAGGAACATCATGGTTTTGTTCCAGGAAGGACCACTAAAACTGCCATTTCCATCACTCAAGACATGATTACTGCTATCATTAAGAAGATTACTAGTTCTAATATGGGTATTAAAATTGAAATATAAAATTCATATGATATATTAGATATTGGATTCACTATCAAGGTGATGTACTACATGGGTTTCTCGGTTCAAGCTAATGATATCTTTTTAGGTGCTTTAGTTGTTTCGGGTTTTTTGTAAAATTTATGTGATTAAATTGTGGAATTTTCAAGGATTTATGTAGCCTTAGGTTAGAATTTCCCATATGATCTAGTTTATTTATTATGGTCAAATATTCTCTCAACATGTTTTTGAACAATGAAATGCAAAGTAGCTCCATTCTCCCTTTCTGGTTAAGAAATAATTATAATGGTATATCCCATCTCCTATTCACCAATTATGTTGTGATTTTTATGAATGGTTACAGTAGATATATTGGAGGATTCAATAAGATCATTCTTGAATATTTTTAGTGGAATGGTCAGTGATATAACTATGAAAAATGCAATATGTACTTGGAAACCTCATGCTCTGAATAAAGTGTAAACAAATTGAGAACCTCAAGGGATTCTATAGAAAATTACCCCCATATGCAATCTTTAGGTGCTCCCATTATTGGTGGTAGGATATGTATTCTCCCCTTTTAGGTTCTGGTTGAAAGAATCTTGATTCGCATCACCAATTTGAAGAACCGTTTTTTGTCCTTCGGGGGTGGCATCACACTTGTCAGCAGTGTTCTTACATCCGTCCCTATTCATGTTTTTTCTATCCTTACAGTTCCAAATACCATTATAATGATAATTTAGAAAACGTTTTCTTCTCTAATCTAGGATTCACATTTTGTGTGGAGGTTTCATTAGGATTCCTGGAAGAGAATGACCTTGAATGTGGAAGCAGGTTCCATCAATTTACTCAAGGTTTTGTGATCCATGAAATGACTCGAGGAAAAACATTTTTTGGGATGTTTTAGACTGGAGGTACATCATTGGGAAACTGATAATTTTAAAATATTGGGATGACATAGCTTCTATGAAAAGTAATGTTTCCATTTTATGGATGATTTTGAAGATCTATCTTCCTACACTAGAACTATATGCATGGGGGATTTTTGGGAATGGGGAGATTATCTTCTCGGGTCAAAATTAGGTGGGAGTCAACCTTGGGTTTCCTAGGTTCCCCACACCTGATCTCTAATTATCTAAGGCAATTTATCATCCCTCCACCATCAAGGCCATTCTCGATCACAACCTGCATGATATCTATAGAAGCATTATTTTATATAAGGACCACGATATATAATCTTTTACAAGAGCCTCATCTGGTGTCATTGAAAATAAATCATATAGGAACACTACTAATAGGAACCATGGTCATGCAGGATGTGGTAGTTGTAACACCTGAGACTTTTTTGAGAAATATTTTGTTTTTATGTTATATAAATTATCAAAGGGATCTTTCACTACACACAAAACTAGCTTGGCTTGATTTACACACAATCGCAACCTTCTTCGATAGCTTGTGTCACACGTAATACTGAGTTTCACTAAACAACGATATGATATTAAAATATTATTAAAACTAGCTGTTATGAATAGAAATAACCACTTTTTGAAATTTGGTAAATTTCATCTTTCAAAATGGACTTCATTTTTGGATTCAGAATATCAAATTAGCCTACGGTGAAATTTTTGTATTTTTCTGAAAACCTTCAATTTTTGATGAATAGTGAAAACACTAGGTTACTATTTAAAAACTGACTTTTTATTTATATAATTCTTTATTTTATTTAAATTTATTTTAGGTCAAAATTGATACATAGTACATATTTAAGTTCAATGAAATTCATTGGAGTCATTTTATAATAATTTTAGATATATAAAAAGTTTATTGAACTTTTCACTGTCTTTTACCCACCTCCTAGGAGAATTTCCAAATTCACCTAAAACATAATTTTACTACTTCTGTGAGTGAAATTTCAAAAAATCCGAGATAAACGGTTGATTTCAGTAAGTAAAATGTGGTTCAATGAGATGAAAATAATTTTTTGTGAATAGTAACTTTTTACTTTTTTTACCACGGTTAAAAGTAAATAGTGTAATTAAGGGTAAAAATGATATTATTATTACCCTAAAATATGTCTTAATTCTACTGGATAAGTTTAATTCGACCAAAAACACCCTTAGGAATAAAATATGACCATTTAGGCCCTCTTGGATTAGATTAGGACATTTAATATTAATTTATTTAAAGAAGGGTTAAAATAGTTAAAATCAACGTTTAATAAGTAAATAATTTTTAATATACGGTTATACACAAGATAAATTCGACTCTAAATTCTCATTATAAAGAAAAACTTATTTCCTATATAATGGTATTTTATTTTTTATTTTTAGACTTTAAATAATTTAATGTATTTATGACACAATTATGATGGAGTAATTATATTATTAATGAAATTTTGACATAATTGATGTTATAAATACCCAAATAGATGTAATTATAGAGTTTTTATGAATTAAAATACATTTATAGGTTAATATGACATGTTATTATTGATTTAAGTAACTTTTCTGGAACTAATATTTCTGTTAGGATTTTCACAAAATTCAATTACCAAATATTGTCAAAATTGACATAAATTAGTTTTTAAAACAAATATTATATTATTATTTTTTATTTTATTCATAAAAATCTAAGGTTTGGCCAAATGACTTTTATAAGGTTATATATATTAATAATAAACAACTTGGTGTTCTTTTGGCTTGTTAAAGTATGTTTATAAACCTCATAGTGTAAGAAAACATGAAGACACAGTAAAAGTTAAATTATCTAACTTAAAGTTAAATCTAAATGATAAGGTTAAAATGGATACCTAAACTTGTCTAAATTCTATTGGAAGAGGTAATTTCGACCCATCCCCACCTTATCTTCGAAATAAATCAATTCGGAGGTATTAAAAACTGAATATGACATTATAATAAAATAATATTTTTAGTTTTTCCAAAGGTTCCCCAATCCTTCCTAATAAAAGGGAACCTCCTCCATCTCTTAGTCACCCCACTTTGAGCCTTAAAGCTCAGCCAACCCCTGAAAAACTCTCTTATACACTTCCCTAGAAACATCCTAGAGGTCCTGGTCTTTTTCAAAGACCAATTTTACTGACCTAAAAGGAGGTCTCAAAGAGGCGCTTCAAAGAAGAGGTAATGTCCGTTACCGATTCTTTCAACTTTATTTCTTCTTCCACTTCTTCTTTAGTTTTTTCATTATGAGGTGATAACATAAGTATCATTAATATACTGATATATTATTATTAGTATAAAGCAACCCTATTTCACCATCTATCCATCCTACGGAAAATGAAATCACTGCGCGTGCGTACATACGGAATACCGTCTCCACGATGTGATGCGATTCATTATACATGATATTCATTGAATAATGATTATATAAATAAATTTAATGAATGAATATTATATATATTACACTAATAAAATTTTGGAAATTAGTTATCTATAATCTAAAAAGAAGAATAGTAATTTATTCGACAAAACATGCATAAGAAAAAAAAGTAATAATAACCCGAATAACAAGTAGCAATGAAATATTAATAATAAGAAGCTTGGAATATGACCATATATGATGTCATAAAAATAAGTATGATTCTGGAATAATTCAATGACATTATTTAAATCATTATATAGGAGGTTTGGACACTTACGAAGAAAATCGGACCTAAGGTAAGGGAAAATCTCACAATCTCATTTTTTATCTGAGATTTTTTATACATCAGAATTTACTGGGGAATATTTATCATCTACATCCATGTTTCCTCAATATGTAATATTATTTCCATCCACCTAAAATTGTTTAAATCCAATTTTACCCTTCGGTGAGTTTTTAGTAAAAGATATGAAAGGAATCTTTTGTCGTTTTTCGTACGAGGTACTTTTTGACTTTTCCAACGTAAGTACGAGAAGAATGTTTTTTTTAAACTTATACAGCATGAATGTATTTTTAAAAAATTATTTCCAAGAAGCTTCCTTTACAAGTTTTCAATTTTATTTTTAATCAATTTCTTTTAGTTTAAAATTGTATAACATGTTAACAAAGAAAATACGTTTTTGAAGTAGAAAGGATATTTTCCTCAAGAATGCAGTTCAAGTGTTTTATCAAAATTATTTTCCATCTAAGATAATATAGTGTTCTGTTTCTATCCCTATTATTACATTGATTTGAGTATGTTGGGACATGATTATTTTTATGAATTCCTTTATCTTATATTAATTGTTTTATGATGTCACGATGTTTAAGAATCCCATTTTTATTACATGGGTTATGCAATGATGTGTGATTTTTTTTGATTTTGTGGCACACATAATAATGGTATCATTATGAGATGGGTGGGACCTATATCTCCCTCCAATGCATTGGGTGAAGATTTATATCTCATGAGATAGACATGGCTGGAACAATAGGTTAAACCGGTTCTGTGAAACAGGACTGAAATGAGGAGTGAACTCGGTTCAGAAATGGACTTTGTCCGCTAAGATAGTCTTGGATATGAGTCTTGACTACTAATTATTGATTCTCTATGATTATATGTGTATTCCACAACGTTTCATGTTTTATGTTATGATTATTTTTATTACATTTCACTACTATTATTTATCCCTTGTTATAAAATTATGATCTCTTTTTCAGGTTAAGATTTCCATATTGTTATGTACTTATGAATATGATGTGATTGATATTTCTTTTGTTTACCCTTACTGAGAATTTGAGCTCACCCTTTTGTATGTTTTCTTTCCCCAAGTCAGGAAGAAGGTTATTATGTACAATATTCCAAAAGGGACTCTAGATATGATGAAATAAATGGGAGATAGTATATATTCTTTATGAACCAGTTGTTTATGTTTCCTAGTTTCTAAAGACACTATACCTATACGGTCTTTTCATGGTTTTTTTATATGTTGTAATAAGTGTACTTCAATTTTGAATTAATAACCACGTATGTAATGTATTTTTCATTATAGTCTGTATTAGAGGAAATGTATAGTCAACCATTGGAAACTAGGATGTGAAAGCCTTAGTAAGAACCCTAAGGATAAGTCTAAGGATAGAACACAATCTTAGTGTTTTAGAAATGGCCATGAATAACCTATGATAAGACCTTATGTGTGAAATTTTTTTCTTGATTATGTGGTTTTCCTATTATAATTAGTGTTTCTCACACTATTCTTATTGGTTTTAGTAAATGGATGGAACCCGAAGGAATCGTGTTAATGAGGAATGTGACTGGCAATGCAATGATTGTCCCCCTGAGCAACCAAATGTAATTGGAACTGGAATGAAAAATCTTGTAGCCATGCTCACACAACTTTCTCAAGCAATGAATCATGTAGGACTTTCAAATGAGCTATAGAAGGAGCAGAATTATGTTGAATCCTTCATGAGTCAGTTTCCACCTTCATCCAGCGGGTGTTCTGATCCATTAGTGGCTGAACAATGAATCAGTACCACTAAAAATTATTTTTCAGTTATTCAATGTTCTGAACATGATAAATTCATCTTAGCAGTATATCGTTTGGAAGGTGATGCTGATCAATGGTGGAATCTTATCATGAATACAAGGCAAATAGGTGAAATTAAGTCCATGGAATGTGATGAGTTCAAGAACTTATTTTCCAAAAATTACATCTCTAGTATTCTTCGAACAAAGATGGAGAAGGAGTTTCTTGAACTGAAGAAAAAAGGATAATGAATCTGTTGGTACCTATAAAGAAAATTTTACAATACTTGCAAGGTACGCTTCTGGTATTATTATCCAACCTAAGAGTAAGATCGGTCAATTCTTTAGTGGCTTAAAACCAAGTCTTCAAAGGGAGTTAGCCATAAGGGACTTTAATAGCTACGAGGAAATTGTTCGTTGTGCTGTCAAGGTCAAGATGAATATTGGAGTAACCCATCAGTCATATGGGTTTGATAAGAAGAGTAAAATGGAATTTAAAGGCAAATATAAAGATCACACTAAAAAGAAGATGTGTTTTCCCTTATGCTCAAAGAGTGGAAAGAAACTTTGAGGGAGTTGTCTTAAAGGGACAAGTAAATGTTTCAAATGTGGAAAGGAAGGCCATCGTGCATTTGAATGCTGCAATGATGGGAAAAAGATGTCTAGTGATGCGAACAAAGAAAAGGCTACACATAGTGAACCTCCCACACTTCAATGTTACAAGTGCAAGTAATTGGGGCATTATTCCAATCAATGCCCTAATCCAAGGGTTGTTCATGATGATCGACGTCAATAAACTCTTATGGATAAAGACAAAGGAAAGTCACATGAAATTCTATCAGCGATGTGGAGAACGATAACGAAGTGGTGAAAGGTACACTTACCATCCAATCCAATGTAGCAAATGTTTTATTTGATTCTGGATCCACCCACTCTTTTCTTTCTGAAGAATTTTCTAAGGGTATCGCTGTATTACCTCAACAATTAGATGTTGAGTTAGCTGTAACAACCCCTAATGGCACAACAATCGCATCAAACGTTTATAATTCTTCTTCGATTGAAGTTTGTGGGAAAGTGATTCCTGCAAATCTTGTGATCCTTCCTATAGTGGAATTTGATGTGATTCTTGTCAGGTATTGGCTTTTGTTATATGGAGATCATATCAATTTCTAAATAAGGGAAGTCACATTTCATATTCCAGATCAATCGATGATCATATATCGATGCAAGGCTGAACATAACCATCTAGTGGAAATTTCTCCCATATTATGGGTCTTGATTCCACTAAATGAGCGTTATTTATCTCAAATGGTTGGAGAGAAACTCACGATTAAGAATATTCCCATTGTATGGGAGTTTGATGATGTCTTTATGGAGGAATTTTTGGGTCTTCCACCAAATCGTGAAGTAGAGTTTTCAATAGAACTCATACTGGGTGCTTTGATTATTTCAAAGACACCTTATAGAATGGCCCCAATTGAGTAGTAGGAATTGAAGAAGCAAATCCAAGAGAATCTTGATAAGGGATTCATACGTCCAAGTGTGTCACCTTGGGGAGCACCAGTTCTGTTTGTTATGAAGAAAGATGGATCAATGAGACTCTGCATTGATTATCGAGAACTTAACAAGATCACTATGAAGAACCAAAATCCTCTCTTGCGCATTGATGACTTATTTGACCAACTAGGTGGAGCTCAATACATTTCCAAGATTGATCTTCATTTTGGGTATCATCAATTAAGGGTCAAAACGGAAGATATACCAAAGACGGCTTTCCATACAAGGTATGGACACTATGAATTTATAGTGATGCCATTTGGTCTTACTAATGCCCCTATTATCTTCATGGATCTGATGAATAGAGTATTTAGAGACTATCTTGATCAGTTTGTGGTAGTATTTATAGACGATATTCATGTCTATTCATAGATCAAGGAAGAACATGAAGATCACTTGAGAATTATATTGAAGACCCATAGAAAGGAGAAGCTTTATGACAAATATACCAACTATGAATTTTGGCTTCAAAAAGTTGCAATTTTGGATCACAGAATCTCAAAAGAGGGGATATCTGTGGATCCAGCAAAAAAAAGGTTATCGAAAGGTGGTTGAGACCATCATTAGTAACCGAGATCTGAATTTTTCTTGGTTTGGCTGGATATTATCGACGTTTTGTGAATGATTTTTTCATGATTATCTAATCCACTCACCAGGTTAACTCAAAAAGGATTTAAGTTCGTATGGATGGATGAATGTGAAGAGAATTTCAAGGAGTTGAAAAGAAGGTTATCCAGTGCACTTGTACTCACACTTCCTTGTAGTGGAGAATGGTTTGTGATCTACAGTGATGCATCCAAGAAGGGGTTGGGGTCTCTTCTTATGAAAAATGGTATGGTGATAGCTTATGCCTCACGATAGTTGAAAATCCATGTGAAAAATTACCCAAATCATGATTTGGAGTTAGCTTCGGTAATCTTTGCATTAAAGATTTGGATTCATTATCTTTATGGAGAAAGGTGTGACATTTATACTGATCATAAATGTTTAATGTATATTTTCACACAAAAGGAGATGAATATGCGCCAAAGAAGATGGTTGGAGCTGATTAAGGATTATGACTGCTCAATTCATTACCACCCTGGGAAAGCAAACAAGGTGGCAGATGCATTAAGTCGACAAGACCATTCTAGCTTATCCATGATGAGGATCACAAAAGATCCAATATTTATGGATTTACAAAAGATGGATATTGGAATAATAATGAAAGGGAAAAATCGTATCTTTCTCAAATGAATGTTCAACCATCTATACATGTGAACATTAAAGAGGCACAGAAAGAACATGTCAAGTTACAAAAGAAGGTGAGAAATTTTCCTGAATTATACCTTGATTGTGATGGGATAATAATGTTCAAGAATCGGGTTTGTGTTTCTCCCATCCCCAAATTAAAGAAGAAGCTGCTAGATGAGGCTTATAGTTCTTTATTCTCTATTCATCCTAGAAGCATGAATATGTATAGGGACTTGAAATAGTACTTCTAGTGGGATGTCATGAAAATAGATGTTGCTGAATATGTCTCTCGATGCTTGGTTTGTCAGCAAGTTAATGCTGAGAGACAGAAATCTAAGGGGATGTTACAACAACTACCCATACCTGGATAGAAATGGGAAAACATCACTGTGGACATTTTCACTAGATTTCCTAAAACATCCAAAGACAATAATTCTATCCGGTTCATAGTTGATCGTCCTACAAAGTCTGCACACTTCATTGTTATTAGAGAGGATTTATCTCTAGATCAGCTTTCCAGGATATATGTAAAGGAAGTGGTAATATTTCATGGAGTACCACTTTACATTATATAAGATCGAGATCCTAGATTTACCTCGAAGTTATGGCAAAGTCTTCAAGATACTCTGGATATAGAGTTGAGTTTCAGCACTGCTTATCATCCTCAAACAGACGGTCAGTCTGAGAGGACAATTCAAACTCTAGAAGATATGTTGAGAGCTTGCTCTATGGATTTCAAAGGTGGTTGCGATCAACACCTATATTTGGTGGAATTTTCATATAATAATAGCTTTAACTCTAGTATTTAGATGGATTCTTATGAAGCTCTCTATGGATATAAATGCAGCACTCTCACTTGCTGGGATGAAGTTCGGGAAAGAAAGCTATTAGGACCTGATCTTGTTGATGAGATGGAAGAAAAGGTCAGATCTATTCAACAACACATTAGAGCTGCTCAGAGTCGACAAAAAAGTTATGTCGACAACCGAAGAAAAGACCAAGAGTTTGAAGTGGGTGATAAAGTTTTCTTATGAATATCTCCTTGGAAGAGAGTAATGAGATTTGGAAAGAAGGGAAAGCTGAGCCCTAGGTATACCGGTCCTTTGGAAATTCTGGATCGTGTTGGGAAGGTACCTTACCGATTGGCACTTCCATCGAATCTCTCTCAAGTTAATGATGTGTTCCACGTATCTCTCCTGAAAAAGTACATACCTGATCCGTCACATGTACTCAGCTCAGAAGTTGTACCGCTAGAGCAATATCTTTCTTATGAAGAACAACCGATAGAGATTCTGGATCGTAGCGAAAGAGTCCTATGAAAAAATACAACTCACTTGGTGAAAGTTTTATGGAGGAACCACCTATTAGAAGAAGATACATGGGAACTTGAGGATATGATGAGGGAGAAGTATCCTCCTCTGTTTGTAATGAAGTGACCAATTTTGAGGGCGAAATTCATTTTAAGGGGGGCAGAATGTAACACCCGAGACTTTTATGGGAAATATTTTGTTTTTATGTCATGTAAATCATCGAAGGGATATTTCACTACACACAATACTAGCTTGCCTTACTTTACACGCAATCGCGACCTTCCTTGATAGCTTGCATCGTACGCAATACCGAGATTCACTAAACAACGATATGCTATTAAAATATTATTAAAACTAGCCTTTATGAATACTAATAACCCCTTTTTGAAATTTTGTAAATTTAATCTTTCAAAATGGACTTCATTTTTCGATTCGGAATATCGAAATTATCCTAGGGTGAAATTTGTGTATTTTTCTGAAAACATTCAATTTTTGATGAATAGTGAAAACACTGGGTTACTATTTAAAAACCGACTTTTTATTTAAATAATTATTTATTTTATTTAAATTTATTTTAGGTAAAAATTGACACATAATACCTATATAAGTTCAATTCAATTCATTGGAGTAATTTTATAATAATTTTAGATATATAAAAAGTTTATTGAACATTTCACCGTCTTTTACCCACCTCTTAGGATAATTTCCAAATTCACATAAAACATAATTTTACCACTTCTGTGAGTGGAATTTCAAAAAATACGAGAGAAATGGTTGATGTCAGTAAGTAAAATGTTGTTCAATGAGATGAAAATAATTTTATGTGAATAGTAACTTTTTACTTTTTTTACCGCGGTTAAAATTAAATAGGGTAATTAAGGGTAAAAATGATATTATTATTACCATATCACATGTCCTAATTCTATTGGATAATTGTAATTCGACCAAAAACAACCTTAAGAATAAAATTTGACCATTTAGGCCCACTTGGATTAGATTAGGACATTTCATGTTAATTTATTTAAAGAAGGGTTAAAATTGTTAAAATCAATGTTTAATAAGTAAATCTTTTTTAATATAGGGTTATACATAAGATAAATTAGACTATAAATATTAATTTGAAATAGAATATTATTTCCTACATAATGGTATTTTATTTGTAATGTTTATACTTTAAATAATTTAATGTATTTATGACACAATGATGATGCAGTAATTATATAATTAATGAAATATTGACATAATTAATGTTATAAATACCCAAATAAATTTAATTTGAGACTTTTTATGAATTACAATAATTTTCTAGGTTAATATGACATGTTATTATTGATTTATGTAACTTTTTTTAACTAATATTTCTGTTATGATTTTTAAAAAAATCAATTACCAAATAGTGTCAAAATTGACATAAAATAGTTTTCAAAAAACATATTATATTATTAGCTGTTATTTTGTTCCTAAAAATCAATGGTTTGGAAAAATGACTTAGATAAGGTTATATATATTAATAATAAACAACTTGGGGTTCGTTTGGCTTGTTATAGTAAGTTTATTAACCTTATAGTGTAAGAAAACAAGAAGACATGGTAAAAGTTAAATTATCTAACTTAAAGTTAAATGTAAATGATAAGGTTAAAATAGATAGCTAAACTTGTCTAAATTATATTGTCTGAGAGGATGTCGACCCATACCCACCATATCTTAGAAATAAATAAATTTGGAGCTATTAAAAACCGAATATGACTTTATAATAAAATAATATTTTTAGTTTTTCAAATGGTGACCCTCTTCTTCCTTATAAAAGGGCACCTCCTCCCTCTCTTCCTAACACCACTTTGAGCCTTCATGCTCGGAAAAACCCAGCCAAATTCTCTTCTCCACTTCCCTAGAAAAATCCTAGAGTTCCTGGTTTTCTTCAAAGACAAATATTAGTGCCCTAAAAGGAGGTCACAAAGAGGCGCTTCAAAGAAGATGTAATATCCATTACTGATTTTTTCAACTTTATTTATTCTTCCAATTCTTCTTATTTAGTTGTTTCATTATGAAGTGATAAAATATATATCACTAAAATACTGATATATTATTATAAGTATTAAACCACCTTATTTCACCATCTATCCATCCTATAGAAAATGAAATCATCGCGCGTGCGTAAGTACGGAATACCGTCTCCACATCGTGGTGTAATATATTTTCCACCACCACCATACATGGATGTGTATAATGGTGTAAAGAATAAATATATATGATTACTTTATATTGATATTGATTCTGGAATAGTATACATACACTCCAATACAATTCCACGTTCATGGGAACGATATCATCGCTCATGCGTACATACGGAATACCATATCCACGATGTGATGTGACCCATTCTACATGATCTTCATTGCGTAATGATTATATAAATGAATTGAATTAATTAATATGATATATATTACACTAATACCATTCTTGAAATTAGGTATCTATAATTTAAAAATAAGAATAATAATTTATTCGACAAAACATGCATAAGAACAAAAAGTAATAAACACCCTAATAACAAGTAGCAATGAAATAATACTAATAAGAAGCTAAGAATATGACCATATATGATTTCAAGAAAATATGTATGATTCTAGAATAAGTCAATGACATTATTTAAATAATTATACAGGAGGATTGGACACATACGAAGAAAATCGGACCTAAGGTAAGGGAAAATATCACAATCTGATTTTTTATATGAGATTGTTTATAGATCAAAATTTATTGGGGAATATTTATCATCCACATCCATGATTCCTCAATATGTAATATTATTTCCATCCACCTATAATTTTTTAAATTCAATTTTACCCTTCGGTGAGTTTTTAGTAAATGATATGAATGGAATCTTTTGTCGTTTTTCATACGAGGTACTTTTTGACTTTTCCAAAATAAGTACGAGAAAAATGTTTTATTAACATATATTGCATGAATGGATTTTTAAAACATTATTTCCAAGAATATTCCATTACAATTTTTCAAGTTTATTTTTAATCAACTTCTTTTAGTTTAAAATTTTATGACATGTTAAGAAAGGAAAAATGTTTTTGAAGTAGAAAGGATATTTTCCTCAAGAATGGAGTTCAAGTGTTTTATCTAAATTATTTTCCATCTTAGATAATATAGGGTTTTGTTTCTATCCCTATAATTACATTGATTTTATTATGTTGTTATGGAATTATTTTTTTGAATTCCTTTATCTTATATGATTTTTTTTATGATGTCACGATGTTTAAGAATCCCATTTTTATTACATGGGTTTTGCAATGATGTATGATTTTGTTGATTTTGTGGCACACATAAGAATGGTATCATTATGAAATGGGTGAGACCTATATATCCCTCCAATGAATTGGGTAAAGATTTATATCTCATGAGATAGACATGGCTGGAACTGCATATTAAACCAGTTAAGTGAAACAAGACTGAAATGAGGAGTGAACTCAGTTCAGAAATGGACTTTGTCCGCTAAGATAGTCTTGGATATGAGTCTTGACTACTAAGAAATGATTCTCTATGATTATGTGTGTATTAAAAAAAGTTTCATGTTTTATGTTATGATTATTGGGATTACATTTCACTGCTATGATTTATCCCATGTTATGAAATTATGATCTCTTTTTCAGGTTAATATTTCCAAAATGTTATGTTCTTATGAATATGATGTGATTGATATTTCTTTTGCTTACCCTTAATGAGAATTTTATCTCACCCTTTTGTATGTTTTCTTTCCACAGGTCAGGAAGAAGGTTATTATGTAGGATATTCCAAAAGGGACTCTAGATATGATGAAAAAAATGGGAGACAATGTAGATGCTTTATGAACCAGTTGTTTATGTTTCCCAATTTCTAAAGACACTATTCCTATACGGTCCTGTCATGGTTTTGATATATGTTGTAATAAGTGTACTTGAATTTTGAAGTAATAACCATGTATGTAATGTATGGTTCGTTATAGTAGTACTCTATGGTGTAATGACATTTCGGTTAAATATAACATTATTTGCGGCCACATATAGAATGAGGCTATCCCAATAGATGATGCCATTTAGAAAAATTTATTACATTAGAATAAAAGTTTCAATATTTATGAAACAACAAGTATGAGACTCTAATCACCACTTAATTTGCAGATAAAAGGAATCTGTTGTTTAGAGTGTTCTGGGAATTCTCACGCATGGTTTATAGGTGAACACTTGTACCGCTTTTATTATTTACAGGATCAATGAAGCGGTTCGTGATTATATAGAGTATATAGTGAGGGTCCCTCTATTTTCCAAATAATACTGGTTATTATGGATGGCCATGAACCGAGGATGTAATAATAATCTCAACAGTTCCGGGTTGGCCATGAAATCCCATGCTCGTTGCCCCACTGTCAACCTGGGTAAACACTTAAAAATCTATGAGTATTAATCTATGTTGGGGATGGTGATTACCTGGGGGATTCACTCCATTCTTGAACAGAGGGATTCTTCTCCTGAGAGATGGGTTCACTGGAAACCTCATAATAGAAGGTTCAATATCAACATGGAAATCCCCTTTCAACTTAGTCTCATGAATAGAGGTAATGTCATTTGTGACTGTAATGGCTTTGTGATCATTGCCTTCAATAGATTTTATTATCATGGTGACTCCCTTTATTCCAATGAAAAATATCTTCTTGAAAGGATTTTGGTGTATATTTCTCATGATATAATGCTAACTATCATTGATTAGGATTCCACTATTCTTATTACTTATCTACTTGACAAGATTATCACTACTTGGTCAATAGTTTATACCATCTACAAGGGAAAGATACTCATCCACCAATCATGATTGATGCATACCTGACATGAAGGGAATAAATTCACATGTTTGTTGGATTCAAAGTGTAATCATGGTAATCTTATAATGAACTTTTCCACTTTGGGTCCCCCCAACTTAATTATGAAAATCATGTTTATGTTGATGCACTTGGTCTTAATTATTTTAGACCTCCTTTACCATGTTCTCTATGTGTTCCATTTAAAAAAAATTTACATTGGACGGATAAATATTATTTTATTGAGGTAATTATCCCACTTTTAAAATTTTCATACATTATATTTTAGGTTTCGAACCTCCTATAATAAAAACTTAGTCTTATTTTCATGTTCATTGTAGTATATAGTTGTTTTTTCAAAATTTGATTTTCATTATATAATATTTTTTCCAAAGTTTATTTTTTATAGTTAATAGGGAATCATTGGATTTTTGGTGGTACTTTTTTTTTCTTTTGAAGTTATTCATACTTATCCTATGATATAGAATAATATTCATTTCTCTCTTAAAATAAACAATGTATCATTCTGTAATTAGTCTATTTATTTGAATATTGAAAGGATTTCACCTCTTCAATATGATTCATTGAGAATATAATATCCTCTTAATTTGTCTTCTCAACATCCAATTCAGAATATGAAACAATACATGGAGTCTTATGATTCACTCCACATATCAACTATAACCAAATTTCTTTGTTTCATAGAATCTTATTTCCTTTAAAAAAAATCCTTATTTCTTCTTGACTTTTAGGTGAGGTAACTTAGTCATGATATAGAATATCATATTGCATTCATAATATCAAACATATTTTGAATTTCCTTAAAACATCATATACTTTTAAAATGTTTTTTAAATCCATTTCTCTTGTTATAAACATTTTAAGTTCCTTACCTTCTAATAAATACAAAAATATAAATTAATGTTGATTGACCCTTTTTCATTATATGAGTCTAATAATCTTTAAATATTACTTATATTCTCATCCTTTTCTGTAGTAATAATTATTGAAGAATTTTCCTTCTTGATCATCTTGTAATTGTCGACCACTTCTTTTATTTTAGTTTCAGAGATCATAAGTGTAACTATAATACAATTTAAATTACAATAAATTACTACATTTAATTATGTAATTACATCAATAATTACAAACCAATTAGATGTTAAAATACTAAAAAAAATCAATGTTCGATCAGATAATGGAATTGTGGGTCCCACCAAAAAAATTATTTAAAAATTATAGTTAATATTACATTAATCAAATGTATTCTTTCCCCATTTGAATGTTTTAATATTCGAAATAGAAATTATATATATAAGGTGATTGACATTATTTATCCCTTCATAAGAAACATAAATAGTATTCTATATCATAGAAGATGCTTCAAATTATTAAGCTCTAATGAACTCATTGAGAAATAATATATGGATAGTATAATTCATATTTTTGGGGTTTAGGGAAAATTATGATTCTTTAGTATCATCCCTTGTTTCGAGTTCACCATTGGGAAATTCATAGGGATTACCAGCATTAAAAAACACTATTAAGCCATGGATTTTAAGTACATGACAATACTAGATTTCAAAATAGTTAGATTTATTCACTGAAGTAAGGTTCTCTAATAATAAACATTACTTATCTATAATAATCCATTGTACCAATAATAGATACATTTAGACTTCAACTGCTAAAATGTGACAATAAAAAATTCACTAATGTGATACTAATTACCACCCCTATGAGGTTTCATAATGACTCAAAATGGGTGAATTGAGTTCTTAAATATTTCAATAATAGAAACACACCCTCAATAATATGGAATTAAAATTATTTAATTTATTATTTTTCTAAAATGAAAAGGAATATAATATATAAATTTAACATATTGGAACATGGAATTTATAGTTGTTTTGGGGATAGAGGGAGTTCCCCTAATCCCCTAAACCAACACAGAATGTGAGTCTATTGAATTTTTTCCACTAGAATATTTCCATAGGTATTCTTATTTTAGTGTAAGATGTAATAACTTGATTCAAATGACCATGAGAATTCAATCGATCTATATCTTTACCAGACCTTCTGAAGACCTTCCCACACATTTTACAAGTACATTAGGAATACAAATATTAACAAAACTAAACAGATTTGGAAAATTTTTCAAGAAGAAAATATTTATATTTGAGGATTATTATAGGGATTGACTCTATCATTTAGTATTAACTCTAAAATATTCATAAATTATGGTAAATGTTTTTAATATTAACAACACTAATAGAACATTATGTAGTTTCACAGTAGGAAACAAAATGAGATTCTAAATCAATTTTGGTGATTCTGAATCTTGAATATACAAAAATATTTTCCTTTATAAATAAAAATACTTTATATTTAAATGTTTTAATGTAAATGTATATTACTCTAAATTTTAATTTTTCCCTTTTCATGATAACTTATTCTCTAGAAATAAAAATATATAGGTCATCATTGACAATATTGGTGATTTAATATGGGACGGTATGATTTTGTATAGATAGAAACTTTTAAATTCACATCATCATCATCTGAACATATCCATTTTATATAAATAAAAATATAGAGTATATTATTATCATAAAACATCAATGTTAATAAGATCCTCACAAATAAAATATAAAATTCGAAAAACACTTTTCTCCAATGTTCTTCATCTTTGGAGGTATTTATTATTTGAGTCCTCTAATAACTACTATTAATAAATTTTATGAATTATAACATGGAGAAAACATATTATCCTTAATAAGATATTTTTATCTTCTAAATATACCTTCATCATCATAATATATTCAATATTTTATGATTTTTGAACTCCATGAGATAATAATGAAATATTGTTCCAATTGTATAATTTTTTCCCACATATAATATTTTTTCCCCACAAAATAACTGATTTTTCTTTCAATAATTTGTGTTTAACATTCGTCACTAATAGGATAATTTTAATTATGAAATATCTACAAAATAAGTTTTTTTTTAAATTCATAAGATAATTCATGTATTATTTTTCCAATGATAGCATTTTTCTCATACATCGTATGATAATTTAATTACATTGTATGATATTTTTTTTATGAGATAATCTAATAAAAGAATTTAATTTTCCAAATTTTACAAAGCACAATGCAAGGCTTTTTTTCTATCTATAAGAGAATTAACTTTTCCGAATTCTGAAATTTAGTATGCAAGTTTTACATAAAGTATACTAGGATATTTCATTAATTCATAGTAAACAATTAATTGAGAACTTATAGAAATATTAATAACATATATTGTACTAAATCTCCCGATGAAATAAACCATATATAAATTTTAATTATTTCTCCAAAATCACATATGTCAATCTCATCATCATAATAAATTGGGATTTTGTAAATTTCAAAACATTTGAAATGTTGGGATATGTTTTGAAAACATAAGAGTGTCTAAATTAATGGTTTTTAGTTGGGGGATTTTGGGGATAGTTAATTAGGAATTCTAATAGAATTAATGTCAACGATACCATAATTTAGTCTAAAAAACTCTCTTAGTAAAATTAAAAGTGATTTAGTTTTATAAAATCATTCATAAGAGTGACCAAATTATTATTTGACCCACTATGAATTATTTTTATACATTTAATTTTCTATTTTTGTTAACATCATTAAAACGTATTGAATTATTTTGTTTCTTTTATATATGTATTAAAATGATTTAAACATTATTGGAATAATGTATTTAAAGTCAACTCAAAACCTGATGGTTTAAGAAAATTATAAGTTATTTTTAAACTATAATCCTCGATCGTTATTTTAATTTTCCCACTTAATATATATATTTGAAAAAAGGTACTTCAGTTTTTCATTTTTTGCATATACTCAGTTTCATATCATGTTGAACTTGGTTTATCATTTTTTATTACTATTCACTTATTGAATAAGTGTTAATTGTTCCGAAGAAATTTTTTATTTGTTTCATAACATCTACATATTTAATTCATTATTGAAAACATATTGAGAAGGAATAATCAATGAATATTGTATTTTTAATAATGATAAATTATATATTTTATTGAACATTGGCTAATTTTAAGGCATGTGATATAATAATACATGATATGATAACACCATATGATATGTGAGTTTGTATTAAATTACATGGTATAAGTCATTTTTCGTTAGATATATGATAATATATTATATGAGGAGTGATATCGTAAAAATGTTTATATTTTATTCTGAAATAATCAATTAAATAGAGAATTATATTTTTAAATTGATATATGGAAAATCATAAATTATTATTCACAGACACCAAAGGTGATATCACATTTCAAAATATTATTTTCATAGACCACATCATTTGATACATGTTGTACCCTACCTTATGATATGATGGATATCATATGTAGTGATTACATGGAATAAATGAATAAAATATAGGTTATTGAGAGCTAGTTTTGAGGTAGCCCAAATATTACAAATATATATTACTTAATTTTTTATGAATATTCAACACATTTCAATAAAATACATGCCCTAGAGACAAAATGGTATACTTTAACTAGATATTATATACATTGTCATATTTTTCATGAATTATCTATAACATCTCAAAACAATATGTTCTCACATAGTAAACTTCTTAGAAATACCCTACTTAATACCTTTCTTCATAACCATGGAAAATTAAACATAAGAAATGGTAAGAAGAAATTCTTAGTTAGTATAAACATATTAGATATAAATCAATGATAATAATGAGAAAAATAAATTCATAAGTGTGTTATAACATGACAATAACATAGTAAACTATTACCCAATTCATTAAGGATATATAATAATAAATCATGGCATAATTATTTGTCATGACAAAAGTCATAAGTCATAATATTATGGAATCATCCATAGTAAATAATAATCCAAGTGATCAAACCACAAAAATAAGAAATAGGTTTATCGAATACACATGAGAATATAAGATCATTTCCTTAAAAATTATTCAATTTTTATACTATCATAATAGAAAATGTCCCATAGTGTATTGGTTTCAATACCTATTTCAATATTCCCTTAGACATGGTTCACTCCAAAGACTATAATTGTAGAAGAAGTACAATAATTGATTTAGTTCTCTCCCTATTCCATTATTTCCATAGTAAAGGTTTATTCTGAATACTATCCTTGAGGAATGTTTCCCATACTAGGTTTAATTCATTCCAAATTCCACAAATTCAAAATCAAAGGTTCACTCCCAAGACAATCGTAGTGGCCAGATTCCATAGCTAACTTTTGTTACTTCTCTATTCTAGTCCATATTATCTAATGAAATAACATTATTTACCAAATGAAATGGAAGAATATATAATTTTGGTTCCACCCCTCTCATAATGAAAACTATAAATTTGTTTCCACTTCATCATAGAAACATTATACATCTCATTATATCATAACATGTGAAAAAGAAATGGGTTTCATAAATATTTCATCATCACATAACTCTCACATGGGAATATAAAAACATTCATAAAATAAATCTTAAAACATCATCATTATAAGTCATCCAAATAAATAAATTTGATGGGATCATAATATCATATCCCTATTGAAGCATAAAAATACTTAAAATATGTTGGCTAAATGAAAAATATATTTAAAAGATCATTTAAATATTTTATTAAAAATAAGGAAAATTATCAATATAATTTTGTATCATTAAAAAAATAAAAAATCATATATTAATGAGAAGATTATTTTATTTAAAATAGTTACAGAAACATGTAAATGATGATTCAATGGATATGTAGTCACAATGGTTAAATTTTCATATATTCAGGAAATGTTGAAATAATGATTCCTTTCACACATTTGTTATAAATAATAAAAAAGAACCACATTAAAAATTTGGAATGAAGATTCATTTTATTACATTAAAAATAAAATTAAATACAGTTGAATGTGGATTTAAATAATAATTTCATCATATCAAAAATGATTCAATAGAATATTCCTACATCCTAGGAAATTATGAAAATGATCACCATCCAAAGAGGTAGTAAGGTCATATTTTCCAAATGTCATTTTCCCAACTATTATAAGTACAAAATATTGTAAAATTGTAATCTTTATTGAAATTTAATGGTATTACTAGTAGATAATAAAATCACTAATTTTTAGAGTATGATTATCATATTATTTTCCTCAATGTAAAATTATTATAGATAATCCTAAAAAATGACATTATAATTCAAACCCTCACCGGTTAGTTAACATTTAAATCTTAAAAACATTAAGGAATAATGTAAAATGAAACATAAAATACATTGAATATAAATAGATTCATTATATAACATAACAATTTTGTAGTATATACAGAACATAAAATAAACAAGTGATTAATATATAATATGTCTCACAAAAACAAAATTGAAAAGATAAACCCTTTCCTTCAGACTCTTATCGCTTCATAAAAATTCAGAACATAGGTATTATAAATTTATACTTTTTATAAAAATAATACATGATAATATTGTTACATAACATAAAATTAACCAACCATTTATATTTTCTAATTTTCTATTTATTAAAAATTCTTTAATAAAATGACAATTCAAGTGAAAATGATCATGTTTTACTAACACGTTTTGGTTCAATGGTTTGTGTCCTTACACATTTAACATGGTTTCATAATCTCAAGAACATTAATAAATTAATATGTATCATATTTATATATTATATAAACATTAATTGATATTCATATAAATTGGGGATGTAAAATGACCTACATCACTTCAAGGAAACGTGCACTATATGCAAAAAAACCACTCGTGGGCCCCTCTACCCTATTGGGAACTGGCCTAACCCCAAGGGTTGGCCACCTTGGGCCTCGCTGGGGTTGTGCAGTGTGCAAGTGGGTAGTCTTGCCCAATACCTCATTACCCAACAACGCATTTTGGAATGAGTTCATTGAGATGGTGCTATGGGTTGCAGGAGCTCCTCTCAGTGATGATGGATTATAGGGTTTCTTTTAGCCATGGAGTTTCCTTTCTTCCTCGGCTTCGATCGTCTATCTTCTCCCGGTGGCCTGGCATTGGCGATTCCATCCTCGGTGTCTACTCGCGACTCTCATAATTCTAGTGATGTTTTCTATAATAATGTTGAGGTGAAGCTGAATTCTTGTGATCCTTTGAGTTCTAGCAGTGTTTTCAACCTTTCAGTTGCATTTATTCTGATCTTCTTAGCTGGTCTGACTTCAGATCACATCACTTGACTTGCGGATGTGTCACACCATTCATCTTGTGGCTTTGAAATTTTACACGCGGAGTGGTGATTCCTGGAAGTCAAGGTTATGCCGACCTTCTCGGTCGTTCTGACTTTGGATCACTGCGCTGAATTTTTAGAGGTGTCAGACCAATCATCCACATCTTTGATATTTGATGCGGGTAATGATTCGTGGAAGAAAACTAGTTTGGTTGATGTTGGTGCTGCTATGGCCCCTGCTGATGCGTTGATGTTGGATTTTATTCCACCGTGCGATGATGATATCCTAGGATCTCGATACCACTCTGAGGTGGTGAATAAATCAAGATTAGGATTGAAGCAGGATGTAGCTAGTTCGTTTTCACTTATCCAGGACTCATGTCTGAGTAGAATTCATCGTAAGGGTTCATCGGCTCACGTTGAAGCCAACCCCACTACCCTTTTGGAGAGAATATCATTCTGTAAGAACTCATTGATTGCACATATTGTTCTTCCCAAAGGTGTGCAACCATGGAAACGTGGTGATGTGATTCACAGAACCTCGCAGTAGTGGGGTTTTTCAAACTGGAAATGTGTTTCTCTTGGTCAAGGATTTTTCCATTGCATTTTTCCGTATGATGACATGAAGCTTCGTGCATGGAGCATTGGATCCCTAATTCTGAAACTTGGTTGTCTTCATTTGCATGAATGGGCTAAGTATTTTAATTTCACGCATGCAAGACATGAATTTTCTCAACTTTGGATTCATCTTCATGGACTCAATTTGGTCCTCGGGCATCCGAAATGTTTTCATGACATTGGCATTGAAATTGGAACTCCAATTCGGCTTGAAAAAGAGACTGAAGATGTTCGGTTTGGTCAATTTTATGTGATGTTGGTGGAGGTTTATCTTAGCTCAAATTTGATTGAATATGTAACCCTTTCCACCCCTTCTGATAACATTCAAATTGATGTTGAGTCTGAAAAAATTAGGTTTTCTGTGATGTATGTTTAGCTGTTGGTCACTCTTTAGAGCTACGTCGGAAGAATGTTTCTTGTGAGGAATGTGGGGTGAAATGTCATTCAGCAGCCCTCTATCGTAGTAAGTCTAAGGTGAAGGAATCGATGTTATCAAATCCTACTTCTCATGATAGTGATTCACATAATGAGCCAGTTCCTGATACTAGGAAAGATTTGCTTATTAATGTATCTCCGAAGAAGGCCCGGAGTGGCCCCTCTAACACTCGGCCTAATTCATTTGAGGACCCCCATATACGGACCCCAGGATTTGTAACCCCTGATACTTCTCAGGTCAATGTCTCCAATCAGAGTGATGTGAAACAACATATGTATTGTCAACAAGAAAACCAGAATCTTTTTCATGTATCTGAATTAACTGAGAAATAGGTAAATGTTTCTGCGGATGAACAGGAGAATCTTGGTACCCTGACTAGGACCTTGGGAAGTGGTGCTCATGTCTCTTACAAGGATTCCATCTAAAGTGGCCAGACAAAGGTTCCTAATTGTGAGGGTCTCTTCTCTTGGAGGAGACCATGTAAGGATTACTCTAATTTTCTTAGAAATGTGTCTACCAGATCGTCCTCTAAGGCATCAAGGATTGTGGATAAAGATATCTTAAAAATCATAAATCGGGAGAAGTCCCATTCTGAGTGGGAGACTGCTGGTGACTTTGATTGTGGAAATGATATGTCTTATTATGATCTCTATAACTATTTTTGATGGTTGAGGGTTTTTTGTTGTTTGTTCCCATTGCCTACTCTTTTGTACTTTTTTCATTCTTCTTAATAAATGGGCTGAAGCTTTGCTTGTAGTTGGACTTGTCTAGTATCCTTATCAATCATCAGATAAATAAAAAATAAAATATAGATTTAATCACATCTTGGAAGAGTTATTCCAAATGTACATAGGAGCAACATTATCATCTTCTAATTGATAGGAAGAATATCTAAAATAGGTATATTATGACATAAAAACATCATTTTAATGTGAAATTATATGTTCAATCAGGTTAATATGGTTATATATCATTTTTAGGAGGTTTAAGAATAAAGAAACATGAAAAATTCTGTTAATAACATATGCATATTTTTCAAGTATCCCCCTTTTAGAATCACATTAATGATTCATTGCTAGATATTTTTAGAAGACCATAACCACATGATCATGTATAAGTATTTTGTGTGATAACTTTTATAAATATTAGTAGTGTGAAATTTATCAACTGTTGTGTATAAAGGAGGATTGCAGGTTCTCTTTTATATGTAAGGTTAGTGCAACTCTTTTAAATTACTAGAATATTTAAATATAATAAAAACAAATTAAAGTTAATATGGAACCAAAAAACCCAAAAATAGAAGACAAGACAATGGTTTGAATAAATCATCATACCCAATAGTATTTAGATATGTATTTTCAGTTATTTTAGCTCATATATTTTTAGTTTCACCCCTCATTAACCCTTTTATCTTTTACTATAGTAATAAGTATTTTCCTCGATTAGTATTCCCAATGAACAATAATGAAATTTACCTTATCACTAAATTTGAAAAGGATAATTTAAAATATGGAATCCATTTATCAAGTTCAATTTCTATAATATTTTTAAATTCAATTAAATTATGTTCACAAAATGTAATGTAAACTATTTTTAGAAAAATCATTTTATGCTTAAAAACTAATTCAATCTAATTCAATTCAATGTAAAACCCACTAGATTAATGCATCAATATTTTATTAAATATATCCTTTACAAATTGAATTATATAATTCATAAATAGTGATCGATTTTATTTATTAATATAAAGACAAATTGTACGTATAATACAAAATGATGTTTGTAACATTGTTAAGATATTTTTCACACGTGGATCTCTTCCTCATAGAATCAATGCTCAATTTTTAACCTTAATTCCTAAGGATGAAAATGCTTCTGAGATCCATCATTTCAGACCAATTTCTTTGATTAACACTATCTATAAAATCATCACCAAAATTATTGCAAATAGACTTCCTCCTATCTGCAATAGAATTGTCTCTTGGAACCAATTTGGATTTATTAAAGGAAGATCTATTCAAGACTGTATTTTTCTTGCTTATGAATGTATGAATAGTTTAAATAAAAACACTAGAGGAGGTTTTGTGGCCATCAAACTAGATATTAGAAAGTCTTTTGACACCATTTATTGGAATTTTATTTACAATTTTCTTATAAACATTAGCATTCATGATTCCTTCATTGGTAGAATCAAGACTCTGTTTAACTCTGCTCACATCTCTATTATGATTAATGGTACAACTAGAGGTTTCTTTAAATGCTCAAAAGGTGTCACGTAGGGAGACCCCCTTTCTGGCATCCTCTTTGTTATTGCTGAGGATTACCTTAGCAGACTCCTTAACAATCTGGTTGATCAAAATTTGATTAAACCTATTCAGTTGGCCAAGAATTTAAATTCCCCCACCCATCTTTTATATGATGATGATATTATCTTATTCATAAAAGGGGATCGATGAAATCTTAATGTTCTCAATCAAGCTATATCACACTATGAGGATGTCTCTGGTCAGGCAATTTCCTGGAATAAATCTTATATCTATTTTGGTAAGAATTTTCCAATAAGGAGGAAATCTGGTATCATAAATTATCTGGGTATTAAAGAGGGTCTTTTACCTTTCACTTATTTGGGTGTTCCTATATTTTGGGGTCTCCCCAAAGCTACTTATTTCTCTAACATCATTTCTCAAATCACAAACCAACTTTCTAACTAGAAAGGGAAATCTCTCTCCATGGTTGGGAGAATTTGTTTGGTTAAATGGACCATTGTTTCTAAAATGGTTTATTCCCTTATGGTCTATAAATGGACCGTTGGCATTTTTAGAAAAATTAATAGTTATATTAAAATCATCATCTGGTCTGGAAGTATTTTTGAAAAGAATTTTGTTACAATTCCTTGGAATTCATGTTGTAAACCCATTGCTAATTGTGGAATTGGCATTAAAAAAACAAAGTTGTTCAATGATGCACTTTAGGCCCGCCATACTTAGCGCATTATTAACTCCACTTCTAAATCTTCTGAATTTCTAAAAAATAGATTTTTCTCTATTATTTTAAAAGTGAATCTTAATTTCATTAACTCATCCATCTGGCCTTCTATCTGGGACTCTTATCACAAAATCATGCAAAATTCTAGATGGATCGTCAGTTCTGATTCTTCCATTAACGTTTTGTGCGACAAATGGTGTGGTAACCATTTGATATCTTTATTACCCCCTAATAATCTTCTTAAAGATACTAATCACACTATAAATAAGTTCTTACAATCTCATGATCGTTATCTCCCTAATATTATTATGCAAATAATTGATAATCATCCTTTTTCTTCTATTGGTGACTTCCTTGTTTGGGAACCTTCTACTAATGGTATTATAGATTCTAAAAACTTTTATAAGAATAATTTCTTTGAAAATGAATCTAATTTTACTTGGGTGAATAATTGTAACAGGCCCTGGATTAAACCTTCCAGGCTCACCCTTATTTGGCGCATTGCCTATAATAGATTACCCACATAAACTAGTCTGCAAACCTTTGACATTTGTCTTTGTTCTAAGTGGTGACTGTGTAACCAGTATAGGGAAGATTCCAATCATATTTTTCTATCTTGTGCGACAGCCTCTACCATTTGGAATTATATCTTTGACATTTTTAATTGCAGAAATACTTTAACTAACTCAATCTCCTTGTTTTTAAATAATTTCACTAGATATGACACTTCTCTGTAGGTTAAAAATCTGTTTCTTGCAGAAGTGGAGGAACGTTTGCATGAGCTATGGTATGTTAGAAATGATCTCATTCACAATAATCACTCTCTCAATGTTAATCCAGGGAAATCTCGAATTCTTTTTGCGATTCATGAATCTTCCTCAATTTTAAAATACTTTTCCAACAATTTTGTTGGTGACTATGAGATCCTTCAGCATCTCCATGTTCCTGGCATTTTCCCAAATCCTAAACGCTCATTTGAAGTGTTCTGGCAATCTACAATGCCATTATGGATCAAATTGAATGTTTATGGTGCTTTCAAAGGCAACCCAGGTCCTACCAGTTGTGTTGCTATCTTCAATGACACAGCCGGACAGTGTCAGGGATGCTTCTGTGTTGGTTGTGGTCACTCTTCATCTCTGGAGGCAGAAATGCTTGGCATCATTCATGTTGTTTATTTTTCTCTTCAAAGAGGTTAGAGAAAACTATGGATTGAAAGTGATTCAGCCACTATCATCCATGCCCTTTGGAATGGAAACATCTATCTAGCATGGACACTCACTGCTTGTTGGGTGAATTGCCTAAACTTTCTCCATGGGATAGATTATATAGCTACTCATGCCTACCGTGAAGCAAATTCCATTGTTGATGCTCTTGCCAACAAAGGAGTTCATCAAATCATGACTTGGCTGGATGATATCCCTTTTGAATAATTATATCTTTTTGACAGAGATTGTAAAAAAATCCCTTCCTTTCGCCTCATGTAATTCTTTTTTGATTATCAATAAATTGGGCTTTGGCCTTTGACCAAAGAATTACCTTTAAAATAATATTTAATTGATTTTATATTTTTTATAAAATTTTATCTCAATTTACATTTTCATATGCATAACTTATAATCCAATAGATCGACAATAGTTGACACATTAAATAATAATATTTCAATAGTATAGAGTGGTTCATTTATACATGGTGTTTCATCTAATGAATGCTATCAGAGACATAAAATTTAATTAAGTAGAGATATATCATAAAATTGAAGAGTGTTAATAATTTTATAATGTGTCATTGATTTTTAGTGGATTCATAAATTGTGGTATATTTAATGTTGTAAAATAGCTAATTGACGAATTAAAAAAATTATTTATTGAATTTAATCTTTTATAAATTGATTTTAAGATATAGGAAAAAGTATTTTTGGTTGTTTATTTAATTTATAAATTATTTATAACTTAATTACATATAAATTTTTTATAATTAATAAATAAAATTCTTAAAACATTTAATAACTAAATATCTTAAATATTAATTCTTAATATTAAATACCTTTGTATTTTATTTCATTACATATAATTTTAATATGAAATGTTTATATATGAATTATAAGGTAATTTTTAATGTGTTTATAAATTATAAGATAAGGAAACATATAAAGTATTTTATATTCAATTATGATTTTATCATATTTTTTAAGTTGAAATGTTAGAATTATCCAACGTTATTTGATAAATTATTTAAAAAATTTCACATAGAGTTTTAATAATTGGTATTATTAAAGGATTACATAATATTAAGTTTGTGATATTGTCAATATATAAAATGTTTACACAATATACATAAAATATAAAATGTTTATATTTTAAATAATTAATATTTAGCTGAATTAAATATAAAATGATAATGTGAAGTATATTATATTATAAATAAATATAAATAGTTTATATTTATTTGGATTATGGTATATCCACAATGCATGGTCATATTATAAAGTGTTTATAATTTTTAGTTTATGGATTATTTAAGAATGATTATCTCATGAATTAATTTAGGAATTATTTAATTATATATATTGTTTACTTGCATTATTAATAAATATAACTTCATATATTATGGATTCTTATGTATGATTTATCTTAAAGGTTTTTAAATATATTTTTTAAATTATTATGCACTTATTTAATGAGTTTTATGATTGGTATGATGATTATTTTAGTATTCTTCAAGCTTGACATTGTCTGGTTTGTGAGTTATGATTTTGAATTAAGATGTTAATTATAGTTTAGAAATATTAGGTGTTATAATTTTTTTGTAATTGTGGTCACTATTTAAAATTGAACTATGTGTATTGGGACTTAGAATTATATTTCTCAATAGATTGGGGGATTATGGTTTGTCTAAAAATTTGAGGGTTGGATAGTGGTATCACTACGATTTCTATTTTAGGTATCTTCATTTAATATGTTTAAAATAATTTAATTAAAATGTTTTCATGTACATTATTCATGTGAGGCAATTATATATGTGTAAATATAGATTATTATTAATTTTTGAGTTTTAAAACCAAATATGGTTTGTGTAAATAAGTACATATCTATATTTTTTGATCATATTAATTCTATAGTAGGAATGGGCATTCCAAATTTAATCCCTGGAATCATTGATACCTAAAAATAGAATATATAAGATCTAATGGTGAGATATTAAAAAACCCTTTAAAATATTATTGTGGTATATTCCTTAAAAAAATCCATGAAATCAATGATCCAATAATATTCATTTATGCCAAACTTGCATTCCCATAGATTATCTTCAGTATGGAAAAGTGGAGATGGATAACTCTAAAAGTTCGGTTACAAAATAAAATTGTAATATTTTTTATAATGATATCTATAAAACTTATAGGATAACATACTACAGAAATGGAATGGAGATTATCCACAAGACATACTGGATAAGGAATAATACAAACAATTTTCTAAGTATCATATATGATATTAATGACATAATAATCAACTTAAATAGTTATGTGATGATATTAATAATAGAGAAGACTCAGTATGTTTTGTAATATTGATCTTGGACGACTAATAGATATTTTTTTAACAATAGGTATCATCATTTTAATTGGATCACATTAAATAAATTTAATTATTAAAGTAATTTTTAACATGATAATCATCTAATAAAAACTTATGTTGTAGAAAATATAAAAACATCAACCTAAAATAATATCTTGAGATCAACCTTACAAAATGATAATTGAAAAAGAATAATATTTCTAGACTAGTAAAAAGTCCTAAGAATTTTTCCAATGAAAAAAGAAAAATTAATGTGTTAGAGAAACCCATTCTAGAGCCACCATCAACGGAAGCAATTAAAAATATAATGGTTATGAAAAAATATTTGATGGATTAATTAGAGGTATCTAATCTCATGTTTCAATCCATGAAGGCTATGTTTTATAAGTAATATAACAACATGAATACATTAATGTTGATAGATAACCTAAAAAACTATATTTCATGAACATGTTCAGAATGAGAGTTATGAGTTTTTTAAGGCATTATTTTGATTAAATATTTCTGAAAGGGCATTAGTCTTTACTCATATCATCAACATAATTGGGAATGTAAAATACTTATAGATTTTTGGTATAATTTATGTCTTGATATGGAAACCTTATTCATTCTAAAATTCCGACAATAAATAAATTTTTAATTTATTATAAACTACAACATGACTTAGTTTATTAAATGATTTCCCACTATCCTTAATATTTTATGGATAACTAATAGGGATATAGGAGGTTTTGGATCAATGTGAAAGTGGTGAAATAATTAAACAAAAATAATATGATTTTTTGTAATTTCTAAACAAAATATCAATGGTAATTGATTCTATTAGGGTACTCATAGACAATAGAGGAAGAATTCATCAGGATAATTGAAGGGTCAAGTGAAATATAGTAGAGAGTACACACAATATATTATTACTAAAAAAATAAATTGTTTTACTTTCAAATGTATATTATACTGACTGTACCATAGGAAATAATTGTTAATATATATATTAATTGAAAAATAATGATTATTTAATAGTTAAATATTATGATATTAATTAGAATTATAGACCAAGATTAGTTACAACAAGTATTTATATGAAATGGATTACAATAAAGAATATATGGATATGGAATAAAATTATATATTTTGAATGAAATTTTTTCTATTATAGGATGGGATATATTCCTAAAAAATAGTTTTTTGTATAAATAAATGATATTAATTTTCTTATACACTTAATTTTTCTTCATCAAATTACATAAAATGTTTTAAAATAATATAAGGACCAAAATTACTTATCCCTGGTATAAGATTTATATGAATGATATTTTTTAAAATTTAAGGTATATGGCCCCACTAACCATCGTGGAATATTTTAAATAATGAATAAATCTTACCAAAATACTACTCCAAACACATAGAATAACATATAAGATACATTTGTTTATATTTTATTTTATGAACATTTCAATTTAACGAAAAAATATTAATTTACTAAAATATATGTTTTTTTTATCTGAAAATTATTTCCATGTGATAATATACAATTTTAGAGGACTGTAGAAGTATATTTTGACATAAATAAGATTAAAGTACCATATTCATTGTTAGTTTCACTCGATATCAATAATGAGTACAAGATGAATTGTTAATGTATAATAATGAAGAGAATTATATTTAGTTAATGATGTGATTTCAAACCAAATTTTTAACAGAAAACTTCAAGGACTTTAATGATAACTATAGAAAATTTCTATACTGATGATCAAATTTATTAAAATCATAACATTTGATATTGATAAGTAATGTTGTTTGGATATATTTTCACAGCGATTAAAATTATTAATATTATTCAGAGTCTCACCAATATTTAAAATATCTATTCATTATAAATATAACCAATTAAATGAGTTTATAAGGAGGTGTTATCATTTATTCACATATAGAAATGTCAAGAGTTACATAGTGATGTAACAATGTTTAACAGAATCTAAAATCTAATAAACATAAAGAATAATGGCAGTCCATTATATGAGAAATGATACTTGTTCTTTTATATTATTTTATTAGTATTTTATTACATAAATTTAAAAAAATATGAAAAAATTTCATGTTATACATAATGAATATCAACATTATTATTAATTCTTGTAGAATATATCTAATATTTTTATGGAATAATAACAAACCTATAAAATTTTGACATTTAGTTTTCCATAACTGATGTTTTCCATGCAGTATTATAAGTTTTTATCAAAAGTTAAGGATTTCGTGGGAAGAAATTTTAATACAGACATGTAATATCATCACAAATCATAAAATAACTGCTTTTTCAGGATTACCCACATAATATACAACATATATATTCCTACCTTTTGTATATGGTATGTTAGTGATTCATGCTTCATGTGGGATCCCTATACATGTGGTAAAACAGAATTCCAAGAATCGGGATATATATACATCTATTCCTCTCCCACGACAGCCTTAAGGCTAAGACAATAAAACGTGGTTTCATATCTTGTTGATCATATAATCATTAGAGTTTAATAAATTTTGGATTCATCTTCTCATATGAGGAGTATGAAATCAGGGACCATGATTGAGATATACTAAAGGAGTGTATTACCTTACCTAGGTATGATATTTTAGATGTTATTATCATTTAGTTTAAAGGGCATGTAAAAATATCCTAAATTTTCATTCATAATTCATAAAATAAAATTATAAATTAATTTTATTATTTTAATAAAAGAGACCAAACATAAAAATTCTTCTTTTTCACCAATTTTTATTTATTTTACATATAAAGGAATTTATTTATTAATTTTATTAACAAAAATTAATCTCTCTTGCAGAGAAAAAAATCATTCAAATCGAATGGGGAGACAAGACTCTACTTAACACCCCAAGGCTTGATGAATTTTTTTTATTATTAAAGTCAATTTCCTAGAAATCATGTGATATACAAAATATTTAGTTTTAACAAATCATGATATTTTATTAATACTATTGTTGAAACATAATGATTATTACCGTGTTGGAAAACATATGTCAATGAATTGTAATATCCTCCTTCTAAATATCATGTATATGGTATTTATATAAATAAAACATCTTGATAAAAAAGTACTAAATTTTTTAGTAATCATTTACATGTTTTGAAAATTTAATTTTCTAAAAAATGTATTTTTTTGCATTCAAAGAATAAATAATAAAATTTATTTATTACAATTTAAACAAAACATTCACAAAATAAAATTAATTTTTAAAATATACATGTAAAAGTTATCTATGGTAGAATTATTTATAATTGCCAAAAAAGATTAATTTTGTAATGAATAGAAATAAATACTGATTTTCATTAAAAACTGGCATTTATTTAAAGAATTTTTATGATTTATTTTATTTTATGATTTTTTTAAAAGAATTTGTTTCCATAATATTTTGATTAATCCATTTTAATTTATTTTATTAAATTTAATATTGAATTTAGTAATGAAATATTTTTATACTTATGAAATTTTCTCTTTGGAAAACTCTTTTCTCATCATGTCCGTGGTTTTAAATTAAAATAATATTTTCCCATTTATTTGAATGGATTTTTTTAAAATGTATTATATCTTTGGAATAAACATAATTATTATTAAATAATAATTTAAACTTAATTTTTTGAAAAAACTACTAGTGAAATAGTGAAAACAAATAACCATAGTTAAGGTTAAAATGAGTTTGTTAACTACTAATCTGAAAATATAATGGGAAAATAACCTAGAAACATATTAAAATAATATTTTATGTCTATATATTTACCTTATCTCTTAAATTGTTAGTTAATTAGATTATATCTGTTTATAATGTGTAAAATGTGGGTACACATTCAACTTTTCAAAACTTTCATGTGTGTCTTATCCTTATTCTTATAAAACACCTCTCAATTTCTTCTCCAATTTACAAATACAAAACTATTGGGTTTGGAAAATAACTACAATAATATATTTCTAAATTCCTTACATACATTCTATGTGCTATTATTTGATAAGGCTATCCAATTATGAATGTTTTAGGTATTAACCTAAACTGGTTCTCAAAAGAAGTAATAAAATTCATAAACATATTTTTTTATTTCTATAAGATAGAATCTTATTCAATCATGATGATAAAATTACAAAAAATTATATAGCATATAATGAGTAGTAATTGTGTTAATTAAATGTCAAACGTGTTTATGTCATGATTCCAATGATGAGATATTTTGATCTACTTATCAAGAAAAGAATTCATTTTCTTATACACTATTTATTTCTGGAAAATATATTTTTTTCATTTCAAATTCCCCTTAAATCATTAAAGAGATTAATTTTTTTTCATTAAAATAATCTTTGTTTGTCACTTTTGTGGAAAATCATTTTTCATAGATATCAATTTTTTCAAAAAGAATTAAATTTTGTCCAATTATTTTTATTGTAATTTTAACCCTTGTGTGACTTTTACAAAAAAAAATTGAATGTTTATATCATTTTCTAAACAAGGTACTTTTTTGGATTTTACCAAAATGTGAAATAAATCATAGTTTTATATGAATTTTATGTTGTCATGACCAATAAAATATTTAAATATTACTGTATAGGTTTCCAAGGTAATTTTTAATAAAATGTATTGTGAAATTGGTTTGTGAAATTTTAGTTTAAAAGTGATTTTTAAAGTGGAAAGACAATTTTCTTCAAGAAATATACCATGCTATATTTCAAAATAATTTTCTAAATAATATTACATCCTTATATGATATATATATTTTACTAGGGATATATTCCCATTTTAGTGACCTTGTTATTTTATGGGTGAATTATTGTTATAAGGAATATATGTTTATGGAAAAAATTCCTTTTCTATGAGTTATGTAATGATAAATTATGGGGACGATTATGAGAACCATTTTCTTTTTAAAGGTTATGCTATGATGGAATGTTTATGAGACCATTTTATTTTTTTGTACATGGTATGATGAATTCTTTATAATCTTATGGAACATTTATGTATCGGTTTTATTATGTGATGGTTGATATATAATAACAATGGATAGTCGTAATGTTGTAGCCATGGGCAATGGTTATGTTATAACAAATTATGGTGGCCAAAATATATTCAAGGATGGGTGTTACCTATATCTCTCTCAAATTCATTAGGTGAAATTTTATATCTCATATAATAAAAATGAAAACAAGTCTACTGTCTTGATCTATTATGGGATGTAGGTTGATGGGCTTCATCCATAATGGGAAATATATGATGAGGCATAATACACCATGATTTATGGTCCTGGATGTTAACCTTCAAAAATGAAATGGTTTATATGCCTATGTTGGTGCCACACTATTATGACAAGGGGTTATTGTTTGGAAGTTATGATGAATTGAGAATATTTTAAATCATGTATTTTGGAATTATACAAATTTATCCCATGATTCATTATTATGATCTATGACTAGTTGGGTTTGAAATTTGTAAGTTAGGTTCATGAAATCATTCCCTCATGCTTATAATAGACACTCATATAATCATAGAATTATATCTCCCATTTTAATCCCTACTAAGTATCAGAGATATACCTTTATTGTGTTTCCTTTTACCATGTTACGAAGAATGGTTTTATGTATTATATTACTCTAAAGAGTACTAAATAATAAGATCTTTATGGGATATGTTGAATATATTTCATAAAATAAGAACATTTTTTAAAAAGCCTCAAAATACACTAAACCTATGTGATCGTTAGAAGTGTATTTGTGAAATATATTGAATATTATTCTATGAAGATGTAATATTTTTGTATGAAATTCCAAAGTCTCTATAGTTGGTATCATATCAATATTTAGTTAAGCTTTAGAAACCACTATGAGAAAACGTTATTAATATACCTTAGGATGAGCCTACATATATAATAACATCCTAATGTTTTCTTAAGGAATAGATTAAGTGGTTTACATAGAAATACGTCTACTTCTAGATAATAGAGGAGGAATTGGTTCTAGAATAGATGGAACTATGGGTAATTACTATAAAAAATTGGTTCTATGGGATAGACTCTAGTACTTCTAGGTACATTAAAATAGGCATTACTGTGCACCTGCTTTGACACTCCCAAGGGATTTGCTTTGATCAATTCACATTTTATTTGCAAACCATCATGAAGGGTTTGGAGAGATAATGATCATTGATAACATATGTAATAATTATGGTTCTTTTTATTTGAACTAATATTTCTTATTTTAGAAAACTTATAAATGATTCTTTTTTAACTATGTGTTTCCTAGTATAAATAGTTTTCTCACAGTATGTTTTGTGTTTTTATTCAATGGTTAAAATCCAAACGAACCATGATAATATTGATTGTGATGGACACTGAAATGATTATCCTCCTTAGAAACCAAATTCCATGTGATTTGAGATAATTATCAATTTTTGTATTCTCAAACAACATTCTAATGTCATGAATCATATTATGCTACAATACTATAAAATGTGGGCAGAGTGTTCTACTGAATCCTTCATCATACAGGATCAACATTCATTTTGTGTAATGTCTTGTCCTAGGTGCAATGCATTGGTTCCCCAAGCTAGTTTTACAACTGACCTTATGTGTGCCTCCCCATATACCAGAGGCTACCGACTAGCAGCGAGGGTTTGACAAGTTAGTAATTGGGAGACTATACCCTATTTTATCATCGTAAACATCAAGGGATGTAAAAAAGATATAGAGAAAGAATATATATATATATATATAATACCAATATCCCAAGATAATCCATACATAAAATATAATATCCAACTAAAAAGATAAAAATCATATTAAATTATATATCATGTGCCTAAAATTAAAAATGAAAATAAAGTCACCAACAACTACAAACGGGCCCCAAAACACATCAGGATTCCATATACTGATCTGTTCTCAAATAAACCATCTTGAATAAGGAATTTACCCTTAACCTATCCTGCATCTATAAAATCTATTTAGAAATTGATCAGGAAGACCATGTAGGGTGTCAGTACGACTCAACATGTCACCACAATGGTGTCTAAAACTAATAAATTCATATAATAGTAAATGGGGTTGTATGCAGAAATTATTTCCGTTCATAAAAAAACATTTATCACATACTCAATTAATATTTATTTAACTACAAAATCCTATATGTTCTTGGGGACACTCGAATCTCAATACCTGCTTTTTCATAAGATGGAATCTGATCCATATAGAATAATCATGTCATATTTCTTTATTTCATCCACATAGAACCATATTCTATTGCTAAGGTTTTGGTTGTAGAACTCCATGTCTAGTACTCTATTTATCAAAGATTCATATATCTATATTTCATTCAAGGAAATAGAACATCATGTCTAGAACCATTATTTTCAATCATGAATATATACCATCGATGTAGATCATCATTTATAGGACCCCAGTTCTCAATAATGTGCATATATAATTAGTGTAGATCTTAAAGTCTATCACCCCATATATCAACACTATTGATATATTTTTCATTGGCATAGATCATCATGTCTTGCCATTATTTAATAATAATGCATGTATATCATCATCGATCTAGATCATCTTGTCTTACAACACATTCATCAACCATTAATTAATTCATAATGTAATTAACCCAAGATTATTAATTAATTTAATAATTAATTAATCATGTATCATTTTCTATTAATGAATTCAAAATTTAATTTACCATTATTATAATCAACATCAATTAATTAATTTACTAATTAATTATTCTCAATTTACAATTCATTAATCCTTTAATTAGATAAATAATTAATTATCCCATAATTCCTAAATAAATACTTCGATAATAAAATTCATAGTTAAATATCCAAATACCACACTTCTTAATATTCAATAAATTCCCCAAATCCTCAATTCATTCCTTGATAATTAATTCATCAATTAATTATCCTTATTCCAATATTTCCAGAGTCTCATAATTAATTCTCCAAAAAATTATCACATTCATCAATAAAAAATATTAAAATTCAACAACAGTATTAGACAATTAAGTTACCACATTAATAATTTAGTTTGAGTTTTAAATTACTAAAAAATTATATCAATTCTACTACTTAAATATATGTAATTATAATCATGAAAACATTAATTTAATTTTATACCAGCTACCTTTAACTGAAGATTCAACAATGACTCCAATGGCCAACATTCACGGGTAAGGAAGTGGATTGTTGTAAAGAGGCTCCTAGATCAATATTGATCAAGATCAGAACCAATAATGCATCTTACCAAGGGTTTTCACCACAACTGGTGGGAAAATAAGGAAGAGAAAGATGAAATCCAACCAAGAAGACTTAATAGGGATTTATCACATGAATAGAATGTCTGGAAGTTGGTTTGGCACTCCAACATTGCCTGGTGGGTTTCCCTAGGTTGGGAGGAAGAGATCTCTATCAGTCTAACAGAAATCAGCAGCAAATCAACTTTAAAATTGGTGGTCAGGCATTTAAATGGTGTGTAATCTAGTTACACATCATGACAGAATTTTTTTAAAGGATTCCAATGAAATATCCATCACATTGGGTATATATTATTAAAATCCACAAATAATTACATTATGTGTAATCCAATTACACCACGTTTAAATGTAATATAGTTGATATTTAAGTATATTTTCTTTTTAAATCCTCTCAGCTCACCATGAAACCATTTTTAACACATTACCCATTTATATCAGAACACCAGTATTTCACAGGAATTCATCCCTAAACATTATGTCATTTTCTCCAAAAAAAGTCTCTCTGTCACAAAACAATACTAGGGTACAAAAAACTTATAAATAAATGTACCTGAAAAAGACGATATCTTACAACCCCCACCTTATAACAACTCATCCTTCAGTTTCACTACCAATAATCTCTATGATTATAAGTCAAAAAGATCGGGCCATCTTGAATTCATATCAGCTTCCATTTATCATGTTTCCAATATTATATCCTTGTGTTGCCACAATATATGAACTATCAGAATGATGTTTCCCCACTAAAGCTTTACACTATGATCTAACAAGCATATTAGATACTCCTCAAAGGATGCATCTATAACAATCTCATCATCATCCACATTGATCTCATGAAAATGTTCATGGTGGTACCACTATTGTGGTCATACATGAAAAACATCATCCATACCACTATATTTCTATGGAAGATACAATCGGTGTGCCACCGACTAGATTCTATCTAATACCTCAAATGGTCCCTCAAACAAGTGTTCCAACTTGCTCCTATGTATCATACGGTGACCTAACCTACGTGACACCCAAAGGAATATATTATCACCCTCTATAAACTCTAAGGTTCATCTTTTTTTAGGTATATGACTAATGCCTACATTGATCCATAACCATACGTTTTCAAATAAATTATATCTACTTCAACATATCCTATACAAGACATAGTCCAAGAAACTCTGACTCGCTAGCCTCAAACTAGCATTGCATTGATCTGCAAGGCCTACCATAATGACCATTGTATGGTTCCATCTATAGTGTTTCTTAAAAACTATTGTTATAGGAAAACTCCATTAAATCTAATTACATCTCCCAAGATCTACCAATGTAAAGAACACATGACCTCTTAATATACTCATGTATATGTATAGTTCACTCCAACTACAGATAAATATGTTAGTGGAAGGGATTACTCAATAATACCTATGTTCAAAAAGCCTTATGCAATCCATTAATGACCTATGAAGTAAATCATGAATCATGGACTGAAAGAATAGTCTGTAAAACCCCATGTATATGGAATATCTTCTAAACGTATAAAATTCCCAGCTTCCCCACTGAGAATGTCTCTGGTATAAGTAATAAATACACAACATTGGTCATTTGATCCACAATATATCAAATAACATTATTCCTCTTTGAAAAGTTTATAATTAACATGAAAAAGTCCATAGTCACATCATCCCACTTCCATTATAGAATGGGAAATGGATGAAGATATCCTCCAGTTCATTGATGCTCCTCCTTCACATACTGAAAAGTGTAGTATCGTGTCACAAAACCAATGACATGCTTCTTCATTTCTGGCCACAAAAACTATATTCATAGGTCAACTTAAATTTCATTAACAAATGGATTTCTTTTCCACTTAGATGTTGTAAATTATTGAATGAGATCCTCATTCTTTATCGTAATAATAACAACCTGATTCTTGAAATAGATGATCTCATATTCAAAAATGCTAAAATATGATGGTGGCTCCCCACCTTCATGGATTTACCTGATGTTAAAAAACTAGGGATAATCATACTTCGTATCTCAGATATATCTCCAAAGTGTAAACACCACTAAAACTGATTTGAGTGTTATCTAATGTTGACTTTCATGAACCACCACATTCAACTCATCCAGTAAATAATTTATCTATGACTCATCACAAGATTCTTGAACAATTTGAGTTTAATTTTTCCTGCTCACAGTGTCAACCCAACTATTTCTATTTCTATGTGTATATGTTATCTCAATGTCAAAATACCCCATACACTCAACCCATATCCATTACTGAGGATTCTAAAATACTTTTGAGAAAATATACCTTAATATATTACTTGTGGTAAACAACATACTCGTTTATACAATAAAATAATTCCCCCTAAACATCATAAAATAAACCATAACTACAAACTCTAGGTTATGGGTAGGATAGTACCATTCATGTTTCCTTAGATGCGGATATCCAAATTCCAAAACTCTATCTCCCGGCATCAAAACTACTCAATGTCTGATCCAAAAATCATCACAGTACAATGTGTACTCATCACCTAGCTTAGGTAAGAATAATTTTAGTGATGATGTCAAAATCATCTTCATCTCCTATAAAGCGTTCTCCCAATACTCTGACTATTAAAACTTTCACCCAATATTTCCATGCTCGAAAGTGGTGCTTCCAAATGGGAAGAGTCTGGGATGAATCTCTAATAATATCTAGCTAACACGAGAATGTTTCGGATATCAATGATGTTATTGTAATACTCTTAAAACCCACTTCCTAAAACTTCCCAAGGTCTAATGACACACTTATCTTTGAGATTATGTGTCCCATGAAGCATACATGATCACTCAGAAACTAACACTCAGATATATATGTATATATATGATTTTATCTCATTGTACTGAGAACGTTTCCAGGATGTTGGGCATGATTAGAATGAGTCTTGGAGTACACCAAGATGTATCTTACAAAAAACTACCACAAACTGATCTAGATATAGATGAAAGATCTTTTTCGTCAGGTCTATAAACATTTTTGGGCCTTCGTCTACCCGAAATTAATTATGGCGAACTCATATAGGTCATTCCATCTTTAGAAAGCGGTCCACAATATATCATAAGTCTGAACTCTCAGCTGATGATACCATGAACTCATGTCAATCTTTGAGAACACACACAATCCTCTCAAATAGTAAAAAATATTTTCAATACAAGGTACATGATAACGGTTTGTTACAGTCATCTTGTTCATATTTCAGTAATCTACAAATAAGTGTAAGATCATTTTAGACTTCTTTAGAGACAACATAAGAGAACCCTAAGACATAGTACTCAGATGGATGAATCTATTATCATCATACTACCAAACTAGGCCTTGAGATCATGAAGAAATATCAAATAAATTCTTTATGCTAGAATTGAATCTCGATCAGCCTCTAGCATTCTATCAATAGTGAATTCTACATCTCTTTCAGGTGGTATACCTATGAAGTCTTCTGAAAAATTATCCTAAAACTATTCCTCCACTAGAAGAATGATATCATGCTTTAATCCTCCATCCAGTAATAAACTATCAACCTGGACTGTGAGCTCTCCCAGTTGCTAAAAAATTGTCCATACTCAACCTTCTTATATATCACATTCCCCATAATAAATGTAATTGTCACCCTTGGGATACATAAACCATATCCTCCTACGATAACAATCAATGTGGGATCATTATGTGACTAGCCAGTACCTACCCATAATTAAGTTGTCACTATACATGTCAAGAATATAGAGATCACAGAATAAATTATAATACACAATATTAAGAGAACACCCCTTACCTAAATAGATGTCTTTAAACCATACTCCCAACACGGTATCTATATTCATCATCCCGATCCTGACCTCCACTTCTAGGATCAAACCATTGTAAATTTTTGTAGATATAGAGGACTGATAGGCACTTGTATCAAATAAAGAACTGGATAATGTTGATGCTACAAGAATAATACCTCTCATTGTTGATGGTCGAACCTTGTTATCCACAATTGTCTGTTGGACCATATAAAACTGTCTTTCCCCTCTTCTCTATGATATTGTATGAATCCCCTGAGTTTCGCTTCTTTTTTGATATAGGTAATCTTTACCAATACCTCCATGTCCACTACCTCTACCACCTAAACTAGTAATACTCAAGATGCAAGAATAATATTATGTAAAAGATAACATTCCTGCACCCTAGTTGTGTCTAACTCCACCATCACTAACCATCTATCTTGGGTTCCTAAAGAAACTCTATAATAACTCATTATTTAAATACATGGTTATTACTTCACAATTAAATCATACTTATTACAACATATAACAAAACCATGAAAGGACCGTATAGGTATAGTGTCTTTAGAAACTGGGAAACATAAACAAATGGTTCATAAAGTATCTACATTGTCTCCCATTTATTTCATCATATCTATAGTCCCTTTTGGAATATCTTACTTAATAACCTTCTTATAGACATGGGGAAACAAAACATACAAAAGGGTGAGCTCAAATGCTCAGTAAAGGTAAACAAAATATATATCAATCACATAATATTCATAAGAACATAACATTTTGGAAATATTACCCTGCAAAAGAGATCATAATTTCATAACATGGGATACATCATGGTAGTGAAATGTAATCCCAATAATCATAACATAAAACATGAAAAATTGTGGCATACACACATAATCATAGAGAATCATTTCTTATTAGTCAAGACTCATTTCCAAGACTATCTTAGTGGACAAATTCCATTTCTGAACCAAGTTTACTCCTTGTTTCAGTCTTGTTTCACTGAACCAGTTTAACCTGCCGTTTCAGCCATGTCTATCTCATGAGATATAAAATCTTTACCCAATTAATTGGAGGGAGATATTGGTCCCACCCATCTCATAATTATATCATTCTTATGTGTGCCACAAAATCATAAACCATACATCATAGCATAACCCATGTAATAAAAATGAGAATCTTAAACATCGTGACATCATAAAACAATTCATATATAATAAAGGAATTTATAAAAATATTTCCATCACAACATAATAAAATTAATGCAATAATAGGGATAGAAATATAACCCTATATTATCTTATATGGGAAATAATTTTGATAAAACACTTGAACTCCATTCTTGATGAAAATATCCTTTCTACTTCCAAAACAGTTTTCCTTTCTTAACATGTCATATAATTTTAAACTAAAAGAAGTTGATTAAAAATAAACTTGAAAACTTGTAAAGGAATATTCGTGGATATAATGTTTTAAAAATCCATTCATGTCGTATAAGTTAAAAAAACATTCTACTTGTACTTTTTTTGGAAAAGTCAAAAAGTACATCATATGAAAAACGACGAAAGATTCCTTTCATATCTTTTACTAAAATCTCACCGAAGGGTAAAATTGGATTTAAACCATTTCAGGAGGATGTAAAAAATATTAAATATTGAGGAAACATGGATTTTTATGATACATATTCCCCAGTAAATTCTGAAGTATAAACAATCTCAAATAAAAATTGAGATTTGCGAGATTGTCCATTACCTTAGGACCGATTTGCTTCATAAGTGTATGAACCTCCTGTATAATGATTTAAATAATTTTATTGACTTATTCCAGAATCATAATTATTTTTATGATATCATATACGGTCATATTCTTAGCTTCTTATTAGTAATATTTCATTACTACATGTTATTCGGGTGTTTATTACTTTTTTGTTCTTCTGCGTGTTTTGTCGAATAAAATCTAATTCTCCTCTTTAGGTTATAGATTCCTCATTTACAGAATGGTATTAGTGTACTATATATCATATTTATTCATTCAATTCATTTATATAATCATTATTCAAAGAAATCATGTAGAACGAATCGCATCACATCGTGGAGACAGTATTTCGTACGTACGCACGAGCGATGATATCGTTCCCATGATCGTGGAATTGTATTTGAGTGTATGTATACTATTTCAGAATTAATAAAACTTTACAATAATAATATATAGTTATTCATTTTCATCATTCTACCCATCAAAGTAAGGTGGTGATGGAAAATAGATTACACCATGGTGTGGAGACGGTATTCTGTACATACGCACACGCTGGGATTTTGTTTTCCGTAGAATGGATAGATGGTGAAATAGGGTTATATCATACTTATAATAACATATCAGTATATGATTGATAGTGATGTTATTAATTCATAATGAAACAACTAAATAAAAAGAAGTGGAAGAAGAAATAAAGTTGAAAGAATCGGTAACAGACATTAACTCTTCTTTGAATCGCCTCTTTGATACATCCTCTTAGGGCACTACAATTGGTCTTTGAAGAAGACCAGGACCTCTAGGATGTTTTCTAGGGAAGTGGGGAAGTGAAATGGTAAGGTTTGTTTTGAGATTTAAGGCTCAAATTGGTGTGAGGATGAGAGGGAGGAGGTGCCCTTTTATAAGGGAGGAGAGGGGCACCTTTGGAAATATAAGAAATATTAGTTTATATTAAATTACAACCCCACATAAAAACTTCCAAAATGACTCATATACGAATATTGGATGAGATAAGGTTGTAATCTCATCAACCAATAAAATTTAGACATGTTAGGAATTTATTTTAAACATTATCAACTTGATTTATCCTTATTTATCAATTTAATTTTATTTGTGGTAATATTATTCTAAATTTTAATTTATTATATATAATTACATATGTGTTGTGAATTTTATATAATTTGACAATTTATGACAATTTAGACCATATAATGTTTAATTTATAATTTGTAAATATTTTTTTGATTTTTAGACAATTTATAATATGTTATTTTTATAAAATAACAATAGTGTCAATTTTGACACTATTGATTTATTTGAATTTAAATAAAATATATAAAGAAGATATGTTCAAAATAAAATCATTAATAGATTCATAAAATGTAATATGTATCTATAAAATTAGTGGAGCACAATAAGTAGTTCATATAATATTTATTTTAATATTTTTAAAACCATTTATTTGATATTTTAATTAATAAAATAATTTCAACATCACAATTGTGTCATAATTAATGATAATTATTTAATCCCTAAAAATTATAAATAAATTCCTATGATGTAGATAATTGTATTAATTTCTGTATACTATTCATGTTCGAATTTTCATTAAGTTTATCACTAAATTAAAATTTTTATACTTATAAGCGTTAAGAAAGTGACATGTTGTCACATTCTTTGGTTTTAATAATAATTAAATTATTTTCATGGAATAAAGTCCATTTAATGAATCTAATCTCACACTTAGGTGATATGGGTCATCTTTTAGTCATCCAATATGATTTTGGCAGGTTTTAGGGTAATTTTATAATCTTATATTTACCCTTAATTACCCGATTTACCTTTATATGGTAAATAAAATTTACCATAGTTACTATTCATAATGCCCAAAAATAAAAAGTAGCCTATTAACATAATTTGGACGCACTGATTCCAAATATGGAATCCATTTTTTAAAAATAAAAAACACATAAGTTGCAGTAATTAATTTAAAATTAATCCCGTTGTTAAGAAAACGAGTTTTAGAAGTTAAAACATTGCCAAAGATTGAAATATTTTTACCTATGAATTCAATGTGAAATTAATGATAATGACATAAATTATATTAAATGTTAAAAATATATTATATTTAAACTTTAAAACCATAAAATATTATAATTTAAACATATAAATTATCTCAATGAAAAAGTTGTTTTTACTTAAAAATTAGCGTATTTTTACTATTCATCAAAATATAAAAGTTATTAGAAAAATATCAAAAATTTATCCAAAGTAAATTTTTATATCCTGATTCAAAATAAGAATTTTATTTTTTCAAATTGAACTTATAAACATGTCAAAAAATATATTTAACGTGGGTGTGCATTCAAAAGGTGGCAAAACTTCATTTTTTTTAAAAATACTTATTTTACCCGAAAAATTTATTTTTTTCTCATAACATGTTCTAGAAAATGTGTAAGATGAATAATAATGTTATAAAATTAAAAATGTAGTTAATACAATTCATAACGGCTTGTCCATAATAATATATCATTGTTTAGTGAAACCTGGTATTGCGTGCTTCACACGCTATCGAGGAAGGTCGCGATTGTGTGTAATGCATGCCAAGCCCGTATTGTGTGCTGTGAAAGATTCCATTGGTGTTGCATATAACATAAGACATAAAAAAATATTTCTCATAAAATCTCAAGGTGTTACATTCTATCCCCTTTATAATGAATTTCGCCATCGAAATTCATCACTTCATTACAAACAGATGAGGATACCTCTCCCTCATCATATCCTCAAGTTCCCATGTAGCTTATTCTAATTGGTGGTTCCTCCATAAAACATTCACCAGGCGAGTGGTCTTGTTCCATAGTACTTTTTTGCTACAATCCATAATTTCTATCGGCTATTCCTCATAAGAAATATCTTGCTCCAGCGTTACAACTTCTGAGTTGAGTACATGTGAAGGATCAGGTATGTACTTTCTTATGAGATATACATGGAACACATCGTGAACTTGAGAGAGATTTGGTGGAAGCACCAATCGGTAAGCTACCTTCCCAACATGATCCAGAATTTCAAAAGGACCGATATATCTAGGGTTTAACTTTTAGTTCTTTCCAAATCTCATGACCCACTTCCTGGGAGATATTCGTAAGAACACTTTATCACCCACATCAAACTCTAAGCCTTTTCTTCGTTTGTCAGCATAACTTTTTTGTCGACTCTGAGCTGATCTAATGTGTTGTTGAATAAACCTGACATTTTCTTCCATCTCATCAACAAGATCAGTTCTTAATATCTTTCTTTCCCCATCTTCATCCCAGCAAGTTGGAGTCCTTCATTTCTTTCCATACATAGCTTCATAAGGAGCCATCTTAATACTGGAGTGAAAGCTATCATTATAAGAAAATTCCACCAAAGGTAGGTGTTGATCCCAACCACCTTTGAAAGCCATAGAGCAAGCTCTCAACATATCTTTTAGAGTTTCAATTGTCCTCTCAGACAGACCATCTGTCTGAGGATGATAAGCAGTGCTTAAACTCAACTCTGTATCCAGATTATGCTGAAGACTTCTCCAGAACATCGAGGTAAACCTCGGATCTCGATCAGATATAATGGAAAGTGGTACTCCATAAAATCTTACCACATCCTTTACATATATCCGGGAAAGATGGTCTAGGAAGAAATCCTCTCTAATAGCAATGAAGTGTGCATACATTGTAAGACAATCAACTATAACCCAGATAGCATTATTGCCTTTGGATGTTTTAGGAAGTCCAGTGACAAAGTCCATAGTGATGTTTTCCCATTTCCATTCTGGTATGGGTAATGGTTGTAACATCCCCTTAGACTTCTGTCTCTTAGCTTTAACTTGCTGACAAACCAAGCATCAAGAGACATATTCAGCAACATCTCTTTTCATGCCATCCCACCATAAGTACTCTTTCAGGTCTCTATACATCTTCGTGCTTCCAGGATGAATAGAGAATGATGAACAATGAGCCTCATCTAGCAGCTCCTTCTTTAATTCTGGGATGGGAGGAACACAAACACGATTCCTGAAAATTATTATCCCATCACAATCAAGGTTGAATTCCAGAACATTTCTCACCTTCTTTTGTAACTCGACATCTTCTTTTTGTGCCTCTTTAATCTTCACATGTATAGATGGTTGAACATTCATTTGAGAAAGATAAGATTTTTCCCCTTTCATTATAATTCCAAGATCCATCCTTTGTAAATCTATAAATATTGGATCTTTTATGATCCTCATCATGGATAAGCTAGCATGGTCTTGTCGACTAAATGCATCTGCCACCTTGTTTTCTTTCCCAGGGTGGTAATGAATTGAGCAGTCATAATCCTTAATCAGTTCCAACCATCTTCTTTGGTTCATATTCAGCACCTTTTGATTGAAAATATACTTTAAACTTTTATGATCATTATAAATGTCACACCTTTCTCCATAAAGATAATGCCTCCAAATCTTTAATGCAACGATTACCGTAGCTAACTCCAAATCACGAGTTGGGTAATATTGCTCATGGATTTTCAACTGTCCTGAGAAATAAGCTATCAACATATCATTTTGCATAAGAACACACCCCAGCCCCTTTGTGGATGCATAACTGTAGATCACAAACCTTTCTCCACTATAAAGAAGTGTGAGTACAAGTGCACTGGATAACCTTCTTTTCAACTCCTTGAAATTATCTTCACATTCCCCGTCCACACTAACTTAACTCCTTTCTGAGTCAACTTGGTGAGTGGATTAGATAATCATGAAAAATATTTCACAAAACGTCGATAATATCCGGCCAAAACAAGAAAAATTCGGATCTCGGTTACTATTGTTGGTCTCGACCATCTTTTGATAACCTCTGTTTTTGCTGGATCCACAGATATCACCTCTTTTGAGATTATGTGACCCAAAAATTCAACTTTTTGAAGACAAAATTCACACTTCGTAAATTTGGCATAAATCTTCTCCTTTCTTTGGGTCTTTAATACAATTCTGAAGTGATATTCATGTTCTTCCTTGCTCTTTGAATAGACAAGAATATCATCTATAAAGACTACCACAAACTGATCAAGATATTCTCTGAAGAATCTATTAATTAGATCCATGATGATAGCAGGGGCATTAGTAAGACCAAATGGCATCACTATAAATTCCGAGTGTCCATACCTTGTACGGAATGCCATCTTTGGTATATCCTCCCTTTTGACCCTTAATTGATGATACCCTGAACGAAGATCAATCTTGGAAAAGTATTGAGCTCCGCGTAGTTGGTCAAATAGGTCATCAATGCGTGGGAGAGGATATTTGTTCTTGATAGTGATCTTGTTAAGTTCTCGATAATCAATGCAGAGTCTCACTGATCCATCATTCTTCTTAACAAACAGAACAGGTGCTCCCCAAGGTGATGCACTAGGGCGTATGAATCCTTTATCAAGATTCTCTTGGTGTTGCTTCTTCAATTCCTACAACTCAATTGGGGCCATTCTATATGGTGTCTTTAAAATCGGCAAATCACCTGGTACGAGTTCTATTGAAAACTCTACATCACGATTTGGAGGAAGACCAGGAAATGTATCTGGAAATACATAATCAAACTCCTGTAAAATGGGCATATTCTTAATCGTGACTTTCTCTCCAACCATTTGAGATAAATAACCCTCATTTAGTGGAATCAAGACCCATAGGATAGAATAAATTTCCACTAGAAGGTTATGTTCATCTATGCATCGATAGACGATCATAGATTGATCTGGAATATGAAATGTGACTTCCCTTCATTGGAAATTGATATGAGCTCCATATAAAGAAATACAATCCATTCCAAGAGTCACATCAAATTCCACTATAGGAAGGATCACAAGATTTGCAGGAAGAACTTTCCCACAAACTTCAATCAGAGAAGAATAGAAACCTTTTGATGCGACTGTTGTGCTGTAACGACCCGAATTTTTTAAATAAATCTTGTTTCCTAATTATATGTGTTATTTTATTTTATTTTTATACTCAACAAAAATGTTTCATTTGATAACATGAGTATAATTAAAATGAGACTGTTGGGTTTTGATTGTTATTTGACCACTGGTCAATATGACCACTGGAAACTAAAGGTTTTGACTATTGTCTCTAAATACAAGCAATCTTGGTTAATTAATATAGAAAGAAGATTCGATGGCCTCACCCAGTAGTCTTGGACCGATCGAAGCCCATCTAACAAAACTTGGGAAGGAGGTAGCACCACTGGGCTTTGCTCTGGACCAAACCCAAGCTGAACTTCATCGTGTGAAGCTAGAACGGGATCGCCTTCGCGAGAAGTTCAAACTGATAGAAATTACTACTCGTGCGATGTTGGCCGAGCCTCCCTCGGATTCTCTCACCTTAGCACACCTTACACTTAGGTCCTATGCTGGTGTGATAAGGGGCTATGTAAGGAGACCGTAACTGCCTTGTGTAATCCTTTGTTTTAAATAAAAATTGGGATTTCTTCTTATGATGATGTTTATGAATTTTCAAATGACGGGATAAATATAATATGCATATTTTTGATGAATTTTAGAAAAATGATATTTTAAAAATGGTTGTGTAATCCTTAAATAATTAAAAATGTGTAATGATTTTCGAAAAATGGTCTTCTACAATTATGTTCAGTACAAAATTTAGAGACTAATAAGATCAACTTAATTTTTGATGAATAGTAAATTATGAATAGTGATTTTATGATTAGGATTAATAGTGTCCAAATGGATTATTAATCTCACTTAAAGAAAGTATTAAAATAAGCTAGGCACATTGATTAAGTAATGTGATTCAATAAAATGGTTAAATAACGGTTTCATAAATTATTATTCAAGTATTAGTTTTTTCGGATGAATAGTGTTTTTTAATTAAAAATTTAATTAAAAATAAATAGAAAATTATTTTTATAAAAATGACTTTATTTTTGAACTCAGTGCATTGATATTATGTTATGGTAATTTTTGGGGATTTTTCTGAAAAAAATGAATTTTCGGTGAATAGTGTATTTATTTAAAAATTAAATTACAAATATTTAGAAAATTATTTTTATAAAATGGAGTTCATTTTTGAAATCGGAGCATTGATATTTAGTTAAGGTGAATGTTTGGGATTTTTCTGAGAAAGATGAATTTTTCAGTGAATAGTAAAAATGCAGTTTTAGGGTTTCGGTATGTTTAATGACATCATAATTGTGTCATGATGATGTCATGAGATATTTTAAGGGTTGGCCGGCCAAGGGTGATGAATTATTGTTTTGGGGGCCCCATGTGGCCTAACTCCATGATAAATTCCAAGGGAGAGCACATGGGTTTGAGAAAAGCACATGTGAGGTGTCCCTTGGCCATTAATGCCTTGTCCCCTCACTTTCCCTATAAATACCAAGCTCTCATCTCAACCATTCGACTCCCCACTCTTCCCCAACGAATTTATGGTCTCATTACCTTCCAAGGAGTCCTCCCAAGGTGCCCCCAAGCTCTCAAGGTCCAAAACTTTGAGTTTCAATAGTCACGTTTTAAGGTAAGGGATCCGACCTCTCTCTTTCATTTCAAGTAATCTCTTTTATGTCATTCCTTTTATGCTCCATGTTCTTATGTTGGAGGATGTTCTTCTATACTCCTCTTAATGCCCTTTTCATTTTCATATAATTAGAGATCCCCTCTTACTCTCATTATTTCGTTTTATGAATTTTTAAGTGGCGCCGTTAGGCTGCCGAAATTTTGTAACGGATTCTTTCTCCCTTCTCATTTTTCAAGATCTATTTTCATGTAAAGTATTTCAAGTTCTTTTTTATTATGTTGGGGTATGATCTATAAATTTATCATAATGATCTTTTATGATCACATGATGAGAGACACCATTTTATCGCTTCAATTCAGTATTTTGAATTTTTAAGTGGCACCGTTAGGCTGCCGAATTTTTAAGTGGTTCTTCACCCTTCTCGTTTTGAAGTTCTACTTTCATGTCAATTCTTTCAAGTACCTTTTTGTTATGTTGGGGTATGATATCTATATCTATCATACTGGACTCTTATGTTCATATTATGAGAGACCCCATTTTATCTCTTCAATTCAGTATTTTGAATTTTTAAGTGGCGCTGTTAGGCTGCCGAATTTTTAAGTGGTTCTTCACCCTTCTCGTTTTGAAGTTCTACTTTCATGTCAATTCGTTCAAGTTACTTTTTGTTATGTTGGGGTATGATCTATATATCTATCATAATGGAATCTTATGTTCATATTATGATAGACCCCATTTAATCTCTTCAATTCAGTATTTTGAATTTTTAAGTGGCGCCGTTAGGCTGCCAAATTTTTAAGTGGTTCTTCACCCTTCTCGTTTTGAAGTTCTACTTTCATGTCAATTCCTTCAAGTTCCTTTTTGTTATGTTGGGGTATGATCTGTATATCTATCATACTAGACTCTTATGTTCACATGATGAGAGTACCCATTTGATCTCTTCAATTCAGTATTTTGAGGTTTTAAGTGGCGCCGTTAGGCTGCCGAATTTTTAGGGGATTCTTTCACCCTTCTCATTCTTTTCAAAGTTCTACCTTCATGTAAAGTCTTTCAAGTTCCTTTTTAATTATGTTGGGGCATTATCTATATATCTATCATACTGAACTCTTATGTTCAAATGATGAGAGACCCTATTTGATCTTTTCAAAACATTTTTGTTGAAGTTTAAGTAACGTCGTTAGGCTGCCGAACATTCATAAGAGAAATCTAATTTTTGTCTTCCTTCCATGTTTTTCATTTCAAATGGTATTTCCTTGAAATTTCATTACCATGATCATGTATCCTTCTTATTCTGTCCATCTACTGTTTTATGGGTCATTTATGAATGTTTGACCCATTTTCCCTCTCTTTTTAATGTCTTCTAAAACCTCGTAACATAGCCGTTATGCTACAGAATTTTCGTCTCAAAATGACTCTCTCTTTTTATAAAGATCTTTTATATTATTAAGTGAATACTCAAAGCTCTT